>OZ005736.1:221402141-222652141 GCA_963930755.1 Eudasyphora cyanicolor
CGTTACCAGGCAATGCAAACAATTTCTTAAAGTTTACATACGTACATTGTTGGAAATGTTCCAAAAGAGACAAACAGACAGAGTCAGACATACGGAGAGAAGTAATAATATATAACAATCAAAACATCAACAAGAAGTAATGAAAACAAATCCGAAGAAATTCATTGAAGAATTTTTAAAATTTCCTTATTATATCAGCACAATGGGTTGAATAGAAAAATAGGACCTGTGTAAACGGATGAAAATTTCTGTTTTTGATATGTCAACAGAAATAAATTATGTACATATACCTATATTTATATACAGAGGCATTTTCAAATAAAACGTTTGTGAGTACAGAAAATAGTAACTATACATACATATATGAATAAAAAATATTTGAAACTACCCAAACATAAACCACTAAGAATAGGCTAAGGTCGGGTGAAGCCGACTCTATATTTAACCCTGCTGTTAGGTTATGCATCAACATCAACATTAACAAACCGATGCGACTACGAATACTAAAACTAATAACGTACAACAAAAATTAAAACGACGACTACAACTGATACACGGGGATCCAATCCCAGGCCTGGCAACAAGTCTTATGGTCTAAAGTCCTCTTCTAAGGCGACAGCATTACCCAGCACTAAGGTTTCCTATGGAAAGCATAGCCGTCCTCCAAAGAGACATTTTAATAATAGGGGCATTGATCTCAAGATTCTTGGGCGAGATGAGAAACCCAGAGCCGCATAAAACTAATACAGTTTAGCGCTCTGTTGAGTGCTTCCGCTGCAACTTGAAAAAGATTGGTAACATCTGGCAGGATGTGGCACTGAATGTTGTCAACAAGGATAAACACAAATACTCTTCCAGATAATATTGGTGTAGTATCTAAAGATGAACTTCGCAAGTGTCAGAGGGATCTAGCGCCCTTTTCCGATATGCTTGAATGCGTTGAGAAGTTCTTCATCACGGGATCGGAAGAATCATGTGTTCAAAGACCTACTGATGCAAAGGGGCTGACTTGGTCCAGGAACCATGTTTGAGAGATGAAATGGGCTCAAGACGCCTGGGTTTAAGCTGCTTCAAGGTACAGGTAATGGAATATACCTTGTACCTTCTTTTAGCATTTAAGACATAGTATCAACCAGCCTTGAGTTAGAAAACTCCCATGTTTGGTTGGCCTCCGTTTATATGGCACATGACATTGATACTCCAACCTGTGCATCGAAATCACTGGTAGGAGCAACAGAAGAAAATAAGAAAGACCTAGTTGTATGTAGTGATGTCAATGCACACCATCATATGTGGATAAGTTCTGACTTCAACGAAAGGGACGAATTATTATCGAATATATTATAGTAGTAACCTAGAGATTTGTAATATAGGGCATGAACCTACCTTCATTACTAGAAACAGACAGGAGGCGCTCGATGACAATCTTGTCTCAAAGAATTTAAGTGGAAGGATTTTTGATTGGAAAGTTTTGGACGCTCATAGCTGTTCCGTACATAGATATATTTGCTTCTGCATGAATGGGATTCTTCCTTATTCCGTCCTCCCGCCAAATATTAGGAAGGCTAATTGGGGAAAATGTAGGCACATATGCAAGTGGTTTCTTCCAAAATGACGTGAAATGAAGATAAAACCTATACGGGATATATAGAAGAAACGGTGGCACGAGTCACTTCAACTCTTAATGACTCCTTACAAGCCGCATGTCCCAAACTAAAGCCAAGGTGAAAACAACGACCGCCTTGGTGGTCGTTTCAATTAGGTATGCTAAGGAAGTGCTGTAGCAAGCACATTAATAGGGCAAAAACCACCAGAGCCCCACAGGACTGGGACACATACAAGGAAGAACTCAAGTGGTACAAAAAAAAATTGAGAAAGGCTCAAAATAGATCCTGGATAGATTTCTGTAGTGGCGTAGAAAGCTCGTCCGAAGACTCAAGGTTGCGGAAAATTTTATCCTCAACACCTTGTACTATTGGGTACATCATGAAAGATGATAATTCTTGAACTACGTCCAGTGAGTAGTTGTATTTACGAAAGAACTCTGAAGAGACATTGAATACTTCAATTAGGGATTCCCTTGAAGTTCAGCCATCAGAGGTCGCCAAAGAGATAGTAATAGAATCTAGAATACTTTGGGCTACAAAATGTTTTAAACCTTTTCAGTCGCCAGGACCAGACAAAATCTCGCCGGCAGAACTACAGGTAGTGGCTGATACAATTCCCCGGCTCAGATCTACACATGTTGTGGTATTAATAAGGCCTAAATACCTACAAAATGGAGGGAAACCAAGGTTGTTTTCATACCAAAAGCGGGAAAGCCGTCCCATACAGGAGCTGAGGATTTCCGGCCGATCAGTCTATTGTCATTTCTTAAAACCCTGGAGAGATTAATAAATAGTTACCTTGGGACTAAAATGTATCACAGGCTACTGTCCAATCAACAGCATGCCTACGACAAGGGCAAGTCCACCGAAACCGCCCTGCATGTTCTAGTCAGTTTTATTGAAGAATCCCTATCTGTTAAGGAATATACTATGGTAGTTATCTTAGATATAGAGGCAGCCTTCAGTACATAAATCCAGCCGCTATAATTACTTTATGGCTGCTTTAGCAACCCTGGGGATTGAGAGAAGCATACGTAGGTTCACTCATAACCTTCTGATTAAGAGACACATTTCAGCTACATTAGGATTAACTGACCTCTACAGATTTGTTAGAGGGATAACGTCCCAAGGGAGTATTCTTTCTCCTCTGCTATGGAATCCCTCCATCAACACTATTCTGCTTTCTCTGGAGATGGTGGCTGTTACAGTTGTTGATTATGCATATGACGTGGCAATACCTGTTAGAGGGATGTTTCCGAGTACCCTTAGATACATCCTGCAGCAGGCCCTTCATACAACCGCAAGATGAGCTTCCGATACCGACCAAGACGAAACTTGTTCTATGGAATATAGAAGTCAACATTCTGGTAAGAGCAACGGTGGAGCTATATATCTGTAAAAGGGCAACTGGAAAACGCTGGGTCTGAGTCAGCGTATAGGTTATTGGTTGTATACGGCAATAGTCAGACCGATAATGGTTTGTCGTCTTGTGGACAGCAAATTCGACAGTATATATGAATTTATCGCTTCCAGAATCCCAAGTTTCAAAATGATTGGATGTGAAATGCAGCTTCTATAGGGCTGTAAGGCCAAATCAGAAGGGAGGAACAAATACTTATGTATGTGGGAGCTATAACTAAATCTTAACTGATTTTTTTTTTCAAATTCGGCAGTGTTCTTTGGATTATCAAACTCTTTTCTGTCACATTCCATAACTATAGCATTTAAAATGCAGCTTCTATTTATTTAGATGTCAAATCGCTATGAACATATACATAAATGGTGGTTATATGTAAATCGGAACAGATTTTTTTGAGATTGAACTACAGGCTCAAGGTTCAAAACTTTTCTTTATATGGATCTAGCTGGACCCGGTCCACTTCGTTGCCCCAGATTGAGATTTCCGATCCCGTCCATTGTTGAACCAATCACGAATCCTGCCACCAAATACATATACATAAAATAACAGCACTCTCGCTAACAAATTGAGCAAGATACCTCAATTTCAAAATGTGGCTTACATGGCGGGGCCACGCCCATTAGTCTGATCCCGCCCATTTTAGAACTAATCACGTAGACTGCCACCAGATACATATAAACAGAATTACAGTGCTATCACTACTAAATTGTGCAAGATAGCTCAAATTTGGGTTATATGGGCGGGGCCACGCCCTTTGGTCTGATCCCGCTCATTTTTAGACCAATCACATAGGCTTCCACCAGACAAATATACACAAAATTACAGCTCTCTCGCAAACAGATTATGCAACATAACTCAATTTCATCAGGTTGATTATATGGGCGGGGCCACGCTCATTGATCCGATTTGCCCATTTTTGAACCAATCACGTAGACTACCACCAGACACATATGCACAAAATTACAGCACTCTCGCTAACAAATTGTGCAAGATATCTTAATTTGATAATTTGACTTATATGGGCGGGGCCACGCCCATTGGTCCGATCCCGCCCATTTTTTAACTAATCACGTAGACTACCACCAGATACATATGTATAACATTACAGCACTCTAGCTAACAAATTGTTCAAGATATATCAATTTCAAAATTTGGATTATGTGGGCGGGGCCACTCCCATTGGACCGATCCCGCCCATTTTTGGAAAATTCACATAATCTGCCACTAAATGCATAAATACAAAATTTCAGCACTCTAGCTAAAAAATTTTCTCAATATCAAAATTGGACCTATATGGGCTGGTCCACGCCCACTTGATATATCGAAAATTCAAGTACCCTATTTTCAGCACCTCCTACACATGTACATTCTGTGAAAATTTCAAGATGATCGGTCCAGCCGTTTAGACGTCTATACGGAACAAACAAACAAACATACAAACAAACAGACACTCTCTTTTATATATATAGATAGATAGCTGGACCCGGTCCACTTCGTTGCCCCAGATTGAGATTTCCGATCCCGTCCATTTTTGAACCAATCACAAATCCTGCCACCAAATACGTATACATAAAATAACAACACTCTCGCTAACAAATTGTGCAAGATATCTCAATTCCAAAATGTGGCTTACATGGACGGGGCCACGCCCATTAGTCTAATCCCGCCCATTTTTGAACTAATCACGTAGACTGCCACCAGACACATATACACAAAATTACAGCACTCTCGCTAACAAATTGTGCAAGATATCTAAATTTCAAAATTTGGCTTATATGGGCGGGGCCACCCCCATTGGTCCTATCCCGCCCATTTTTTGACCAATCGCGTAGATCGCCAACGGATATATATGCACAAAATTCCAGCTCTCTCGATATAACATTTCGTGCAAGATATCACATTTTTAAAATTTGGCTTATATTGGCGGTGCCACGCCCATTGGTCCGATCCGGCCCATTTTTGGACCAATCACGTGGACTGCTACCAGATACATATGTACAACATTACAGCACTCTAGCTAACAAATTGTGCAAGATATCTAAATTTCAAACTTTGGCTTATATGGGCGGGGCCACGCCCATTGGTCCTATCCCGCCCATTTTTGGACCAATCGCGTAGATCGCCAAAGATACATATTCGCAACATTGCAGCACTCCCGCTGGGCCACGTCCATTGAGTTGATCAAGCCCATTTTTGGACCAATCACGCAGAATGCCACCATATACATATACACAAAATTCCAGCACTCTCGCTAACAAATTGTGCAAAATATCTCAATTTCAAAATTTGGCTTATATGGGCGGGGCCACGCCCATTGGTCCGATTCTGCCCATTTTTTGAAAATGCACATAATCTGCCACTAAATGCATAAACAAAAAATTTCAGCACTCTAGCTAAAAAAATTTCTCAATACCAAAATTTGACCCATATGGGCGGGTCCACGCCCACTTGATATATCGAAAATTCAAGTACCATATTTTCAGCACCCCCTACACATGTATATTCTGTGAAAATTTCAAGATGATCGGTCATACAAACAAACCCACAAACAAACCCACAAACAGACACTCTGTTTTATATATATAGATTTCATAAACATATATTGAAAAATATGACTCCTATGTATAGCTATTAGATGGCAAATCGAAGGTACATTTGGTGGCTTTATCTGAGCCGATTATGACCAATTTCAATAGACTGCGTCTCTGATGTGAAAAGCAGTTTTGTGCAAAATTTCATCAAGATAGAATTGAAATTGCGACCTGTACCTTGAGAACAACTTAAGATGGACGGACAGACGGACGGGCAGACATGGTTGAGTCGATAGCTAGTGATTCTGAGTCTATTGGGGTATACTTTATAAGATGGGTCTAGCTTCAGTGTTTTTAGGTTTGTGTGTTTGTTTGTTTGTTGGTTTGTTTGTACCGAATAGACGTCTAAATGGTTGGACCGATCTTCCCGAAATTTTCACAGAATGTACATGTGTGGGCGTGGTAAAAATAGGGTTCTTGAATTTTCGATATATCAAGTGGGCGTGGCCCCGCCCACATAAGACACATTTTAAAATTGAGATATCTTGCACAATTTGCTAGCGAGTGTGCTGTAATTTTTTACGTATGTATCCGGTGGCAGTCTATGTGATTGGTCCAAAAATGGGCGGGATCGGACCAATGGGCCTGGCACCGCCCATATAAGCCAAATTATAAAAATGATATTTCTTGCACAATTTGTTAGCGAGAATGCTGGAATTTTGTGTATATGTATCTGGTGGCAGTCTACGTGATTGGTCCAAAAATGAGCGGAATCGGGACAGTGGGCGTGGCACCGCCTATACAAGAAAAATTTTGAAATTGATATATCTTGCACAACTTTTTAGCGAGAGTGCTGTAATTTTGTGCATATGTATCTGGTGGTAGTCTACGTAATTGGTCCAAAAATGATCGGAATCGGACGAATGGACGTGGCCCCCGTGAGGCGGAATTTTGTGTTTATGTATCTTGTGGCAATCTACGTGATTGGCCCAAAAATGGGCGGAAACGGACCAATGGGCGTGGCACCGCCCATATAAGCAAAATTTTGAAATTTAGATATTTTTCACTGTATGTTATAGAAAGCGTTGTAATTCTGTGTATATGTATCTGGTGGTTGTCTTCCTGATTGGTTTAAAATGGGCGGGATCGGACCAATGGGCGTGGTCCCGCCCATATAAGTCAAATTTTGAAATTGAGATATCTTGAACATTTTGTTAGCGAGAGTGCTGTAATTTGATACATATGTATCGGGTGGTAGTCTACGTGATTGTTATAAAAATAGCCGGGATCGGACCAAAGGGCGTGGCCCGGCCCATATAAGCCCAATTTTGAAATTTAGATATCTTGCACAATTTGTTAGAGAGAGTTCTGTAATTTTGTGCATATGTATCTGGTGGTAGTCTACGTGATTGGTCTAAAAGTGGGCGCAATGGGCGTGGCCCCGCCCATGTAAGCCAAATATTGAAATTGAGATATCTTACACAATTTGTTAAAGAGAGTGCTGAAATTTTGCTAATATGTATGTGGTAGCAGTCCGCGTAATTGGGCGGGATCAGACTAATGGGCGTGGCCCCGCCCATTAGTCTGATCTGGAAATTAAGATATCTTGCACAATTTGTTAGCGAGAGTGCTGTAATTTTGTGTATGTGTCTGGTGGAAGCCTACGTGATTAGTCAAAAAATTAGCGGGATCAGACCAAAGGGCGTGGCCCCGCCCATATAACCCAAATTTGAGCTCTCTTGCACAATTTAGTAGCGATAGTACGGTAATTCTGTTTACATGTATCTGGTGGCAGTCTACGTGATTAGTTAAAAATGGGCGGGATCAGACTAATGGGCGTGGCCCCCCCGCCCATGTAAGCCACATTTTGAAATTAAAATCAGGGATGTAACGAAAGTGACTTTAGCGAAAGCGAATATTTAAATATATTTGTTGCGAATGCGAAAGCGCATAGTAAAATATGAATTTTTGCGAATGCGAATAATAGTTTGACCCTTTAGTACTAACAAATTTAAGGAACTGAATTGATACTTTTCCGGGATATTCAAGTATTAAGAAGGTTTTCCATATTTTTACCTCCTGTTACTACAAGACAAACAATTTTTTAGCGAGAGTGCTGTTATTTTATGTGTATGTATTTGTTGGCAGGATTCGTGATTGGTTCAACAATGAACGGGATCGGAAATCTCAATCTGGGGCAACGAGGTGGACCGGGTCCAGCTAGTGTTAAATAAAAATTAATTGTATGAATATGTTTCCTGTAATATTCTACAGAGGAAATTTTCAGTGTGTGGATCACACTACCCAATTTGAGATTCATTGAGATATTCAGATTCAAATAAATGTATACTTCAACACTTCCCTGGAATAAAAATTTAGGTTCCTAAGTAGACTTTATAAAATATTTTCTTAAGAACCAATTTTGAATGTTTAAAATTTTTATTTAATTAATTACCTTGAAAAAACTGTTATTTGAAAACAAGATATTATCTTTAAATATTTACCTGCAAATAAAGAAAAACATTTTTATTTAAGAATACGAGTACGTTTCAAAATAGAGTATACAAATAAAATACAAACTATATCGATACCTCCATTCTTAAACATGCTAAGTCGACCTATTATGTTTTCAAGGAGATTGCATTTCTAATTTCTAAATTTTCCAAATTATATTCAAGGAATTCCACACAAATTTAAAAAATCATCGAACTTTGATCCCCTCTCCTGAAAAACTACCTTTTGCACTTAGCATTGCTTGAATGTTAGAATGTATGATAAGAATATAGGTGTAACATACATGGGGTTTTCTTTTGAATAGAGAGACAATACATTTGGAAACCAAATATTAAATACCATGTGTTTTTGTACAAATAAATTGTTTTTGAAAATCAGTAAAATGTAGTTGGGACGCAAATGTTAACAGACAATATGTGTTTCGTCACAAACAAAATTATATCTCCAATTATTTTTAATTTCAAATCGTTTCGACTTCTTCGAATTTCAGTTTTATTATACCCTACACCACACTGTGGTTTGTTTGTAACATTCATTAACTTAAAGTCATTTTAGAAAGTAACACTAAAGTCAAAATGTACATACTATTAAGGACAATTGAATATTGAAAATTAAGGGAATTACCATTGAATGGATAAAAATTTTCTTGAAATCAAATAAATTATCTTACATTTTATTTTGTTCTTAAAACAATGAACGAATAAATCTTTATTCTAGGGGAAACATGTTGTCTTTAGTTTCAGGCAATTTTTTAAGAGTACATTTAATAATAATCGCATTATACCATCCAAATGTAAATATTTCATTTCTTCCCCAACCATTTGATTATTTAATTGCTCTCCAAACTTACTTCGTTTATCCCAAATTTCCAATTTCCTGTTCGGATATTTTCCGCCATTTCCTGACATTATTTAACCCTTCATTCTGGACAGTTTTTTTACATTGTATTTTCCATCAGTAAGACAAAAAGTACACAATTTTAAATTGTTTAATTTCTTTCTTTCTTACTCATTAAGCATTTAAATTAAATTCGTTATTAAAACATAATTGCCCGAGAAGAAGAAAAAAAAAACACAACAGAGCAAACAACTCAGGCGAAAAGTGAAAATCGCGAGTAAACCTTAAGGCTGAATAAGCATTTTAATGCGACAAAAATGCTAATGAAATGAAATATTTCGGAAAATTCATGAGAAGCAAAAAGTTATTGTGAAAGAATCTGTCTGTACTTCCTTCCTCCCATTCTTTTTGTCTGTTGCCACATGTCTGGGAATGGGAATTACGGAAAAATGCTGGTTATGGAAATGAATAAAAACGATTGCGTTAATTGTGAAAAAGTTGCCGTGCGCTTTTCTGACAAGAAGTCAAAGAGACAGAAAAAAACGAAATGAAAAATGGCTGAAGGTAAAAACATTTATTTAAAATTATTCATGCGAAGCGTTGCACAGTGGGAGCAATTAACAAGTATTAGGTTTTTGTGGCGTTACGAAGTCAAATCTAGAGGGACCTTTGTATGGGGGCTGTATCAAAACAAAGGACCTATGACTACCGTTGACTACCGTTGACTACCATTGACTACCGTATAAATAAACAGACTCGGACAGTCCTTAACCGATCTGGTTGAAATTTTATGTCATAACTACATTCCAATAGGACTAAATTTGGCGCATCTTTTATACCGATCAGAAGACATTTTTATTTTATTCGATTTTAATTTTCATCGGATGTATCTTTATTATTTTGACTACAATTTTAGAAGATAACGTCAAATCTGTGCACATAACAGATGCGGTGAATAATTTCTTGGAACTAGGTCTTTGCTAAGAAATGTGAAATAATATCAATACTTGCTGCAACAATATTAAAGTGAGTACCTAACATTCCCTTCAACCAACGTAAGTGACTTTGATTACTTCCAACGAAACATCTACCGAAACCATTAAATTATTGCCATAAAGTTGGTACAGTTATAGGGTCTATATTCGAAGAGTTATCAGAGAAAAGAAGGAGTATTGATACACCACAGCAACGCTAAGGATACTACTGGATAATGTGTCTACTGGCACGTATAAAGACAACTGGCTTTAACGGGTATCTTCCTCCTTAAGGACTCCTTAAGCTTTTTGTTGCGACCTTATTTTTATGACGTACTTTCGATATGTGCACAATACCGATAGTAATATTCAAGTACAATAACGTGTATTATTATATTGAGCCCATTTTATGGGATTAGAAAAAAGTCAAAGGCTACATTTGCTGCAAATGAACAAAAAGTGTACACTTCCACTCTGGCAATTGTGAAAGGTTTGCCTCGTCAACTCCCCAATTGTTGAACATCAACAAACATAAAAAAATCACATAAGCACCGCAGCTGCCCTAAAAGGCCACATAAAGTCCGACAGGCCACCATAAAGAGGTCACAAACTATAAAAGAACATTAAATGTAGCGAATAGAAATCTCGCAGAAGAGAATAGATGGATGAACACCCTCGACGCTCAGATGAAACACTCAACTACCGAAAAATTATCAGCTCATGCGAACGGCCATTGTTAACCAAAGGGAACCCTACTAACAATTACTTTTTTTGTTTTGTGTTCAGTTTTTGTTTTTGCCACAGATCATTACAATAATTTGCTCTTAAGTGACTGACAAAAGTTGACGATAACAAAAATCGGCTGTTATCGTGACCAAACATAACACAATCTAGCTAGGAAAACTGAATACGAGGGTCCAGTTAGAAATCGTACAGTGAAAAATACATATACACGGTAGTCCAAATGACCGAAAAGGTTTGAGTATGAATTACAAATAAGTAAATTTATATTCTAATTTTACGGTCCAGTGGAAAGCCGGGTTACAGAGATCACGTGGCAAGTTTTTGCAGCAAGTTTCTGCAGCGAGCCTTTGGTGGGAATCGAACCCACGACCCCAAACTCATAGGCGAGCACGCCACCAACTCACCTACTGGGGCGTTCTTATTTCTTTAAATACAGTAAATTAATGGAGAATATTTTTTTTCTGTATATATACAAAATGATTGCTTTTAAAAATTGCTTTTGCTAGTTTTATATTAATAAGAAAGTATTGAAGTTAAAACGTTGCTAAATTAGCAACAACTTTTTAAATTATCCATCGATTTACTTCGAAATGGGCCCACTTAATTCATGACCGATTAGACTTTACGATAAAATTATAAAAATAAATAGCAATTGTGTGTTTATTTAGATGTTTTTATGATTACTTTATTTAAAAATATTTACTATTTTGTCATAAATAGTAGTTTTTTTTAATATTTTGTATGATAGCTTCGAAACCGGTGCACGGATGGAAAATGGTATTATAGGAAGTTGAAGGCTACTTAATTTTGAATTCTCTAAGTTATTCCTGAAGCAATTTGGATACAAGATTATCTAGTTATGCCAAAATGTGTTATGTTATGTGGTTTAGTAATGTACATTACGGCTGCAACTATTTTATGTTTTTTTGCAAATATAAAAATGGCCCTAGCATAGTCGAACAGGCCATTGAAAATTATTTAACAAATTTTTATTATTTTTTCGCGATTGTCAAAAAAGTTCACTCACAAAACGCTGTAAAATTTGGAAATACGTTTTTTTGTTTTTTGGCTCGAATCTGTATTTAAAATTTGCGGTAAGGGGAAAGAAACCGTTGTTTTACTACTAAAAAAGTAATACAAATTTGAGAAAAGTTTGACCTTTTATCTATTCGTTATTTCAATATAAAAAAACTAAAAAATAAAGAAAAATATGTGGGATGTTTCGATTTTTCTCTTTTACACATAATTTGTACATCCCAATTATCAACTTTCTACCACAAAAAATTATATTTAAATTTTTTTATTTAAAATGAACTTTTTTTTCTGGAAGATTTTAAAAAATCGTTTTTGTGGGTGCGGTTTAAAGTTTCCAGGGTCGTGATAGCAGCCTGACTATCAGAGAAAATATTTATACCGACTTTGGTCAGCACATTAATTTTTAGCCATTCCGCTACCTTTTTAATATCTACGATTTCTGCCAGGTGAACACTACAGTGATCAGGCAGTCTTTTTGCAAGTGATAGCTGAAGTTCCTCAGAAAAGACACACAAAGACCACTTGGTTATTGAGTTTAGAAACGTCCGTATAGAAGTTAATAAATCTGCTCTGTCCTGGGATACGACCATTCCATTCTGATCTATCAGGTATAAGAGTGAGATACTTCTTGTCAAAGAGTGGTTCAGTAATAGTGTAATCAACAGTGCCAGGAAGGTAAGGCATTCTGTCTAGAATGACGCCATGTCCGTAACCATTTCCCGACCATAGTGACAGTTCCCTTAGTCTAATTGCAGTACATGCGGCATATTGCAATGGTATAATATCTAGCGGCATTAAATGTAGTATGTACAACATT
The DNA here is from genome assembly GCA_963930755.1 of Eudasyphora cyanicolor. Taxonomy (NCBI): domain Eukaryota; kingdom Metazoa; phylum Arthropoda; class Insecta; order Diptera; family Muscidae; genus Eudasyphora; species Eudasyphora cyanicolor. The sequence continues at coordinate 221,414,621 of OZ005736.1, forward strand.
TGGTGCCGCAGTTGGTGTCGTTCTTAGCGCACCAGTGATACATACATATAGCAGCGATTTTCTGAAACTTATTTAATATCGCACAGAAGGTGGATTTCTGCAGAGCTGTCCACCATACGACAATGCCGTACAGTATTATCGGCCTGACTACTGCCGTATACAAGCAATAAACTATACGCGGGTTCAGACCCCAGCGTTTTCCTATTGCCTTTTAACAGGTATATAGCGCTATCACAGCCTTATTTGCTCTTTCCAAAATGTTGGGTTTGAAGTGCAACTTCCTGTCTAGTGAAATACCTAAGTATTTGGTGCTTTCAGAGAAGGACATTTCAATACCCCCCAAGGAGACAGGTGTATCTTGTGACACCTTATTTCTCCTGGTGAAAAGAACTAGTTCCGTCTTGGTCGGTTAACACCAAGACCATTACCGCAAGCCTATTTTGCGGTTGTATGAAGGGCCTGCTGTAGAATGTCTCTGAGAGTATCCAAAAACTTTCCCCGTAACAGCTATTGCCACGTCATCTGCATAGACAACAACTCTGACACCCATTATCTCCAGATAAAAATATTGTTCATGGAGAGAATCCATAGCAGAGGAGACTAGATCATGCAGAGCGGTTCAGTGGACAGTAGCCCCAACTGAAATGTGCTTACATATTTTTTTGGCCTATTGCCATCTTAGAAACAGGAGATACTACACATTAAAGATTTGCTCCGCGTAGCCAACTGTTGTATCCTGCCCATGGAGGAATGGCTTAAACAGAGTGACCTGAGGCTTAGGCCGACCGCGCAGAAAGAGATTTGAAATTATACATAAAATGGGATCGTATTCGTACATTATTGTGTCCTCCACAGATTTACAGAAAGATTTTTTATTTGTTTCGCTTTTATATGGAAGATTTGATGTCAAGTGATTGAATTTTTAAAAGCTATGTTTTTTGATCGAGATGATGCTTTCACCAAGTTTAGTCCTATTGGATAGTATGTAGTTATGTCACGTAATTTCAACGTGATCGGTTAAGGACTGTCCAAGTTGGAGGGTGTTGAATTTTAAACTATTACATTAAGAAAATTTTGCCCAAAATATTTTCGTTAGCTTTTTCTTCAATCTTTTTAAGAAAATTAGCAAAAATATTCTTTTGTGATTTTTTTCTGCGAAATTAAAACTTGTTAACATTTTTGTAAAAACCCATATTTTTATTTTTGACTTTTATTGCTCAAAAGAAAGCTTAGGCCATTTCCTTTAATATTTTTGTGGTAAATTAGTGGGATGGGACCTGTTTATCTATCAAAATTAAGATAAACCTTAAAAAACTTAGGGTTCAACCATATATTTTAGCATAACCATAATTGGTCCAGGAAAGCTTTAAATAATTCTAAATTAAGTTGTCTTCATCTTCCCCTAATATGATTTCTTCATCCCATCAACGGTTTAAATACTTACATACCTTACAACATATAGCAAAAAAGATACAATTTTTGGGGAAAAGTTTAATAATTGTTTAAAAAAAAAATTCTTAAAAACATCACAATTAATAGATTTTTATTATTTTATCGTTTATCATGAAAAATATGAGACTATCTTGAAGCAAATCTACGCATAATTTAAAATTAAGCTAATTAAGTAAGTCTACAAACTTAGAATATTGTAGTAGTATCCTGTTAGATGATGTTATGTTAAGCATTTAAAGGAATTACATTTAGTTAAATTTTTTCCTTATTAGATATAAACTGGACATCACGACACAAAATTGTAATAATAATTAATAAATATAACCAGTAAGGAAAGGCTAAAGTCGGGCGGTGCCGACTATATAATACCCTACACCACTCTCGTAATATTGAATAACTCTGATATATAAATTTTGTAATTCATGTATAAATTGTTTACATAAATTTACTTTTGGGACATTTTATACTTAAATAATACCCTGTACCACAGTGTGGTGTAGGGTATAAAAACGATTGGATCTAAAGAGCCAAATCGGATGAAACATATATATGGGAGCTTTAGCTAAATCTTAACCGATTTTCTTCAAATTCGGTAGTGTTGGTTCATGGATCAAGAAACTCTACCATTCTAAATTTCAACACGATTGGATGTAAAATACAGATTTTATAGGACTAAAGGGCCAAATCGGACGAAACATATATATGGGAGCTATAGCTAAATCTTAACCGATTTTCTTCAAATTCGGCAATGTTGGTTCATGGATCAAGAAACTCTACCATTCTAAACTTCAAAACGATCGGATGTAAAATACAGCTTCTATAGGACTAAAGGGCCAAATCGGACGAAAGATATATATGGGAGCTATATCTAAATCTGCACCGATTTTCTTCAAATTCGGCAATGTTGGTTCATGGATCAAGAAACTCTACCATTCTAAATTTCAAAACGATCGGATGTAAAATACAGCTTCTATAGGACTAAAGGACCAAATCGGACGAAAGATATATATGGGAGCTATATCTAAATCTGCACCGATTTTCTTCAAATTCGGCAATGTTGGTTCATGGATCAAGAAACTCTACCATTCTAAATTTCAAAACGATCGGATGTAAAATACAGCTTCTATAGGACTAAAGGGCCAAATCGGACGAAACATATATATGGGAGCTATAGCTAAATCTTAACCGATTTTCTTCAAGTTCGGCAATGTTGGTTCAAGGATCAAGAAACTCTACCATTCTAAACTTCAAAACGATCGGATGTAAAATACAGCTTCTATAGGACTAAAGGGCCAAATCGGACGAAACATATATATGGGAGCTATAGCTAAATCTTAACCGATTTTCTTCAAATTCGGCAATGTTGGTTCATGGATCAAGAAACTCTACCATTCTAAACTTCAAAACGATCGGATGTAAAATACAGCTTCTATAGGACTAAAGGGCCAAATCGGACGAAACATATAGCTATAGCTAAATCTTAACCGATTTTCTTCAAATTTGGCAATGTTGGTCCATGGATCAAGAAACTCTACCATTCTAAATTTCAAAACGATCGGATGTAAAATACAGCTTCTATAGGACTAAAGGACCAAATCGGACGAAAGATATATATGGGAGCTATATCTAAATCTGCACCGATTTTCTTCAAATTCGGCAATGTTGGTTCATGGATCAAGAAACTCTACCATTCTAAATTTCAAAACGATCGGATGTAAAATACAGCTTCTATAGGACTAAAGGGCCAAATCGGACGAAACATATATATGGGAGCTATAGCTAAATCTTAACCGATTTTCTTCAAGTTCGGCAATGTTGGTTCAAGGATCAAGAAACTCTACCATTCTAAATTTCAAAACGATCGGATGTAAAATACAGCTTCTATAGGACTAAAGGACCAAATCGGACGAAAGATATATATGGGAGCTATATCTAAATCTGAACCGATTTTCTTCAAATTCGGCAATGTTGGTTCATGGATCAAGAAACTCTACCATTCTAAATTTCAAAACGATCGGATGTAAAATACAGCTTCTATAGGACTAAAGGACCAAATCGGACGAAACATATATATGGGAGCTATATCTAAATCTGAACCGATTTTCTTCAAATTCGGCAATGTTGGTTCATGGATCAAGAAACTCTACCATTCTAAATTTCAAAACGATCGGATGTAAAATACAGCTTCTATAGGACTAAAGGGCCAAATCGGACGAAAGATATATATGGGAGCTATATCTAAATCTGAACCGATTTCAACCAAATTCAATAGCGATCTTAACAGCCGCGAAATACTCTCAACTGCAAAATTTCAGAACGATCGGAGTGAAATTGCGACCTGTATTCGACGAACAACTTTACATGGACAGACGGACGGACGGACATCGTTAAATCGACTCAGCTAATGATTCTGAGTCGATCGGTATACTTTAAGGTGGGTCTAGCTGTGTTATTTTAAGGTGTTACAAACATCTGCCGTGAAACAAACTTATAATACCCTGTACCACAGTGTGGTGTAGGGTATAATAACACTGTGTGTGCACCAAAATGTATCCTCGATGAAACAAACGTATTTTGACCCATTTAATCGCATGGCATTTACCATTTTTTCCTGTGACATTGCGTTGCCGAGATACTTAGCCAAAAAGTTTGCTGGGTAATCATTAAGATTAGTAAATTCAGACAAATGCTTAGTATATATGGCTTCGGAATATATGGTCCATGTCAAGGAAAAAATTAAAGGGGTCACTTCTAGAAGTATTTCTCCCAGAACACCCGACACCCCCGTTCATCTCCTTACCCCTGAAAATCCCCTTCCAAAAATAATGATTTTTCAAAAGTCTTAGAAACCGATGGATATTTTGCGGTGTATGTTGTTTTCATCGACGATAATATTTTAAAGTGCAATTTGCACAGACAGTGTAATTAACGAAATTTGTTTTTGGAGATTTTCGAATTGATTTTGGGAATTGTGGGATTTACCTTTTGCAAAAATGTGTAATGATTTTATAAATACTCTCGATTTCTGATATCAATTTGCAAAAAAAAATATTTCATTGATATACATATATTAAGTTTTAAATATTTTTTAAAGTTATTGATTTTTTTTCCAACACTATCCTATACATCGATATATATCAGAGCCGGATATATACCGATTCTTTTCTCATTAAACTTTCTGGATGAACAAAATAACTAAATTATAAAAAATTGTTATTTGATGAATAAAATTTCGATTAGAATTATTTCATTCAAAAATACAACCTAAGGGTCACTCAGCACTATACTCACGGATAAAAGAAAATGTTTTGTTCTTTTGCCGAAAAGGCTACATATCCACGCTTATCAATGCTACCGATGGTACAGTCCTCTGGTAAAAATTAGTGACTGCCACCAGTTACATTCTGCTGAAGTCACAAGTACGAAACAATTGCTTCGGCTGGAAGAACATATCAACATACATGCGAGGATTGTCGTTTATGTTTTGGGTGAAAAACCAACCGTCACATATGGATCATTCTTCACCATACTACTCATTGGCTAAAGCAACCGCATATTTCAGCTGAGAAAATTACAATTTGATGGGTCATGTGCCGAATAATCCTGATTTGGTAACAATGCTTTTTTATATTTTTGTATATCAAAAATAAATGGTGTGTCCATCGATGTTTAATGCTATTACAAATCATGTTTTGAAGGTTCCTCGATCAGAGTGGTTAATTGCATGAAAACTAATTTTATCTGTCATGTTGAATGTTTTTAAAAACAATATGTAGAGCATTTTTGAATAATAATCACAGCTAATCTAAACTGACGGTTGGCATAGCAGTTATTTAATCGCAATGCAAAGAGCTTTACTGTCAAGTAATTGTAATTTGGATAAACCGTTTTAAAAAAAGTTGCTTTCTAACACACTTGTAATAGAGATGAAATGGTCTTGCAAAGATACGATACGAGTACAAATGTTTGCTTTATATTTTTTCGCAATACATAAAAGGCTATCCTCGCACGTACCCGTTGCTGGCACTCCACCGTAGGTATAAGAGGGGACAACCGTCCCACTTGCCCAATGGTAAGATAATATGCGAGTATGAGATAAGGATGGACAGACGCACGGGACGAAGTCGTAAACTGTTATGATAATTTTGTTAATTTATTCACTGTAGTAACGACTGTCGGTCGTACACTGTTGATTATGCGTACTTGGCCCTCATTCCAGCCATACATGTGCGGCCGGTATAAGTACTCCATCCAGTAATACATATTGGCGTGCCACAGTCAAATGCCTTTGGGCCTTAAGAACAATACGAAATGCCAACTTCTGCGGGTATTTGGGCGAATTTGAAATTTTTACATAATTTTCTGTGTAATAAATGGATTTCTTTGTTTTGTTAATAATACACTCACATTTAAGAGGTCAATGTGTACGTTCAGAATAAAAAAAAAATTCTGACTTCTTGGCAGACAATGATGAAATATGTGTCTCCATTTCAGTTTCAGAAAAAACTGGGATTATTATGAAGGCTACAAATGTTGAAAATATCACTTTTAAGCAGAAACAGAGGTTTGGTAGATGTGGTTGATACAATAAAAAAAATGTTTTTTTGCTGTAATGAAAAACACACTAACAAAATAGAAAAAAATCGCCAAACAAATTTGTTTGTTTACATTTTTAAATGCTAGCATCCTAACGAAGAAAACAATGCTTATTTGAAAAAATCTATGGAGAATTTCAACAAAATCATATTTGTATACCCCCACTATTTTGAACGAGGGTATATACCAGTAACTGCGGACTACTTTGATTTGTCGATTTACAGTTGAGTGATTTTCGACTTCTTGAATTTACACTCTTAGTACTTTTTTTGAATAACCGTCCTCCAAAGAGGAAGTTTAATGATCGGTGCATGGCTCTCAGGATCCTTGAGAGACTGGAGAAAGCAACAAGCAGAGCGAATCCGAGAAGTGGGCACGGAGTATTACTGAAGAACAGGAGAACGCACCAACTTCCATATGGCAGCAGCCAATTAAAAGGATGCGATCTCCAGGTGAACCGCCGACATCCAAAAGAACAAAAGGGTTTAGTGGTAACGCTGCTCCTCGGTCTTTCGCTGACGTTTAGGTTTAGGTTAGGCGGTCATCAACAGGGGAAAGGAAGACGGCAACATCCCCAAGACCAAGTGGAGTGAGATAGAGTACGCACTGTGCTCTGTTTTCTTCGATGTCCTTGAGGAGCTGTTGACTCCGGTTCCCGACTGTGTCGACGCAGGCTGGTATAAGGGCCGCATAAAACTAAAACCAGTGCGGCACAAAATTTTACACTACATTTAATGCCGCTAGATATTTTAGCTGTACAATATGCCGCATGTACTGCGATTCGACTTAGAAAACTGTCACTATGGGCAGGAAATGGCTACGAACATAGTGTCATTCTAGACAGAATGCAGAATGCCTGACCATCCGGGCACTGTGGATTCCACTATAACTGAACCACTCTTTGACAAGAAGTATCTCACTCTTATACAGAATGATCTTATGAATGATTCGAATGGAATGGTTGTATCCCAGGACAGAGGAGATTCGTTAACTTGTATACAGACGGTTCCAAACTAAATAAATGGGCTTTGGTGTCTTTTCTGAGGAACTTGAGCTATCATTTGCAAAAATACTGCCTGATCACTGTAGTGTTTAGCAGGCAGAAATCTTAGCTATTGAAGAGGTAGCGGAATGTCTTAAAATTAATGTGCTGGCCAAAGTTGGTATAAACATTTTCTCTGGTATTCAGGCTGCTATCAAGTCCCTGGAAACTATATTCCTGAATTCAAAAACTGCCGTCGACTGTCGCAGATCTCTTAATGATATGGCCGAACAGTACAATGTTCACTTGATATGGGTGCCGGGCCACAGGGACATACCAGGGGACTGCAAAGCAGATATACTTGCAAGACTAGGAACTACCTTACGGCATACAACCTTGGGCTCTTATTTCTTTAAGGAGTTAGCTAACTTGGTTGATGTTGGAATCCGCCAACTTTGAGATTTTTAAAGCAATGACATTGGTTCAACGGGAGAGGCTAAGGGTAACTTATGTTTGCTCCTACGTCCCTGCGGTATCACAATGGACAGTATAGTCTAAGTGAGTCTGTTGTACAGGCTGACCTAAGTCACCCCAAGAATATTTGGCGGAAATCCATTTTTCTATCTCAGATTAAGATCAAAGATGGACCATGTTGGTCACTCGTTCGAGTACCTCCCCCGTAAAAGTTCAAAATTTAGTAAAAATTAATTACATATTATATTCTATACTACTTATCAGAATCTTTCACAATTCCACACATAGTATCAGCTTCATGGTTGCTATTAACATGGGGGAGGTTATCAGGCACTTTTTGGTACCTCCCACACAAATGAATCATTTTGTACAAAAAGTTACTAAACTACTTCTAGTAACTCCCCCGCAAAGAGGTAGCATTTAGTGAAATATTCATTCTTTAATAACTTCTGAACTATTTATTCGGATCTTCTGAAATTCCACTCATAGTATCAGTTTATTACTCGCTATCACCTCGAGAAAAATGAGCGAAGTTTCCACGCCCCTTTTGGTACCTCCAACACAAATGGACTATTTTGCACCAAAATTTAAATACGCACAGTGTAAAGTTTATAAAATTCCTACAGTTCTGTTAAAAATGGGAGTTATCACCACACCCGTTGGTAGTACGTCCCATACAAAATGAGCCAAGACAGACCAAAATGAAATAGTTCATAATATTAGCACATCCATATACCAGTGCATATTTTCATTGCTCACAAAGTGTGGGTATACCTTAGTCGGTTTACGCGACTACAATTTCTTACTGGTTTTTCTATCTCAGGCTTTGTTCGAAGATGTCCATCCTTCTAGTATCATCCTTACAAACTAATTCTCTAATAACTTCTATACTACCTATCCGAATTTTGTGTAATTCCAGATTTAGTAATAATTTATGTGTCGCTATCACCTTGAGAAAATGTTGGCAAAGTGGCCCGGCTCTTTTTGTCACCCCACACACAAAGGGACCATTTTGAAAAAAAAAGGTTATCTGCTTACAACTTTAATACCAGTACATATAAATACTTGAAATATTGCGCAGTATAGTGCTTTTATAGTACCTATAGTCCTGTAAAAAAAATCCGGTAACAAAAATTTAATGACTAGTAACGTTATTTCCAGTGCACATAAACACTTACTATTCGGAACAGCGCAATGTCTCTGAAGTGTCTACTTTTCAGGGCAAACTATGCGTACTCGTCGAACCACTTCTGGTACACCCCACACAAATGGACAAATTCATTCCCATAACTTCTGCAACAATGATCTAAATATTTATTTTCATATTTTGTATTTTAAACAAAATTTTCAATAACTATAGACGGGCAAAGAATAAACTATTTTTATACCCTACAACACACTGTGGTAAAGGGTATTATAACTTTGTGCATTTGTTTGTAACACCCAAAAGGAGAAAAAATAGACCCAACGTTTATTATACCGATCGACTTAGAATCACTTTCTGAGTTGATTTACCTATGTCCCTATGACGAAACTTTACACATATCTTTTTTTGGCCCAAGGACGAATTGAATTTGGTTAAAGTCGGTTCAGATTTAGATATAGCCCCCATATACATATATGTAACCCCCCGATTTGACATGTAAGCGCTGTAAAAACTGTATTTTATATCCGATCAGTATGAAATTCGCCAGAAAGAGGTTTCCTATTATATGAATGAACACTTGGAAGAAATCGGTTCAGATTTAGATATAGCCCCCATATATACGTTACCTCCGATTTGACATGTGAGCGCTGAAGAGACTGTATTTTATATCCGTTCAGTACGAAATTCGACAGTAGGAGGTCTTTTTACATGAATGAATATTTAGGGAAAATCGGTTCAGATTTATGTATATATAACCTCCATATTTTCCTCCTGATTTGGTATCAAACCGCTATAAAAGTTGTATTTTACTTCCGATCATTAAAATTTTCCAGAAAGATTTTTCTCAAGTTAGGAACGAATATTGCTCAATTTAGCGATTATCGCTTCAGAATTAGATAATATGTTCCTACCCATTTTCCTATTATTCCAAATTATTATGGCAATGACCCTTATCGCATTGTTAGGGAGGTGTAGGGTAGTATATAGTCGACCCGGCCGACTTTCTGTCTTTCCTTACTGGTTAATTACTCACTTAGTCGGTTTACCCGACTGAAAGTTTCTTAATTGTTTTTGTTCCCAAAACTAAAATGGCCTATGGTAGGACGGAGATTTTTAACGATATAGACTGCATCACGGGAAGAGCTCAAGTCTATAGCAAAATTTCCTATAAGAATTTATTTGAGGATTGGAAAAAGCGTGGGTTTAGAAAAATGTAATGTCAAGTTATTTTTTTTTAACAAAACCTCGTATAATCTCCATGCTGTAGGATGAGGCTATACGAATATGGAATTCTATTACCGCACTAATACTGATTGTTCCAGAAATATTATTTACTTACAAAGTATATATACGAGGGCGGTGCCAACATTAATCTAATTGACATATAGATGGCTGTAGCAGTTTTAAAAATATTACTTTCGTGAAAAGTGGCAACCTTCTAAAACATATGTTTTAAGTTTCAAGACGCCACGTTGTTTAGTTTTTTTTAATTACTAAAAAGTAAACGATCTCAGTGAATTTGTAAACATGGAAACAATTGGTCATCGATGTTTAATACAACTTTCGCTCGAAAGGTCTCAGTCCAAGCAATATTAAAACCGAGCTAGATTATACTTTGGTGGAGTCTGCTCCTTTGTTTACAACTATATAAAATATTGGTTGTCAGAGTTTAAACGGAGCCGTGCGATCTGTCAAGAGGGAAACCGTAGTTGTTGACAAATTGGGGTGCCAACGCCAGATATTGTTAAAAAACTCACAAAATTGTCGTCGGTTGCAGGTTCGCGAACTAGCTAAAGTCATAGGCATTTCAAAAAGTACTATACATACATCGCATATTGACCCAAAAATATAAGATGATAAAGCTGTGCGCAAGACTGTTGCCGCGTTTGCTCACAGTCAATACAATGCACCAGTTACACATCCACTATTGCGATGGCCAAAATCAATGGATTAAAGTTCGAATTGCTTCAGCACGCACATTGTCCGTCAGATTTGATTATTTTTTGTTTGCAAACTTGAAAAAATAGCTCGGCGGAAAAAGATTTGCCAGCAATGAAGAGGTGAAGGTTGCGGTTGATGGCTATTTTCACGAGCTAGACGGTTCTTACTATAAACCGAGTATGGCAGCTATGGAAAATTGATGTTGTTGTTGTGTTTTCTTTATTAGGTCGGCGAATTTTGGGACAGCCCCCGTATATAAATATACAGTCCGAGTTTTTAAGCCACTCAAGTGTTGATTTCTTGATAGGACAACGCACAGTGGTCCCAAATACAACATTCTTTGGCCAAAAACCTCAAATGTTGTTCGTTCCATGTCAAACCGAATACCTTTTTTGGGTCACCATTCCCGATTTCAAAATAAATTGGCATATCGATTCTCTGCTCAAACAAAACATTTTATAGTTGGCGAAAAAAATTACAAAAAATGTTTCCAGATGTTATTAGCATCTGAAATCTGAGAAAAAAGGAAAATATTCTCAAAGGGCGTACATTTCGAGTTCTGTATTTTTGGAACGCGTGGACGGATTTTTACAAAAGAAGGCTCATTTTGAAGGTCGTAAGTTAATTTTTTCATAGCAGATTTTTATGTTCGCGTCGTTAACATTTTTGAGTGCATCTGAAGCATCTGCAAATTTAATTTGCATTTTACACATCAATGACACCAACTTAAAATTCTGTGAAAAATATAGTTGTGTAGCCCCATATACGAGTATTTTCTAATCTAACAGCAGGGGTAATTTAGTTTTTTCGGCAATCCAATTTGAATATTTTCGCCGAAAATGATATTCCTTTATATGACATTTGCTCCAATTCGCATAAATATGAATGCTCAATATAATTGTGTTAAATTATTTAAATATTGATCAAAACATTTATACATATTTGTTTTCCAAAAAAAGAAAATTTGAATACGATGGCATTCAATACCACTTATGGATGTTCTGTAAGCCAAATATTGAAAATTTTGGAATTATTCGAATAGAAAAAGCTTGTAAAAAACACTTACACTCTGCAGCATTTTTCAGCTCATTGATTTGAGACTCAATTCTGAGAATTGGACGTGAAATTAGCCCCAAAAATAAGAACTTCTGCATCATTCGTTTAGTCAAATTGGCTCAATTGATAATTTAATGGCCATACGAATTTTATTGCTCAAGGTGGATTTTTTGCACTTATTCTATATTTTTTTCTCGGTTACCGTACGGAATATCTCTTTTGTATCTGAAACAAAGTTGTAGATATTGAATAGGAGAACAAAAAATGCGGAACAAACCAGGAAAAAGTTTATCCAGTGCCTTAAAAACCGCAAAAATACAAACAAAGTCTTAAAATATCTGTCAATAAAATATATATACGTAATACGTATACGTATAAAACAGAAGATTAAAACAAAACATTATAAAACATAACGGAACAATTTTGCGATTTTTAAGGCACTGGATGCACTTTTTTCGGGTAGGTTTGTGCCGATTTTTTTTAATTTATTTTACTCACCAATATCTCCCACTTCCTTGTTTTTAGAAGTTTTTTTGTTAATATGATCGATTTAATTTTTAATTTTATTAGATTTATTGAATTGTTTCACATTCGAATTGTTCAGCTTTTTTGATTAACTCTTCCTTTCGAAAGAGAGGTTTTTTTGTGGTGTATTGGAAAAGATAAGACACTGCGCTTTGAAAGCCACGTAAACACATACCCTACGTATTTCGTATTTCAATCCTGTGCGGGGATATCATCAGAGGGTCTTATACATGACACAGTGTGAGCTTGTAGTTGTGGCGATCATCACTTGTATTTATACCAATCTACAATGAAATTTGCATATGGGAATTATATACCTACGAAGAAAGCTTACAAAGTCAGACAGCCAAAGAGCTCCAAGCGAGACTTAAATTCACCATTTTCACCACCCCATGTGACTGGTAAGGGTTGCCAGTTCGACACAGTTGTCTCTACACCAATCGCCAGTAGATGGCGTGGATTGTGAGATTAGTTGGACGATTAAAAAGACTTTACTACATTTCAGTGAGCATAGTATTTTTTGTTGAATACCAAATTTTTAATGTTATTATTTAGAATTCATTAACACTACGTGTTGAAGATGAGCAGCTTCTTTCATTTCTTTGTTGCATTTCTTAAACTTACTTATTGAATTCGGAGGTAATAAATTAAACTATAGTAAAGTAAACAAAATAAGTTTCCCGAAATTAAAAATATTTTTACTCACAAAAATTGAGTTTTGAAGGCTTGCTCTCCAATGCCAAAGCAGTGACTGGTAAAAAATATTTTTTTTGTGTTTTGGAGTTTTTACATTATATGAAGATATCAGAAAGATCTTTGGACTATACCAAAAATGTTACTATTGGCCAAAGAAATGTGTGTTTGGGACCACTGTACAATGATAAGTTTCTCACTGAATGAAGTGTGGAGTGATTTCATCACACAAAAATTAGTATTCCGTTCATTCTCATCCGTTTAGCAAATACTCTGTCGGCTTATAAGTCGCTATCGCATTGTCCATGTGGTCCTAATTACCACTATTGTCTTCCATTCATAGCAAATATATTTACATTTGTTGGAATTATTTCGTTGGAAGCAAAAGTAATGTTGAGATATAGGAAGAAAACTTTTTTATAAGCTCCACAGAAAGTCACGGAAAAGATTTTATTAACTAACAGCGTCCGTGTTCCTGACTTATTATACCCTCACTTTAGTGTGACGAGGGTATATATCATTTGCTACGGAAAAAAGTGTAACACGTCGAAGGAGTGACCTAAGACCCCAAGTATGTTCGGAGGAAATCCGTTTTGGGTCATTTTAAGTCGAATGAGCAATGTCCGTCCGTCTGTCTGTCTGTCTGTCTGTCTGTCTGTCTGTCTGTCTGTCTGTCTGTCTGCTGGCTGGTGCGCACGATAACTCTCGAAAGGAGTAACCGATTGACCTCAAATTTGGTATGTGGTAATATTTTTTTCTATCTCCGGCTAAGTTCGAAGATGGGCCATATTGGTCCACTCCTTCTAGTACCTCCCCCACAAAGGGTTAAAATGTTGTGAAATATTGATTCTTTAATAACTGCTATACTACTTATTCGAATCTTTTGAAATTTCACACATAGTATTAGCTTATTAGTCGCTATCAACTCGAGAAAAATGGGCGAAGTCGCCACGTCCCTTTTGGTACCTCCCACACAAATGCTCCATTTTGCACCAAAAATTAACAGCTTATAACATTAATAACAGTGTATAAAAATACTTGAAATTTTGTACAGTATTATGCTTTTATATTGCCTACAGTCCAGGGAAAAATGGGTGTTGTTGCCACGCCCCTTTTGGTACCTCCCACACAAAGGTACCTTTTTGCACCAAAAGTTAACAGCTTATAACATAAAAACCAGTGTATAAAAATACTTGAAATTTTTTACAGTGTAATGTTTTTATAGTGCCTATAGCCCTGTGAAAAATGGGCGTTATTGCCACGCCCCTTTTTGTACCTCCCACACAAAATTCCCAAATCATACCACAATTTAATGTCTCATAACGTTTATACCAGTGCACATAAATGCTTATAAGTCGGCACAGTGCAATGAATTTAAAGTATCTAATGTTCAGCGAAAAAAAGGTGTATTATATAAACCCCTTCTGGTAACTACCACACAAATTGACAGAATAATTCGAGTAATATTCAATATTACATTACTCACAAAGTGAGGGTATACCTTAGTCGGTTTACCCGACTGAAACTTTCTTACTTGTTTTCTTTTAATTGAAACATTTTTTCTCAAATTAGGCGAATCAAACACAAATCCTCTTTAAACGTTTTAGTCGCTGTTGCTGCTGCTCGGTCCGACCATCACCCTGGAAAAAATGTGTAAATCTTATTTATAAACTTATTAGATATCAGCTAATAAAAATATACGAGACACATGTCACATTCATTAACTTCGTACACAATGGGGCATATTATAGATACGAGTACTATCCAGGGTTTGGGGGGTCAACAGCCGGCAACAGTGGCAGCAAAGATGGCTAACAAGACAGCAGCTTTTCAAGTACGTACTTATGGGGCATAGAACGCTGCAGATAGGCTGTTGAAGTACGCCACCAGTGAACAGATAAAATAAGTAATTACTGCCGAGGATATGCCACGGGGGGACAAATGCTTTTGTGCGATATGACCCAACATAATCTACTTTTACCCGCAATATCAGCAGTCAGATAAAAAAAACGTGTGCACTTGTGCGAGGGGTGACATGTTCACGCTGATATTCCCTTCAATAGAAGAACTGTAATAGGGATGGATATTAAAGCAATATTATTAGCGAACTGATGATGGGAGTATCTGGAGAGTATATATAATGATACAATGAATGAGTTTAGAAACGCGTAACTAAAAATAATGAAAAATAAAAACTGGAATAAATTATTGACGCAAAAAGTTAGTTTATTAAATCTATTTCATGTTAGTTAAATCTATTTAGTTTATTAAATCTATTTCATATCATACTAAAGTTGAAGTCAAATCATCACAGTAAACATTTTTTAAAACAGTTTATACTTTGTTGCATTCCACCTATAGATGTCGCTCACAAAAATGCTTGTTTATAGATGTCGCTCCCAAAAATGCTTTGTTGGTTTTTGCGGCATCGCTTCGGCTGTACGTCGTGCCTGCTATGGTGTCTTGCGTTTCATCATGGAAACTGGCTCCAAGGGTTGCGAAGTCGTTGTCTCCGGTAAATTGCGTGGTCAACGTGCCATGTCCATGAAGTTCGTCGATGGTCTTATGATCTACTCTGGTTATCCACACGGGGCAAAATCGCCCTCTTTGATATGTTTGAATCGAAAGGAAATATATTTGTAATACAAATTTTTAAATATTATATATTTCTTAGCAAATACATTTTATTTGAAAATCAATAAAATATATTTGGAACGCATATATTAATATATTACAACAAAATATGTTTGCAAACTAAATTTCTCAAATAAAATATGTCTCTAAATACAAATAAAATTATTGTTTAGGAATTTATCCAAATATATTTTATTTAAAAATGATTTTCAAAACTTTTGCTGACTTTTTAGAATTTCAGTTTAAAGTTTTCCTTAGTTTCGAATTGTATCACCCAGTTACAATACCATATGCAGCATTAGCTTCTGTTTAAATCAGTCATTTCAATTTTCTGAGTTAGTATTTCAAGTCGTCATTTCTTGTCAATCCTCCAAGTAATTTATTTTGATTCAAGATTATACGATTTCAATTATAATTATTTATTATGTTTACGAACATTAACAATTTCTAACAAAAATAACTTTGAATTAGTAAACAATTTAACACAATTAACGTATTTTCTGAATTCTTAAGTGCAAATAAATATTTGTTTCCGAAATAATAGTCCCAAATAAAAACATATTGAGATGTAAGCAAAGATTTCTTTCGAATAACATTTTCCCAAATATATACTTTGTGTGTACCCGATATTTTATTTTTAGAGTGTACCCTTAACATATATATGTTTCAAGCCTACTATGTTTGGAACAATATACTACAGAACCGATTTTTTTTCAGCGTGCATGTAATGACTAATGGACGAAGTCATTTTTGATACCTCCAACTCAAAGGGAACATTTTGTACAAAAAGTTAACAGCTTATAATATTAATACGAGTACAATACTTGAAATTTTGTGCAATGGTATGCTTTTCCGTGCCTACGGTCCAGTGAAAAATGGACCTA
Source organism: Eudasyphora cyanicolor (assembly GCA_963930755.1). Classification (NCBI taxonomy): domain Eukaryota; kingdom Metazoa; phylum Arthropoda; class Insecta; order Diptera; family Muscidae; genus Eudasyphora; species Eudasyphora cyanicolor. The sequence continues at coordinate 221,431,005 of OZ005736.1, forward strand.
CAGTAATTACAACAGTGGCCGACATTAAATCTGCGCCTGTCCAACATTGTACTTCAATTACTTCCGCTCATAATCAAAAATAATTAAACTTACAAAAGGGGAGAAGGCACTAATTTTTGAAAACGAAAATTAATGTGAGCTTCTAAGTACACTAATTTGAATGTACAACGCTGCAACACTTCTCATTATAGGAATGTACGACTATATGGGGGATTTCACATCAAGTGAGTGAATTTTTAAAATTAAAATTTTTAGCTACAACTTTATATAAGTCGATAAAATAATAAAACAATTAAGAAAATTTTAGTCTGTTAAAATGACTAAGATAAACTAAGTTTGTTTGTGAGAGACATAACAGCTAGACGTGTCTTGCTTGTTCGGCGATTTTCTGTTATGGAAAAAAATGGATCAAAGAATTTGCATAAAATTTTGTGTAAAAATGGAATTAACTAATCTGGAAGTGTTGAGAGTGGCATACGGTGATTGTACTCTGTGTCAGAAAAATGTTTACAAGTGGTACAAGCTTTTCAAAGAAGGTCGAGAATATGTGAACGACGAAGCTCGTCCTAAAAGATCCATCACATCAAAAACGTTGAGAAAGTGAAGAAAATTGTTATGGATTATCGTCGAATCACTATTAGAGAAGTGGCAGAGGATGTATGCATATTGGTTGGCTCATGTATGACAATGTCCAAAAGAAAGTAATGAAAATGCGCCTTTTAATCGTGATATTACAGAACATTTTGGTAAATGACAAAGAATTTATAAGGAATTCAACATTTCATTAAATTTGAAACCTTTATGGGATCTATCTTCGAACTCCGTTCTGAGGTAGTTAACTTCTTCGATGTGTTACACTCAGCCATATTATTTTGTAACTCCGTTTGTAACACATCGAAGTATTGATCAGGGACCCCATAAAGAATATATCGTTGGCCTAATTTAGAAAGGGTGTAACTAACATTTTTATTGAAAACTTGATGTTTACATTCCGTTATAAAACGTTGAAACACATCTGCTCTGAAAAAATAGTGTAATTCATAATTCATTAAATAGTGTAATTCATTCATTTTCAATCCCAATAGATATACGAAGTATATCTATCAAATTTTAGCCACCTACGTCAGGTATTATAGATTGTAGCGTAATTTTAACAGACTGATGGACGGCCAGACGGATATGGCTAAATCGTCTTAAGAATTTTACAACTATTAATAATATGGGGTCTCATGGGGTCTCTGAAAAATATTTAGAGGTGTTACAAACGGAGTGACGAAATTAACATACCAATCTATAGTGGCGGGTATAAAAAGTCTTATTTTATATTGGGTCTTTAATTGGAACTGCATTAACATTTTAAAAATTTTGGATTTTATTAAGTTTTTTCTTCCTTTTATACAATTTTTAAAACGCCAGTTACGCCCTTTTTAAATTAGACTGATGATATATTCTTAAGTGTCGTAAAATTATAAGAACATTAAGCCATGACCGTCTGTTATAACAACGTTCTCGTGTTATGTCAAACAAAATACCCCCAAACGTGACAACTTCCCCTATATGATATTTACTAACTTCAGTCGGGGCTTTTGATTACCGGGAAAAGTTATACCGTCAAAAAAAAAAAGTTATACGTGTCCCGGCGTTTCGCTGGAATCGAGATATATCAATTTGAAGTTAGTAAGTATCATATAGGGGAAGTTGTCACATTTGGGGGTCTTTTGTTTGACATAACACGAGAACGACCAGTCCGGTTTTGCTGCAACAAATTTAAAAAAATTAAGAGTTACAATTCCTACAGATTTTAGTAATGGCAGTTCCACGTGGAAAGATACGTTTAATAGCAGTCGTTAAATAAAAAGTTTTTTGTTGCCACAAAAACCATAAAAATAGAAAAAAAACGCATAAATATTGTTTGTTCCATTTTTTGAAGGCTAGAATCCTAACGATGAAAACAATGCTTGTTTGCAAAAAGGCAAAGGATAAATAATGACCCCATATAAATTATGACCCATATTGTAAAAATTGGGAAATTCAGAAAAATACTTTTTCATAATTTTTATTTTGGCTACTTTGTTCGGGAGGTACCAAAAGGGGCGTGGAAATAACGCCCATTTGTATGTGCAAGAATCAAAGGTAAAAGCTGTTAACTTTTTCGGTCGATCGAACTTTTCAACACATAATGTTTGAAGAAAATCGTATCAAAAATCGTAAAATATCAAATTTTCTTATAAGCTTTGAACATCGGTAACAAAATGTAGCCACTCTATTATGTATCATATCGCCTTAAATCGTTCGTAAAGCTCCTTTCCGATTTGACTTCTTAACGGCGTAGATAATAAATTTAAACAAACGGTCTGGATGAAATTATTATCACCTCACCTTAGAGATGGGCTATATTGGTCCTCTCCTTCTAGTACCTCCCACACAAAGGGTTAACATTTAGTGAAATATTGATTCTTTAATAACCTCGATACTACCTATTTTAATCCTGTGAAATTCTACAAATAGTATTAGTTTATTAGTCGCTGTCACCTCTTTGGTACATCTCACACAAATGAACCTTTTTGCACCAAAAGTTAACAGTTATAACATTAATATCAGTTCTTGTAAATACTTGAAATTTTGTTTGGTGTAATGCTTTTATAGTACCCAGAGTCCAGAGAAAAGTAGGCATATAGGCACGCCGCTTTTGGGACTTCCCACACTAATGGAGCTTTTTAGAACAAAAGTTAACAGCTTATAACTTTAATACTAGATCATAATTTAAATATATTAAATGCAATTTAAGTTGATAATAATTAAATTAAAAAATAAATTTACGAATATTTTTTTGGAACTGAAGGTGAGGGGAATCTTAAGTCGGTTTACCCGACTGAAACTTTCTTACTTGTTTTTTAACATTTTAATTTGTCTAGAAGCTTTCACTCATTACAAAAATAGGTCATATCAGTTCACGTTTTGATGTATCTCTCATATGAAGGTTTCAAACAAAATTGACTTCTTCAAATAATAATATATACTTATATGTACATATATTCAGTCCCACCCGATTTTAGTCTTTCCTTAGTGGTTTTATTTCATTTTGTTTTCGTGATAGGTACTTAATTTCATAAAACACTTTTTGTGTAAGAAATGTACGTCCCAATATTTATATTTTCACCTGGGCGTAAAACATTTCGATACATCCTATTGTATTTAAAACCAGCTAAAGGCGCAGGTACGCAATTAATTAAATTGTAATAAATATGAAACCAGCTGCGAAATAACCCAATTGCTAAGGCTTGGCCGGGATGAAAAATGTGGTGGTGTGATTTGTTTGGATTACTTGAGGCGTGAAAAGCAAGCACTGAATATAAATTCCAACACATTTCCCTAGGACAGACAGACAAACAAACGAACATAGAGTTGGTGTTAATTATGATGAGGATTAAATGAGATTTAGATTTAATTCTCGGAAGTGGGTTAACATGAAATACTTTATCGCCATAGTACTCACAAAGTAACATTCGTTTCCTGAAATGCATGGTGACAGGCCACGCCAGATCGAAAGTCTGGATAAAAATAAAAAGTTTATCCCGTGTTTTGCAATACCAGCAAGATCCAGCTATAATTGTAGTGAGGTACTTAAACGCATAGCTTTAAAGCCTCAGGCATGAGTTTAGCTTACTGCTCTTCTCAGTCGAGCTGTTCTCGTTATATTTCTCGCCAATATTTGTATCCTCCGTGCCAAGGATTTATTTGGATTGGAAATGACAATCGAGTTTCACAGTTGTCAGTGCCATTGGCAAAATGTGAATGCGTGTACTCACTCTAATCGCGCGTTTCGCATGATTCATGAATAATGAATGCCGGAATCACAATGGGTATGATAATCGCAATATACATGAATGGTTTTCTCTCATTTTTTTTGGGTGGGTGGAGAACTGTTGGGAAGTGAGTGCGAAATTTCCATGAAAAACGCAGCTAATGCTTTTTAGAGTATTTGTTCTGCACTCGAAGTAAATGGAAGCAATTGTGGTGAATATATTAAACAGAAATATGTGAAAGTGTTACTTGGCAATAAAATGTAAGCAGGATTTTAACGCATAAGAGTTTCAAAAACAGTCTGCCATTTATTTTTACGATATTTCCGAAACAACATGAAATGTTATTTGAAATTTTTGTGATGATGATTATTTTTTTAAAATTTTGCTGATAAAAACCATTGGTTCGGCCAGTTGTCAATGTGAAACACCCTTTTGGCCCACAGAACAATTTTTGGAGTCACAATTTCAATTCATGTCTCTGGTACTTTTAATTAAATAGAAGTAGAACTAATTCCAAAAAAATCAAACAGAGCGCCACAAATATGGGTGTTTGGTAATGTAGCAAATCTATATATAATTCGACTTTCACGTTTTTAGAAAATCTGGTGGAAAATATATGGTGTCGATAACATTAAATTATTGAAGTATCTAACAAGTAAGATAGTTCAGTCAGGTAAATAGACCTAAAAATCTCCCCACCTTCAGTACTAAAAAAACATTATTGTTAGGAGGTACAAACAGTTATTTACCAATTTTTTTTGAGACTGAAAGTTAGGGGATTCGTAATTCGGTTTACCCGAGTGATTTTTCTACTTGATTATGAAAATTTCACAACATGGACACATTTTCGACAATCGAAACGCTAGAATATAAAAACTGTGTGTTTGTTTTGTGGTAGATGCAATTTTTCTTCCTATCTTACGGGACTCCTAATTTTTCACTAACAATATTTGGAAAAATTGTAGCCACGGTTAATATGAACAACTTTTGTGAAGATATCAATACAATCTGATCGTGTCTAGCCACCCTATATACCTCACAAAGACCACATTGTACCTCAAAAATGTGTGCATTTCACTATTTTGTAACTCCTAAAAATAAAATTTTTTTATGTTCTAATATAAAACCAACATTCTTGTGGAACATGTTAACCCTCTAGCTCCCCCACATCGGAAATTTTTGGTCCTATTTTAACAAATCGTAAAAAACGCCCCTAAATAGGGGCAGGGCGGTGACGAAATGTTTATAAAAAATGTTGCCCGTACAATTTTCTATATATGTCAGAACACACCAAAGCCCAAAACTTATCACAATTAATTTATAATTTTTTTTCGATCTTTTTCTAGGGATCTCTATATATTAGTGTCCGTCATATACCGATTCATTATCTCTTATAGATAGACAACAAACCCCGCTGAGACAAAATTTATGGCCATTTTTAGTTTTTTTTTTTAAAAATATTTTTCGTTTTTTTGTTTGTTTTTTAAAAATATTTTTCGTATTTTTCCACTTTTTGTGTTTTTGACAAAGTTCAGTACAAAGTACAGGGTTTTCCAACAAGAGGTGTTATTTTGAATCACCCGGTATTTCGGTAGCTGTCACCTTTGAAGCTTTTATTCTTTGACATTTGGCAAGTAGAAACTAAGCCATTACTAAAAATGGAACGATACACGATTCAACAGCGCATTGGAATTATTAAAATTCACTAAAAAATGGTGAAAATCTTCAAGTCACAGTTCGCAAAGCTAAAGCATTTTTGGGTCGTCGTGAAGCAGCATGTCGGACCGCAATACAGAAATTGGTGGAAAATTCGAGCTGTTGGGACAAGTTAGTGATGTGAAGAATAAAACCCGTGCACGCCGGTCAAGAACTACTGAAAATATTGCTGATGTAGCCCAAAGTGTTGAAGAAAACCCAGGTTTGTCCACTACTCGTCGTTCTTTGGAATTGTGCATTCCACAAACGTCATTACACCGTATCTTGCATAAAGAGTTGGGTCTTAAGGCTTATAAAGTTCAGTTAACACAAGAACTCAAGCCGGCCGATCATCAACAACGTCGTGTCTTTGCTGATTGGGTCCTTGATATGCATGAAAATGATCCGGAATTCCATCCAAAAATCATCTTGACTGATGAGGCCCATTTCCTCCTCGGTGGCTACGTCAACAAGCAAAATTGTCACATCTGGGGCTCGGAAAACCCAAAAGTTATTCTTGAGAAGCCTCTCCATCCTCAACGTGTGACTGTTGGTGCGGTTTATGGTCCGGCGGGGTCATTGTACCTTACTTTTTCGAAAATGAGGTTGGATTAACAGTTACGGTGAATGGATTGCGCTATCGAGAGATGATTAATGATTTTCTATGGTCGGAGTTGGATGGTATTGATCTAGACAACGTTTACTTTCAAGAAGAAGGCGCTACGTGCCACACAAGCAACGAAACCATTGCTCTGTTACGGAAAAAGTTTCCGGGCCGTGTTATCTCTAGAAGAGGGGAACACAATTGGCCACCGAGATCTTGTGATTTAACACCTTGCGACTTCTTCCTTTGGGGCCACGTGAAAGATAAGGTCTACGCCAACAGCCCAGCGTCGATTCAAGACCTCAAAGATAGAATTCGTGAGGTTATCAAGGACATAGAGTAGCCACTTTGCGATTTGGTTATGGAAAATTTCATGAAAAGGATATGGTCCTGTAAGCGTGGTCGTGGTGGCCATTTGGCTGATGTTGTTCTTGATTATTAACGGCAAACCTTCCTCTTTATTATGAAATAAACATCCGATCATTTATCTCAAAAATTGCATTTTTCTTTGAATACCAAAATAACACCTCTTGTTGGAAAACCCTTTATAACTTCAAATGGCCATAACTTTTTGAGTTTATTTGTACCCAAAACCATGCGCATGGTGGAGGTAATATAAGATTCGGCATGACGAAACTTTAGGTTAGGTTTAGGTTAGGGTGGCAGCCGTATTTTTTTACAAGCTCACATAGACCAGTTTAGGTCCCTAGTGTTATCACGGGCTGAAACCAACCTGTTTGATATATAAATTTATCGATAGTACGAATATCAGTACTGGAAAGATCTGTTAGGCTGCCTAAAAAGGCCGACCCCAGTATATCCAGTCGTCGTTTACTCAAAGCGGGACAGTCCCAAAGCAAGTGCTCAATGCTCTCCACTTCTTCCTCATCTCCACAGCTTCGGCAGAAGTCATTGGAGTCAATACCCAATCTTTTGGCGTGTTCGCCGATCAAGCAGTGTCCCGTCAGAACCTGTACTAACGTAGACAATCGTTTCCTCTCTAGTGCGAGGAGATATTTTGACCTTCTCAGGTCATACCTTGGCCAGATTTGTCTAGCTACCCTGCAGGTGCCGATTTCTGTCCATCTATCGTTGGACTGCCTGATTGCCTCTTGCCTAAGCCAAAGCTTGCACGTGGATAGTGGCGCACCAATATATGCAAATTCTTCGAGAATTTGTAATGTCGTCCCTTTCCTAGCAAGTTCATCGGCTTTGCAGTTCCCCGGGATATCCCTATGCCCAGGCACCCATATGAGGTGTATATTAAACTGCTCAGCCATCTCGTTAAGAGATCTGCGGCAGTCGAGGGCTGTTTGTGAATTTAGGGATGTTGCCTTCAGAGAATTGATGGCAGCCTGGCTGTCCGAGTAAATGACAACGCCATTGTTGGTTACTATGTTGCGACTCAGCCACTTGGCGACTTCCCATATTGCCATCATTTCGGCTTGATAGACACTGCAGGTATCTGGTAGTCTGTGAGCTATATCCAGACTAAGTTCTTCACAGTGTACTCCGAAGCCAACCTTTTCATCAAGCTTCGAACCATCCGTGTAAAAGTGGAGATGGTTTATATTACCTGGTATTCTGCCGACCCATTCATCTCTGGCGGGAATCGTAGTGATGTAATTTCTCTCGAAGGTGTACACTGTTGGTATATAGTCCACTCGGTCGGTTACCATAGCACTACACTTTGATATCCTCATGTGACCATAGTTCTTGTAATTCCACATTGATAGGCAGTTTAATCTTATTGCCGCTTTGGTTGCAACTTCTCTCGCCACAATATTAATCGGCAGTATATGGAGTAGGGCTTGTAGAGACTCGGTCGCTGTAGTCCTTAAGGCTCCGCTTATGCTCAGGCAGGCAGTTCTCTGAACCTTTGTTAGTAGGTTGGTGATGGTTAGTTTGTCAGTTGCCGTCCACCATACCACAATACCGTATAACAGTATTGGACGAACTACTGCTATATATATCCAGTGGACGATTTTAGGAGAGAGTGCCCACCGCGACCCTACAGCCTTTTTGCAGGAATATAAGGCGACGTTGGCCTTCCTTACACGTTCCAATACGTTAAGTCTAAATAACATTTTCCTATCTAGAATTATTCCTAAAAATTTTGCACTTTCAGAAAAGACTAGATCTGTTCCATTTATCCGAGGTGGAGGGTCCACATGTGGGACATTATTCATCCTAGTAAAGAGAACCAATTCTGTCTTGTTGGGGTTAACGCCCAAACCGCTGCTTCTGGCCCATCTAGCCAACTTGTTCAGAGCCACCTGTAGGATGTCTCTGAGGACGTTTACGAATTTGCCACTCACTGCGATTGCCACGTCGTCCGCATATGCCACGACCTTGCAGCCACAACGTTCTAGATCTAGCAGGATTTCATTCACCGCTAGGTTCCAAATTAGTGGAGACAATACTCCTCCTTGCGGGGTCCCTCTGTTTACATACCTTGTTAGAGTTGTGGACCCTAGACATGCTGTTATGCGTCTTCTGGTGAGCAGGCTTTGAATTAGTCTAATCAAACTAGTGTTAACTTTTAGATGTGAGAGTGCCGCAATTACCGCATCGGAATGAATGTTGTTAAAAGCCCCTTCTATGTCAAGAAATGCTACCATGGTGAATTCCTTGAAATGCAGGGACGATTCGATAGTGCTCACAAGTTCGTGCAGGGCTGATTCAGTAGACTTGCCCTTGTTGTAAGCATGTTGGTTCCCCGACAGGAGTTTTGTATCCAGGTTTTCCCTAATGAAATGATCTAAAAGTCTTTCCAGACCTTTCAATAAGAACGAGGATAGGCTAATTGGTCTCAACGAAATGACGAAACTTAGCTCCGTGTTTAATTTTTTCGTATAAATTGATTAACACTCATCTCTGTGAGTCTATGAATAATAAACATTTGAATTGTACTGTGGAGATTTCCCAACATGCCTACCATTTGAAAAAATTATAAACTACTGAATTTAAACTATTACATTTTATGAATTTTCTAAAATTTACCTGCACTAGTTGTATATTTTGAAGCAATTTCTGAAAAAACAACAAAAATATTTATTATATAATACATACTATTTGAATTGTCAATTTTGTTATTAAAATGTAAGAAAAACACTCACTCCTACACTATGCATTTTCCACGCATATTTTTGTTTTTTTTATGGACGTTATATGTACAATATTCATTAAAGTGAATAACAAAATACATATTAATTTTACGCAACCTTTTTATGAATTATGTGTATTAAAAACTGTTGAAGCACTTTTATTATGTACGAATTTATTTACATTTCAGTTGTATTTTTCCACATTTCGCATTTCCTTACATTTGTTATTGCCATTAACCAATAAACCGCCATCATAAAATGAGTATTACGTATCAGCGATTCCATTTTCATGACCACAATAAGGATAAGTGATGTTGAATGATGGCCAACGTTGCGTATGATGGATATTTATACTCGTATTGTTATTACGTATTATTGGCTCACAGTGGCAGATTTTAAAATTTATCTGATAAACTTTTAGTACTCTCTATTTCTTTTCAGCGGTAATTATTTTTAAAGTATGAAAATCTTGATCTGATTTATTATTATGTCACATAATTCCGATATCGATATGATATTAGCACAACATTTTTCGATTTGCTTCTTTTGTCTGGGATGTACTAAAGGCGTGTGATATTCTTCGATTTGATAATGGCGATGAAACCTTTACTCTGTGTGAAGAGTGAAGTTATAAGATAATTAATATACATCTGAATATTGCCCATTTGTGTGAGAGGTATCAGAAAAATGTGCCAATATGCTTCATAGTACAGCTTAAATACAATTTGAAGTTATTCGGTTATCGATCACACCGAACACATAGACGGACGGAAGGACTTTGCTCTAAAGGATTATAATGTTCTGAACCTGGCCTTTGTCGAACATCTTCAATGTTTACTATGTTACTTTTGGTATATATCAAATGATATACTAGTATACTTTTCTACCTGTAACCTTAAAAATTATAAATATAAGATCAATGGATGAATATAACAAATGCTTACGAGTACTTCTAAATATAAATATATTGAACGAGGACTTATTTTTATATATATGCAATTGTTGCGTGACTGTCTGACTGACTGATCACCGCCAGCCCAAACGACACAACGGCCAGCCGAAATCGCCCTGCATGATCTAGTCAGCTTGATTGAAGTATAGCTGTATAGTTAAGGAGGGGCCTTCAATTACACAAATCCTGCCGCTTTAAATACGGATTTCGCAGCAGTTCACTTAGGCCCATTCATAACATTCTGATTAAGAGACGCTTTACTGATAGCGTATGGTCAACTGACCTCCACTGATTTGTCAACAGGGGAACTCGCTGAGGAGGTGTTCTCTCCTCTCTTATGGAATCTCCTCATGAAAAATATTCTGCTTTCTATTTAAAGGGTTTTCCATTAAGGACATAACAATTTTATATATTAATAAATCACAGAATATTTAAGATATAGAGTTCAAATTTATTCCAGGTGTAGTGCAAATGTTACATTTTAAGAATGAAACTTGATTTGGGTCATATGACCACCACGAGCCCGTCTACAGCGATCTATTCTTTGGACCCAATTTTCCACCACTCTGGCACACATTTTGACCGGAACGTTGGCAATGTCGCGTTGGACGTTGTCTCTGAGCTCGTCTGAAGTTGTTGGCTTGTTAACATAGACCAATGACTTGATCTGGGCCCATAAAAAGAAATCCAATGGCGTTAAATCGCATGAACGAGGTGGTCTTTCGACCGGACCATTTCTCGAGATAACACGTTCACCGAATTTGCCCTTCAGTAAATCGATTGTAACGCGTGCTGTATGGCTAGTGGCACCGTGTTGTTGAAACCACATTTCGGCGATGTCAATCTCATCCAATTCAGGCCAAAAACAATTTTCTAACATTGCACGATAGCGCTATCCATTGACAAAACCACTCAGCCAGAAATGAGCTTCACCGCTAAAGATGATTTTTCGATGAAATTCTGGATTTTCGTTGCGACCACCGACTCAGAATTTCGGTAGTTATTTTTAATGATTTCCAAACGTTGCACGTAAATGAACTTTACCATGATGAAGATGTTGACTTCGACTAACCTTTTGACACTGAAAGATCATTAAAAATGTTTGTGGGTGCGTTGACATAAAGATACGCAATTGTTTTGTCCCTATTGGAAAACCCGGTAGATGATGAGTGTTGAGGTTATTGTAGAGTGATCAAAACCGGTTTAAAATAAACCGGCCCACCGGTTTTTTGCTTCCACCGTCCCCGGTTTTTCTCAAAATCATGAATTTCGAACAACCAGTGCAACCGGTTTTTTTCGTTTGTTTCCACCGGTTTTCCGGTTTTTTATTATCACTAAAATATTAAAAATTATTTACAACTTTATATACAAAATATCACAAATTAAGATAATAATATGAATTATCTCCTTATATGGCCTAAAAAGACTCGGCAACTTTGCCAGAATCCGAAGCCATTCACCAATTTCTATATACAAACAAGTAAGAAAGTTTCAGTCGGGTAAACCGACTAAGGTATACCCTCACTTTGTGAGTAATGTAATATTGAATATTACACAAATTATTCTGTCAATTTTTGTGGGAGGTACCAGAAGGGGTTTAAGAAATACACCTATATTTCGCTGAACAGTAGATACTTTAAATACATTGCACTGTGCCGAATTGTATTAAATTGTGGTATAATTTGGCCATTTTGTGTGGGAGGTACAAAAAGGGGCGTGGTGATAACGCTCATTTTTCACTGGACTATAGGCATTATAAAAGCATTACACTGTACAAAATTTCAAGTAATTGTATACACTGATATTAGTGTTATAAACTGTTAACTTTTGGTGCAAAATGGTGCCTTTGTGGGAGAGGTAACAAAAGGGGCGTGACAATAACGCCAATTTTTCAATGGACTGTAGGCACTATAAAAACATTACGCTGTACAAAATTTCAAGTATTTCTAAACACTGGTATTAATGTTATAAGCTTTTAACTTTTAGTGCAAAATGGTGCATTTGTGTGGGAGATACCAAAACGGGCGTGGCAATTTCGCCCATTTTCCTCGAGTTGATAGCGACTAACAAACTAATACTATGTGTTGAATTTCAGAAGATTCGAATACGTATAATAGCAGTTATTAAAGAATCAATATTTCACAACATTTTAACCCTTTGTGGGGGAGGTACCAGAAGGAGTGGACCAATATGGCCCATCTTCGAACTTAGCCGGAGATAGAAAAAAATATTACCACATACGAAATTTGAAGTCAATCGGTTACTTCTTTCGAGAGTTATCGTGCGCACCAGCCAGCAGACACACAGACAGACAGACAGACAGACAGACAGACAGACAGACAGACGGACGGACATTGCTCATTCGACTTAAAGTGACCCAAAACGGATTTCCGCCGAACATACTTGGGGTCTTAGGTCACTCCTTCGATGTGTTACACTTTTTTCCGTAGCAAATGATATATACCCTCGTCACACTAAAGTGAGGGTATAATTATAAAAATTTAAGGAAAATAAATGATTCATACGCGCAGAAGTTATGTGAAAAGTAAACGCATTCTCCCACTTCCAAACCGAAACAAAAACAAGTAAGAACATTTCAATTGGGTAAACCGACTAGTGTATACTCTTACATATTTATATACTCGTATATACCCACCTACACTAAAGTGTGTATATAAAATATATATGTATAAAGATTTAGTACCTCTATTTAATACCCCGAAATATTAATATTTTCTTGACTGAACTACATAAGGGGAATTTCATGTCAAGTGAGTTAATTTTTAAAAGGGATGTCTTCTGTCGGGAAGTAGCCCTATCAGATAGTAGTTATGAGACACAATTCCAACGAGATCGGTTAAGGACTTTCCGAGTTGGAGGGTGTCAAATATTGAAATTTTTGTCAAACGGTTGTTTTTCCCATCTGAAATGCTAAAATGTTTGGTTGAACGTTAATTTTTTTTCAGAGGTTTATATTTATTTTGATAGATCAACAGGTCCCATCCCATTAATAGGTCACAAAGCTTTTAAAGGAAATTATCTAAGCTTTCTTTTGAGCAAAAAAATCAAAAATTAAAACATAGGTTTTTACCAAAATTTCAAAAAAGTTTAATTTTGCAAAAAAGTAATGAAAATATGTTTGCTAATTTTTTTTAAAGGTTGAAGAAAAGTCTATCGTTAACACTTTTGGAAAATGTATACAATAGCTAATTAGTTATAAGTATGAGATAAAAGGGCCGTTTGATTCAAATGACAATATTCATCACAATCCAACTCATAACTGCTATCCAACAGGACTCAATTTGGTGCAAGATTCCTGATCAGAAGACATCGCTTTTAAAAATTTAATATTAAAAAATCGCCTTTTTTGTTATTAAAAAGGAAAATGTTTTTCAAACGGCAATTTTCATACTGTTTTGTTATGTAGAAAAAAACCGGTTCTACTGGTTTCCCCGGTTTTCTTCGAAGAAAAAAACCGTCCACCGGTTTTTTATAACTTAAATAAACCATCCACCGGTTTTTTATTTTTTAAAAAAAAAACGGTTTTTTTGATCACTCTAGGTTATTGACTGTATAGATGACGTGGCAATAGCAGTCAAAGGGAAAGCCTTGTTTAGTATCTCCTGCGCGATACTAAACAAGGCTCAGCGACTGACTGTCATATTCATCATTGATGCGCTGAGAACGACACCAACTGAGGCACGAAATGTTCTACTACATTTAATGCAACTGGACAATACAGCAATGCAATATTCCACATATACTGCGGTTAGACTCAGGGAATTGTCACTGTCGTCAGGAAATGGATACGTACATAGTGTCATTCTAGACAAAATGCCTGACCTTCCGGGCATTGTTTATCGCACTATGATCGCAGGACTTTTTCACACGAAGTATCTCACTCTTTTACCTGATAAATCAGAATGGAATGGCCAAATCCCAGAACACAGTAGATTCATTAACTTCTGTACAAACCGTTCTAAGCTCCACAACTAAGTAGGCTTTGGGGTCTTTTCTGAGCTATGCATTGCATAAATGCTGCCGGATCACTGCAGGGTTTACCAAGCAGAAATCTTAGCTATAAAAGGGGTAGCGGAATGACTGAATATAAATGTTCCGACCAAAGTCGATAACAATATTATCTCTGATAGTCAGGCTGCAATCAATTACCTGAATACTATATTCCTTGATTCAAAAACTACCCTCGAATGTCGCAGATCTCTCCTAAACAGTTCAATATTCACCATATATTGGTGCCGGACCACTGGGTTATACCAGGGAACTGCAAAGCAGATGAACTTACAAGACTAGGAACTACCTTACACGCTCCAGGAGAACTGGAATATGTGGGTATGCCTCTATCGATCTGCAGGGTCATCTTGACAGATGGTAAAGAAATGACAGGTGGTCACTAGGCAGGAACTGCATACATTCCAGGCTCATGTGGCTCGCCCTAAACGCAAAACTTACCAACGCACGCACTGTTGTCGTTGTTTAGACCTGACGTCTCACTTATCGTGCCTGCCATGACGGATCACTGCCTTATTGGACATCACGCAGAGAGATTGAAGGTCTTTCATAATGACTTTGCAGATGCTGTGGAGACGAAGAGAAGGTGGAATCACTAAAACTCCTTCTGTGTCTGTGCCCCGCTCTCTCTAGAAGACGACATGCCTTTTATTCAACGGGAGGGATAGCGATAAATTATGTTTTCTCCTACATCCCTATGGTAACATAATAGGTTGCGTAGTCTTGTCTGTAATACGCACAACCAATTGCAACAAAACGTGGCATTATTGTAGAAAAAGTAGTTTTAAACTGTGTCCCTTATCTTTGTAACTACCGTAAAGTGTTACAAGGTAAACTGGGAAAGGAGTTTAGGGCCTGGCTTTTAGGTGAGTTAGGAGGAAACTAAATCTGTTCGGTTTCAAGGTCGTTTTCTTTTTCCACTTGACTATTCAACTTGCTTCCTTCACTTAGAAGGAACCCTTTGATCTTCAGCTCATCTCCACAGTGAGAAAACTCAAAAACAAGTAAGAAAGTTTCAGTCGGGTAAACCGACTAAGGTATACCCTCACTTTGTGAGTAATGTAGTATTGAATATTACTCGAATTATTCCTCAATTTGTGTGGGAGGTACCAGAAGGGGTTTATCAAATACACCTTTTTTCGCTGAACATTTGATACTTTAAATTCATTGCACTGTGCCGACTTATAAGCTTTTATGTGCACTGGTATAAACGTTATGAGACCTTAAATTGTGGTATGATTTGGGCATTTTGTGTGGGAGGTACAAAAAGTGGCGTGGCAATAAAGCTCATTTTTCACAGGGCTATAGATACTATAAAAACATTACACTGTACAAAATTTCAAGTATTTTTATACACTGGTTTTAATGTTATAAGCTGTTAACTTTTGGTGCAAAAAGGTACCTTTGTGTGGGAGGTACAAAAAGTGGTGTGGCAATAAAGCTCATTTTTCACAGGGCTATAGACACTATAAAAACATTACACTGTACAAAATTTCAAGTATTTTTATACACTGTTATTAATGTTATAAGCTGTTAACTTTTGGTGCAAAATGGTGCATTTGTGTGGGAGGTACCAAAAGGGACGTGGCGACTTCGCCCATTTTTCTCGAGTTGATAGCGACTAATAAGCTAATACTATGTGTGGAATTTCAAAAGATTCGAATAAGTAGTATAGCAGTTATTAAAGAATCAATATTTCACAACATTTTAACCCTTTGTGGGGGAGCTACTGGAAGGAGTGGACCAATATGGCCCATCTTCGAACTTAGCCGGAGATA
Source organism: Eudasyphora cyanicolor (assembly GCA_963930755.1). Classification (NCBI taxonomy): domain Eukaryota; kingdom Metazoa; phylum Arthropoda; class Insecta; order Diptera; family Muscidae; genus Eudasyphora; species Eudasyphora cyanicolor. Next base: position 221,446,976 of record OZ005736.1, read on the forward strand.
GAAAAAAATATTACCACATAGCAAATTTGAGTTCAATCGGTTACTCCTTTCGAGAGTTATCGTGCGCACCAGCCAGCAGACAGACAGACAGACAGACAGACAGACAGACGGACATTGCTCATTCGACTTAAAATGGCCCAAAACGGATTTCCTCCGAACATACTTGGGGTCTTAGGTCACTCCTTCGACGTGTTACACTTTTTTCCGTAGCAAATGATATATACCCTCGTCACACTAAAGTGAGGGTATAATGAAAAAAGTCAGTTTTGGAGATTTTCGAATATGTTTTCGGTATTTGGTGAATCCGCAAGGAAGTAGAAGACCGGGCGACCAGCTCACACGTGGCACTGTCAGATAGAGAAGGAAGCTACACCACACAACAAGAGTTGGATACAAATTAAAAGATTAGCCTTAGAAAGATCTAAGTGGAAAGAATTTGTAATGGCCCTATGATCCTTATAGGATCAAAAGGAAATAATAACTGTGGGATTTATCTTTGCAAATACATTCACAATTTTGTTTTCAATTCAGAAATTCTGCTCTGATTTTAGGAAACACTAGATAATGAGATTGTTAGCTTTGCCGTATGTTTCAAAATGTCTCTGAATATTTACCATTTTCGGAGAAAGCGACTGGAAGAAATGAGCCGATATGGCCCCTCTCCGAACTTAAACTAACCTTATAGAAAATATGAGCTCTTTCAAATTTTGTTAGTAATATAAGCTTTCTCTCGACTTAAATCAAACACTTTCAGTTGTCGTATAAGACATCTCCCGCCCATTTCATTCGTCTGTCATTGTACCAATACATCAATTTTCCTTGTTTCCTTACGAGAGTCTATTTAAAACCAATAATTTTTCATTTAATTACGATGTGTCTTTCAAATCCAGTGTCTTGTTTATCACAGATTATAAGTCGATCAATTTGAATCCGGCAACTGATGTCATCATTTAGCAAAATCTTGGTACCAACATTTGTTATTTCTATAGTGTATTCCTCCCCAAGTCTTTCCTTACGTCCCCAACTAGTGTTGTAGCTTATGATGATGTTACTTGTCAATGATGTGGTTACCCCCTTTTCTGTGGAGCAGACAGACCGCTGTGTCCACCCTCATTGAATGCCAACATTCCATATTGCCTGTGTCGTCCATTGCTACCACATTCGAGTATTTGATTTCTAACGTGTTCGTGATTTATCATTCCTCCCGGTTGGTTTGCCAATTCCACTATCAATCCAAACCTTCAGAATAACAGCCAGTGGGGTTGTCGCATGTCTGTCCGCGTTCGATAGTCTCCTCATATCGACCCCATTGTTGGATGGGTTCAGATGAATGGATTGTCGGCTCATTACCAATCAATATTTCATTTAATGTTATCGTTTGCTCTGTTTGCGATTAGCCCAGCAATTCTGGTGAATTGAAATTGCCAATGTTGGCTCTTTTTTTGGTTTTATTATTATTATTATTGCTATTATACGTTTGTTTTTTTTTGTTTTTGTTAAATATCGATAACAAAATGAGTACCACGAATGCATTTTGGTGGAATTGATAAAAGTTTTTTATGATGATTAATCTGCATAAGTAAATAAACTAAATATTAAATGAATTCTTTTTATAACCTCAAAACACAAAGTCAATGATATACAAATAGAGATGAAAAAGTGGATAACATTTCTAATGAAATATGAATTTCCATAATTGATGGCCAATTTTTTCAATTTTACTAATTTTCACAGTGAAAGACAGTAAGAAAATTTCAGTTAGGTAAACCGACTAAGATATACCCTAACTTTGTGAATTATGTAATATGGTACATCGGGTGGGAGATGTCAGAACGTTAAAAAAATTAAATTCTTTGTCAATCTATCTATACACGGAGGAAAATCGCCATTTTTGATATGTTAAAATTGAAAGATTCGTAAATATTTTATATTTTTTATCAAATATGTACATTTTATTTGAAAATCAAGAATTTTTTTGGAGCGTATATTTTAATTTTTTAGAACGAAATATATTTGCTATACATTCACAAAAAAAAAATTTGCGTTTACATACAAAAAAAAATGTTTAAGAATTTTTCCAAATATATTTTTTTTTAAAAAAGATTTTTAGACTTTTTCTGGCTTTTTCGAATTTTAGTTTAAATTTTCCTAGATTTCGTGTTATTCTTTATAGTTAAGAATGTCATAAGTAGCATCAGCTCTTATTTTACAGCATTAATTTTTAATTTTAAATATTCCAATTTATCAATGTTTGTCAATCCATCAATGCCATTCATAGTTACGACAGATTATACGATTTAAATTTTGATCGAACTTTACAAACATATACAATTTCTAAAAAATGTCAATGATAAACTGAAAACATTAAATTTTGCATTGATACAATTTCAAGATATTTAAATACTAATTAATTTTTGTTTCGGAAATATAATAAATATAAAAGAAAATATATTTGGATGAAAATATACTTTCGGTGAGAACAACATTCTCCCAAACATATACAATTTTTTTATATTTGGAGTTTACGCTAATCATATGTATGTTTCAAGCAGAATATGTATGGGACAGTATACTACAGAAGCGATTTTTTTCAGCGTGTAGTCAGTGGAAATGTTGTCTAATACACAATATGTTTATGAAAATATTTATTTGATTGCTGTCAAAGTTATGGGAATGATTTGTCTGATTGAATCGGACAATTTGTGTGACCACTAAACTTGGTTTGATTTGCCCATTTTGGTTGGAATGTACAAAAAATGGCGTGGCAGTAAGGCCTTCTTTTAGCGGACAGTAGGTACTATAAAGGCATTACACTGCACAAATTCGATGAACCCAATTTTCGAGCACTTTTTCCACTATCAATATTGACTTGTAAAGCTTGAAGAGAGTCTGGTTTATTTCGAAAGACTAATGACTTCAAATAACCCCACAAGAAATAGTCTAATGGTGTCAAATCACAACTTCTTGGAGGCCATTCAATATCACAATTTCTTGAAATAATCGAATCCCCAAACTTTTTTCACAACAATTCAATTGTTTTATTTGCTATGTGGCACGTAGCCACAATCGGTCAATGGCAAAAAGATATCTCTTAACGAGAGTTAAAATATTGCTCATGGGTGTCAAAGTCGTAGGTCGACTAGAAAGTGTTTTTCTTTTTGGATTTAAAAAAAAGGACTTAGCATCATTTTCAAATGTGAACGGAAAGTTTATTTTTCGCTAGCTCATTAACGGTACGTCCGATCGGGAATCGGTCAATGGCAAACAGATAGCTGTTAACGAGAGCTAACGACTGGAAAGTGTTTTTTTATTTAAAAAAAAAATGGGCTTAGCGCACGAAAAATTGCAATTGGAGAACGATTATCATTTTAAGTTTTTTCCTCTAACGCTAAATATCTCAAAACGCCACTTTTGCGGAAAATGACATTCGTGTGCCTTCGTTGGTGGAACTTTATCGGCTCAGCCGATTGTTGAAATGTGATCGGCTCAGCTGATCAGCCGCCGCCGATAATTTTGGTCGGCTTCATTGCCTGCTTTCCACCCAATCTTAGGAAGGCTAATTGGGAAAAATGTAGGCAGATATTCAACAGGTTTCTTCCAAAAAGTCCTAAAATGAAGGTGAAAACTATTGGGGATATAGAGAAAACGGTGGAATGAGTCAGCAACTCTTAACGAACGCCATGATGTTCGTCTCAAATAGTTATGCTGAGGAAGCGCTGTAGGGAGCTATTTAATAGGGCAAAGGCCACCAGCCCAACAGACTGCGACTCATTCAAGGAATAACTCAAGCGGTACAAAAAAGTGTTGAGAAAGTCTCAAAATAAATCCTACATAGATTTCTGTAGTTGCGTAGAAAGCTCATCCGAAGCCTCAAGGTTACGCAAAATTTTAGACTTGTACTATTGGGTACATCCAGGAAGGTGATAGTTCTTGGACTACATCCAGTGTGGAACCGCTGGGAGTGCTGCTGGATACCCATTTCTCAGGCAATTCTGAAGAGACGTTGAATATTTCAATTCCTTTGAGGTGCAGACAAAAGAGGTCGCCAGCGAGATTGTAACCGAATCTAGAACTCTTTGGGCTATCAAAAGCTTTAAACCTTTTAAGCGCCAGGACCAGACAATGTATCGACGGCGGAGCTACAAACAGTGGCCGATACAATTGCCCTCTGACTCAGACAGATTGCATTTCGATACCTCCATTCTAAACTATGCTGTGTGCAAATCGAATAACCTTTACTGTTTTGTGAATAATGTTTGATTGAGTTGACGGATAAACGCCAAATTTTGACTGAATATATTTTGGAATATTTAGAAATTAAAACTCAATCTCTGACAAATATCTCAAGTTCTGACAAATATTGGTATCAATATTTTCTCTGATAAGCTGGATGCTTTCAAGTCCCTGGCAACTATTTTCCCGAGTTTTAAAACTACCATCGACTGTCGCAGATCTCTTAACGATAAAGCTTAACAGTTCACCTGATACGGGTGCCTGGCCGCAGGGACATACCAAATGAACTTTCCAGACTAGAAAGTACCCTACATGCTCCAGGAGTAGTGGAATATTTGGACATGCCTCTAGCGACCTGCTAGCTCTCCTTAAGGGTGCCCTTACGGCAACAAACGACAGTAGCTCTCGCTATTAAGGAACTGCATACATCCCAGACTGGATTGGCCCTGCCTAAACTGCAAAAGCACCAATGCCCTGTCTTTAGGTGGGGGGTTTGTCAGCAAGGAAGATGAGGTTTTGCGTAACAACGATAGCTCAGTAGTGGGGGAAATGATGTGCGTGTGTTTAGTAGTGACCGGTGTAGGCGCAGGCAGCGATGCAGAAATGCAATGAAAATAAAACACAGGAGTTTAGTTTTTCGATTATGATAAAGGCAGAGCTTTATTTAGTAATAAGGGTAACGAAGATTACCTTTTGTTTACAATGTACCTCAAGATGTATGATGAATACCGAACGAAAGTCCAAGATGGAGAGAGGTGGCGGAGCTAGTGTCAAAGAAAAACAAATAATTACTCGTTAAAATTTGCAAATCAAATACTACAAGGTTGTAGTAACGAGGAGTCGGCAGATTTCAACAGAGCGTAAACGTACTTAAAAACCCTAGTTTCGTTATCGAGACTGGATGTCTCGTGTCTGTAACTGTCACTGCTTTATTTGACGCCACCGAGCGAGATTGAAGGTTTTTCGTAATTTCATTTTAAGAAACGAAAATTATTTTCCCAAAATGTCTATAATACACATCATCTAAATGTCTTTAAATTTGTTATATTGGATTACTTTTGCAATGCCTACAGCCAGATAATAATTATAATCAAAAATTGTCCACCTTTTGTGCCATTTCCTACACAATCATGCAAAAACAGACAAAAAATGCGTCAATAATATTCCACCAGTTCTGACATCTTCCACACAAAATGCCAAATTACATATTGCATTCATTTTAAGGTGAAAGAAATTTACAGCACTCGATTTCCTCGACTGAAATTTTCTTTCTTGTTTTGATTGGCAATTTTTTAAATGGCATCGCAATTTTTCACGGCTCTTGTGTTTTCGCCGGATCCTACCTCTGTGTTATGCTACACAAATAAAATAATGTATGGGTGTACTTTTATTAACGTCTTCCTCCATCACGGTTTAACATGCCGCAAAGTAATCTAATGTAGTACTCCTACAAAAACACCCACTACGGGGAAAATTTTCATTTTCTTTGCAATTAATTGCCAAGAAATGTGAGCTAGATTTAAATTTAATTTCGAAAACAAACAGTCTTTAAAACCACATAAACCGCAGCAGAATTAATTTTTTCTTCAGTTTTATGGCTTAAAAACATTTGGCAGATCACGTACAGAACCTCCCACCTTCTCATACAATAGTAGGCACCACCGCCTCCTGCATCAAGGTAGAGTAAATCGTGGAATGTCAACATTTATTTTGTCGAAATCGTATAAAAAGGAAGTTTGCTCAACGAAACACATCACAAAAAGTGCTCAATGTGTGTGATTAATTTTTAATTACTTTGACTAAACATTGCGGCGGTGTCTCAATACAGGTGCTAAAATTACACAACAGGTCTTCTTCTTTTATTCTGGGATTTAGTATATAAGTTCGTTGTATGTTAAAGTATTGTGAACAGAGTAATGAGTTTGAGTAAGAAAATCCAGAGTCATTGGAATATTCAAAATTTAATATATGCCTATTGTCATTTAAATCATTTAAAGAGATTTTGACAAAATAACTGCTAAGATATTCGGACCTTTTTATTAGTTTGCAGATTGTTTAAGGATATATGTATGTGAAGGGAGCGGAGTTACTATGCAGAGATACCGCTTCTACCCTAATAAACTATAAAATATAACATGGAATATCTTACCGTGTGTGGTGACAGTTGTTTACTCCTTTTGAAAGTTACCGTGTGAAACTGATAAATGTCTTAAAATGTCATTGAAAGAATTTCCGCCTAGGGTCTTTGGTCACTACATACATACATACTTACAGAATGACACATTTCAAAATATATGAACTAGGTTTATATTTGTTAGGACGGCAACCGGTTTTACCTGCTCATATAGACCAATTTAGGTCCCTAGTGTTACCACGGGCTCAGATGTTTCTCATCGAAATCAATCTGTCTGATATACAATGTTATCAATAGTACAAATATCTGTACGGGAAATACTTTGTCAAACTTCCCAGAAAGGTCGACCCCGGTATATCAAGACTTGGTTTACATAATGCGAGACAGTAGCAAAACACCTGCTCAATGCTCTCCGCTTCTTCATCTCTGTTTCTGCAGAAGTCATTGTAGTCGGTACCCATCCTACTGTAGTGTTCGTCGATCAGGCACTGTCCCATCAGAACTGTCACTAACTTAAACAGTATTCTCCTCTCTAGTTCGAGGAGATATTTATACCTTCTAAGGTCATATCTTGGCCAGATGTGTCTATTTGTCTCCAGGTGCCGATTTTGTCAATCTTCCATTGGGATGCATGATTTCCTTGCATGTGGACAGTGGCGCACCAATATATGCAAACTCTTCGAGAATTTATAATGTCGTCCCTTTCCTGACAAGTTCGTCTGCTTTGCAGTTCCCCGGGATATCCCTATGCCCAGGTAACCATATATGGCATACGTTAAACTGCTCCGCGATCTCGTTAAAATAGTGCCATATCTTCATAGGGTAAGTAACTAGAGACCGACCAGTCTATGCGATTACCAATCTCTAGACTAGCAGCTGCTTGATCTTTACAACAGAAATTAGTTAAGAGACAAATGCTTAGATCTTTCCAGGCCAAAATCCAGGTTTTTTGGAGTACCTTTATAGTTGGCCGGAAGCAACCACACACCTTTCCTCATACTACGAAGAGTTCCTGTTCGGACGGGCGCAGCAACAGAAATTTCTTACCATCATTGATCAACCTCTACCCCAACACGGTTGGTATCAAACTCCTTGTCCGAATCATTGAGGAGCATGTCCCCATCAGATGCGTCCAAGAGTCCAGAAATCCTCAGCCCCTGTCGGAAGTCGTGCTCTCGTGGTCACAAAAATATGTTACAGGTTCTTTGTTAGAGTCTGAGGCTCCAAAAACTAAATCTGCGCTTCAAGATGTCTGGGTTTCAACCGGGGTGGCTACCTCTACTTCTGTAGTGAGAGTTATATGTTGCTTGTCTACCTTCAAACTATAGCTTCGAAACCATACCTCAAGGTTCTCTTTGCTCGTTGTAAGTGGGGGTAGATTAGTGTATTGCCCGGGATAATTCGTTGGACAGCAAGGCATTGGGGCCGATTCCACATTATTCCATTTCTCACTGGGGATGGTGCCATCTCACTACCTCTCTGTATAGGCCATCATTAGACTCTCATTCGCCACTTCATTGAAAGGCTTGGCGGATGTCCTGTTGATGGTGACATTAATGAATTTTTGGAATGAAGGGGTGCATTATGTGATCTGATTCTTTAAGCTATATTACGAGCTGTCAACATATGTATATGAAGTATTTGGAAGCACCCATGACGCTCTTAGACCAAGCAAGCGAGTCGGGACCTCAACAGCCTCTAACTTCGTCAAAACTCTGAGCACTATCCATGCTCAATGCGCTTGCGTTTTGACAGTAGGACATGGTGATTTCCCCGCGCCATTCCACCAGTTGTGAGTACTGGGCTACATTTTCACCAGTTTGGGTGTAGGCGGCTTTGGTCAAGACCAACGGACAGACAGTCGGCCGATTGGATAAACCCGCTTCACTGGAACATGAATTTTCTTCATGTATGAGTTTGGACTTCAAATACCTCGGTTCGTTTTCTTTCACGACTGTGGGGGAGATACATGTCCACCACACCATAGCCCCGGTGCTGTGGCAAAGACTGGGTGGCGAAACATCTCTTTCTCGCTGAGGCGCCCAGGTATCAGCAAGGCTCCATTCAACCACAGTTGATTGCCGCACGAGGTCGCGTTAGACCCCGGTGTTGGGGTTTTTTAAGTAGAACCAATACTTGGTAGATCATTTAGCGTTACCATGGGTGCATTACTTGTAAGCGATCTACAATTACACCCATATATAAATTTGGATGAGGCATGTCTCCACCACTTTACACCTGAGACTAATGAACAGTCAAAGCAATGGACCGGAATGGGAGAAGGCGAAGCCAGTTCTACTACTATTTTATGAAGCCAAAACAATTTTTTATGGTAAAGTTTTTTTAATTTTTTTTTTAAATTATAATTTTCTTGGATGTTACCTTTAGGATTTAGAATATATTGAAGTATAAGCTCGATAAAGCCGGGATATAATTTAACTTAAAGGAAATTATTAGGGATAGAAATGCTGAAAACATCAGTCTCACATAGAAACGGAAGTTTAGCAACTGTCGTTAAAACAATTTGATTTTTTTTTTCAAAAAACCATATTTTGCAGGCTCGAAAAAGCATTTTTTGAAAGCTATCTTCCTAACGTTGAAATCAATGCCTATTTGCAAAATATCTATGGATAAATGTATAAATTATGACCAATATTCTAAAAATATGGAAATTAAAAAAAAAATAATTTTTCATATTTTTTATTTTGGCAATTTTGTTTGGGAGGTACCAAAAGGGGCGTGGCAATAACGCCCATCCATATGTTACACTTTGGAACTGCAGCATATGATGTATATACCCTTGTTCACAATAGTGGGTGTATAAAAACCGGGTTATGTTGAAATTCTATTACTTCTACCAAAAATGCTATAATTTCTGCATTTTCCTTAAATTAGCATTATTTTCTTCGTTAGAATGCTAGCTTCCAAAAATTGGAACAAACAATTTGTTTGCTAATTATGCCCTCACTTTAGTGATACGAGGGTATATATCATTTGCTACGGACCAAAAGTGTAACACAACGAAGGGGTGATCTAAGACCCTAAGTATGTTCGGCGGATATTCGTTTTGGGTCATTTTAAGTCGAATGGGAAATGTCCGTCCGTCTGTCTATCTGTCTGTTGGCTGGTGCGTACGATAACTCTCGAAAGAAGTAACCGATTGATTTAAAATTTGGTATGTGGTAATATTTTTTTCTATCTCCGGCTTAGATCGAAGATGAGCCATATTCGTCCACCCCTTCTGGTACCTCCCACACAAAGGGTTAATATTCAGTGTAATATTGATTCTTTAATAACATCTATGTATACTACTTATTAGAATCTTCTGAAGTTCCACACATTGTATTATTTATTAGTCGCTATCACCTTGAGAAAAATGGGCGACGTTGGCACGCCCTTTTTGGGACCTCCCAAGTGCATAAAAATTCTTGAAATTTTGTACAGTATAACGTTTTTATAGACCCTATAGTCCGGTAAAAAAAAGGCCATTATTGTACAGCCCCTTTTGGTACCTCCCTCACAAATGGACCGTTTTATACCAAAAGTTAACGTCTTATAACTTTAATACCAGTGCATACAAATACAGGGTTGCCCATATTCAACGGACCCATCTGGCAACGCCATAACTTTTGACAGAGATGTCAGATCGCTTAATGACATACCGCGTTTGAAGCGTCAGTCCAAGCAGATTTTTACCATGGAACAATACACGCCACGCGAGCGCTCTGAAATAGTTGAAATTTACATTCAACAGAAGAAGTCAATTGTGAAAACTCAATGTGCTTTTAAAATATTAAAAAATGTGAGAAGTGCGCCTTCTAAGAACACCATTAAGCGTTTATACGAAAAATTTTCGCCACTGAAAATCCTCAGGAGATTCAAGAATTGCCTCTTCATGACGAAAAAGTCACAGTTTGGTGCGGCGTTAGTGCCAAAACGGTCATTGGGCCGTTTTTCTTCCAAAACGAAAATGGCCATGCTGTTACCATCAACCAGGAGCGTTATCGCGACATGATGACCAATTTTGTGATGCCAATTATTCGTCGAAAGCGTATGAGTTCTGGTTTCAACAAGACGGCTCTCCACCGCACACAAGTCGCATAACAATCGATTTTCTGAAGAATTTGTTTCCGGGCCGTTTGATGTCGAAAAGTGGTGATTTGGACTGGCCACCGCGTTCGCCCGATTTGACGCCGCCTGACTTCTTCTTGTGGGGATATTTTAAGTCAAAGGTTTACGTTAACAAGCCAAGGACCGTAGAAGAGCTCAAGGACAACATTCGTGAAGAAATAGCCGCTATTCCGGCCGAAATGTTGGCGAAAACGATGGAAAATGCTGCAAAAAGGGCACAATACGCCATCAACGCCAGAGGCGGCCATTTGAGAGATATCATATTCAAAAATTGATGTAAACAAATCTACTTGGAACAAATTAAATGATTAAGATTGCCAACCGCCAAATTTTTATTTTTTTCTTTGATTTTTTTTTAAAAAAACATGGGTCCGTCGAATATGGGCAACCCTGTACTTGAAATTTCATACATTGTAATGCTGTTATAGTGCCTACAGTCCTGTGAAAAGTGGGCGTTATCACCACTCCCCTTTTTGTACCTCCCATTCAAAATGACCAAATCATACCAAAATTTAATAGCTCGTAACGTTAATATACCAGTGCACATAAACGCTTATAGTTCGGCACAGTGCAATGTATTTAAAGAATCTACTGTTTACCGAAAAATAGGTGTATTTGTTAAACCCCTTCTGGTACCTCCCACACAAATTGACAGATTAATTATTGTAATGTTATATATTATGTTACTCACAAAGTGAGGGTATACCTTAGTCGGTTTACCCGACTGAAACTTTCTTACATGTTTTTTTCTATTTTTTATGTTTTTTTTCGTGCCAGCAAAAAACGATTTCTTTGAAAAAAAAATCAAATTTTTTCTTATTATTTTAACGACAGTTACTAAACTTCTGTAGCAGGTTTTCAGCAGACGGACAGACAGATTTACATGGCTAACCGCATTTAAGTATTTTACGACGATCAAGAATATATATACTCTGTAGAGTTTCAGATCAATATGTTAATGGCTTGCAAACGAAATGACAAAGTAAGTATACCCGCATGCTATGCGTATAATATGAATTTGTTTCCTCTGTATAGGTATGGGACTTCTTTAAGCATTTTGATTAAATGTAAAGCGGTGAACTATGGTTCAGAACCGATATCCATTGGCCAAAATTCTGTAAATTTTGTGTAAAGATAAAAACCCGGTAAAAACACATTATATAAAGGTCTGTTATATTATACTGCGCATTTTAAGTTATCGTTTCAGATCTGGTTTATTATGATTATCATCTTCAATTCATCCTTGGAATAAGCCATGACGAGGAGGTGGAGCTAAATAGTATTATGTAGTCGGTTCCGCCGAACTTTCTGTCTTTCCTTCCTTGTTTTGCACTCGTCCCATAGTGTATAACGAATGGAATTCTTGGTATTTGTATTAATATCTGCTATCAATAAAATGTAAAGTATTTCAATAATGTCTTCCAAACTAATTGGCACATATATCCTGACGTACAATTCCTTTAATGGCCATCACTCACATTTGTGACCCTCCTGCGGATCACAAGTAATGACTATTTATTTTTTATAATGGCAATTTGCTCATTGTTTACTCATAAAATGCCAAACAAAACCCATGAGGAGGACCCATTTGGAAACATATGTCATGGACTCTACACTAACACACAGCAAGAAAAACAAAAGTTTATCCTGCGCCGCAATACGAGAGGAGGAGGATGACGTAGACGTAGGGTAAGCAATAACAATTTGGAATGTGAAACCAACCGTTAAATAAAGACATAATTTGCTTTCTAACCGCAACAGAAACGTGGTTAAGGAATAAAATGCGTACGGCGACACAGGTAGAGAATGGAACGGCTATCTGGGGGAGCAGTGTATATTCGTGCAAATGTACGTTCGGTATTCGTATAAATGTACGTCCGAGTATGTATGTGAAAAGCTAAATATGGATTAAATATAAAAGGAAGCGCTACGAGGAACATTTCAATTTCCACGTTCCTTAAATTGAAACAAACAAAAAATATAGCCATGAATGACTGGGTGGAGTTTTTCAAATGTAGTCGACAATATATAATGAACGAAAAATTTGTTTTAATTCAAGATTACATTACATATGGCATCGTTTTGAAACCATGCAGTTTGTAAAACATCGAAATAATGATATGAAAAAGAAGTAAAAAAGTTCAGTCGGGTAAACCGACATATATTCTTTAATTATACCCTACACCACACTGTGGTACAGGGTATTATAAGTTTGTTTCACGGCAGATGTTTGTAACAAATGAAAATAACACAGCTAGACCCACCTTAAAGTATACCGATCGACTCAGAATCACTAGCTGAGTCTGTCCGTCTGTCCATGTAAAGTTGTTCGTCGACTACAGGTCGCAATTTCACTCCGATCGTTCTGAAATTTTGCAGTTTAGAGTATTTTGCAGCTGTAAAGATCCCTATTGAATTTGGTTGAAATCGGTTCAGATTTAGATAAAGCTGCCATATATATCTTTCGTCCGATTTGGCCCTTTAGTCCTATAGAAGCTGTATTTTACATCCAATCATTGTGAAATTTAGAATGGTAGAATTCCTTGATCCATGAATCAACATTGCCGAATTTGAAGAAAATCGGTTAATATTTAGATATAGCTCCCATACATATCTTTCGTCCGATTTGACCCTTTAGTCCTATAGATGCTGTAGTTTACATCCAATTGTTTTGATATTTAGAATGGTAGAGTTTCTTGATCCATGTACTAACATTGCCGAATTTGAAGAAAATCGGTTAAGATTTAGCTATAGCTCCCATATATATGTTTCATCCGATTTGGCTCTTTAGTCCTGTAGAAGCTGTATGTTACATCCAATTTGTTTCATGGCAGATGTTTGTAACACCTGAAAATACTATAGCTAGACCCACCTTAAAGTATACTTATACCCACCGCTTATTCCCAATATACCGTTTACCCATCTTAAAGTATTATTTAAGTATAAAATGTCCCAAAAGTAAATTTACGTAAACAATTTATACATGAATTACAAAATTTATATTTCAGAGTTATTCAGTATTACGAGATTGGTGTAGGGTATTATATAGTCGGCCCCGCCCGACTTTAGCCTTTCCTTACTGGTTTATTTATATTTTTGTTTTAATTAAATTATTATCAATTTAAATTGCATTTAATAACACTGTCCAACAGCATTTTTGGAACAGAATAGCGATTAAGATCTTCCACAAAAATGATCCTCACAGACATTAAATTACATCACTTTTTTCATTTAGTTTAATGTTCCCTTCGACAAAAAAATAAAACTTTGACCCACTGCAAAAAAAACTCAGACCAGCTGGACCATATGCTTATTCTACAAATATACTCTACTCAACATGCCCTATCAGAATTACAGGGTCAGTCTTCTGCTCCAATCAATCCATAGATATTACGACATTTAATTTACATTATAGTATTTTTTGTGTAAGCTGGCGTGTGGTTTAGCTTATTAGGCGAAAAGAGTTATATTTATCACTTTGGTGTCTTTGGCGACTCCCACTGAAATTTTACGGCAAAAATTTTCGTAGAATATTTTAATCCTTAAATGTCCTTTTTGAAAAGAGTTTTTTAGATTTTTTCGAAAAAGAGCGAAATTGACACATTAAGAGGGGAGCTAGAGGGTTAAGATCTTCCACAAAAATAATGTTCAGAAAATTCCACAATATAAGTCTGACAATGAGAAATCTCTCAGACATTAAATTACATCGCTTTTTTCATTTAGTATAATGCTCCCTTCGACCAAAAAAAAATAATACTTTAACCCACTGTAAAAATATCTCAGACCATCTGGACCATAAGTTTATTCTACAAAAACGATCTACTCAACATGCCCTTTCAAAATTATAGGGTCGCTATTCTGTTCCAGTCAAAAGGTCCTAATTTGTTGGAGAGTTTACCTTTAAAATATTAAAGTTATTTAAGTGGGAGGTAAAAATGGGCGTGTCCATAACGCCAACTTTTCTCTGGATTATAGGTACTATAAAAGCATTACACTGTACAAAACTTTAAGTATTAGTATGAACAGATAAAGGGTGATTCAAAACATACGCTACAAACGTTTTTTTTAAATAAAACAAAACCGGTTTTGGATATCAATGAAATTCTTTATTCCTGTGAAAGTACGTTCGATGGCATTATGTATGGAAATCGATTCCTTTTGCATGGCCACCACGGGCACGCTTTCAGAAGTCCAGACGCTGAACCCAATTTTCGACGGTTTTCAAGCATAAATCGGCCGATACTGCTGCAATTTCACGTTCGATATTCGTACGAAGTTCATCAGTCGTCGCTGGCTTGTTGGCATAGACCATAGACTTGACGTAGCCCCACAGGAAATAGTGTAACGTCGTCAAATCGCACGACCGAGGCGGCCAATCGACTGGACCATTTCGTGAGATAACACGTTCTCCAAACTTGGTTTCCAATAAATTGATTGTGACATTCGCTGTGTGGCTTGTGGCGCCGTCCTGTTGGAACCACATGTCCTCCAAGAACATATAATCCAATTGGGGCCAAAAATATTCGGTTATCATTGAACGGTAGCGATTCCCATTCACAGTAACGTGCCGGTCTTGATCATCACGGAAGAAGTACGGCCCAATGACGCCGCCGGCCCATAAACCGCACCAAACCGTAATTTTTTCGGGGTGCAATGATGACTCATGGAGTACGCGTGGATTGCTGTCTGACCAGTAACGCATATTTTGTTTGTTGACGAAGCCATTCAGCCAGAAATGAGCCTCATCGCTGAAGATGATTTTTCGATGAAAATCCGAATATATATTGCATATATTTTGGGTGTGTTAGAGTGCGGATGGCCACTTGGTGGTGGTTGTTGTGTGGCTGTCTTGCATTATTCTCGGGTCTCTCTCTCTCTTTCCTCACACCTTCTAAGGAGTATGACACTTCTAACGATAAATGATTACTCTCTCCATTGTCAACTGCGTATATTTTGGGTGTCTGGACATAGCGGAGTGATTGGAAATAAACGGTCAAACAGCTTGCCCTCAAAGACAGATAACTTTAAGTAGTAAACTTGGAAAATTCGGAGCCGTTCTAAGCACAAAGAATGATTTGAAGCACTTGAGGAAACAGTGGGAGAAACTGCAAGGACGCTGTGGTGTGCCCCAAATGAGAAGAAAACATGTACTTTATTGAAACTAAAAATGATCGAGGCTAGTATGACTGTTACAACAGGTCTTGTGAGCTTACAAGCACACCTGCAACGCATTGGACAAGCAGAAAACGACGAATACTGGGCTTGCAGCGTAAACATCGTAGCAAGATCCCAATACTTCGGGTTCGACACATTACCAGATCTGACTCATCTCAGAGGATACGTCTGGAAGATATTTAGAAAATTCGTGTCTAGTACCGAATTTCTATAAATCATGAGGGTAATACAAGATTATAAATAAGGTGAGCACAACAATCAGATTCACTGGATCAAGTGCATCTCCATGGACATGGGATTTCAAAATTTCTCCACCCTAACCTATTACTTTATGGGTTACAAGAAGTGGCTTGACGAATACGCCTATTTTGTGTTCAAAGATATTCCACTGTACCGAATTGCATGTGTTTATGTACACTGCTATGAAGGTTATGAGCTATTCAATTTTGTTATGATTTTATCATTTTGTATGGTACGTACAACAAGTAAAAGCGTTAAGTTCGGCCATGCCGAATCTTATATACCCTTCACCATGGATCGCACGTGAATGATTACGGGTACTAATAAACTCATTATACCGAATTTTAGCCAATTCGTTGAAATTTTAGGTTTTTGTGGCGTTAAGAAGTCAAATCTAGAGGGACCTTTGTATGGGGGCTATATAAAAACATGGACCTATGACTACCGTTGCTCGTGTGAATTATACCGGTTATAAAAAACCATTTACCAACTTTCAGCCCGACCAGTCGCAAGAGTTATTGTTGAGAAGCCTCTCCATCCTCAACGTGTGACTGTTTGTTGCGGTTTATAGTCCGGCGGGGTCATTGGACCTTACTTTTTCGAAAATGAGGTTGGATCAACAGTTACGGTGAATGGATTGCGCTATAGAGAGATGATTAATGATTTTTTATGGTCGGAGTTGGATGGAATTGATCTGGAAAACGTTTACTTTCAACAAGACGGCGCTACGTGCCGCACAAGCAACGAAACCATTGCTCTGTTACGGGAAAAGTTTCCGGACCATGTTATCTCTGGAAGAGGTGATCACAATTGGCCACTGAGATCTTGTGATTTAACACCTTGTGACTTCTTCCTTTGGGGCCACGTACGCCAACAGCCCAGCGTCTATTCAAGACCTCAAAGATAGAATTCGTGAGGCTATCGAGGACATAGGGCAGCCACTTTGCGATTTGGTTATGGAAAATTTCATGAAAATGATATGGTCCTGTAAGCGTGGTCGTGGTGGCCATTTGGCTGATGTTGTTTTTCATTATTAACGGCATACCTTCCTCGTTATTATGAAATAAACATCCGACCATTTATCTCAAAAAATGGCATTTTTCTTTGAATACCAACATAACACCTCTTGTTGGAAAACCCTTTATAATTACTTTAATTTATAGAATTATTTGAATAATTTATATATAGTTTGCTACAGTTCAATGAAATTTTGATATTAATTTAATGTAAAAAGTGCATCAAGTCATAGAAGTTTTTCATATTTTCGATGTACATTTTGCTTCGATTTAAGGTAAAATAACATTAATTTGAAGTACGTAAGAAGAAATTATTAACTTCAATTCAAAGAAAATTGGACGTTAAATTAATGTAATATGTACTTCAAACTGATGTCAAATATTCATTGAATCAATGTAATTTTTCGAAGAACTATTGATGAAACGTTTTACATCAAAACAATGAAAATTGTAGCAGGTTGAAAAACAAAGAAAAGTTTCATCAAACCAAGGTAGGAATTCATCAGATTCAAGATGATTGTTTTTTCAGTGTAATCGAATGCAATCCACCGAGTGGAGGGTATATACGACTCGACATCGCCGAACTTAACGCTTTTACTTGTTAAATGTAGTAATATGTTGCAATGTAAACTGCAAAAAGAAAATTTTGAGTATCGGTTTTTAGATTTTCGAATTTATACTTTACTAGCTGACCCCAGCAGACGTTGCCCTGCCCATTCTGTTTGGGATGAATTGGTTTGTTATTCATTGACATTTCATTCAAAAATGCATTCATCCCGAGTTTCAGGAAAAAATCATCAAATCAAAAAAATTATATTGGCCGTAAGTCCACAATGCCATCTACCGGTTAGAGTTACCCATACAAACTATAATCAAGACAAACTATATATAGTCATCAGAAACGAAAAGGGCGAAACAACAAGAAAAATTAAAATTCAGTTTTTGGTGGGTTTCGGTACACTGCATCAAAATACACATCCTGACAAATATTTAGTGCCCTACTATAAAAAAATGGCAAAATTATTAACGACATTCAAAAGGGCCTAACAACAAATTATTCTTTTTTCACAGTTAAAAAGTCCTATTTCACGCAATTTTCAGAAACAGTTTGTAAATCATGTTTGTGTGAATTTCTATATGCATCATTATATTTAGGTATTGTCCTGAAAGTCCCGGTTTTCAAACGAAAACATTTTTCATTTCATTTAGTTTTTTGCTTCTCCTGTAAAAGTTTCAATGACGTTTCTAATGACGATATACATTTTAATTTTCAGTCAAATCGCTCTGGGAACTCGAATTTTGCAAATAACATGACCACTGCGCCAATTATCACGGTGCAAATTATTCTAAAACACAGATGACTCCAAACTGAACCTATTGTTAAATTTTTCAGTCTATTCGCTCTTATGATTTTGGAGATTATTAGTTACAAACAAAAGTACAAAGGATTTTATATATAAAGATTGGGAATTTCGGGATTCTCCTTTACAAATATAATAAAATTTGAATTAACATCGATTTCTGGTGTCAAGAAATACAAATTACAAAAAAATAATTGAAATACATACATATATTAATTTTTAAATAATTTATGGATTTATAAAATTTCCGTTCTAAAACATTTTTTTTTATTTTTTCTGATCCTTTCTACGAATCCGTATATATTAGATCCGGATATATATCGATTCTTTCTCATTATCTTTTCTGGACAGACAACAAAATTTGCTATTTGATGAAAAAATATTGCCATACCCACTGACACAAAAGTTATGGTAATTTGAAGTTATACTTTTCAAAAAATATTCTTTGACAGAAATACAAAAATTAGCCAGTATTTCGACATGTCGTGCGCTCCTTAGCTTCGGGCCAAAAGTGTAACACATCGTGACCTAAGACCCTAAGTATGCGGCGGAAATCAGTTCTAGGACTTTAAGTCATTTGAGCTGGTGATCACGATAACTCTCGAAATTGGATTGACTTCAAATTTGGTGTATCATAATATTTTTTTCTATCTCAGGCTACACTACTTCTAGTGTCCACCCAAAAAATATTAAAATATAGCGGAATATTGTTTATCCACTAATTTATACACTACCTATCCGAATACTCTATAATTCCTCACATAAAAAATGAGTGAAGTGACGCCACAGATTTTGGTACCTCCCACAAAATCTCCCATTTCTTATAAAAAGTTAACAGCTTATACCTTTAATATCGTTAATACGTGAAATTAATCCTCTTACAGTACCTACAGTTCGGTAAACAATGCGCATTACTGCTACGCCACTTGTGCTACCTCCCACACAAAAGGGTCAAATCATACCAAAATGTGATGCCTCATAACGTTAATTAATCCTAGTGAAAATTCACACTTCGGTACAGTGCAATGTCTTTCAAGTATTCGCACAACATCTGACAGATCCATTCCAATGTTCTCATATTTTGCATTTTAGACAGCATTTCCAATGACTATTGACCGACAAAGAAAGAACTAATTTTTTAAGTTAAATTGATTTATTTTGAATATCAATTGAAATTGAATTGTTGTTTTTGCTGACAGTCACAATTCGTTTGCAAACTAGTGTATTAGAACTAATTGTTTTTATTCCTGTTATTAATAATTCTGGGAAATATTCAGAGAATTTCTGCGGAACTCACAAAATGTGTATGCACATTCTGCCCAAAATGCATTTTAAAGTTCAGTTTTGCAAATATATACTAAAAATTAAATTTTCTCACTTCTTATTCATTTCATATAATGCATGTAGGACGAAATAGTAATTATGAGATTAATCGCATAGAATGCGATATTAACATTCTCATAATAATGTGAATAAATGAGTACATATCGATACTGTCATTCCAAAACACCCTAAGTCTATTTAGCATGTTTTCAGGGACATTTCAGTTTTAAAATCAAAACTTGGTATTTATCCATCAACCCAATCAAATCAAAGTTATTCACAAAACTGTACAGGTCGTTCTGTTTCCATTATTAAGGAATTCCATACAAATTGAAAATTTTCATAAAAATTTGATCGCCTCTTTCGAAAATCTAAATATTTTAACTTAGAATATTTTGGAATGGTATTATTACGTTTATGATGTCAGGTTTTTATTAATTCTCGTGATGTCGGTGATGTTTGTTTTGATCCAGGTGTACGAGAATATTATGATCATAATGGCGAAAAGGGAGGCAGTCATCTAAAATGCAGGTGGGTATTAAAATACCATAAATTCTCATGTACGAGTATATACAAGACTTGCATACATGTGGTAAATTCTCAACAAGTCTTCAAAAATATGTTACCACCCCCCCCCCCCCCCCCCCCCAAGGGAAATAAATGCTTAACATAAGCAGAAAAACAAACATTGAAGAAATCCTTAAACGTTTGTCGTTCCATCGACGTCTCAATTCAATCTAAAATCCATCCGTGTATTTTAAAAGAAATTTGTGTCTGCCAGCAGCAGGTAAATCTTTGAGCGTAAAAAAAATGTTACAATACCTTTGGTAATATACTCGTACTTCCTCAGACGAGGGCTGGCGGCTAGGGAGCCAAATACGTACGTTATGAATTCCCTTGGAATCAAAGCGATGAATGATGGTTGAACAAACACTGATACTGTGGATAGAAGCACCAGGACTCAGACGAAAAACCACATATGACACTTAAAACACGCACTCGCGAACAAGAAGAGTGTTCCAACGAACAAAGGTAGATGAGTAGGATTTACTTAAAATTGACAACTCGGCGAAATTTGTTTTCTTTTTTGTTTTATTTCTTTTCTTAGTCTCACTACTTTCCAATTCGTAGAGAAATTGCTTTCGATTCTCTGTAGAGCTTCAAAAAATTGCAATTCAATTCAAAGCAAATCAATATTTTATTTGAATTTGTATCTTTTCAATTTATTTCCTTTTTTGTTTCAAATTGGATTCAAATTGAAATGTTTTCACAAAAGGACACTAACTGAGATACACTCATACGCACACAAACACACTATCACATGTATACACTGTGAAAATAGCGCTTTCACACTTCCGCTCTGTTGAAGATTTCAATCGTTTCGCATTGAATACCCGGGAAAAACTGATTTTCACTTGATGCATGTGAAAATGCCAGACTTACGAATTTTGTTGTTTTCGCCTTTCGTCCGGTCCGCCTCGTTGCGACTTTGTTGGTTCTTCGTCCGTCACAAACATGTTGAATGTTGTTGAGCTTTTTCTGCTAAAGGTTACAACAACAATAACAACTACAACCATACCACTCACTCCGGGAAAAGCCCTGCATTGAAATCCAGATTAGGTTTTTCGCACTCGCAAAAGAGAATCGAGTCGTAGAGTAAAGAGAAAAGTAACTGTTGATTGCTTATGGCTGAATCACTGCTGTGTTTTGCTTAAGCTTTTTCGGGGAGGATAGAGGAAAGCTTTTCTTCTCATGCTCTCTTCTTTAAATTAATTTAACTGTTGCAATTCGAAACAGGAAATGTTTACCCCACGCGAGTACATTTTCCCAAATTTGATTATATACGAGTATTTTTATACCAAATGTGGTTGAATATTCTGCTGAGTTTAGTTCAAGTTTAAGTTTTTATATCTTTTTATTTAAGGGAGGAAGGTATACATAATTTGCTACAATTAAATAAAACGTCGAAGAAGTGACCTAAGGCCATATATATGTTTAGAAGAAGTTAATTTCCGCGAATTTTAAGTCAATTGAGCTGTGTCCGTCCATCTGTTTGTCTGTCTATTTTGCGCGGACGATAACTCTCAAAAAAAAGTGACCAACTGACTTCACATTTTGCATGTTATGACATTTTTGTTTGCTAAATATTGAAGCTGTACTAGCGGTAACTACGCTTTGCTATTTTATACAAATATGAGAACCATAATTATACCCTCACTTTATCGGAGAAGGGTATATGAACAAATCCTGCTTGACGAACGCTACATTCGTACGTTTTTTTCGGGTAAAAAGAGATAACTACAACTCATATAGGGTTTATTGAGATTTAAGGGTACTTTTGCATGGCATAAACAAAATTTTAATCTGGCATTTGTTACGAAATAATTAAGTAAAGTAAGTAAGTGGAAGTAACTTTGAAATTTAAAGTTTAAAAAATTTTGCATAATAAAATACACAAAATATAGTAAGTGAAAGAAAGATTAATATAAGAGAATTCTAAAATAACTTATTTGCAGCCAAAAAATGTTGACGTTTTTTATAAAAAGCGTTTAACCCTTAAGACGCACATTATATTTTTATAGAAGCACATAAATAAACAAAAATTTGAATTTACATACAAAATAATTTTTTTAATTTTTAGTAATATTTATTAATAAACATTTTATGTTTACAAAATTATAAAAATAAAAAACATATACATATGTATATGGGAGATATATCTAAATCTGAACCGATTTTCTTTAATTTCGTCAATGTTGGTCCATAGAAAAATTACAGCTTCTGTAGGGCTAAAGGATCGATCGGAGTGAAATTGTCCATCTTATGCTGTTCTCAACGAACAACATAAGATGGACGGACGGACAGACATGGTTAAATCAGCTAACGATTTTGAGTCGATCGATATGCTTTAAGGTGTGTCTAGCTATAGTATTTCTAGCTGTTACAAACATCTGTCTTGAAACAAATTTATGTTTCCCGGGATCACAGAGTGCATAATAATAAAATTTACGAATATTTTTTTGGAACTGAAGTGGTGTGTTTCTTAAATCGGTTTACCCGACTGAACTTTCTTATTGTTTTCCATCCTTTTGTGGACAAAACTTTAAACTAATGGTTCATGTTAGAAGAATACGTAAAGCACTATTGAATCATTAAAAATATACCTTCGGTTTCAGTACAACTTTCATAAATTATTAATTTTTTTAATTGAAATTTTATTGAAAAAATAGCTAAAACACGTAACTACTTATGCTTATCCCAAGGAGTATTTGAAGATGCTGATAATAACACTGTTTAACAAGAAAATCTTTTCCGACCGGGACCATTTGGACATGATAGTACACCACTAGTATATCAAAACCCCCAAAGGGTTTTTCGAAGTTGGCTCGAATTTTTGTTTTATAGGCCTTTGAAGTTGGGTTATTTTTAGTCAAATTTCCAGATTGTTTCTATACTCGTATATATTGGCAAAAGTGAACTTTAGCGGGCACATGTAAAAACAAGAAAAAACACCACGATATCCGAAAATGCAAAAAGCAAAGTGGGGCAACGGACCCTGGGGCATTAGCCCTCAAAAAATGACCGAGGGCCCACTGATATAGGATATGGTACTCAAATGAAAGAAAATTTCACAGGATTCCAAAAAGGAAACACAAATCTAATGGCGTATGGTGCCTTTAAATTTTTCCAAAAAAACCCATGAAGTCCAAACCCACATAAAGTATAAAAATTAATAAATTAAAAAAAAATTGAGGCCTAAAATATTTTATTCCAATGGTTTAATATACGTAGTATGTTCAAGAAAATTTGCGAATTTTGTATTTTTTCAAAAAGTATTTATTTATTCATGAATATCTATTTTGTCCCCTTCAAAGTAATTCCCCTCGGATATAATACACTTCTACCAAAAGTTTTTTTCCAATCCTTGAAGCACTTCAAATAATCATTTTTTGTAATCTTGTTCAGCTCCTCTTTCGATGCCGTATTTATCTCCTCAATCGTGGCGTAGCGTCGTCCTTTCATGGGCCTTTTCAGTTTTGGGAACAAAAAATAGTCATAGGGGGCTAGGTCAGGGGAATACGGTGGCTGCGCACCATTACTGTGTTGTTTTTGGCCAAATATTCGCGCACAAGCAACGATGGTGCAAAAGCCAGTTTTTGTTCTTCCACAAATCCGGGCGTTTTTTGGCGGAATGCTTCGCGCAATTTCCGCAGAACTTGCAGGTAATATTCTTTATTGACCGTACTATTGTCCTGTGGCAAGAACTCATAATGCACCACACCCCTGCAATCAAAGGAAACTGTGAGCTCGGGCGTCCGGCACGCTGTTCGTCCTTCGCATCTTCTCGGCCCTCTAAGAACATTTTTTACCACCGATAAACGTTGCTATGGTCCAAGGTAGCTTCACCATATGCCACAGTCAACATTCGGAATGCGTCAGCGCACTAAATTTTGTTTTTCACACAAAATTTGATGCAGAAAAAAATTTGATCCATTTTCTGAAATAGATAAAAATCGAAGACAAGTTAAAACACATCCAAGCACAACAGCTGTCAAAAATTAAATAAACATTAAAAATGGCCGACCTTGTCAGCATAAGTAAGGGACATGGTTACCAACATAACGCTACAAAAATATCAAAAATCAAATACACGTAGTCCGCGGAAATTAAAAATTCCCGATGTTTTTTGAACATACCTCGTACATATGAACTGAAAAACTGAATTGGATTAAATATAAAAATTTCAAGACATTTTTTGCCTCTACGTGACTTTTTTTGGTCTCCACATTTTAAGACCTGCTCACTGCGAATGTATTTTTCCTCTTTTATTGGAATATTGTGAACATATCCTTTCATTCGAGTACCGTTTCTTCTATCTGTGGCTTTAGATCATTTTTGAAGGTCCTAGGGCCCAAGGGCCCGTTGCCCCACCGGGAACATTTTTTGCATTTTTGGAGTCACTTCGGAGGCGGTTGTGTTTTCTTTTTGTTTTGACATCTGCCCACTATAGTGCACTTTTGCCAGGAAATTTTCCTAAAAATAGCCCAACTTCAAAGGGCTATAAAGCAAAAATTCGAGCTAACCTTGAAAACCCCTTTGGGGATTTTGATATACTAGTGGTGTACTATCGTGTCCCATTGGTTTCGTTCGGGAAAGATTTGATGACCCAAAATTTGTTGCACAGTGTAATAAACTAGATCTGGGGTATATCTATAGCTCGAAAATGCATAGTTCGATTTTGAAGTTTTTGGGCTTGAAGGGTTCATAGTGGCTCCCGAAGTGACACCACGGGAAAATTTTATGAATGGTCAAAGGACGCGAACTGGAAACAACATTTTAAAGTACGAGAACAAATCGTTCGGCATGAAACCGCTTTATAGCTCAAGAACGGATCGTTTGATTTTCACAATTTATGATTTATCAAAGGGGCGTAGAACTGCCACTGATCAATTCGTACCGGTCCATGGATGGACACCACGGAGGGAGATATATGGCTAGTCAAGGAGGCATAGCATGGTCATGGAGGCATATCACCGTACACATAACCTCATAGCTCGAGAACAGATCTTTCGATTTTCACGATTTTTGGTTTGAAGTATTCGTATTGGTCCAAGGAAGAAAACTGTGATAATTTATGATTGATTATAATTTATCAAAGGAAAGGAAAGAGAATATATCATTCGAACATATCATGATATTGACGGAAGGACACTGTGGTGGAAATTTTATGATTTACCAAAGTGGCGAGCCACCACACAGTGGGATGAATTCCAAAAAAGGGAAATAATTCTGCCGTTTCTTAACCAGACAACCGATTGCGACCAAACATGGCATGTTTGTAGAACAGGTCTTATAGAAGTTAAGTTTTGAGTTTGGGCCCCCTGATGTATACAGGGGCGGAGTTTCCACCACGGGTGAAGTTCGTGTAGCTTTCGTCTTTTTCGTCCAATTCATAAAATCTTTTATTAGATTTATTGAATGTTTTCGCATTCGAATTTTTCAGCTTTTTCGATCAACTCTTCCTTTCGAAATAGAGGTTTTTGTGGTGTATTGGACAAGATAAGAAACTGCGCTTTGAAAGCCATGTAAACACATATATATAGATTGGCAACAACATTTCCTATATGATGAAAAAATTAGGTTAGGTATACCCAATAGGACAAAAGTTATGGCTATTTGAACTTACATTTTCAAACAAATCCGATTTTTAGTCATTTTTTTAGGAAAAAATTATATGTCGTATTTTCGAGTTTTAGAAGAAGTTAGTTAAAAAAGTATAACATGTTTAATATCATCTTAAAGGAAACTTTCCAGAGAATGTTGTCAAAGAAAGAACGGGCCAAAATATTCAATGTTACCAAGCTTCTCCAATTTACACCACTTTTTACATAAATTTAAAATTAAGCCACATTTTCTCCAATCACAATGTTAAAATTTTTGGCATTTTTATATGTGGTAAGGTGTTGTTAGTTAAAATGCGAAGAGAATCTGAATCCCGGCTTTTAGTATTTATAGTAGATATAGGGCAAAATCCTGAAAATCAAAATTTTTGGAAATATAATGATTCTCGAATTGCATTATATTTGTCATACCAAGACCTACAAAATAGCATAGAAATATGTCAATTTTTAAATATTTTATAACGTTTTTACATTTATGTCTGCATTTGGAAAGTGATTTTTTCACTTGTTTCCAGACTGCATCTGCTTAATATCAGTGCAGAATATAAAACGATTTATCTCTCATCAACTTCTCTAAATTAACAAAATTTGCTATATAATGTAAAAATATTGCAATTTGATACAACCGCTGAGACAAAAGTTATGACCATTTGTAGTTATACTTTACAAACAAATTTCTTTGATAACAATACAATAAATGGTAAAAATACAAAAATATTTTTGGTAAAGTATAACTCTAAATTTCAATATATTGGCATCGTACATCAAATTTTATTGTCTATCCAGAGTATAATGAAAAAGCAAACGGTATATAACCGGCTCTTATACACATATACCAATTCGTAAAAAAGCATTGTGCAAAAATATAATTCCAAAAAATCTTTAAAAATTAATAGATCTCAATTTTTTTTTTAATTTGTACACCTTGACACCAGAAATCGAGGCTAATTCTAACAGTAAATACCACAATTGCGAATATAAACTCGAAAATCCCCACAAAAATGTATTTTTTGGGATTTCCCCAAAGTCTTATATACTAAAGCCGCGGGCTCAATATTCCTTTTGCAGTTTATCGTATAACACATTACTACATAGAAAAATAGTAAAGATTTTCATATTCAAACTTTGCGATTGTCCAAAATGTGGCTAAGTGCAATTATATGCAATTATTTATATGCAATTAATGCAATAAAAATGGTGCAATTTGGCTCGTTCTTTTCTCGAAAATGTTCTCCAGGAAGACGAATATAAATATGTTATACTTTCTTTTTATAAATTCCTCTCTAGAGAATAGAGAATTCTCTAAAATACAGAGACATTTTTTACATCATAAAGCTAATTTGGTTTTCAAATTAGGGAAGTTGATGTGAGAGAAATCGGTTTATATTCTGCACTGATATTAAGCAAATGCTAGGACAGGGTCAGGAAAAAAGTGAAAAAAACACTTTTCAAATGCAGACAGAAGTGTAAAAACGACATAAATTTTTTAAAAATGGTCATATTTTAATGAAATATTTTGATTTGATTCACAAATCGAATATAATTCGTGAATCATTATATTTCCAAAAGTCAATCCCACAATTCCCAATATAATTTTTCAAATCCCCATAGACCATACTTAAAGCTAGGTTTCTGAGTCCCTTTGCAAATTAACTTACAATACCTCACCACATATTAATATGCCAAAAGTTTTAACAGTTTAGCTTTGAGATTGGAGAAAATGTGGCTTATTTTTGAAATTTGTGTAAAAAATGGTGTAAATCGGAGAAGTTTGGTAACAATACCAGTGAATATTTTTGACCAGTTCTTTCTTAGAGAACATTCTATACTTTTTGTTCATCATATAGAAAATTTTATTGCTGCTTCGATATTTACAAAATACTAGCACAGGGTCGGGGTGAAAATTAAAAATTCAATTTTCAAATCTCGGTATCTATACAAGAAAACTGTTAGGCAAAAAAGACTTTTGTAGGTTATTACAATACACAAAAAAATATTTTTCTGAATCGGACGAAAAAGACGAAAGTTACATGCGCTTAAACATTTTGTTTATCCGAGGTTGCCATCTTTGAGGCCCTGCATCTCCGAGCCTGTATACCACAGGGAGCCCAAACTCAATACTGAACTTCTCTAATACCTCTTCTACAAACATGCCAAATCTGGCATGTGCGCCGCACATAAATCGAAAACCGATCATTCGGTTTTCACAATTTTTTGTTTGATGAATTCGTATTTTCCCAGTGACCAACAGTACGGAGGAAAATTTATAATCGGTCAGTGGTCATGGCACCGCACCGCCCACTCAACCTCATAATTCGAGAATAGATCGTTCGATTTTACCATTTTTAACATGATGAATTTGTATTGGTCCAATGGAGGACTCGAGAAGGGAAAATATATGATTGGACAAATGCGTGTGGGACCGCCCAATAATAGGCGGGATCGGGTCAGTGAACGTGGCCTTTACATTATAACCTCATTTTTAAAATCTGATACCAATAGTTACGATTAGTCTTCAAATTTGGTGTGGATACATTTCACAGCAATGTGAGTGACGCTGCATGCGTCCACCCATAAGACTCGAATACTAAGAACCTAATATGGACAACTGTTATGCCAATCGTCTTGAAGTGTGAAGTGGGTGCTGATGGAATACTACACTATCTAATAACAAGTAAAAACGTTATGTTCGGCCATGCCGAATCTTATAAACACTCCAACATGGATTGCATTCAATTCTATTACTGGAAAAATCTTTGGATATGGAGCAAATTTTGGAACCATCCTTTTCGTTTAGGCAAATTTAAAAAAAAAACCTACGCTGCAATTTTTAGCCAAATTTTACGCTCCAAATTATTTAGCTAAAGTCCTCATCTGAAAAATGTGGTATTTATGGCTTAAATTAGCATATTTGCGGACGGTAGCGTGATTTCAACAGACAGACAGACAGACATGGCCAAATCGACTTAGAATTTTACGATGATCAAGAATAAATATATTGGGTTTTCCAATAGGGATGATATGATTTTGAAGTCACGTCTCCGCCATTTGTAATATGTCGTGATTCGTCATTTATTTTTATCGTATTCAGTAGTGATTACAATTTCATCATGGAGACGTAGACGTAAGAACAACGTTTACAAATTATTCAGTTTTATTATCAAAATAATCGTTCTCCAATTGCAACTTTTCGTGCTCTAAGTCAATTTATTTAAAATCCATAAAAACCACTTTGTTCAGTTCTCTGAACTGAATTGTATTAAGTCGACCTACGACCTTGACGACCTTTAGCTCTCGTTAAGAGCAAATATAAACTTTCCGTTCACATTTCGCTCACTCACTTCAAGAGTGACATAACTCAAAATTTAAAATTGCCAAGATGTGTAACTTTAAGTCCGTGTAAAAAGATAACTAACATGAAATAAGATGTTTAAATGCGCTTGAATAATCCGAAATATAGTTGTTTACGAATAGACCTAATTTCGCTGAGATTAATTTATGGACTTTTTCAAAATTCGGATTTTTGTAAGGCAACCTCAAAAATTTTAAATTTTGAGTTATGTCACTCTTGCAGTGAATGAGCGATTTGAAAATGATGCTAAGACCATTTTTTTAATCCGTTTGAAGTGAGTGAGCGATTTGAAAATGAAGCTAAGTCCATTTTTTTTAAATCCAAAAAAGAAACACTTTCCAATCGACCTACGACCTTGACACCCATGAGCAATATTTTAGCTCTCGTTAAGAGCTATCTTTTTGCCATTGACCGATTGTGGTTACGTACCACACAGCAAATGAAACAATTGAATTGTTGCGAAAAAAGTTTGGAGATTCGATTTTATCAAAAAATTGTGGTATTGAATGACATCCAAGAAGTTGTGATTTAACACCATTAGACTATTTCTTGTGTGGTTTTTTGAAGTCTTTAACTTTAGAAGTCAATATTGAACGTGCCATTCATGACATACGACTTGATTTAGTGGAAAAAGTGCTCGAAAATAGTTGTCATCGAATTCCTTCCTGCAGAAGAAGTGGTGGAAGCCATTTGAATGACGTTTTATTTAGAACTTAATTGTATCGATTGTATTTCACATTAAATAAAAAACTTTTACATTTCCTTAACAATAAGTGTGTTTTTTTTTTCAAAGAAATCATATCACTCTTATTGGAAAACCCTGTACTTTATGTGTTCGCAGATCAATATTTCAAGGTGTTTCAAATGGAATGACAAAGTTGGCATAGCCCCATCCTATGGTGAAGGGTCTATACAACGCTTCATTGAAAACTGAACAGAATGGGGAGCGTGATATTTAGAGTGATATGAGTGCAGCGCACTGGGTACAGCTGACATGTTCTGATGATGATGAGATATTTTCAAATACAGATTTCGTTGCACATTGGCTTCTGCGTTGTTATATCTCAGATATTTGAATAAAGTATTTAAAGCGAGCTAATTATTGTTTTCATTATACTATCGAATTTAGGCGCAACGAAGATTCAGAATGTGAAATAAAATATCTAAATATACGCCTGCTCGGTTAAAGATCGGTCAAATGGGACGATTTTAGTCCATTTATGGACAGATAGATGGACATGACTAAATCGGTTTATATAGAGTTATTCCATGTTGATCGGTGTAAAAAACGATTTCGAAAAGTCATTTTGACGATTTGATTTGCGACTCATTTTGACGATTTTGGGTAAAATTCGTCTGGTAAAACTAAATATAAGACTTAATTTTGTTCGGCATCTCGGAGCTGGGATTTTACGCTGTTAGACTTTGTTTACCGTGAAAGATCGATATTATGCGAACAATCAGCGTGCGATTCTTTCCATTACTTTAATTTCTTTTTTCGAAATTCCTCCACTCTGAGCCCTACAGATTGTCATTGTACCTCAAGGCGTATGAATAACGTGTATAAAATTAAATTATTGCTTATACGTAATTACGAATTGTACTTTAGATCTGACAAATATTTACAACTTATTTTATTTTCATTCCGACGGAAAATTGGGATTCCGGTCCAAGTTCTGATATACAACTAACAAACATTTATGTCCTAGATTATACAAATTCTATTTAATGAACTATTGTCCTATTACAATTTATAGCCAAGGACAATTATCTTGATTTAAGAAGACACGTAAGTCATTGGGATTAATAAAAACTGCAAACACTTAGGTCAGTATCCACAAAATGCTTAACTAAAGTCATTAGGCTCCAAGACCGACCATTAATGGTGTTTTAGCAGATTCTTCGATGCTTCGCGTTTCGCATTTCACGTTATATGTATGTGAGTCAATGCGTTTGTAAGTTAACTTAAATGCAGTTTACATAATGTACGTTGCTTATTAGACCGCACAGTGAATCGATCTCATATAGCAAATTATTGAATTTGAATACAGTGATTCCAAATCTGCAATCGTAAAATAGTATAGCATGTTCATGCAACCTACAGTTATACATTTAAAAATGAAAAAAATAATAATATGCATCCTCCAAAGCAACATTTGCTTTATGTAATCTTCAAAAACTTATCAATTATGTATACAAATTCATTCAACAAAAACATCTCTCAGAAAACTGCGATGATATCATGTTTCATTGAAAATATATTCTAAAATATCTCAATTTAAAAATTTGGATTATATGGGCATAATCTGCTACTAAATGCATACACACAAAATTTCAGCACTCTAGCTAAAAAATTTTCTCAATATCAAAATTTTATCCATATGGGCGGATCCACGCCCACTTGATATATCGAAAATTCAAGTACACTATTTTCAACACATGTACATTCTGTGAACATTTCAAGAAGATCGGTCCAGCCGTTTAGACGTCTATACGGAACAAACAAACAAACACACACTATCTTTTATATATATAGATAAAGAAGATAGGAGATAGATAGATGTAGTTTTTATCCACTCAACTTAGAGAGAAGGATATATGTCATTTGCTACGAACCAAAAGTGTAACACATCGAAGGAGTGACCTAAGACCCTAAGTATGTTCGACGGATATCCGTTTTGGGTCATTTTAAGTCGAATGAGCAATGTCCGTCCGTCCGTCTGTCCGTCTGCTGGCTGGTGAGCACGATAACTCTCGAAAGGAGTAACCGATTGAATTCAAATTTGGTATGTGGTAATATTTTCTTCTATCTCCGGCTATGTTCGAAGATGGACCATATTGGTCCACTCCTTCTAGTACCTCCCCCACAAAGGATTAACATTTAGTGAAATGTTGATTATTCAATAACTTCTATACTACTTATTTGAATCCTCTGAAATTCTACACATAGTATTAGTTTGTTACTCACTGTTACCCCGAGAAAAATGGGCGAAGTTGCCAGGCCCCTTTTGGTACCTCCCACACAAATGGACAATTTTGAACCAAAAGTTAGAAGCTTATAACTTTATTACCTGTGCATACAAAGACTTGACATTTTGTACAGTGTTATGGCTTTATAGTACCTACAATACAGTGAAAAATGGGCATTATTGCCACGCTCCTTTTGGTACCTAATGCTTTTATAGTACCTAGAGTCCAAAGAAAAATGACCGTTGTTGGGACGCACCTTTTGGTACATCTCACACAAATGGACCATTTTGTACCAAATATAAAAAGCTTTTAACTTTAATACCAGTACATACTTTAAAGTTATTTAATGCAATTTAAATTGATAATAATTTATATAAAAAATAAATAAATTTACTAATATTTTTTTGAGACTCAAGGTAAGGGGATTCATTAGTCGGTTTACCCGACTGAACTTACTTACTTGTTTTTGTATTAAGTTAGGTTGAAGAGAGGAGACGTTTAAACGTCTCATGTCCATGGACATACACTTAAGCCAGTGGTTCGGCCTGTTGTGCGCTCCTTATTTATGATCTTTTTATACCTCACGAGTTACAGAAAATCGGTACTAGACACGAATTTTCTCAGTATCTTCCAGTCATATTCTCTGAGATGAGTCAAGTCTGGTAATATGTCGGACCCGAAATGTTGGGATCTTGCATGTGTGAAAGCCGGGCAGTGACACAGAAAGTGTTCCATCGTTTCGATGTTTTCTCTGCATGCCCTGCATTCGTCGTTTCCTGCTAGTCCTATGCGATGAAGATGTGCTTGTAAGCTTGAGTGTCCCGTTAGAACACTCATCATCTTACTAATATCGATCTTGTTTAGTTTCAGAAGACTTCTTGTTTTCTTTTCATTTGGGTCAACCCACAGTATCTTTGCAGTTGCTCCTACTGATGCGCTATTCCACACAGTTTTATGAGCCATCACTGCCCAGTGCTTCAACTCATTTTTCGTGGCTTCGAAAGGTTTCCAATTTTCCAAGTTTATTACTCGAAGTTCTCTGCCCTTTGAAGCCAAGTTGTTTGCCCGTTCATTTCCAATCACTCCGTTGTGTCCTGGTACCCAGCTAATACGCAATTGACCATGGGCTGAGTAATCATTTATCGTTCTTTTACAGTCCAACACAGTTCTGGATTTGACCCTTTCCGATGTTATTGCTTTAATCGCCATTTGGCTATCTGTAAAGATGTTGGCATATTTAGGCTTTGTCGTGTTACTGAGCCAGTTCACACACTCCGTGATTGCTCGAACTTCTGCTTGAAATACCGTGTTATGGTCAGGGAGGCGGAAGTGAAGTTCGACTTCTGGTTCATCAATAAAAAGTCCCAGACCCGTCCTTCCTCCTCGCTTGGACCCATCCGTGTAGCAGCTGGTTCCCACCGGCACATGGGCCAAAGTTCCATTTTCCCAGGAGCGTCTGTCTGGCACAAACGTATCACAGGTAGCTGTAAGCCGCACTTCAGGAATGCGGTCCGAGATTTCTGGCGTTTGAATGTGACCAACTAGATATTCTAAAATCTTCTGATGGTACGACTTGTGGTCTCCATTTATCCATTCACCCATCACTTGTAGACGTCTTGCTGTGAGGGCTGCCTCATACTTTATACGGATGTCTATTGGTTGGATGTGCAGTATAGTCTCCAACGCTTTTGTTGGTGCAGTTCTAAATGCCCCGCTTATGCCTAGACAGCACATACGTTGAATTTTTTGCAAAGGTATTACGTTGCACTTCTTGTCCATTGATGTCCACCACACTACAGAGGCGAAGGTGATTATTGGTCTAATCACGCTCATGTAAAGCCAGTGAGTCATATTTGGACGTAGTCCCCATTTTGAACCTATAGCTCTTCTGCACAACGACCAACATCTGTGGGCCTTTGTAACTCTTTCTTCAAGATGATCTTTCCAGTACAGTTTCTGATCCAAGATTACTCCCTAGTATTTTACCTTTTTAGTTATAGCAATTGTCTTATTCAGGAATCGAGGCGGGGTAAAACGTGGGATCTTCGTTTTCCTTGTAAATAGACATATTCTGTTTTGTCTGGGTTAACATTTAATCCCCTTGGTTGTGCCCAGTTATATGCTATGTTAAGTGCCTCTTCAGCTCTTCTGCATAATAGATTTGGATGAAAGCCCCTTAGAAGTATTACAACGTCGTCTGCATAACAGACTGGTTTAAGTCCTTCATTGGTGAGTGCTTTTAGGAGACTGTGTATCGTCGTAACCCATAGAAGAGGCGATAAAATGCCCCCCTGAGGTATACCACGATTTACCTTGTCTCTAATTTTTACGTCATATGACCCACAAATAATCCACCTATTCCTTAGCATATTGTTGATCCAGTTTTTCAGCGCCCGGTCAACCTGAAACTCGTCTAAGGACTGGATAAGTGTATCGGTCTGTACATTGTTAAATGCGCCCTCAATGTCTATGCAAACAGCAAGTGTATACATTTCTTTACTGAAGGACTCTTCTATGTGGTGCACTACCTCATGCAGAGCTGTTTCCACTGATCTTCCTTTGACATAGGCGTGTTGTTTGAATTTTAGCCTGTCATCCGCTATTTTACCTTTGACCATGTCATCAATTATTCGCTCCATTGTTTTTAACAGGAAAGAAGTAAGGCTAATGGGTCGATAAGCCTTTGGGGTCGTGTAACTCGCCTTGCCAGGCTTTGGTATGAAGACCACCCTTGATTCCTGCCAGTTTTTTGGGGTATACGAATGCGTTAGGCATGCAGTGAACACTCCAGCCAGACGAGTTGATACCAGATCCACCTCATTCTGCAGAAGTGCTGGAAATATTCCATCCGGTCCCGCAGCCTTAAAGGGAGAGAAACTTTTTATCGCTTCTTTAACCATACCATCTGTTATATCCGTAATAGGTACTTGATGCAATACATTTTCATTCTGTAACTGTTCCTCTGTTGGTCCAGCATTACCAGTTGGAAAATGAGTTTTCATCAAGAGC
This sequence comes from Eudasyphora cyanicolor, assembly GCA_963930755.1. Classification (NCBI taxonomy): domain Eukaryota; kingdom Metazoa; phylum Arthropoda; class Insecta; order Diptera; family Muscidae; genus Eudasyphora; species Eudasyphora cyanicolor. Next base: position 221,482,102 of record OZ005736.1, read on the forward strand.
CTTACGGTATCCTCTTTTTATTTAAAAAACAGAGAAATTGGGAAAATAATTTTCGGTGCTGATTTGTTGATTTCTCAAATTTGATTGATCCTATCTGACGAAAGACATGTCACGATGTGTTGTGGAACATACTAAAATGTCAAGTAGGGCTTTTAAAAGAGAGTTTTTACAGCTTTGAGGGAAAATAATTTTTAATTCAACACAGGAGCCCAATAAGCGAACACCGTCTGTTGACAGTCTTGCCAGTTAGAGGGTTACCAGAGAGGGGTCCATCAAAAAAGCTGACTAGAGCATGAAGGGCGGTTTCGGTGGACTTGCCCTTACTGTAGGCATGCTGTTGTGTCGACTGTAGTTGTAGTAGTTGAAGTAGTTGTTGTCGACAGTAGTGATCAATTTTAGTCCTAAGGTAACTATCTATTAATCTCTCCAGACTTTTAAGAAGAAATGACGATAGACTCATTGGCCGCACATCCTTAGCTCCAGTGTGGGACGGCTTTCCCGCTTTTGGGATGAAAACAACCTCGGTTTCTCTCCATTTTGTTGGTATGTATGCCTGATGGATACAACATGTGTATATATAGGATAGTCCAAAGAATTCTAGATTCGGGTACAATCTCGTTGGCAACCTCTGATGGCGACACTTCAAGGGAATCCCCAACTGAAGTAGTTCAAGAACTATCATTTTTCTATTTATACCAAATAGTACAAGGTTTTGAGGCTAAAATTTGCTGTATCCTTAAGGCTTCGGATGAGTTTTCTAGGACACTACAGAAATCTATTCAGGATTTATTGTGAGCCGTTCTCAACTCTTTTTTTTACCGTTTGAGTTTTTCCTTGTATGTGTTCCAGTCCTTACAGGCTCGGCATTCAGTATAAATACTGCGTGCCTCCGATGCCCATGCGCCTCATTCGATCGACCGACCTTCCAGTTGCCAGTTGGAAGCCCAGGATTGCAAACCTTCAGCATCTTAGTCACGGATTCCACATCGGCTGGTATAGACGGAATCCATGCATGTGCCCTGGGCGGAGACGGCATGTCATCCTTATTGACAACATCCAGCGCAGCACCCAGCCTGATTTCACCAATTGCACATAGACAGCACTCAAAAGAGCGCATATTACTAAATCGTATTAGTTTTATTAGGATGTCGGCGGTTCATCTGAAGAACGCAGCCTTTTAAGTGGCTGCTGCCGTATGGAAGTTGATGCGGTATCCTCTTCTTCAGAAATACTCCATACTCACTTCAGGGATTCTCTCTGCTTGTTGCCCAGAGATTCAGGATCGGATTTCTTAAGTCTCTCAAGGATCATGAGTGGCATGCGCCGATCGTTAAACTTCCTTTTGAAGGACGGGTATGATTTCCATAGGAAACCGAAGTGTCAGGTAATGCTGCTGCCTCAGAAGAGGCTACAGGATAATCTAAAGCTACAGGATAATCTAAATCTTGGCTTGTTTCCAAGCCAAGATTTAGATTATCCTGTATTTGTCGTCGTCGTCGTATTTGTTGTAGTTGTATCGTTATCAGTTCTTGTATTCATAGTCGTATCGGTTGGTTGTTGTAGTGTGTCCGTTTTTGTTGGTTTAAAAGGGTTTCATATTGGTTACGCGAGTGTTGGGGGTAGTGTAGGTCCATCACGTCGTATCCCCCAAAAACGTGACAAGGACTGAGTCGTTACTGAAGTGTCCAGGTATCAGAAAAGGCAGCCGTCATAACACAGTCTATGTTAACCCCTGACTGCGAACCGAAAAGTCCGATAAGCACGGTACGCATAACACTCCTGACTTAGGGGTGTTTGTTTTAAGTAACCACTTACTTAATAACCACTACAGTAGGGGAGAAATATGTCCACCACAGCAAAGTCCCCGGTACTGTGTCAAGGACTGGTGGCACAACACCTATTACTAGCTGAGGCGCCCATGTATCAGCAAGGCTCCGTACAAATATAGTCTATTACCCATGACTGCAACCCATACACCGATGGTCACGAAGACGCATTATACCCCGGTGTAAGGGGAGTTTTTTAAGTAGAGCCACTACTTGGTAAATCATATGGCGTTACCAAGGTGCACTACGTGGAAGCGATCTACCATTACACACCATTCAGTGTTATAAAAAAATTGGTATTTTTGCCACTCCCCTTTTACTACAACCACTCAAAAAGGCCAAATAAAGAAATATGAAACATGCGGGTATGTTCTGACACTCAATTGGAGCATCTCACGTGAAATGTCTTAAGAAAGAGGTTTTCTCAAAGTCGCTATCACGCCTGACAATTGTATGACATGGAAGGCAAATCACATGTTAGGCATTAGCCAATACTTTCTGCACTTGCCAAAGCGCCTCGCTATTCGTCCTGTGAAGTAAAGGCGAGAATGTGAAGTGAGTACCAGAACAGGGTTGATGATTTTTCCGTTTCCCTTACAAAATGGGTCATAACTTATTTATTTATATCGATACCTCCATTCTAAAACATGCTAAGTCGACTACCATGTTTTTAGGGAGATTGTATTTTTAACATGGGTGGTGAATATTGTGAATTTAAGTCTCGCTTGGAACTTTGGCTGTGTGACTTGTAAGCTTTCTTCGTAGGTATATAATTCCCATATGCTAAATTTATTTGCAGATTGGTATATATACAGGTGATGATCGCCACAACTACAAGATCACACTGTGTCATGTATAAGTCCCTCTGATGATATCGCCGCACATCATTGAAAGAGTATGTGTTTCATGGCTTTCAAAACGCAGTGTCTTATCTTTACCAATACTCTCTTTCGAAAGGAAGAGTTGATCGATAAAGTTGAACAATTCGAATGTGAAAACATTCAAAAAATCAAATTAAATCGATCATTAACAAAAAAACTTTTAAAAACATTTCAAATTATATTCAGTCAAAATTTGGTGTCTATCCGTCAACCCAATCAAAAGTTATTCAGAAAACAGTACAGGTCATTCGATTTCCATTACAAAGGAATTCCACACAAATTTAAAAAATGCATTCAACTTTGATCGCCTCTCCTGAAAAACTACCTTTTTGAACTTAGAATGGATAGTTTAGAATGGAGGTATCGATATTTTCTTCGAATTTTCTATTTTTTTACGACTGTTACTAAACCACTGTCTCTATGTGAAATGAATATTTTCAACATTTGTAGCCATCATAACTCATTTAAATCTAACGCATATCCCAGCTTTATAGGGCTTATGGTCCGATTGTGTGGGAGGTACCTAAGAGGGCGTGGTAGCTTCGCCCAATTTTCTCATGGAGATAGCGACTAATAAGCTAATGCTATGCTTGGAATTGCAGAAGTTTCCCATAAGTAGTATAGAAGTTATTAAAATATCAATATTTCACTAAATATTAACACCTTGTGAGATACTCGAAGGAATGGTCTAATACGGCCCATCTTCAAAATTAGATTGAAATAGGAAATAATTTCCACATACCAAATTTATCCATAGATTTTATTCACGTTGCCATTGCTTTCTTCGGGAGGATGTTTTTGCAACTTGTTATGTTTTTTTTAAAATTCAAAGATATTAAATGTTTTTATTTATAAAGCACTGTTTCTTGGTGAAATATACATTTCCAACAGTCTTAGGCGTCATAATTGCCCTATACTTATCACGTATTTCGGCTCTATCGAGCTTATACTTCTAAAAAATATTACAATATTATAATATTACAAAATACTAACTTCCATAAAAATTTTAATATTATTTTAACCAAAAAAATATCCATCAAAAATGAAATGGGTCCATCTAGAGGAAACTAAAGAAATTAATCTTATATTTAATATTGTGAACTCATGTAAATAACTCCAACAAAGATGAATTAGATCGAAACTACGGATGTGGACTTATATTTTGTTATCCATGCGAATCGTATTAGCTAACTTTGTCAGAGTTTGGCAATCGCAAACCAAGAATCACGAGAATTTAAAAAATTTGCTAAACACATTTGCAAATATTTATTGTAACTTTAAGAGGAACTGCTTGCCGTTTTCTTGGGTATTATAAAAATTCTGTCACTGGATCACATACACAACTCTCGCGTATATTTGTTTGTATTGTGGACGGAACTTCTCAGGTTTGTACAGTTCCAGTCATAATGGCAATGTGCGTGCGTTCGTTCGTTCGTGCGTATGGATGCATGTGAATACTTTATACCGTGTTTCACTTTTCCAGGGAACGTGTTATGATTTTCAATGATGGCATCGATGCCAGTTTTGCCATTGAAACATTACGCACTGCTGAACAATAGCCAGCTAGCTCGAATGTCAGGACGAGTTCACAAAGCCACCAGTTAAAGCCACAGATTCACTCGATTACTGAGTTTGTGTATGTAAGTGCGAGTGTGTGGAGTGGGTGTTCAAATGTCCGGAAGGTTGACTCTGCAAAAAATTCTGGAATCATTAAAACAATTTTAAATATTTTGCTCTTCTTCTTCAACATTTTTGAAATAACCAACCAACCGAGAATCCACAACTGTTTGGGCTACAGGAATATGGAACAGAGAGAACCATTTCAATTTCGGTTAGTTACAAATTTATCCTTTTATGGTTGGTAGTTTATTTGATTTTCTAAATGGGTCGTAAACTGCTGTCTGGATTTCTGGGGGAGGGAAGGTTTTGTTACACTATGGGATAGCAAATATGTATAGTTATATGCTATTGCATGTGTATGACATTTCATACAAAACCGATGGAATATAGATGGAAAGCAGACAAATTTGAAACAAATTCTTGGGAACAATTTATAATGCGGTCAAATGTGATTTTCTCGGAGTTTGGCGAAATTTATATATACATATTCTTTGAACTTATGTCCATTAAAAGCCACCTCGATGCCCATGAAGGGACCACACCAATAGTGGGACCAGTACCTACGTAACGGGGGCGTTCCTGATTCCCGTGGTACTTGATTTAGTACTCTGGTCAAACTGCGTAGCCGAAGATACCAGTAGATACCACTTATATTCCAGAAAGACAAGGACTGGTGACCCATCTGGGATCACTGTCCAATCCCTATCCTGGAAATAGATGGGAACTGTAGGATTCATATTTTGTATTTTAGAAAACATTTCCAATGACAGAAAAGCTGTTTAAAATCCTAAACTTTTTGCTATGAAGATATTGGAACTTAATATTGGATTAAAATGATTGTATCTCTTGGTTACATGGATGTATTTGATGGTTGTGATTTTGCAGCCAAATAAAATGCAACAACACATCTGCGTATTAACTGCATTTCGATTACTTTTTGAATTGCGAAGTACGTTAGGTTTCACATAGACCAATTAAGGTCCGTTGTGCTATCACTGGCCGACCCCAGTATATCCAGGCGCGGTTTACTGAATGCGGGACAGTAACAAAGCAGATGCTCAATGCTCTCCACTTCCGTCTTATCTCCACAGCTTCTACAGATGTAAATGGACTCAATTCCCAACCAAATAGCGTGTTCGCTGATCAGGCAGTGTCCCGTTAGAACTGATACTAACGTAGACAGTCTATTCCTCTCTAGTGCGAGGATTCGCAGATTTGTCTAGCTACCATACAGGTCTTGATTTCTACCCATGTATCACTAGACTCCCTGAATGTTTCTTGCATAAGCCAAAGTTTGCATGTTGACAGTGGTGTCCCTTTCCTAGGCGTTTGTTAAGTTGCTCAGATATCTTGTTGAGAGATTTGCGGCAGTCAATGACTGCTTGTGAACTTGGGATGTAGCCCCCAGAGATTTGATGGCAGTCTTGGTCATTAACACAGTCAAGCATTTTTCAGCTCAAAATTCTTAAAATTGGACGTGAAAGTAGCCCCAAAAAATAAGAATTTATGGATCATTATTTTAGTCAAGTTGGCTCAATTAATAATTTAATGGCCATACGAATTGTTTTGCTCATGGTAGATTTTTAACACTTTTTCTATATTTCAACACGGATAAATTTTGGAATATCTTTTTTGTGTCTGAAGCAATGTTGTAGATATTGAATAGGAGAAAAAATGCGGAACAAACCTACCCGACAAAAGTGTACTCGGTGCATTAAAAATCGCAAAAATTCCCGTTTTTACAATTTTTCACCTTTTTTGCTCAATAACTGGATTGCAAATCCACAAATATGCGTCTGTCTTTAGTGAAATATGTATTGTTTCTTTAATACCTTCTATACTACTTACTCGAATCTTCTGAAATTTCACACATAGTATTAGTTTGTTAGTCGCTAACACGTCAAGAAAAATGGGCGAAGTGGCCACTCCCTTTTTGGTACCTAACACACAGGGTTACCATACGTCCTCCTTTCGGAGGACATGTCCTCCTTTTTAACAAGTGTCCTCCCTCCTTTTTCAAAAATGTTGGATTTGTCCTCCTTTTGTTACAAATTCAACTTTTTCATAAACAGTAAACCTGCATATGCATTATATTCGCAACTACTTTTAGTACAAAGTTAGTGAATTTGTCCCTTTGTACACTCCAACATATGATGGATGGGTCATCAGCAACGTGACTGAAATTTGGTACGGATACTTCTTATAGCTGCAGGTACCATGGGATTGAAAATGGGCAATATCGGTCCATTTTTTTATATAGCCCCCATATATAGAATCTCCCTGGTATCACTTCTTAACGCAAATTTCTAGTGATCGGGCTGAAAATTACACCTAAAACAATTGACATTTGATCCATGGTGGAGGGTATATAAGATTTGGCATGGTCGAACGTAATGCCGCTTTCACTTGTTTTTATATAAGTTTGTTTCGAGACAGATGTTTGTAACACCTAAAAATACTGGAGCTAGACCCACTTTTAAAGACTCAGTATCGCTTGATGATTCAATTTAATCATGTTCGCCCGCCTATCTGTCCACTCAAAGTTGTTAGTTAAGTATATACAGGTGCTTTTCACTTCGATATTGCTGAAATTTTTCAATCGACTCTTTCGCATCTGGAAGAAATTTGTCAAAATCTGTTCAGTTTTAGATATAGACCCCATATATATTTTCTTTCCCAATCGGTCTTTTAGCGCTACAAAAGCTATTTTTTATATCCACTTACTTTGAAATTAAGCAGACAAAATTTGAATAAAATCCGATTTGGCATCTAAGCGCAATAAAATGCAAATTGTTGAACAAATCAATATCGCTAGATAAATAAATTGTATAAAAATTGACAATATTTCTTCTTATTCTGCTCCTTCCTTACGGGATTAAAGTTTAATTTTTAATCATATTAAAATGCTCATCCTTCCCAATTACTGCATTTTTAAATGTCCTCCGAAAGTTTAAAACTCTTTGTAAATTTCACAAATGTCCTCCTTTTCTGGCACAAAAGTCCTCCTTTCGGAAAAAATTTTATGGTAACCCTGCTCTCACATGAATGTACCATTTTGCACCAAAAGTTAACAGCTTTTAACTTTAATACAAGTACATGTAAATACTTGAAATTGTGTACAATGTAATGCTTTTATAGTACCTAGAGTCTAGAGAAAAGTGGGCGTTATTGGCGCGCCCCTTTTGGTACCTCTCACACAAATGGACCTTTTTGTAGCAGAAGTTAACAGTTTTTAACTTTAATACCAATGAATACAAATGCTTGAATTTTGTACGGTGTAATGCTTTTATAGTATCTAGAGTCTAAAGAAAAGTGATCGTTATTGGAACGCTCGTTTTGGTACCTCCCACACAAATGGAGAATTTTGTACCAAAATTAAACAGTTTTTAACTTCAATACCAGTAATACTTTAATGTTATTAAATGCAATTTAAATTGATAATAATTTAATGAAAACAAAAAAATAAATAAATTTACGAATTTTTGTTTGGGACTAAAGGAGAGGGTATTCATAAGCTGGTTTACCCGACTGAACTTTCTTACTAGTTTTTCTGTCAATCTATAACCAGAATTTATGCATGCGTAGCACATGGATTCATCATGTCCATTTAGGTCTTGTACCCAAATTACTAGCTTTATAAAAGAAAACAGTACACCTTTTCCATGTATCCACATTAAAAGGGTATTATACAACTTCTGCACACTGTGTTCGGAGTAAAATTTGCACCACTTAAATCTGTTTCAAAAATAATGACAATTCACTGTTTTGAATTCCTCGGTAAACAAGTTCTTACGATCCTGATTGCCTATTTGAGGGACGATATGACCACAAACGTAGCAAAAATAATCCAATTTTCCATATTAACATTTTGAATGCTTTTTTGTCCAATTACCTATCTCTATCCTATCCGATTACCGATCCCTAGACTGGCAGTTGTTTGGTCTTTACCACTGAAATTAGGTAGGAGAAAAATGTCTGGATCTTCCTTCCGCTTGGGCAGAAGTAGGTTAAAGTCGGTCCTGGTACCACATACCCTCCCCAGAAAAGGGAAAACGATATGATTCTGTAAACATCTAAAAAGCATTACAGACTGAAGCTTTTTAAAAAAAGAGCGAGTTGGCAAAACTTTTAGCGGCAACCACCGTATTACGAAATGTCGAATTCCGTACACTGATAGAAAAAGCTTCGCCATTCGTCAAAAGTCAGCTCACGTACGGATAATCCTATTGATGAATTTGTTCGTCGCTCTGACGAAACTCTGTTTACTCTCTGGAAACTATAGTTTCGAAGGTTCTTGTTCGCTCCAGTCAGGCTTATGGATGGACGGACATAAGTAAAATGACTTAATGTGTTCTAAAACGGGTTTCCTCCGCAAAAACTTAGGGTCTTAGGCCACTCCTTTGATGCGTTACCCTATGTATATATGTTATTTATACACTTACTGATATTTGTATTATAAATCAAATAAATCCCAATATTTATCCCCGCACCTTAGAGATGAGGGTATATATAATTTTTTTTATTTATGAGCACGATTCATCGTAGGGATGATATGTAATCACGCTGTGAGGTTTTAAATAGTTCTTGTTCTAGTATACTTAAACAGAGATTCGTCATGGCGACGAACAAATTCATAGATAGGATTATCCGTACGTTAGCTGACTTTTGACGAATGACGAAGTTTTTTCTATCAGTGTAGTTTCACACAAAGTAATAATTTTTTCATTGCTATAAATTCGAAAATAGTGGGCGAAATTGTCGCATCTCCTTTCGACTATAATACAAAACCGATTAAAACCAATATGAATAAATTAGTTATTCTGTAGACTAATTGCTATACACTTTGTGAAATCAACCAAAGACTTATCTCATATCCAATTGTGCTTTAATGAGTTCACATTTGATTTAATGTCGTCTGGCCGTCAACCTATTGCGATAAATTTCAACACAAGTTTATTGGAAATTGTCTACATAGCAAATTGAAATATATTCCAAACACGCAATCGACGAACGCCAATTGGCGTCAATTTATTGCAGACAATATTCAAAAAAAAAACATCTGTTGCATTTGCAGTTGAATTTAAAATGTGAACACATTATTGAGAGCACAAAGAACGCTTAACACGCAAATTTGCTTAATTATTTGAATGATTGTTGATCCTGCAACTAAATAAATTCGAACAGGAGAGGAATTTTGTAATGTAAGGTTAAAGTGTGATTCGTTGTTTTTTATTCTTAGCTATTTGTATACCCACACTTTAGTGTGACGAGGGTACATATCATTTGCGGCGGCCGGAAGTTGGGCCCCAAGAAAATATACCCCAAATTGAAAATGAAAGTGCGCCCCAAATTTGGGGTCTATTTTCGTTACAAAAACTGATTTAGGAAATTACACCCCAATCAAGAAAGCAACATGAAATGTACATAAAACCCAAAAAAACTAAGAAATGTTCTCTTCGTAAATCTGGGGAGTACGTAATAATACACGTATACGAACCTATTTTCTAATTATAAATCTTTCCCTGCGCGGTCGGCCTACGGCCTGCGGCCTTCGGCCTCTGTTTAAGACTTTCTCCTATGAACAGGATCAAAAGTTGGCAACGTGGAGCAAATCTTTTATGCGTAGCCTCTCCTGTTTTTAATTTATAGATGAAAATAAGCCCCAAAAAGCAGACAAGAAATGAAATGAAATCCCAAAAAGTAGACAAAAAGTAGACGAACGCCAATTGGCGTCAATTTATTGCAGACAATATTCAAAAAAAAAACATCTGTTGCATTTGCAGTTGAATTTAAAATGTGAACACATTATTGAGAGCACAAAGAACGCTTAACACGCAAATTTGCTTAATTATTTGAATGATTGTTGATCCTGCAACTAAATAAATTCGAACAGGAGAGGAATTTTGTAATGTAAGGTTAAAGTGTGATTCGTTGTTTTTTATTCTTAGCTATTTGTATACCCACACTTTAGTGTGACGAGGGTACATATCATTTGCGGCGGCCGGAAGTTGGGCCCCAAGAAAATATACCCCAAATTGAAAATGAAAGTGCGCCCCAAATTTGGGGTCTATTTTCGTTACAAAAACTGATTTAGGAAATTACACCCCAATCAAGAAAGCAACATGAAATGTACATAAAACCCAAAAAAACTAAGAAATGTTCTCTTCGTAAATCTGGGGAGTACGTAATAATACACGTATACGAACCTATTTTCTAATTATAAATCTTTCCCTGCGCGGTCGGCCTACGGCCTGCGGCCTTCGGCCTCTGTTTAAGACTTTCTCCTATGAACAGGATCAAAAGTTGGCAACGTGGAGCAAATCTTTTATGCGTAGCCTCTCCTGTTTTTAATTTATAGATGAAAATAAGCCCCAAAAAGCAGACAAGAAATGAAATGAAATCCCAAAAAGTAGACAAAAAGTAGACGAACGCCAATTGGCGTCAATTTATTGCAGACAATATTCAAAAAAAAAACATCTGTTGCATTTGCAGTTGAATTTAAAATGTGAACACATTATTGAGAGCACAAAGAACGCTTAACACGCAAATTTGCTTAATTATTTGAATGATTGTTGATCCTGCAACTAAATAAATTCGAACAGGAGAGGAATTTTGTAATGTAAGGTTAAAGTGTGATTCGTTGTTTTTTATTCTTAGCTATTTGTATACCCACACTTTAGTGTGACGAGGGTACATATCATTTGCGGCGGCCGGAAGTTGGGCCCCAAGAAAATATACCCCAAATTGAAAATGAAAGTGCGCCCCAAATTTGGGGTCTATTTTCGTTACAAAAACTGATTTAGGAAATTACACCCCAATCAAGAAAGCAACATGAAATGTACATAAAACCCAAAAAAACTAAGAAATGTTCTCTTCGTAAATCTGGGGAGTACGTAATAATACACGTATACGAACCTATTTTCTAATTATAAATCTTTCCCTGCGCGGTCGGCCTACGGCCTGCGGCCTTCGGCCTCTGTTTAAGACTTTCTCCTATGAACAGGATCAAAAGTTGGCAACGTGGAGCAAATCTTTTATGCGTAGCCTCTCCTGTTTTTAATTTATAGATGAAAATAAGCCCCAAAAAGCAGACAAGAAATGAAATGAAATCCCAAAAAGTAGACAAAAAGTAGACGAACGCCAATTGGCGTCAATTTATTGCAGACAATATTCAAAAAAAAAACATCTGTTGCATTTGCAGTTGAATTTAAAATGTGAACACATTATTGAGAGCACAAAGAACGCTTAACACGCAAATTTGCTTAATTATTTGAATGATTGTTGATCCTGCAACTAAATAAATTCGAACAGGAGAGGAATTTTGTAATGTAAGGTTAAAGTGTGATTCGTTGTTTTTTATTCTTAGCTATTTGTATACCCACACTTTAGTGTGACGAGGGTACATATCATTTGCGGCGGCCGGAAGTTGGGCCCCAAGAAAATATACCCCAAATTGAAAATGAAAGTGCGCCCCAAATTTGGGGTCTATTTTCGTTACAAAAACTGATTTAGGAAATTACACCCCAATCAAGAAAGCAACATGAAATGTACATAAAACCCAAAAAAACTAAGAAATGTTCTCTTCGTAAATCTGGGGAGTACGTAATAATACACGTATACGAACCTATTTTCTAATTATAAATCTTTCCCTGCGCGGTCGGCCTACGGCCTGCGGCCTTCGGCCTCTGTTTAAGACTTTCTCCTATGAACAGGATCAAAAGTTGGCAACGTGGAGCAAATCTTTTATGCGTAGCCTCTCCTGTTTTTAATTTATAGATGAAAATAAGCCCCAAAAAGCAGACAAGAAATGAAATGAAATCCCAAAAAGTAGACAAAAATGAAATGAAGCCCCAAAAAAAATTGTTGTTGTTTGACATGTTATTTTTTGGGGCCCGTATTCATAAAATTATTGGGGTGTATTTTCCTGGGGCCCAATTTCATTCCGCCATCATTTGCTACAGTGTGTAACACATCGAAGGAGTGTCCAAAGGCCCCAAGTATGTTCGGCGGAAATCCGTTTCGGGCCATTTTAAGTCGAATGAGCAATGTACGTCCGTCCGTCCTTCTGTCTGTCTGTCTGGCTGGTGCGCACGATAACTCTCGAAAGGAGTAACCGATTGACTTCAAATTTGGTACGTGTTAATATTTATACCCTACACCACACTGTGGTACAGGGTATTATAAGTTTGTTTCACGGCAGATGTTTGTAACACCTGAAAATAATACAGCTAGACCCACCTTAAAGTTAAAGTAAAATTTAACGATGTCCGTCTGTCCGTCCGTCCGTCCGTCCGTCTGCCCATGTAAAGTTGTTCGTCGACTACAGGTCGCAATTTCACTCCGATCGTTCTGAAATTTTGCAGTTTAGAGTATTTCGCGGCTGTTAAGATCGCTATTGAATTTGGTTGAAATCGGTTCAGATTTAGATATAGCTCCCATATATATCTTTCGTCCGATTTGGCCCTTTAGTCCTATAGAAGCTGTATTTTACATCCGATCGTTTTGAAATTTAGAATGGTAGAGTTTCTTGATCCATGAACCAACACTACCGAATTTGAAGAAAATCGGTTAAGATTTAGCTATAGCTCCCATATATATGTTTCGTCCGATTTGGCCCTTTAGTCCTATAGAAGCTGTATTTTACATCCGATCGTTTTGAAATTTAGAATGGTAGAGTTTCTTGATCCATGAACCAACACTACCGAATTTGAAGAAAATCGGTTAAGATTTAGCTATAGCTCCCATATATATGTTTCGTCCGATTTGGCCCTTTAGTCCTATAGAAGCTGTATTTTACATCCGATCGTTTTGAAATTTAGAATGGTAGAGTTTCTTGATCCATGAACCAACATTGCCGAATTTGAAGAAAATCGGTTAAGATTTAGCTATAGCTCCCATATATATGTTTCGTCCGATTTGGCCCTTTAGTCCTATAAAAGCTGTATTTTACATCCAATCGTTTTGAAATTTATAATGGTAGAGTTTATTGATCCATGAACCAACACTGCCGAATTTGAAATGTTCAAAAGTAAATTTATGTAAACAATTTATACATGAATTACAAAATTTATATATCAGAGTAATTCAATATTACGAGAGTGGTGTAGGGTATTATATAGTCGGCACCGCCCGACTTTAGCCTTTCCTTACTGGTTTTTTCTATCTCCGGCTAATTTCGAAGATGGACCATATTGGTCCATTACTTCTAGTACCTCCCCCACAAAGGGTTAAAATGTTGTGAATCTAATAATATTGAATCTTTAATAACTGTTATACTCCTTATTCGAATCGTGTGAAATTCCACACATAGTATTAGTTTATTACTCGCTATCCACTCGAGAAAAATGGGCGAAGTTGCTACGCCCCTTCTGGTACCTCCCTCACAAATGCACCATTTTGCACCAAAAGTAAAGAGCTTATAACATTAATATCAGTGTATAAACATGCTTGAAATTTTGTACAGTGTAATGCTTTTATAGTGTTTATAGACCTGTGAAAAATTGACGTTATTGCCACGCCCTTTTTGTACCTCCCACACAAAATGACCAAATCATACCAAATTGAATTTCTCATAGCGCTAATATACCAGTGCACATAATGCTATAATTCGGCACAGTGCAATGTGTTTAAAATATCTACTGTTCAGCGTAAAATAGGTGTATTTGTTAAACCCCTTCTGGTACCTGCCACACAAGATGGCAGAAAAATTCGTGTAATATTCCATATTACATTACTCACAAAGTGAGGGTATACCTTAGTCGGTTTACTCGACTGAAACTTTCTTACTTGTTATACCCTCACATCATAGGGAGGAGGGTATATGGGCCTGTTTCAAATAAGTTTACAATTTTAAATTGTTGATATTGATAAAGCTGTAGCTTTGGTAGTGCATTATTATAATGATCGGCGTAAATTGTCGTACCACACCAATTTTAGTACCTCTTCCACACAGACGGACCCAAACCAACAACAATTTAATCCTACTTATATTATAAAATCGTTTTTTTGTCTGTTGCCTAAACGGCTGAACCGATTTTCCAGAAACTTGGTGAACTTGATTGATATATAGATCAATACCCGGAATTTAAATAGAATTAGATTTTCTATTTTCCACCAAGTGATTTTCGAACACTTGATGGCTGACGCTCCTGTTAGAGCTAGAAAGCTGACATTTTTCACACGCATGGACCGGAGTTTTGTATACACCACTGTCCACTCACGTAATAATTTGTCGACCTGTGGCCAGTTCTAGCTCTATAAAAAATTGAGTCTTGTTTTTGTTCTTTTAGAATCCTCTTTAAACATACAAAATTTTAAACTTTGTAAATATGAAGTACTATACTCGTACATTACAAATATATGCGCGGAAATTAATTTAAAATTCTCATTTTGTGGTCAGTGTAGCAGCGACCAAAAACAATTTTCATTATTTCACTGCTTTTAAAAGTTCCTTAAGACGTAATAATCTAAACATGTACAGGGTTTTCCAATAAGAGTAATATGATTTCTTTGAAAAAAAAAACAAACTTATTGTTAAGAAAATTCAAAAGTTTTTTATTTAATGTGAAGTTACAATCGATACAATTAAGTTCTAAATAAAACGTCATTCAAATGACCTCCGAGAATTCTTCTGCAGGAAAGAATTCGATGAACCCGATTTTCGAGCACTTTTTCCCCTAAATCAAGTCGTATGTCATGAATGTCACGTTCAATATTGACTTGTAAAGCTTGGAGAGAGTCTGGTTTATTTCGAAATACCAATGACTTCAAATAACCCCACAAGAAATAGTCTAATGGTGTTAAATCATAACTTCTTGGAGGCCATTCAATATCACAATTTCTTGAAATAATCGAATCTCCAAACTTTTCTCGCATGTTTCATTTGCTGTGTGGCACGTAGCCAATTTAGCTCTTAACGAGAGCTAAAATTTTGCTTATGGGTGCCAAGGTCGTTGGACGACTGGAAAGTGTTTTTTTGGGGGTTTAAAAAATGGACTTAGCGCACGAAAAGTTGCAATTGCAAAACGATTATTTTGATAATAAAACTGAATAATTTGTAAACGTTGTTCTTGCGTATATCTCTCCATGATGAAATTGTAAACACTACTGAATATAATGAAAAACAAATGACAGATCATGACATATTAGAAATGGCCGAAACGTCACTTTAAAATCATATCATCCCTATTGGTAAACCCTTTATATGTACATATTGACCTCAAAGGAGATGCGAAAACAACTATTTGATGTCCAGTCTGAGGTCAAACTGGATATAAAACGGTTTTTCAAAATATAGCGCTTACCACTTACAGTGGTGACATATCTAACGTTGTCAATTTGGTCAATTCTCAGACTGTGGTCAGTTTAGCAGTGACCAAACAACTTTCACTCTTCCTGTACTTTAAAAGTCCCTTAAGAGCTATGATCCTACTAATACATATATGTGTATATACTGATCTCCAACGGATGCAATCTTACACCAACCGACTTTTGCTTATTTACATATATACTCGAGTGTTGTAAAACCTACGGGCAATCCACATAGTCGATTTTTGGCTTTTTTTTTGTGGTCGGTTTAGCAGTGACCAAAGAAATGTTCATTCTTTCGCTGCATTTTAATTTTTTCCAATGTTTCTTCCAATATCTAAAATGTGGCTGGAATAAGCTATTCACACGATTTAAACTGTGGTCAGTGCAGTGGAGACCAAAACAATTTTCAATCATTCAAATTCATTTAGAAACTAAGTATTTTTAATTAAAGTGTAAGTGCATATTGATTTTCAAGGAGAAAACCTACTGGGGTCAAATCTACTATAACAACTAGACCGATGAAATCGAAACATGGAACGTAGATATCATTGTATGAAATATGCAATGGTATAACAAACCATTTGATATTCCGAGACACGTTTTGCAACCTCTTAACCTCTGATAGGTATTATGCAGAAAGTTTGCACATACATATATCGTCCGATAAGTCTGCTAATGATATTCTCAAAAATGTTTGAATCAGTCTTTATGAAGAAATTACCCTACATATAGCTTAAAATAACTTAATACCTGATCACCAATTTGATTTTCGGAAGACTCATAGTCCCATAGAACAGGGCCGTGCGCAAGATTTTGTTTTGGGGGTTTTCACATGGTACCCATTTTTTATTAATAATCGATGGTTGGCATTTTTAATACATATACATATATTTATAGTCATTAACTTTAAAAAATTCTTAGATAATATGTTCAATAAGAATTATTCAAGACAAAACAATAGTGCCTACACTGTGTGTTTTTGAGTAAGAAATTTACTTCCACAAATCAACATTTAACATAAAATTGTATGTTAAGATACTCCGAACAAAAACGTTGGACACATCTTTAACTAATTTTAACGTTTCTATATCTAAATATTATATTAATTGTATTAAATTAAATAATATATTAATTGTATTATTGTTTGTAAAAGATTTACACGGCGAGACGAAATACAAAATTCGTCTAATACAGCGTTGACATTTACTGGAATGTCTCGTAGAATATTCAGGGAAGCTAATCCATTTAACCGATTTTAAGGCATGGTTGACAGCAAGTGATTTTCTAGCCGACGCTCTATGACGTTAAATCGGGGAGATGCTATATATGGGGGCTATATCCAAAAATTGACTGATATTACCCATTTTCAAACCCGCTGGAATATCTTAATATATGAAAATTTAAAATTTCTTTTCTTTGACAAGTCTGCTTTTAGTCTTAGAGCAAGTAAACAAATATGAGTACAACTAAATTTTAATAAGAAATATTACATGTTAATTTTTGTGGTAGTCAGAAAATATATTCAAGCTTACAAAGCTTGGGTTACGGTGTTAAAAGACAACCCTTTGTACAGTGTTGCCAGACGAATTTCACCGAAAATCGTCAAATTGGGGGTATAAAAATCAATCGAGTTTTGAGTTTTTTTATGACGAAGGACATGTTTCGGAGATAGATATGTATTAATTGGTACTCTCAAATGATTTTTGGGATTCCTCAAAATTAACTTAAAATTAATTTTGTTGGAGGATCTCACATTCTTAAACGACATTAATAATTAAATTTGGCGGAAAAATATGTATCTCATACAGGGTCTCCCATATTCGACGGACCCATCTGGCAACGCCATAACTTTTGACAGAGATGTCAGATCGCTTAATGACATACCGCGTTTGAAGCGTCAGTCCAAGCAGATTTTTACCATGGAACAATACACGCCACGCGAGCGCTCTGAAATAGTTGAAATTTACATTCAACAGAAGAAGTCAAGTCAACGTGCTTTTAAAATATTAAAAAATGTGAGAAGTGCGCCTTCTAAGAACACCATTAAGCGTTTATACGAAAAATTTTCGACTGGTGAGGCTCTTTCTAATCCGAAGAGGCCAAATAAAAGTCGACCACGGCGATCGGCCGAGAATATCGCTGCCGTACGAGCCAGTGTTGAGAGGTCCCCAAGAACATCCCAAAAACGCCGTTCTCAGCAGTTGGGCATGGCTCGGTCCACTTTACAACGGATTATTCGCGTTGATTTGCATTTGTTCCCGTACAAAATTCAATTGACGCAAAGATTGTTGCCTGCGGACAAGCCTCGTCGATTGGAATGGGCCCAACGAGTCCGTGGGTCCGTCGAATATGGGCAACCCTGTATATATCCGATAGCTGATTTTATGAGAGAGGCCCCACCGCGAACCTACAGCTCTGCGTTATATTCCTGCAGGAATATAAGGCGTCGATGGCTACATCTTACATGTTTCAGTAACTACGTTAATTTTGAATAACACTTTTCTATCTAGAATTATTCCTACATATTTTGCATTTTCAGAAAAGGCTATTATCCGGAGAAGAGTCCACTTGTGGGACCTTATTCATCCTTGTAAAGAGAACCAACATATTAATTTCTTACGTATTAATTCTTACATATTAATTTCTTACGTTTGAAATTAGTCTTGCTCATATACGAGTATATTTTATTTCTTTACGTCATGAAAGCCACTAGCTTTAACTTATTGGGACGAAGTTTGACAAAATGCATAACTTCTTGGCGCATTAGAAATCACTAGTACCAACCGATTAGACTGAATTTTGACAATTTAAGATTATCTAGAACAACTCAAAGGGAGACCGGAATTCGGTTATATGTGTTTACTTCTACCCTAATCATTCATACGACTACTGACCTCATTGGTCAACATTTTAGTATAGCTCCCACGCGATGTTATTTTCCCACGTTAGAAACCATAAATACCAATCGATTGGGCTAAAATTCGGCAATTTATATTTTATTAACCCAGAACCATTTCAAGGAGCAAGTTACCCCAATGGACCATATTTCAGCATAGTCCCATACAACTGTCAAAACCGATTTGACTTTATAACTCCAAAGAAAGAAATTCCTTCCAATTTGACTTAAAAATTATATATGTGATTAATTTTAGCTGGAACGATTCGTTGAAATAATGACATTAAAAAATGTCACTGTAATTCCATTTTACATCTTAACAAAACTTTAGAGATTTTTCTTGTTATGTTATTGAGTGCAAAAATCGTCAAATCGTCATGTCCTATTTTTTGGCTCTGAAAATCGTCAAAATGACGATAAATCGTCATTTCTGGCAACACTGCCTTTGTATCGTTTTGATGTTAGGCTATTTAAGTCTAACACCGTTGTCCTACATTTCAATCCATAAAAGCTGATCACTGATTGGGCTGATTCCTGAGGAAGACAACAATATTTGGCGCACTTGAAAAGTTGTGTCATCCCATTTTGCCAAATGTTTATTTTTGTATAGATCATTTAAATCAAACTTAAGTGAAATATCATATCTCGAAATGTGACGTTCTTTTTCTAAATGAGCGATATGTATAAATTCTAAAAAAAATGTCAACGTGTCGAGATGGAATATATATCTGTCTTGACATCCCTAATGGACAAATGTCGGAATTCATCACCGACCACAGACATGCTTCTAATTTGAGAAAAGTTATCAAAATATATGTCAGCTGCAATGTGCTTAAACCCGAATCTGCACGCAACACTACGGTCAAACTAAAACCAGAGACAATTTCAGTATTTATATTAGTGAATATCGTGCATACGAGTACATACAAGGGTTAATTACAAACGAATTTATTGCAATAACTTTGTTGCTTGTTTATAGTCTCAGTATAATTGGCTATGGCATATCGAAGGAGAGATTTAAGATCCTATACATAAATGAGTTTGTGAGAAATCTGTTTCCGGACATTTAAGCTACGGCGTATGTCGGTCTGTTGCCATTGTATCTCTCGAAAGGAATCATTCCAAATTTGGCATTTGATAATATGTTTTCCAAACTTAGTTTGCAAATGTGGCATATTTGAGGATACCCTCAGGTAGCTTGCAATGACAAATGTATTGTAATGACTGCTTTTTGATTATTGTCACCCACACAAAAGCTAGATATGTATGTCAACAACTTGTATTCATAATTTTCGTAATATAAATATCAAAATAGACCATAGAATATAGAAGTAGGATGTGGGTTTATGTGTCATGCATGAATTAGTTCATGCTTGCGTGTGGGTTTTTGTGGTAGACGATGATTTACAAAATTTGATTTCAACAATAATTTAAATACGCATACATTTTGCTGGAAATATTTATGATATTTTGTAACAATTTTCCAGTATATTAATTGATGATGGAGATACATAATAAGTTAATTAAATAAAAAGCAAAGCGTATTTGGTATTCTTATTAAAAGCCTTTTATTTTGCACTTAAAATAAGTGCAATTTACTTAATATAAAGGTCTGACTTAAAAATATTAAGGAAATTGTGTCAATTTTTAGTACAAAATATACTTATTTTAAAAACAAGAAAATAATGTTCAACTCCAGGACGACTATATGCTACCCTATACTTACCAAATAATCAAGCTTATATTTTCCCATAGACCGATAATTTTATTCGATTTCTATACCATAAAGATTTAAATCGAAATGAATCGACGTATGTAAAGGGGTTTCCAACAAGAGGTGTAATTTTGGTATTCAAAGAAAAATTCAATTTTTTGAGATAAATGATCGGATGTTTGATTCATAATAAAGAGGAAGGCATGCCGTTAATAATGAAAAAAAAATCAGCCAAATGGCCACCACGACCACGCTTACAGGACCATATCCTTGTCATGAAATTTTCCATAACCAACTCGCAAAGTGGCTGACCTATGTCCGATAGCCTCACGAATTCTATCTTTGAGGTCTTGAATCGACGCTGGGAAACTTTTCCCGTAACAGAGCAATGGTTTCGTTGCTTGTGTGGCACGTAGCGCCGTCTTGTTGAAAGTAAACGTTGTCCAGATCAATACCATCCAACTCCGACCATAAAAAATCATTAATCATCTCTCGATATCACAATCCATTCACCGTAACTGTTGATCCATCCTCAATTTCGAAAATGTAAGGTCCAATGACCCCGCCGGACCATAAACCGCACCAAACAGTCACAAAAATAACTCTTGGGGTTTCCGAGCCCCAGATGCGACAATTTTGCTTGTTGACGTAGCCACCGAGGAGGAAATGGGCCTCATCAGTCAAGATGATTTTCGAATTTTCGATTTTTCGACTTTCGAAAACCCTGTATATAACGGGTTTTCCAACAAGAGGTGTTATTCTGATCACCCGGTATTTCGGCAGCTGTCACTTTTGAAGATTTTATTCTTTGACATTTGACTACTTGACATTTGACTAGAAACTACGCCATTACTAAAAATGGAACGATACACGATTCAACAACGCATTGACATTTATAAAATTCGAAAAATCGAAGATCATGGAAAAATCATCTTGACTGATGAGGCCCATTTCCACCTCGGTGGCTACGTCAACAAGCAAAATTGTCGCATCTGGGCCTCGGAAAACCCAAGAGTTATTGTTGAGAAGCTTCTCCATCCTCAACGTGTGACTGTTTGGTGCGGTTTATGGTCCGGCGCGGTCATTGGACCTTATTTTTTCGAAAATGAGGTTGGATCAACAGTGACGGTGAATGGATTGCGCTATCGAGAGATGATTAATGATTTTTTTATGGCCGGAGTTGGAATGTATTGATCTGGACAACGTCTACTTTCAACAAGACGGCGCTACGTGCCACACAAGCAACGAAACCATTGCTCTGTTACGGGAAAAGTTTCTGGACCGTGTTATCTCTCACAATTGGCCACCGAGATCTTGATGTTGCTGATGTTGTTTTTCATTAATAACGGCATACCGTGGTGGCCATTTGGCTGATGTTGTTTTTCATTAATAACGGCATACCTTCCTCTTTATTATGAAATAAACATGCGATCATTTATCTTAAAAAATGGCATTTTTCTTTGAATACCAAAATAGCACATCTTGTTAGAAAACCCTTTATTTGGACTCTATAATAAAACGTAGACCTATGTGGCCAAAATTTATCAACAAATTCAATCTTGTATATTTTCTTCAAATATACTTTGTTCGTTACATTTCTAGTTTTCAGATAAAAGAGGAAATTTTTTTTCTATTTTTTGTTTTTTTTTTCGTACCAAAAAATCGATTTTTGTTCAAAAAATATTTTTTCTTCTAATTGTTTTGTCGACAGCTACTAAACTACTGTCTATACGTGTGTGAATGAGTATTGTGAGAGATATTCACAATACTTGTAGACCTGATAATTTCCGTCAATTTAAATTTTGGTTCTATCGGATTTATACATCAAAAAATATGGTCCACATAAATTTTTTTTAAAAAACTTAACATAATTTTTTTGTTTCGGTTTCAGAAAACGGTTGGCCTCAATCTAAAAAAAGGCAAGATCCTTCAATCTCTCTGTGTGCCGTCAGCCTGGAATGTATGCAGCTCCTGACTAGGGACCAGCAAGGCCACTATCTCTCAAGAAGAGCGATAGTGCAGATTCCTGGTTTCTCCCTGTGGCTCGGTACCCATATAATGTGAATATTGAACTGTTCTGCCATCTCGTGAGTTCAGGAATAAAGTTTCTAGTGACTTGATAGCACCCTGATTATCAGAGAAAATATTGGTACCAACTTCGTTCAGAACATTAATTTTCAGTTACTCCACTCTTTAATATGGGTGTCAGGCAGTCTTTTTGCAGATGATAGCTCAAGTTCCTGAAAAAGGCGCCAAAGCCCAAGTGGTTGTTGAGTTTGAAACCGTCTGTAAACAAGTTTAATAATCTTCTATGTTCTGTCTAAAGCACCTCTAAATATTGATCTGATACCCCATAAAGTATATAGTCTTAATCGTCTTAAAATTCTAAGACGATTTAGACATGTCCGTGTGTCCGTCTATTGTAATCACGCGACAGTCTACAATAATTGAGATAGATGACTAACATTTGTTTAAATACTTCTAAGATAATTTGGGATTGAAAATCGGCAATATCGGTCCTAGCCCCATATATAGAATGTCCCCGATTTGAATTCTTAACGTTATAGAGTACAACAAATGTCAACTGATCGGACTGAAAATTGGGAACTGGGGTTTATTTTAACCCGGAAACCTTCGCATGAACAACGGTAGATATAGGTTCATGTTTTGATATAGCCCCCATACAAAGGTCGCTCTAGATTTAATTCCGTAACGCCACAAAAACCTCAAATTTCTACGAACTGAGATGAAAGGGTATATAAGATTCGGCATGACCGAACTTAATCAGTTTTTGCTTATTAGGGCCTGTTTACATCATGAGATTTCGTCGTGCGATCTGTCAAAAATACATCCCTGGGCGACTGGTCTTTTAGGTGTAAACGAGGATCGCGCGATTTGAGAGAGGATCGCACGACACCGATAGAGAATCGCACGACAAAATTGACATCCAATTACAAGGAGGGATGGATTTTTTTTTTGAAGTACTAAACTAATGCTTTTTAAGCATAAGTCGTACTAATTGAATTAATTTAAGGAACATAATTTTCAAAGTATGAAATTGCTTCTTTTTTCGTGAAAATTTAGAGAATTGTGATCACTATTCTAAAAGAATCATCAAATTAGTGAATGTGCTCTGCAAAATAAACAAATCTTACAGTTGAAATTCTATTTAAAATTCAGTGTCAAATAAAAATGGAAAATAAACACATTTTTAGAAAATGCTCCCGTATGAATTAGGAAACAAAATGTCATTTGATTTTTGTCTATATAAGTCATGACTCACACGAGACAACGAATTGCTCGACGATTCTGTCCATCCCAGTATAGAGAGGGCGAGGGAGGAACTGCTCTTTTTATTCCTCCTGCCTCTCTCTCTCTCTTATAATAGGCAGAATCGTCGAGCAACTCGTTGCCTCGTGTGAATCATGACTAAATAATTTCTGAACAATAGATAGATCAAATGAAATAATACTGAAACGGTCGTGAGGATACTTTGGTACTTTTGAAAGTGAAAAGGTACTGAAAAAGTAATAAAGTACTAAATTTTTCCATCCCTGCTTGTTGTACGGCTTTGTCTGTGGCGAAAAGTATTTGCGTGCGATTTTGAAAAAATCGGGAGAGGATCAAATGCAAATTCTCACTGGAAAGTCACGTGACAGATCGTTTAGATGTAAACAGGCCCTTACGCTCTAAAATAATTTTGGATAGTGATTAGGTTATTATACCGTTGACAGCGCCCCCGATTCTAGTTGACTTGTTTCGATGACCAGTCAGTCCAGATTTTATATTATTTTTAAGATTTGGAAATTAGTTAGAAATTGTGGTGATGACAGTAAAACAGATTGTTGACCTTATTAAAACATTTACCAACTTTAATCGTTTTTGGGATTTAATTATCTCCAATTTGCGTCATAAACGTAAGCGAATGAAATACGTTTTAACAAGCCTTACGTCCAATGTCAGTTATTGAATTATTCCTTTTAATTTAGTAATTCAATGCATGAAATTTAAATTATATTTTTGTTGTACATCTGTCACACACATCGTTATATTAAACAATTTTTATATTTCCGTTATCGTTTATTTAATTAAAAATTAAATTTAAAACATTAATATTAACTACATATATATGCATTTGTATTTGTTTTTCCTACATCATGTGGCGGACCACATGATTTTCAGGTGTGAGCTTTAAATTAAATAATTGTATTTACAAAAGTTGTTCGTTCACTTTAATTTCATGGTTTACAATTTGGTTAACTGACAAATATTTAAAATGCAAATTGTGATATAAGAGTATTCCAAAAGTTGTATTAAAACTAGAGATGTCAAACTGGATTGGTTTTACAAATCCCCGGATTTTCGGGATCGGGTTTTCCCGTTTGACATCACTAATGAAAACAAAATGCACAACCAATTAAGAAGTGCGAAATATATTTATTTAGAAAATAAATATATTTTTAGGCAAAAATGTGTAGTAGTTGCAAAATCTGTCAACCGAGCACTCAAGCTTACGAGCACATCTTCATCGCATAGGACTAGCAGAAAAAGACTAATGCAGGGCATCAGAGAAAGCATCGAAACGATGGAACATTTTCTCTGTCAATGCCCGGCTTTCACACATGTAAGATCCCGATATTACGGGTCCGACATATTCGCAGACTTGACTCATCTCAGAGAATTTGACTGGAAGATAATGAGAAAATTTCTGTTTAGTACCGATTTTCTGTAGCTCGTGAGGTATAACAAGTAAAAGCGTTAAGTTCGACATGCCGAATCGTATATACCCTCCACCATGGATTGCATTCAATTTTATTACTGGAAAAATCTTTGGATATGGAGTAAATCATGAAACGATTCTTTTTGTTTGTGCAAACTTTAAAAAAACGACCGCTGCAATTTTATCCAAATTTTAGGCCGCAAAGTCTTTAGCCAAACTCTTCACAACATTTTCCTCTCCGGTCAGCGGTTTCGACGATATCTTTCAAAATATTGCGAAAAATCCTATATTTTGAGTCATGAATAAAATGAAACAATTGCGAAAAAATCCATGCATAATTTAAAAAAAGTTGTAGGGAGGAAACCAATCCCTTCTCTTGAAATGTCGACCGGTGTATTCGATTTAAATACTCGTAAATGCTTCCATTTACTCGTAGAAATGGGAAGTTGACCGTGGTGTGTTCGTGGTTGTTGTTCGAAAATATTGAATTTCGCGATTTGTTACAATGTTTTTTTATATTTTAAAGTTATTTTAAACTACACGTTTCTACTTTTTCTGTGTTGCCTACATTATGTGCTATTAATAACATTACATTTCGCGATTTTTGCAATGTTTTGCAAATATTTTAAAGTTATTTGAACATAATGTTTCCTGAGTGACCCACATCATCTTCTTTTAAAAAATTGCATTTCTCGATTTTTTTGCAATGTTTTAGCAAATATTTTAATGTAATTTGAACATATAATTGTCTACCTTTTCTGCGTAATACACTTCACGTTATTTGAAAAAACAATAGCATATCGCGATTTTTTGCAATGTTTTGCACATTTTTAAATGTACTGTGAACATAATGTTTTATACTTTTTCTGCGACACCCATATCAAGGTAAACAGTTTAGATGTTTTGTAGATATCACACATAAAATTGTTTTTCTCGTATGTGCATTGGAAATGCATTCATAGTTATAGGGTAATTTCAAAATAAAACGTCCCAAAAATTATAATTTATATATTTGACCCTTTCGATTTCAATAAAATTTTACACGCGTATTCTAGAAGACCAGGCAGACTTATTTTCTTTTACTGATTGTCCAAATGCATAAAAGTTTAGATTTTATAGGATGCTCAAGTTGGTCACATACAACATTTTTTTACAAATCTCGAAATATCTCTTTTTTAAATGTGTAATGTAATGCAATTGTATTCTGTAGAAGTTTTTTGTGTGTCTATATGTATAACAAGTAAGAAAGTTTCAGTCGGGTAAACCGACTAAGGTCTACCCTCACTTTGTGAGTAATGTAATATTGAATATTACTCGAATTATTCTGTCAATTTGTGTGGGAGGTACCAGAAGGGGTTTATCAAATACACCTTTTTTTCGCTGAACATTAGATACTTTAAATTCATTGCACTGTGCCGACTTATAAGCATTTATGTGCACTGGTATAAACGTTATGAGACATTAAATTGTGGTGTGATTTGGGCATTTTGTGTGGGAGGTACAGAAAGGGGCGTGGCAATAACGCCCATTTTTTACAGGGCTATAGACACTATAAAAACATTACACTGTACAAAATTTCAAGTATTTTTATACACTGGTTTTAATGTTATAAGCTGTTAACTTTTGGTGCAAAAAGGTACCTTTGTGTGGGAGGTACCAAAAGGGGCGTGGCAACAACACCCATTTTTCCCTGGACTGTAGGCAGTATAAAAGCATAATACTGTATAAAATTTCAAGTATTTTTATATACTGTTATTAATGTTATAAGCTGTTAACTTTTGGTGCAAAATGGTGCATTTGTGTGGGAGGTACCAAAAGGGACGTGGCGACTTCGCCCGTTTTTCTCGAGTTCATAGCGGCTAATAAGATAATACTATGTGTGGAATTTGAAAAGATTCGAATAAGTAGTATAGCAGTTATTAAAGAATCAATATTTCACAACATTTTAACCCTTTGTGGGGGAGGTACTAGAAGGAGTGGACCAATATGGCCCATCTTCGAACTTAGTCGGAGATAGAAAAAAATATTACCACATACCAAATTTGAGGTCAATCGGTTACTCCTTTCGAGAGTTATCGTGCGCACCAGCCAGCAGACAGACAGACAGACGGACGGACATTGCTCATTCGAATTAAAATGACCCAAAACGGATTTCCTCCGAACATACTTGGGGTCTTAGGTCACTCCTTCGACGTGTTACACTTTTTTCCGTAGCAAATGATATATACCCTCGTCACACTAAAGTGAGGGTATAACTAGAAATATTTGAATTTTGCATGTGCCTGCTGTTGATATTTTTCTGCAGCTGGTATTTCCACCCTCTACTATTAACCCGCCATGGTACGGATCATGGTGTGTACGCAATCCCTACGTTATGGGGATGTGGCCGCCTCGGTCGGAAGGGGCGGGTAAGAGTGGCTGGTTCGTTAAAAAAAATTTAGCCTTTTTGAAGTCTACATAACTTTTGAACGGAATATTATATTTGAATGATATAAAAACCATTTGAAAAAATTTAACATCCTCTCTAAGAATTATAAATGAAGTAATTAATGTTTGTCTATTATGAAAAAGGACAGGGCATACAAATACTTTAAATGGTGTGTAGTGTAATGATTTTATAGTACCTACAGTCCAGTACAAAGTGGGCGTTATTGTCACGCCCCTTTTAGTACCTCTCACACAAACGGTAATAATGTTATAGGCTGTGAACTTCTTGTACAAATTGGTCCCTTTGTGTGAGTGGTACCAAAAGGGGCGTGGCATTTTCGCCCATTTTTATTCATCTTATAGAGACGTTAAAAGGATTACTATGTATGAAATTTTACAGGATACCCTTTTGGAGGTACCACCGAGAGTAGGCCGATATGGTTGTCCATCAAACATAAACTGGGTTTTAATAAAATATTATAACGTCCGAAGGGTTAAGTCATTGGGTCAATCCTTTTCAGAGTTGTCGTTAGCATCATTTAGTCGAACTCACAGACAGAAGTACATTAATTATTTCATATTTATTTAACCCATAGAGGACCTATGCTGAAATTTTTACATTTTGTGGTGTACAGGGATGGTCCACGACATGATTTTGTAGGTTTACGACTGTCAGAAGGGTGTAAACGTCACATACGTCATAAACCCGTCTGAACTGTATGAAAAGTCGTAAACTGTTATATCAATTATAAGGACGCTGCAGACTTCATCCCTTCACGTAAAAATTTGGTAGACACCACATAAAAACTAATCGAAATACGAGATACAACTTTATATATTTTTTTTTGAGAAAATATATGTTTTTCATCGAATACCAATATTTACGCAATGGTATGATATAGTGTACAACCCGAACATTATTTAAATTCAAATCGGAAAATCAACTACTTTCGGCGATAAATCTAGTTTTTCAACAATGGCAGGCACATCTTTTCAGATCATAAAATTCACTTTTCTTCACATCTTTTGTAGACCATTTAATTTATATTCTTGACGAACAATAACGGCCGTTTTCAGGTAGCTCCGTTAGTTATTTTTATTGGAAAAGTTAGCTAACAGTCGGTTAGCCTAACGAACAATTTAAACGCCCGTTAAAAAATTCGTTTTCAGGAAGGTTCCGTTAGATAACTTTAAGTTTATTACTATTGTGAATGACTCCTAAAATATTTTGACATATTTATATATTTTTTAATTTCTGAAAATCGGGCACAATGTGTTTATCAAATATTAAAAGTGTTATTTCATTGAATATACTCGTACATATGAGTTATTTTGTTGAAGTATGATTTGGCTGCTTTGCGAGGAAGGTAGCAGAAGGGACTGGAGACCATTTTTAGTGGAGGAGGATATACATACATACATATGCACGTATTTCGTCTGAATGAATGATGAATGATATACGTATTGAAAGAAAACTTTTGAGGACATTTTAATTACTTCAGCGTTGCCCTTCTTCCGACTGCCTGTCTGCATGATGCGCACTTTAACTCTCGAAAGGGGTAACCGATTGACTTCATGTGATAGGTGGATTAAAGACGTGCCGAATTGTCCCACTCCTTCCAGACTTTACCCCTCCTCAATGTGTAAATGTTTAAAAGAGGATGTGCATTTTTCTTGTCTGTTCCGTATAGGCGGCTAAATGGCTGCATTTAGCGGTAGTTTATGTGATTGGTCCAAAAGTTGGCGGAATCGGACCAATGGGCGTGGCACCGCCAATATAAGCTGAATTTTGAAATTGAGATATCTCGCACAATTTGTTAACGAGAGTGCTGGAATTTTGTGTATATGTATCTAGGGTGGGATCGGAAATCAGCGGCAACGAAGTAGACCAGGCTCAGCTAGTACTCTTTACCCGAATCTTGTGTAACTTTTGGTACTTCCCACAAAAAGTGACCATTACATTCAAATACTTGATATTGTATGCAGTGTACATTTTGATAGGGCCCATAGCCTATCCTAGTGACTCCACTCCCTTTTGGTACCTTCCGCAATATGCGGCCAAATTAGACCAACATTTAGTAGCTCGAAACATTAATATTAGTGCACACAAACGCTTGCATTGTCTTACAAGAACGTTCATTGTCTTACAAGAACCCATTGTTCAGTGCAAAATAATCGAATTTGTCGATCCCCTTCTGGTACCCCCACAAATTGACAGATTAATTCCAAAACAATTGCCCCATGAATCATCTAAACATTTTTATATTCCCTATTTTATGAATCTTTGCTATGCCTATTGACCTTACTGGCTTTTTTAAATATTTTTTTTTTTTGACAATTCATATTTTTCTCCGGTTAAAGCACTTAACTGGTGAAAATATACCATGTAAATTTAACGACTTATTTTCAGTTAAAACTGTCAGTTAAATTTTAACGGAGCTTCATGGAAATCATTTTTTCTTAACGGGTCCGTAATGTACCAGTTAACATTTAACGGAGCTACCTGAAAACGGCCGTAAATCGTTCAGTTTCAGTTTTTTTTGCAAAATATTATATAAGTGCTGATTCACACGAGACAATTTTTTCAAAGCATATATCAAAGTTTGTAGTTTGTCTGCCGCTCTCCAACAAACTTTGACACCCCACCCATTCCTGTGCTTGCTTCAAAAAAATAGAAGGCCTGACTTATTCTGGAATATGGCAAAATGTCGACATAACGCATTGGCATCATTTGCTCTTATATTACTGATGATCCCAGCGTCAACTGCATAATTAGAAGGCATTTTCTCCATTCGGTCTCATGTGCATGCTGATTTTCGAAATCTATTAGAATCGGAACGATCTAAAAAGTTGATGGAAGTTTACTTTTCACTTAAAATACGCGAAAAAAGACAACTTTGAGCATTGAAGAGATTCGAGATTCGAGTGAAGAATATACCTAATTTATAAACAAATAATAATTTATTTGAACCAATATATAAAGTTGAAAGTTTAAAATAAATATTTTTTCTTTTCTATTGATTTGCTAATTATTTACTGTTAGTGACAAAGTCAAGTTTCCGACATTAGGTTTACGACGTTATATACGTATGTCGAATACGTCTCAAATGTATGTCATATACGTCACAGTTTACGACGGACCATCCCTGGTGGTGTATAATTAAAAAAAAAAGAAAAGAAGTAAAAGCGTTAAGTTCGGCCATGCCGAATCTTATATTCCCTCCACCATGGATTGCATTCAATTTTATTACTTGAAACATCTTTGGATATGGAGCAAATCATGAAACGATCCTCTCACCTGAAAAATGTGGTATTAAAGGTTTAAAATAGCATTTTTGAGAGCTACATCTGCATGGGGACTACAACTAAATAAAATTTTATTATTATAAATTTTATTGAGATGAATTCTTGCCAAAATAGAATATAAACTGCAAAGTTTCAGCCAAATTTCTTAGAATATGTGGTGTTTATGCTTTCAATAAGCCTTTTTAGGAGCGACATCTATAGGTGGCTATAACAAAATATTAACTGATTAAAAAAATTGTTACAGTGATGAATTTTTGTCTAAATAAAATATAAACAGGAAAGATTCACCTAAAATGTTTAGAAAATGTGGTATTAATGGCTTAAAGAGTCGTATTTTGGAGCGACCTCTATAGGGTGACTATATAAAAATATGAACTATGCTTGTTAAAATAGGGTAATTCCAACGGCAGTCGACCCACTTTTTAACACGACCCCCTCCGATTGCGATGAAATTTGGTACACGCTATCTCCTAGTGTGTACAATTTGTATGATGTCTATATTTAGTCCAAATTCGTTATGGTTCTTGTTTTACAGCGTCCGAAAGTTGGTTGAATCTCTACTTTTTTCTTAAAGGATACTGAATTCAACAGAGTATAACTTAAGAACGCGTTATCCGATTTCAACGATTTTAGTGTCATTGTAACTGGCCGCACTCGTACTTCAATACTAATAATTTAAAAAAAATATTGTCCTTGTCGAAGGACATTAAAAATCTAAAAAAATTTTTAATCCTTCAATATCTCGAAATGCACCTAATTTTTTTTCTTCATATTTTTTGTAGTTAAACCGTTAAATGTCCTTTACACGTGACATAAGTTTCACGATGGAGGTCATTTTGGTTTAAAAGATACAGATTTTTTACTGTTTTCTCCCAGATATATTTCAGGATTTTTATATAAA
The DNA here is from genome assembly GCA_963930755.1 of Eudasyphora cyanicolor. Classification (NCBI taxonomy): domain Eukaryota; kingdom Metazoa; phylum Arthropoda; class Insecta; order Diptera; family Muscidae; genus Eudasyphora; species Eudasyphora cyanicolor. Next base: position 221,513,703 of record OZ005736.1, read on the forward strand.
ACACAATGTAAATTATTTCTATTTGAGCGGAGTCAAATTATTATATGTTATGAGAACGTATATCGGATCGTGGTAATAATACAATCTGATTTATATTTTTGAAAGTCTTAAGTCAGGATTACTTTTAAGCCTCAAAAGCAAACCTGGCTTAAAAAATATATTGGTTAGAAGGAATTACAAAGGTGTAACTTCGTGGAATATCCATAATAAAGGCACTTATTTATCATTTGACGTGAATATCTATATATGACCATATCTATTTGTTTGTCATTGTATATGTAGATAATAACAATGTGCCTGACATTCTATACAAACAAAATTCAGAAGTATTCGTGTAATAAACGTTTTGTAGAGATCGATGTAAAGCTATCTTTTAAAAATATGGGTCGATTTAAAACTATATAATGTTGTACTCCCTTGGAGTTAAAGCATTTAAAATGCAAACCTGCCAATTTTAGAATTGTTGGAGGGAATTTCAACAACATTTTTATTCTTCTAAAAATCTGCAGTTTGAGCACATTTTATCGTCCGCCTTGAAAATTGAATACATTTCAATCATCCTCTGTGAAACAGTTCTCAAATTGGCATTTTTGAGAACTGTTATCATTATCTACATATAGAATGACAAACAAATAGGTATGGTCATATAGATTTATTCACGTCAAATGTTAAATAAGTGACCTTATTATGGATATTCCACGAAGTTACACCTTTGTAATTCCTTCTAACCAATATATTTTTTAAGCCAGGCTTGCTTTTGAGGTAATCCTGACTTAAGAATTTTAAAAATATAAATCAGATATTATTATTACCACGGTCCGATATACGTTCTCATAACAAATAATAATCTGATTCCGCTCACATAGAAAGAATTTACAATGTGTTTTATATAAAAATCCTGAAATATATGTGGGAGAAAACAGTAAAAAATCTGTATCTTTTAACCAAAATGACCTCCATCGTGAAACTTATGTCACATGTAAAGGACATTTAACGGTTTAACTACAAAAAATATGAAGAAAAAAAATTAGGTGCATTTCGAGATATTGAAGGATTAAAAAAATTTTTAGATTTTTAATGTCCTTCGACAAGGACAATATTTTTTTTAAATTATTAGTATTGAAGTACGAGTGCGGCCAGTTACAATGACACTAAAATCGTTGAAATCGGATAACGCGTTCTTAAGTTATACTCTGTTGAATTCAGTATCCTTTAAGAAAAAAATAGAGATTCAACCAATTTTCGGACGCTGTAAAACAAGAACCATAACGAATTTGGACTAAATATAGACATCATACAAATTGTAGACACTAGGAGATAGCGTGTACCAAATTTGATTGAAATCGGAGGGGGTCGCGTTTAAAAGTGGGTCGACTGCCGTTGGAATTACCCAATAGAATAAAAACTGCAAAGTTTTAGCTAAATTGCTTTAAAAATGTGGTATCTATGGCTCAAAAACAGTGTTTTGGAGCGACCTCTATAGAGGAGCTATATCAAAACATTGACCGATATGGCCCATTTGCAGTCCTAAATGTCCTGCGCCTATAGGAAATATTTCTACCAAATTTGATCAACCCAGCTCTATTATTACAGACTGTAGAGTGATTTCAACAGACAGGCAGACAGACGGACGTGGCTAAATCGTCTTAGAATTTCACGACGATCAATAATATATATACTTTATTGTGTCGCAGATCAGTATTTCAAGGTGTTGCAAACGGAATGACAAAGTTAGTATACCCCCATCCTATGGTGGAGGGTATACGAATTTAAGATAAAACATATCAGGATATACAATTATTAAAGACATTTTCGACCTTTTGATGTCCTTAATAGACAAAAATTATTTAATTAATTCTTTCAAATGGTACTTATATCACTCAAATCTGATATTCCGTTCAAAAGTTATGTAGACTTTAAAATGCTAAATTTGTAAAACAAATGTTGTAGGTGACCAATTTTGGCGTTTTATTAAATTTTATTCGTTATGAATTTGGACAATCGGTAATAGATAGAATAGAATCTAAATCCATAAATATTCGGACTGCGTCGGTTTCCTTTGGAATTACCCTTTAACGTTTTAATAAAAGTTGCAATTAATAACAATACTTTTTCTCTAAGTATTTGTCGATTTAAATATTTTAAAAATGAATTCATTTTCTCATGTTATAGCGAATTTTAGGTAATATTATATATTTTAGGATTCTGCAGTCAAAATCATATAATTTTCGCTATAAAGACATCATTGCTTTCAACTATTTTGCAATATACTAGAGTTATTAGAGTTCACTCTTCACAGTAGGCATTTAAACTTCGTTTAAGAAGATTTATGAGTAATACTCGGGCTTAAAAATACATAAAATCTGAAATTTTCTTTCGCGGTTTTCTCTAAATGTATATATTTTGTAAAAATTTTTAATACATAATTGTAATCAGCGGTTCAAAATCTACAGTAAAAGTTTGGCGGTTTTTAAATTGTTAGCAATTTGGAAATTATATATGAAATGAAAGTATGGATTGATTTGTCTTCGTAAAAATACATAAAACAACATAAAAAACCAAAAAACCGTAAAAAAGGTGTGTTAGTATATTTTTATTCCCTCACTTTATTGTGACGTTATTGCCACGCCCCTTTTTGTACCTCCCACACAAATGTACCATTTTGCAGAAAAAGTTAAGAGTTTACAGAGTGAATACCAATGCACGAAAATTCAACAACGTTTTGCACAGTGTAACGCTTTCGAAGTGCCTATAGCCCTGTAAAAAATGGGCGTTATTACCATGCCCCTTTTTGTACCTCCCACACAAAATGGCCAAATCGTACCAAAATGTAATATCTCATAACGTTAATATACCAGTGCACATAAACGCTTATAATTCGGCACAGTGCAATGTATTCAAAGTATCTACTACTCAGCGAAAAATAGGTGTATTTGTTAAAAACCTTCTGGTACCTCGCACACAAATTGACAAAATAATTTGTTTAATATTCCATATTACATTACTCACAAAGTGAGGGTATACCTTAGTCGGCTTACCCGACTGAAACTTTCTTACTTGTTTATTTTACGCCGTAGGTCAATCATGTGAAGCGAAGTATTTGGCATCAAAATCTCGTTATCGAAAATCTTAATAGAGCACAATTGGATATAAGCCATCGATATGGAAACTTTTGTTATCAATCAATGATGGCAATTCTTTTCTTCATATTCAAGTACGTAAAAATACATTAATTGGAAAATATAATTGTATTTAAAAAGAAATTTCTCACAAAAAAGCGAATGTCTACGTTGCTGAGTGGGTAAACATGTGGCTCATAAAACGGAAGCTTCTGGTATCGAATCGCATTCGGGGCGGAGGTAAAATTTTATATCGAAAATTTCAATTCCTGAATAAAGAAGAAGAAAGTACTCCAAGAAGAAGAGAAGAGGGAGGAAGTGGTATGAGATTTCTGCATATAAAAATGGTGGGAAAAATAAGCAGCCGGACAAAAAAACGCATAAAAATTTCAAAGAAAAATTTAGATTTCTTCTTTCTTTTTGCATTAATTTAAATAAATTTCCTAAATTTGAGTAACAATTTACTTGCAATAAGGACAAAAATATGCTGAATTTGCATAATATCAATTCAGAATTTGCTAGTATTGAGTTATTTTTCCCTATTTTGATTTCAATAGTTACTCAAAGGATGTACGAGTTAACGACACACTGAAAAAACCCGTAAAAAAAATTTCATAATTGTGAGAAAATGTAAGAACTTGATATAAGTAAAATTAGCTTAAGCACCATACGAAGTTCAATAGTCCTACAGCTCCAGGGTTCACATTTTTTGAGTGTGTATACCGTAGAAGGCCCAAAGTTAAAGATAGAATTCTCTAAGACCTTTTCTACAAGCATGTCATGTTTTGTCGCAATCGGTTGTCGGGTTAACAAACGGCTGATGTGGTATACCAAATTTGTCATTCCGTTTGCAACACATTGAAATATTTATCTGAAATCCTATAAAGTGTATATATTCATGATCGTCGTAAAATGCTAAGAGGATTTAGCTATGTCAGTATGTCTGTTGAAATGCTATAGTCCGCAATAAAAGATCTAGGTTGATCACATTTTTCAGAAATATTTATTAAAGGTGCGGTCAGTTGGGATTGAAAATGAGCCGTATCGGTTAATGTGTTGATATAGCTTCCCTATCACATCCAGAGAATTTAAAATTTTGTTTAATGTTATCCACTGCTGTTTGTTGTTGTTTCTCCACTCTCTAGAACGAGGGCAAGACACGTCTATTACTGTAAAATATTTATTTTTATTTTATGCAAAATTTCTAGAATTTCTTAAAAATGTAATGATTATCAAACTATGACCAAACGCTTTAAACTTTAAAAGCCAATTACTTTAAAGCACGCCATTAAAATTCATCCATCTTTCCCAGATTATACCGAAACATGTCGAAAACATAAAATAAGAATTTATACACCCTTTTTGCGGAACATTCAACATTTCGTATTAAAAATATTTATGTATATTTTAACACATAAAATCCTTTCGCTTCAATTACAAATTGTTCTTTTAGCAGACACTTTTAAAAGCAGTATCCTTAAAAACGGGTAAACGGAACTAATGCAAAAAAACTCCAGAATTTATTCGATATTCAGTCGTAGTCAGTCGTCGTCGTTGTTGTCTGCTTTTCGTCTGCAGTCTTCCGAAGGTTGTCGGGGAATAGTAGCCACATGGCTTCTCTTAAGCGGAGCTTTATTTTGGCGGCATTCGCAGAAAAGGACTACGTAATTCATAAAACTAGAATTTTATTTACATAAAACCATAAAAATGGGATAATGGAAATTTTCAACAAACTCGCAATGGAAACGTCCCTTTCATCTCAGACACCGTAACAAAAACGAAAGCGTCTCGCATGAATTCTCACGAATGAATGTATGCAAACTTTACGATAATGATTTTACCGTAATGGTAAGGACGAACGGACGGTAAAGGTATGGCTGAATGAAGGTATAAGCCCATACCAGTTAGTCAGTCAACCAGTCACCTTCCGGGCGAATTTCTGATTGTCTGTAGAAATGTGTCGATGGATTGAAATGTTATAAAACTCTCCCTTTCCCCACATAAAATGTATAAAATTACTTTTTGCCAAAATGGCAAATCGAAATTATTTTTTGGCTTCCTGGCGATGGTGGATGAAGGCTTTAACAACTCCGGGGTAAAGAAAAACATACTTTCGCAATATTTGGGCATATACTCGTACATATAAACCACATTTGTGTGGAGCATTAAAAATTATGGAATAATCAATATCAATGAGTATGTGTTCGTTCTGCAGTAAAACCGAAAATGTGGCTTTGGTCCAATTTGCCTATTCACAGTAACAGTAATAATATTAATTTCATGTTATGTCAGAGATTAAGTTGTCATATGCAACAGAAATGTTCTTCTCAAAGGGTCATTGATGTTTTTCGTCGAAAAATTGCTCTTTTGCATCCAAAATACCTGTGTGCACTGGTCTGGAGGTGAGCTGGCAGCCCCAGCAACAGAATCGGATGCGTTAGTCATCTTAAGCAGTCACGATTACTGAAACCGCAACAACAGCAATCGAATCGAATCGACGCCGAACTATGGAATTAAATTAAACATACGATTTCTGGAACGTTTAACATAATAACATCCTTGGAATCATCCCGCTTCGCACAAGTTATCAAAGAATGCTGTGTATACAGCATCGAGTGCTTGGTCTATCGGAGACTAGATGGCCAGAGACGGGTGATATGAAAACCGCAAACGGGCTCCCTTTTCTATACTCAGGCAAAGCAGCTAACCAACCGAAAAGGAATCACGGATGTCGCCGACTAACTGAAAATGAAAACCTCTTCGTCAAAGCTTTTATTGTGTGCCACGAATAACCTCGTAATTGGAGGAACCCTATTCCCACACAAACGCATACACAAAGTGACTTGGGTATCTCCGAATCATCAGACTGAGATTCAAATCGACCACATCGTCAAAAGCAGGAAGTGGCGTTTTAGGTTTAGGTTTAGGTTAGGGTGGCAGCCGTATTTTTTTTTACAAGCTCACATAGACCAGTTTAGGTCCCTAGTGTTACCACGGGCTGAAATGCCCCTCATCGAAACCAACCTGTTTGATATATAAATTTATCGATAGTACGAATATCAGTACTGGAAAGATCTGTTAGGCTGCCTAAAAAGGCCGACCCCAGTATATCCAGTCGTCGTTTACTCAAAGCGGGACAGTCGCAAAGCAAGTGCTCAATGCTCTCCACTTCTTCCTCATCTCCACAGCTTCGGCAGAAGTCATTGGACTCAATACCCAATCTTTTGGCATGTTCGCCGATCAAGCAGTGTCCCGTCAGAACCTGTACTAACGTAGACAATCGTTTCCTCTCTAGTGCGAGGAGATATTTTGACCTTCTCAGGTCATACCTTGGCCATATTTGTCTAGCTACCCTGCAGGTGCCGATTTCTGTCCATCTATCGTTGGACTGCCTGATTGCCTCTTGCCTAAGCCAAAGCTTGCACGTGGATAGTGGCGCACCAATATATGCAAATTCTTCGAGAATTTGTAATGTCGTCCCTTTCCTAGCAAGTTCATCGGCTTTGCAGTTCCCCGGGATATCCCTATGCCCAGGCACCCATATGAGGTGTATATTAAACTGCTCAGCCATCTCGTTAAGAGATCTGCGGCAGTCGAGGAAGTGGCGTATCTCACTACTTGATTTGAGAAATAAAAGAGGAGCGATTGCATCTAGTGGCCAACACTTACTTATTGCTACTATCCGCATAAAACTTGCCGCCATCACGAAGTCCAACAACTCTATGTAAAGTAGAAGACTAGATCTACGGAAATTGAAATACTAGATCTACGGAAAGTCAAACATACACCGCCTCAACAGCGCTCTACATATCATATACTAACTCACAGCTGGACGACTGGTCTGTCACAAAATATATTTTTTGAGCCTGCGAAAACATTATTACACTTTCAAAGAATGGATCTCTGATGACACACGGGACCTAGTAAAGGAGAGGAAAATGATCAAAGTGCAAATGAATAACGCTAGGACCCGCATATCAAAACAATAACTACAGAATGCCCACAATAATTTGAACCATAGAGTCAAACGCAACGCGACACTATGGGAGGAAATTGGAAATTGTGGCCAAAATGCTGTAAAATCTATAATGAAGGCAAATTTTAATTTTTTTATATTTTTATTTATATTTTTAAAATTTTGATAATTTATCAATAAAAGCGTCGCTAAAACATCGGAAAGCGCACAATCATTATATATTTTTATTTATATTTTTAAAATTTTGATAATTTATCAATAAAAGCGTCGTAAAAACATCGGAAAGTGCACAATCATTACATTTTGTATTATTTTATCATAAAGTCTGAGCAGTCATGAAAAAAATAAGACCATCCGAAAAAAATCGGTATATAATTTAAAAAGCTGCAGCTAATTTAGGAAGTCAACTCACTTAAATTTGAGAATACGATATAGCGCCCAAAGTGCGCCGAAGGAGCAGGTGAAATCTTTATGGAATATTATAGAACACCTCATCGAAGACTCTGAAAAAATTTAGTGTTGACGCCTCGTGACGATTTCTGGCTATAAGAAACGTAATGTAAACAAATACAATTTTTCTGCCAACAAAAGGACTGTATTTCCATGAAAATTTTAACAACGAAAACAAACAAATATTTCAAGCTTCTATATATCGATAACTGCATTCTAAACAATTCTATGTAAGTGCAAAAGGTAGTTTTTCAGGAAACGCGATCAAAGTATGATGAATTTTCTAAATTTGTGAATAACTTTTGATTGCGTTGACGGATAAACACCAAATTGTTAATGAATATTATTTGGAATATGTAGAAATTAAGAATGCAATCTCCCTAAAAACATGCTAAGTAGGCTTAGCATGTTTTAGAATGAAGTATATCCATATGATTTCATACCTCATAAAGCATGCCTTAAGTTGATATGTATTTTGATAAAAAATTTTTTTCATTTCTGTCTTCTGAACAGTTCAAATTTGAGCAAACTGTACTATAAATGCAGATATATATATATATATATATATATATATATGCCTAACTTTGGGCAGTCATTTGATCATCTAACTATTAAGATATTTTGTTTATATATTGGACACAATATACCGAAAATGTGCTCAACAGATTGCCATAATCATTTTTATCCCCTCACCTTAGAGAGGAGGGTATATGGGCAAATATCACAATTTTTTAACACAGGGGTAATGTATGTTGTTTTACCCTTTTCTCGCTTCGTGTACAGATTTCGGTACATAAGTTGATGGAATTAGATAAACTACAAACATAAAAGTTTTTTTCCAAAAAAGTTCGTTATTATCTAAAAAACTTTAGAAGTTATAAGCACATACATTTCAAAATTGTGAAAAAAGTCCTAGAAATGTTCATATCTGTATCCGTTCTTTTATAAGTTGTGGCCAAACTATTTATTGTGAAGTAACTGGTCGGTTACAAAAAACACGAGGGGCACATGGAGGAAGAATTTTTCGTGAGCACTGTTCATGTGAGATCTTTCCGCAAAAAATTATAGCTCATAACTTTTTGAAATGCGATTTCAGGTGTTTTTTGTTTTTTGACCGCGGTCATCGCGGCCCGCGATATAGTGGAATAACACTAAAGAAGCGGTTATAGCGGCTTGAAATACCTATAAATCTATATAGGTGTCGTTGATGTGCTCTTAATGGAACCACCGCTTTAGCTTCCCAAACCTTTGTTAAACTTGCGTGAATTATTTTTTGATAGTGTATTTCGCGGAGCACATCGACAGTTATGTATAGGTTGAGCTGAATTAATTATCCCAGATGGCTTTTGAACTGGTGAATCCAAAAATCAGGGGGCCATAACAAAATAATGAATCGCTGAAATTTTATTCACTTTTTTCAATTTTTGCAAAAATTGCAAATTTTGTCCTTGGCATTTTTAATAGTTTAAACGTCTGAAATTCATTTATATGTTCTTCGGGCGTACTGCTGTGGTGCACTTAACAATCATGGATACTTATTTGAAGATTGAAGTCTTGTACGCGAAGAACGTGACACTTTTGTCTCAGCAATGATCGTCAAGGCACACCCAGTGCGGGGTACAGATATGGCGGAAGTGTATATGAAATAAAAGGATTTTTAACGCTCTATTCCGAAATCGGAGGGCCGTCATTTTATTTTGATGATTGTGCAAATTATGCACATTACAAAAGTTATATTTCCACAAAAATAATGTTCGTATGATTACGATGAAATCATAAATTTTTTTTATTAAAATAAAACACGTATGATGTGAACTTCGAATTTTGAAACAAACATAACTTTTGAACTAATAGCGATATTATCCTCATTCCTTTTGTAGGCCACAGAAAATTGCCTCATATAATCGTGAAAATTAGACTTATATTTTTCCAATTTTCATATTTCGCGGTATTTGATATATTACATCATTTTTTTTTTTCAATTAAAAATTATTTTGATTCGCTATATTTATCCGAATAATGAACCTACAGCGAATATTTTGTTATAAGCTGATAGAAATGCTAATGTTCTATGATATTAATTTTAGTTTTCCGAATTCCGCTGAAAAATGCATTTTATACAATTTTTTTTAAATTTAAATTTGGAACCGCCATAACTTTCGCGGCCTTTGATGAAATTTATTCACAAGAACGGTTTTTGCATGTTTATATTTTTATCTTCGTCTGTTGTAAAAGCCGTTGACGTGCTCGCCAAAAAAATCTTGAAAAAAATGTACTTCAAAATTAAAAAAATTTTGATATTTGCCCATATATCATTTGCTACGAGCCAAAAGTGTAACACATCGAAGGAGTGACCTAAGACCCTAAGTATGTTCGGCGGAAATCCGTTTTGGGTAATTTCATTTGAGCAATGTCCGTCCGTCTGTCTGTCTGCTGGCTGGTGCGCACGATAACTCTCGAAAGGAGTAACCGATTGACTTCAAATTTGGTATGCCGTAATATTTGTTTCTCTATCTCCGGCTAAGTTCGAAGATGGGCCATATTGGTCCACTCCTTCTAGTACCCCCCATAAAGGGTTAACTTTTAGTGGAATATTGATTCTTTAATGACTTCTATACTACTTATTCGAATCTTCTGAAATTGTACACATAATATTAGTATATTAGTCGCAATTACCTCGAGAAAAATGGGTGAAGTTGCAATGCTCTTTTTGAAATTTTCTAGAGTATAATGTTTTTGTAGCGCAAATAGTCCGGTAAAAAATTGGCATTATTGTACAGCCCCTTTTGGTACCTCCCACACAAATGGACCGTTTCGTACCAAAAGTAAACGGCTTGTAACTTTAATACCATTGCATACAAATACTTGAAATTTTGTACAGTGTAATGCTGTTATAGTGCCTATGGTCCTGTTTAAAGTGGGAGTTATCACCCCGCCCCTTTTTGTACCTCCCACACAAAATGACCAAATCATACCAAAATTACATAGCTCGTAACTTTAATATACCAGTGCACATAAACGCTTATAGTTCGGCACAATGCAATGTATTTAAGAATCTACTGTTTACCGAAAAATAGGTGTATTTGGAAAAACCCCTTCCGGTACCTCCCACACACATTTACAGATTTATTAGTGTAATGTTATATATTTTTTAATCACAAAGTGAGGGTATATCTTAATCGGTTTACCCGACTAAAACATTCTTAGTTGTTTTTTTATTTATATTTTTAGAATTTTGATAATTTATCATTAAAAGCGGAAAATGCACAATCATACATTTTTTATTAGTTTATCATAGTCATGATATTTTTTTCATGAAAAAAGAATCGATGCATAATTTAAAAAGTTGTAGATAATTTAGCAAGTCAACTCACTTAAATTTGAGAATACGAACATAGGAATTGCAGGAAACTATATATATCGCTCAAAAGCACATAACAACTCTAAATCAGAAATTCCGCCTATGGACGATTTGTGTAGAAAATTAACCTGACAAGCGAACAAGCGGGACAAAATCAACTTCTATATTTGTAAAATATAGTTGCCTACGCCATAAATCCAAAATATCTATCAATAACACAGTGCGACAAAATAAACTCAAGTTGAGAAGCAACTGACGCGATACTGTTTTTCCTGTAGGTCTTGTCGAGTAAAAAGGCGATTTTGATAAGTACCCAACATACCTGCATATATAAGAAGTATATGTACCAAATTTTCATTTTGTCACTCCGTTTGTAAAGTTAAGTACACACGATCTGCAGGTCGGGCAATATTGCCAGAAAAGCGGAAAAATTCAACCCGGTGAATTTACAACAGTGTGAACATACAATTTTGTTTTGAAACATTAGCAGAAAAGTCATTGCGAGATAATTTGCACATAGTTAGATTTGCGAAGTTTATGCATGTGACAACGGCGCCATTGTCAGAAAAACGTTTTATTGGCAAGACTGTCTATAAAATATTTATATTGACAATCCTGCATATAAATATTTACAAAATATTTTGTAAATATATGTAGTTGTAAGGTTTTCTTGCAATCGTCTGAACTGTCAATTCACCATTGCCTAACAATCTGTCATTGTCCGTATATTTGCAGCACTTTAACAGGGTTGATAACGTTGTCCGATCTGGCAATCGTGTATACTTTACACGCTTTACACCTCTAAATATTCATCAGAGATCCCATAAAGTATATATATATATTTTTAATCGTTGTAAAATTCTAAGACGATTTAGCCATGTCCGTTTGTCCGTCCGTCCGTCTGTTGTAATCATACTACAGTCCGTAATAAAAGAGCTAGGTTGATAAAATTTGGAGGAAATACTTCTTATATTTGCAGATTGTTTGGGATTGCAAATGGGCCATTTCGGTCAATGTTTTGATATAGCCCTATAGAGGTCGATCAAAAATATTGTTTTTGAACTATAGATACCACATACTCGTATTTAAACCAATTTAGCAGAAACGTTGCAGTTTGTATTCTATTTACAAAAAAAAAAAATAATCACACCCTATAGAGGTCGCTCCAAAATATACGTATGTAGCCATAAATACCATATTTTCTAAGCCTTTTAACTGAATCTTTGCGGTTTGTATTTAATTAAGACAAGAATTCATCGCAGTAGTTTTTTTTTTAAATCAGTTCATATTTTGTTGTTGTCCACCTATAGATATATTATATTATTTAAGCCATAAACACCACATTTTCTAACAAATTTAGCTGAACCTTTGTAGTTTGTATTCTATTTTGCCAAGAATTCGCCTCCATAAAATGTATACAAATCTAATTTAATTTGTTGTAGTCCCCGTGTAGAAGTAATTCTCAAAAATGCCATTAGTACCACATTTTTCAGGTGAAGATTTTTGCTAAAAAATTTGCGGCCTAAATTTTAGCTAAAATTTTCCATGTTCGTTTTTTAAAAAATTGCTTAAACAAAAAAGATCGTTTCGTGATTTGCTCCATATGCAAAGATTTTTCAAGTAATACAATGGAATGCAATCCATTTTGGAGGGTATATAAGATTCGGCATGGCCGAACTTAACGCTTTTATTTATTTGAAATTCTCTTACTTCCAGCAAAAGGGTTATAACGAAACCACACTGTGGTACAGGGTATAATGACTTTGTATATATATGTTTTATGTTATACTAGCTGGACCCGGTCCACTTCGTTGCCCCAGATTGAGATTTCCGATCCCGCCCATTGCTGAACCAATCACGAATCCTGCCACCAAATACATATACATAAAATAACACACTCTTGCTAACAAATTGTGCAAGATATCTTAATTTCAAAATGTGGCTTACATGTCCGGGGCCTCGCCCATTAGTCTGTTCCGCCCATTTTGAACTAAACATGTAGACTGCCACAAGATACATATAAACAGAATTACAGTACTATCGCTACTAAATTGTGCAAATTAGCTCAAATTTGGGTTATATGGGCGGGGACACGCCCTTTGGTCCGATCCCAGCTATTTTTAGAACAATCACGTAGAATACTACAGATACACATGTACAAAATTACAGAACTCTCGCTAACATAATTTTCAAGATATCTCAATTTCAAAATTTGACTTATATGGGCAGGGCCACTCCCATTGATCCGATCCCGCCCATTTTTAAACAAATCAGGTGGACTACCACCAGATACATATACAGTGTATATTATACACAGAATTACAACACTCTCTCTAACATATTGTGAAAAATATCTAAATTTCAAAATTTTGCTTATATGGGCGATGCCACGCCCATTGGTCCGTTTCTGCTCATTTTACTGACCGTAGACTGCCACCAGATACATATGTACAACATTACAGCACTCTAGCTAACAAATTGTGCAAGATATATCAATTTACAAAATTTGGCTTATATGGGCGGTGCTACGCCCATTGGTCCGTTCCCGCCCATTTTTGGACCAATCAGGTAGACTACCACCAGATACATATGCACAAAATTACAGCACTCTCGCAAACAAATTGTGAATGATATATCAATTTAAAAATTTGGCATATATGGGCGGGGCCACGCCCATTCGTCCGATTCCGCCCATTTTTGGACCAATCACGTAGACTACCACCAGATACATATGGACACAATTACAGCACTCTCGCTAAAAAATTTTGCAAGATATATCAATTTCAAAATTTTGCTTAAATAGGCGGTACCACGGCCATTGTCCCGATTCCACCTGTTTTTGGGCCAAGCACGTAGACTGCCTCCAGGTATATACATACAAAATTCCAGCTCTCTCGCTAACAAATTTTGCAAGATATCTCAAATTCAAAATTTGGCTTATATGGGCGGGGCCACGCCGATTGGTCCGATCCCGCACATTTTTTACCAATCACGTAGATATATTTATATATACACAAAATTACAACTCTCTCGCTAATAAATTGTGCAGGATATCTCGATTTAAAAATTTGGTGTAAAGGGGCGGGGCCACGCCCATTAGTCCGACCCCGCCCATTTTTGGACCAATCAGAGAGATATGCTAAATTCCAGTTCTCTCGCTAACAAATTGTGCAAGATATCTGAAATTCCAAATTTGGCTTGTATGGGCGGGGCTACGCCCATTGGTCCGATCCCGCCCATTTTCGACCAATCACGTAGATCGCTAATAGATATATATACACAAAATTGCAGCTCCCTCGCTAATAAATTGTGCCAGATATCTCAATTTTGGCTCATATGGGTGGTGCCACGCCCATTGGCCCAATTCCTACCATTTTTTGACCAATCACGTAGACTGCCACCAGATACATATACACAAAATTCCAGCACTCTCGCTAACAAATTGTGCAAGATATATAATTTTTAAGATTTGGCTTATATGGGGGGTGCCACGCCCATTGTTCTGACCCCGCCCATTTTTTTTACCAATCACGTAGACTGCCACCAGATACATATACACAAAATTTCAGCACTCTCGCTAACAAATTGTGCAAGATATATCATTTTTAAAATTTGGCTTATATGGGCGGTGCCACGCCCATTGGTCCGATCTCGCCCATTTTTGGACCAATCACGTAGACTGCCACCAGATACATATGTACAAAATTACAGCACTCACGCTAACAAATTGTGCAAGATATCTAATTTTAAAATTTGTCTTATGTGGGCGGGGCCACGCCCACTTGATATATCGAAAATTCAAGTAACCTATTTTCACCACGCCCCACACATATACATTCTGTGAAAATTTCAAGAAGATCGGTCCAGCCGTTAGACGTCTATACGGTACAAACAAACAAACAAACAAATACACATTCTTCTTTATATGTATATAGATATAATGTTGTATTAGCTAGTGTTAGCAGAATTAATGGCATGTTAACAGAAAACACTAATGCTACATGATTTAATGATCGAGCATTGGCGAAAAACTTCCTTATAAATTATGTACAAATTCAACTTCTCATATAAAGTACTCGTATGCTCTCTTTGGTTGTTTTAAGCAATCATTCCTCCTCGCATTGCCATGAGTTATCTGTGTTATTTTAAACATTATAATTATTACCAACATCGTGACCGCCACCGGCCAAAAGATTTTGTGTGACGTCTTGTTTTCAAAATGGTAGAGCGGACGTTGACATATGGCCGGGGAAATTACTTCAGATAAACCGTAGTTAAATGCTTTTTAAATCTGCAAAACTTATTTTTTAATCATAATTTTCAGTTCTAGGAAGTATTGACACTACTTTAGAAAATGATGAATGATTACTTATGTTCCTTATTTCTATTCGAATAGGATCTGCTTTGTATTCCCCCTCTGAGCCCGAAGACGAGGAATACAAAATAACATTGTTTCTATTTAATGTTTAAACTTCACTGCAATTATATTTATTCTTATTTCTTTAAGTTGTTCGTTCCGCCGTTCACAACTTGTTTATATATTTTTTCTTCACGTTTTTGTCAACGTTTTTTTTATAAAACACAAGTAAGAATTTTATAACCGGAAAAATTTTATTTTTATACCCTACACCACACTGTGGTACAGGGTATTATAACTTTGTGCATTTGTTTGTAACACCCAAAAGGAGAAGAAATAGACCCATCGTTTATTATACCGATCGACTTAGAATCACTTTCTGAGTTGATTTAGCTATGTCCGTCTGTCCGTCTGTCTGTCTGTCTGTCTGTCTGTCTGTCCGTCTGTCTGTCTGTCTGTCTGTGCATGTATTCTTGTAATCAAAGTACAGGTCGCAATTATGGTCCGATCTCGACGAAACTTTACACATATCTTTTTTTTGGCCCAAGGACGATCCCTATTGAATTTGGTTAAAATCGGTTCAGATTTAGATATAGCCCCCATATATATGTTACCCCCGATTTGACATGTAAGCGCTGTAAAAACATTATTTTATATCCGATCGGTATGAAATTCGGCAGAATGAGGTTTCTTATTATATGAATGAACACTGTTAAATTTGGAAGAAATCGGTTCAGATTTAGATATAGCCCCCATATATACGTTACCCCCGATTTGACATGTAAGCGCTGTAAAAATGTTATTTTATATCCGATCAGTGCGAAATTCGGCAAAGACAGGTTTCTTATTAAATGAAGGAATACTGTTAAATTCGCTGAAAATCGGTTCAGATTTAGATTTAGCCCCCATATATATGTTACCCCCGATTATACATGTAAGCGATCAGTGCAAAATTCGGCAGAAAGAGGTTTCTTATTACATGAAGTAATACTGTCAAATTCGGAGAAAATCGGTTCGGATTTAGATATAGCCCCCATATATATGTTACCCCCGAATTCACATGTAAGCGCTGTAAAAACTGTATTTTATATCCGATCAGTATGAAAGAGGTTTCCTATTATATGATTGAACACTTTTAAATTTGGAAGAAATCGGTTCAGATTAAGATATAGCGCCCATATATAAGTTACCCCCGATATGACATGTGAGCGCTGTACAAATGTTATTTTATATCCGATCAGTGCGAAAGTCGGCAAAAAGAGGTTTCTTTCTACATGAAGGAATACTGCCAAATTCGGAGAAACCCGGTTTAGAAAAACTTTTTACATGAGCTTAAAGTAGACGTCATGATCTTTTATTTAAGGTACCGTATGTAATGATATCCCAATCAGTTTAAAAGTTATGTGCATTTTGCTGAGCAAAAAATTTTCATAGATTTCGCTAAAAAAAAGCAAAGGGGCCTTCTCTCAAAATTTCAAAAAAATGAAGTTGCAAACGAAACGTTTACCAGTCGATTCCACTCACCGAAAAAAATAGAATGAGTGGAGTGTGCAAAAATAGGATTTTTTTTATCTTTTATTAAATATTATTTTTTTGAAGGAAATTCATAAAACTTCGTCCATTAGTTTCAAGTAGACGTCAGGATATTTCATTTAAGGTGCCGTATGTAAGGATATCCCAATTAGTTTAAAAGTTACGGGCATTTTGCAGAGCAAAAAATTTCACATTTGAGCAAAAACAGGATTTTTATACCCTACATCACACTGTGGTACAGGGTATTATAACTTTGTGCATTTGTTTGTAACACTCAAAAGAAGAAGAAATAGACCCATCGTCTATTATACCGATGGACTTAGAATCACTTACTGAGCTGATTTAGCTATGTCCGTCTGTCTGGCTGTCCGTCTGTGCATGTATTCTTGTAATCAAAGTACAGGTCGCAATTATGTTCCGATCTCAACGAAACTTTGCACATATCTTTCTGTTGGCCCAAGGACTATCCCTATTGAATTTGGTTAAAATCGGTTCAGATTTACATATAGCTCCCATATATATATACCTCCCATTTGGCATATAAGCGCTGTAGAAACTGTATTTCGTATCCGATCAGTACGAAATTCAACAGGAACAGGTTTCTTATTACATGAATAAACACTGCCTAATTTGGGGGAAATCGGTTCAGATTTAGATATAGCCCCCATATATAAGTTACACCCGATTTTACATGTAAGCGCTGCAGAAACTGCACTCTATATCCGATCAGTACGAAATTAATTCTTATTACATGAGTGAACACTGCTAAATTTGGGGTAAATCGGTTCTGATTTATATATAGCACCCATATATACGTGCCTTCCGATTTGGACTTTTAGCGCTACAGAAGCTGCATTTCACATTCAATCATTTTCAAATTTAGCAGGCTAGAGTTCCCTCGTCCAAGAACCCACATTGCCAAATTTGAACGAAATCAATTCAGATTTAGATATAGCCCTCATATATATGTTCCTTCTGAATTTGCACTTAAGCGGTATAGAAGCCGTCTTTTACATGCCGTTATTATGAAAATTCGTACAGGAAAGTTTCTTGTACTAATAATACGGAGAATATCGTTTTATCCGGTTTTATTCAGCTTATCCGATTTGGAATGCAAGCGCAATAGCAGCAGAATCTTTATGTTATGAAATCCATCGTTATGAAATGTTGCAGAATGTCTCCTTATATCCTTTTTATTTACCTGTTTTGGTATAATTTCTTCAATTTTGTATGTGTCTTTTTGTGAGATGTTGCATATGTTTAATTGCACTTGCCGTCTTTGTGTATGTTGTAAACATATAACAAGCCATAAAAGGTATTTAGTCCTTACCTTGAACAGGTACTTTTTGTATATTTATTAATCTTTTCATCATTTGTGGTGTACAGAAAAAAGTACCTGCGCAATATACGTAAGCAACTTTTTTATGATTTGTTTTTACTTTTAATCCGTTAAGGTCTACAGGTATAAGTAACTGCCCAATATGTGTGAGCAACATTTTTTATGATATTGTTTTTAATATTTTGTTGGGTTAAACAAATTAGTACCTGTAAATGCAAACATTATAAATATTAGTTAAATCGCTGAAACGAGTTAGTTCGATTTTATACTTCGAGTTAATAACACGATTAAAATATCAGTAACAAAAACATTTAAAAAAAAACCAATATAATTCTTTAACAAAACTTGACATTACATAATGCCCAGAACACGCAAGCAAAGTGCTGCCACTCGCCGACGTCTTGTTAGAAATAGAGTACAGGAATTACGGGTTGTTGATGACGACGAAGGATCACTAAGAACAATTCAAAATAACACTATTCAAAGACGTTCATATCGTGGTGAATGGATGCATCGTCGCAGACAAGAAGCACAATATCGCACTATTGAACAACTCAGGGATGCAGCTGCGCATGTACGAAGACGCCAAGATCCAGAATACCGAACAGAAGAACAACAACGGGATACGGTTGCACATGTACGAAGACGCCAAGATACAGAATACCGTACAGAGGAACAACTACGGGATACGGTTGCACATGTACGAAGACGCCAAGATCCAGAATACCGAACAGAAGAACAACAACGGGATACGGTTGCACATGTACGAAGACGCCAAGATACAGAATACCGTACAGAGGAACAACTACGGGATACGGTTGCACATATACGCAGACGTCAAGATCCAGAGTATCATGCAGAGGAACAACAAAGGAATACAGCGGAGCATACACAAAGACGCCAAAATGAAGAATACCGCGCAGAAGAACAACAACGGGATACGGTTGCACATGTACGAAGACGCCAAGATCCAGAATACCGAACAGAAGAACAACAACGGGATACGGTTGCACATGAACGAAGACGCCAAGATACAGAATACCGTACAGAGGAACAACAACGGGATACGGTTGCACATGTACGAAGACGCCAAGATCCAGAATACCGAACAGAAGAACAACAACGGGATACGGTTGCACATGTACGAAGACGCCAAGATACAGAATACCGTACAGAGGAACAACTACGGGATACGGTTGCACATGTACGAAGACGCCAAGATCCAGAATACCGAACAGAGGAACAAGTACGGGATACGGTTGCACATGTACGAAGACGTCAAGATCCAGAATACCGTGCAGAAGAACAACAGCGGGATACATATGCACATGTACGGAGACGCCAACACGAAGAATACCGCGCAGAGGAGCAGGACCGTAACACTCTTGAACATTCGTCAAGGCGTCAACATGGTGGATACCGTGCAATTGAGCAGCAGCGAGATGCAATTGCACATTCTTATCGCCGTTTAAATCAGGAATATCAAGTAAATGAGCGTTTAAGGAATACGACTCAGCGGCAAATCAGGCGTAATTTACAAAGAAATGCACAACAAGATGTGCAGCGATCGATAACTTCCAGAGTTATGCTACATAGAAATAACCCCTTTAACAGGATTCGGAACAATACTCGCCAGGCCCAACGGAACAGGATAATGCGGGAGGATAGAACTTCTGAAGAAAGACATGAGGAAGTAATGAACATTATACACCAACGCAATGAACACCGATTCCGCAGGTACAACGACACCATTAAACAAGGACCAACAAAAATGTGCACGTGCTGTGGAGGATTATGGTTCCCTCATCAAGTAGAACTACTAAAAAAACAAGGTACGTCCAATTTTATAAACGAAGTTTTTTATCTTTCTGTGCGATTTCCTTCTCAAGATGAAATGTACACATTTTGCAAAACATGCAGCAGAACAATTAAAAGTGGAAAAAGGCCAAACATTTGTTTGTCAAATGGTTTAGATTTTCCCGAAATTCCAAACTCTCTTAAAGACTTAACGTCTGTAGAGGAGCGTCTAGTCACGGCCAGGTTACCTTTTATGGTTATCGTTGCCCTTGGTTTCGAAAGACAAAGTGCTATACGTGGCGCAGTGGTAAATGTTCCAATATCGGTTAGTGAAACCGTAACATCACTTCCTCGAACATTCGATCAAGCCCATGTGATTCAACTGCATCTGAAACGTCGCTTGGAATATCAGCATGATTACATGACTGAAACAATCAGACCGGCAAAAGTAATAGATGCCGCTAGATACTTGATCCGTACTGAATTGTACATTAAGCACGATATTACCATTACTGATGGTTGGTTTGAAAGGTTCAGCTCACAAGAAATTGTACCTTTTGTTGCTAACCACGAAGACCAGGAGACAATTCAAACTATTTTCAACGAGCAAATGGCTAATGAAAACATCATTGAAAATATTCCCTCTGTGGATGAGAATGCTTTGGAAAATCTAAATCCTGGAGGCCAACAAACTCTGCTAGAAAATATATCTAGTGAAAATGTACCCCAACAACGGGTGGTTATGGCACCTGGTGAAGGTCGACGTCCCGTTGACATGATACTTGACCCTGATTCGGAAGAGCTAGCCTTTGCTTCAATATATTGTGGCAAGAAACGTTCCTGTACGGAAACTTATTCAAAAATTGTTCGATCTGAGCTGCGCAGATACGACAGAAGATGCTGTAGGATTGACAAACTATTGTATAGTTACAAAAAACTTGAACTGTTAACCATCAGGAATGCTATGTCAATCGCTTTGAGGAAACATACTCGTTCAAGAAATGTTACAGCCGCAAATGCATTAAATGATAATTACGTCAATAACCTCATCCAGCACGATGACGGTTACCGGATCCTTAAAGGTATAAGGTCGTCTCCTGCCCACTGGGAAGCAGAAAAGAAGAAGGCCGTTGCTATGATTAGGCAATTTGGACTTCCCACATTCTTCATAACTTTATCTGCTGCCGAAACAAAATGGCAGGAGTTATTAGTAATTCTGTCCAAAACTGTTGATGACGTTGACATAACTGAGGAAGAAGCTTCAAATCTCTCTTTTTCTGAAAAATCCAGACTTATTCGCAATGATGCGATTACATGTTCCCGCTACTTCGATTTCCGCTTTAGACAATTGTTCTCTTTATTCAAAATGAATAATGGCATTTTCGATAACCACTTTGTTGAGAAATATTATTGGAGAGTAGAATTCCAACAACGAGGTTCTCCTCACATACATGGTATGTACTGGCTAAAGGATGCCCCTAAGATTAATTTGAATGATGCGTCTACATTTCAGCCCGTAATCAATTTCATTGATAAGTTTATATCGACGAACGGCAATGACGAAAGCTTAAATGAGTATATTCTCTACCAACGTCACAACCACAATCGCTCCTGCACGAGAGAGTTACGGGGTGAAAAGATTTGCCGATATGGTATGCCATATCCACCAATGCCGGCAACTGAAATTTTATTGCCTCTTCCTGAAGGTTTTGAAAATCTTCAACTGTATAAGAACAATTACGATAAAATACATAGTCTTCTAACAGCAAATTTAAATGCCGAACAAGTATCACAACTAAATAATTTCGAAAATTTCCTGGCCCATGAAAAAATAAGTCTCACGTACGAAGAATATATATTATCTCTTCGATCTGTCCTAAAGAAGCCAAAAATACTTCTCCGCAGAAGATTTGGGGACAGAATGCTAAATGCATATAATCCAACAATATTGGCACTTCACAGGGCCAATATGGATATTCAATTTATCTTAGATCCGTATGCATGTTGCAGCTATATAATTAATTATATAAATAAATCCAATCGCGATGTTTCCAAGATTCTTCGCGATGCTGTTGAGGAAATTAGAGCTGGTAACCACTCCATAAAACAAAAACTGCAACACATTGCACATAAATTTATTACTGGCACTGAAATTTCAGCACAAGAGGCAACATATTGTTGTTTGGGGATGCGCTTATCCGAGAGCAGTAATGCAGAGGTATACATAAATACTGGTCGTCCTGAAGAGCGAGTTTTTGTTCTACGACCCCGAGAACAACTTCAAACTCTCCCGTTGGACTCTACCGATATATATACTGCTGGAATTTTGGATCATTATATTCAAAGACCCGATGAACTGGAGAATGTTTGCTTGGCCGATTTTGCTGCCAACTATAAGTTTTCCAAATCTTTGAGGAACCGAAGCCATGAAGAAAATTATGACGAAAATGAACCTGAAGAAGAAGAAACTGAAAGATCCTCTCGTGGTTTCCGTTTAAAGGATAGCAGTGGCTTCGTCAAGGAAAAAATTAAACCTCACGTCATTCGGTACAGAAGGTATAATGTAAATACTCATAGAAGTGATTACTTCCGAGAACTGGTGATGTTGTACCACCCTTGGAGAAATGAGCAAACCGAGTTGTTGGAAAATGATAACGAAGCGACTTGCAACATTCATATGAACACCATTGAAGCCAATAGAAAAAGGTACGACGTCTTCGAGGATCGGGAACTTGAAAATATTCTGGAAAGGCTTAGGGAAGAAAGTGAAACTGTCGACGAAATGAATGAAGAAGGTGGTATTGATGATGCAATAGATGCAGAATTCCGAGTACTTGGTGTACCGGAGATAGATCCAAATGTTAATATTATGAGAACACAGGTTGATGGTACAACGGAGGAAACGTCTGATGGGTCATTACGTGTCATAAAGCTTCCTCCTCTAATATCTGAAAATGACATTTTAACTATGGTTCGGTCATTAAATGGTAAGCAGAAGCTCTACTTGACGCATCTCCTTCATAATATCAAAAACGGGTCAACATTTCATGAATTTATAGGTGGAGGCGCCGGCGTTGGTAAAAGCAGACTTATATCTGCAATTTATCAAACAGTTAATAAGAGGCTAAATAGCATCCCTGGAACAGATCCTAATATGATCAAAGTACTACTCACTGCTCCTACTGGGAAAGCTGCTTTTGGAATTGGCGGGGCCACTTTGCATTCAATGTTTTCCCTTCCCGTCAATCAGTCCGCCTCGGAGTTGAGACCCTTGGGCCCCGACGCATTAAATTCACTCTACACCAAACTCATGAATTTGAAACTTTTAATTATAGACGAAATTTCCATGGTGGGAGCAAAAATTTTTTCTTATTTAAATGCTAGGCTAAAGCAGATATTTAAAAGTAATGAGATCTTCGGCGGTGTCTCTGTAGTTGTATTCGGTGATCTAAAACAACTTTCACCAGTAGGAGATCGGTGGATATTCGCTGCTCCTACTAATGATCCATACAGTGCAATATATGGCACGACAACATGGGATACATTTAAGTACTTTGAATTAACAGACATAATGCGTCAAAGAGAAGATCAGCCATTTGCTTTGGCTCTTAATAACATGGCTTCTGGCCAAATGACTGATGCAGATACATATCTGCTGCGACAGCGCATAGTCTCTCCAACCGATGTTCCTCAGGATGCCATTCACCTTTTCTATTCTAATGATGAGGTAAATACATACAACACTGCTAAATTAAATTCGATACCAACGGAAGAAGTGATATCTATTGCTAATGATATTGTTAAAGCAACAGGATTAACGAATGACAATAGAAATAGAATTATTGAAGCCGTTAGATCCTTTAAAGTATCAGAGACCCAAGGATTGCCCCATCGCTTGATTTTGAAAACCACAGCGAAATACATGGTTACTGTGAATATCGATACTAGTGATGGTTTGGTGAATGGAGCTACCGGTCAGCTTATGGAAATCACATTCGTTGGCAGTACTCGAAAACCTTCAGTTCTTTGGATCAAATTTCCACAAGAAAATGTTGGTGCTTTAGCCCGTTCGAAAAAAAGGCATCCCTTCGAACCATTATGGACTCCGATTGAAATAATAGTAAGAACTTTTCAGTACAAGCGTAATGAGCAAGTAAATATTGATCGGAAGCAATTTCCAATCGTGCCTGCGGAGGGAATTACAATTCACAAAAGCCAAGGTGCAACATACGAGAAAGTCGCAGTTCATTTGAAACCTCGCATGAACAGATCCGCTCTATATGTGGCATGCAGCAGAGCGACTACAGCAGCTGGACTTTTCCTTTTGGGTTCTTTCAATCCACCCAAACCATTTGCAGAAAACGACGCTGTGCAGATGGAAATTGTGAACCTTCGTACACACAAGTACTTGAGGTCACATTACGATTTTATGCATGAGTCAAACACTTTGAAAATTATATATCATAATGTTCAAAGTCTACATGCTCACTTGGAAGACGTCCGCAATGACACGCTTATGTTAAAGGCCGATATATTATGTTTTGTTGAAACAGGGACATTGCATGATGAAGTTTATGATGTTCCCGGATTCACAATATTGCCAAGAATGCGATTAGATTCTGCATATCAGATTAATCGTAGATGCAAGCGTGGCATTATTGTGTATGTAAAGAATGAAATAGCCGACTTTGTCGAATATAAGCAACATCATCAAATCCATGTTCACAATAAAACATTGGAATTTTTAGTATTTAAAGTCAGGGACATCAATATTTTGGTTTTATACAGAAATAAAAACTACCCTGAAGGAGCTTTAAATGTGGAATTATTGCGTCTTTTCAATGAAAACACATACATCCATTTTGAAAAATCTATTATTGTTGGAGATTTTAATATTTGCCGGAAGAGAGAACGGTCCGAAACGGAGGTACATTTAAATAATAAGGGTTTGTTTTCTATCCTAGAGACCGCGACCACGAAAGGATTGACGAATATAGATTGGTGTATTTCTAATATTGACTATAGCATAATAAATGCTGTATCTTTTGAAACTGTACATAGTTACCATGACGCGATATGTGTTAACATATCAAATTAACAAATATGCCCATATGTAAATATATTATTGTTTATTTATTATAGAATTTTAAAACCAAATATATTAAGATTTAATTAGTTTAATTTTCTTAATTGTACATTCAAATTGTACATTTTGTTATAACAAGTTATATCAAAATTCGTACAGATATCGCATTTGTCTCGCATTTTTGAATATTTCATCAAATATTGTTTAAGACAACAAAACTGATTTCTTTTATTGACTTTAGGTTAATAATATGGGAAGTCACTACAAATATAAAAATGTTGTAAATTATTTTTACGTTAAGTAAAAATTGTTAATTATAACGAACATATTTCAAATATCTGTTAAATAGCGAAGTTTTTTGTAAGAAAAATTCTGAATTCTATTCAATATATTCAACTCCTCTCACGAGGAGAGGAATACAAATATTTGAAAATATATGTTGAATGGTAAATTTTATTTAAAGTAAAATTTTAAATCCCATTCAATATATCCAACTCCTCCTGGGAATAAGCCTTGACGTGGCGGGGGAGCTAAGTACTTTCGAAACTGAAAGGAAACCAATTATTCCAAATTATCACTGTAAGAAAAATGTTATTTTCTACACTTCTACGTTGTCGTATAAAACCACCAAATAAAACTGTATGTATTATTACAAATAACGATGTTCTTTCTTGGAACGAAATCAAATATCGGAGGTATGTTCTTTCTTGGAACGAAATCAAATATCCCACATTATTACTTCAAAATCCCTTTGTATATATGTAGGCAGGTGTAGGGTATAATATAGTCGGCCCAGGCCGACTTTTTGCCTTTCCTTACTGGTTTGTATTCGCAAAGATTGGCTAACAATGAAATATCCAATGTATACATCAACAAAAATTTCTTTACACAATTTACATTTAGTACGTCTCACAATGCTCTGTCTTCATGTATCGATGTGACAAAAATAGAAGTAGTAATTGCAGAATTATGAAATTTGGTACCACGCTATATTGGTCATAATTAAAAAATTTTATTTGGACGGGTCCGTACTCCCAAGCAAATTCTCCGGATACTTAAAACGTCACCAGTCTATAACACTGAAATGGATCATTGCATATTTATGAAATTTAACACGTCCTAATAATTTATACATATCAGTCCTTTTGATACTCCCAGACAAAGGGTTAAACGGATTTAAAAACAAGTAAAAGCGTTAAGTTCGGCCATACCGAATCGTATATAACCTCCACCATGGATTGCATTTAATTCTATTACTGGAAAAATCGTTGGATACGGAGCAAATCTTGCAACCATCCTTTTTGTTTAAGCAAATGAGAAGACTCTGCCACATTTAGCCAAATTTTAGACCTCAAATTCTTTAGCTGAGAATGTGGTATCTATGGCTTAAATTAACATATTTGAGGGCTACACGGGGACTACAACAAAATATAAACTGACTTGCATACATTTTATTGAGATGAGTTCTAGCCAAAATAGAATACAAACTGCTTAGAAAATGTGGTGTTTATGGCTTAAACATGCCTTTTTGGGAGCGACATCTATAGGTGGACTATGAGAAAATATGAACGGATTAAACAAATTTTTACTATGATGAATTTTTATCTAAATAAAATACAAACTGCAGAGACTCACGTAAAATGCTTAGAAAATATGGTATTTATGGCTTAAATAAGCCAATAAGCGACCTCTATAAGGTGACAATAACAAAATATGAACCGATTTGTAAAATTTTTACTGTGACGAATTCTTGTCAAAATTGAATACAAACTGCAAAGTTTCAGCAAAATTGCTTTAAAAGTGTGGTATCTGTGGCTCAAAAGCCGTATTTGCGAGCGACCTCTATAGGGGAGCTATATCAAAGCATTGACCGATATGGCCCATTTGCAATCACAAACGTCCTGCAACTATTAGAAGTATTTCTACCAAATTTTATCAACCTAGCTGTATTATTAAGAACTGTAGCATGATTTCAACAGACAGACAGACGGACATGGCTAAATCGTCTTAAAATTTCAAGACGATCAAGAATATATATACTTTATAGGGTCGCAGATCAATATTTCAAGGTGTTGCAAACGGAATGACAAAGTTAGTAATTACAAATATGGTGGGAAAAGTTCGAGAATCACAGTATCACCTGTATGTCAAACACCGGTTACGTGAACCAAAGAGTTTTTGCGTAGTATTGTACTGTATTGTTTCGTTTTGAAAGTTTAATGCATGTATTTGTCAGAAGAGTTTCCTTCGTTAACTTCTAAAATAATATTATAATCTTCGTGAAATATGTCACCATAAATACCGCATAAATATTCGTTTAAAAGATACTTGATATATTACTCTTAAAAATATTTATCTTTGTTTGTGTTGTTAAGACTATTTTTCCTGGTACCGAACAAGCGAGCTTCTCGGATAATTTTGTTGCTAACTTCCTCAGATAAACAAGCTTAAATTAAATATATGTTTTCGGAAATAAAATTTTCAATTTTAATATACCTATTGGCTAATTAAGGCAACTAATAACATCGTAACCATAAATAAGTACTTTATCTACCCTCCTGGCATATAATGTCGTTGGAAGCTCATCAAATAATTATCCTTGTTGTTAGTAGGAACTCCTTAAATGCATAATGTTAATTTTTTGTCGCAACAAAAGTTTAGACCTGAAATAAAATAACTATTTGTAATTTTGTGCCCGAATAATTGGAACTTCTATATTTTGTGTTTAAAGAGGACAAGGCATTAATAATTTCTGGCAAAAAAATTGCGATCTTTATTTCTTTCAATTTTTCGTCCAAATACACCACATTAAAAGCAATTTTTTTATACTTTTCGCGAAAATATTTTTTAAATAATTTTTTTTTCTCAAAAATATTTTCGAAAATTTGAAATTTTGTATTTTTAAGAATTATGTCAACTATCTGGAACAAAAAAGTTATAGGTTCGTTCTACAAGTTAAGTGTTGGAACGGTTTTTAGAATACCACCTAAGAACATTTTAGACCTAAAGAAAAATTCCTTTTTTGAAATGTTGTGCGCGAATAATTTGAACTTTTATATTTTATGTTTAAAAAGGACAAATCATTAATATTATCTGGCGATACAAATTAGGGATCTTTACGATTTTTTTCCCATGCCTATATTTTTTTTCGACATAAAAAGTAGAATTTAAAAGCAATTTTTTTATATTTTTTCAAAAGTATTTTATAAGTATGCATTTTTGGCAGCTATCGGGCGCAAAAAAAAAGGTTTTGGTCTGCAATTTTAACGTGGCGACTGTTTGTGGAATACATCTACATAGAAATTATATTTGAAAATAACGTTTTTAGACATAAGAAAATATATATTATTGTTGGTTATAGTTACGGTGACCATTAATTCCATTAAGAAATAGTGTACACATTTTTAAGACTTGCTGTAATTTAATTTAAAACAAAATAAAACTGTTTTTTTATTAAATACATAGAAAGGCACTAAAAAATATACATTCATATAAATAATTTAGAAAATATCGACATTTTACTTCTTATACATCTCTATCGAATGTATTTTTGTAAAACAGATGCTCTATTTGCTAAAAATGTTTTAAATTCAGTGCAATATAACTAAAAATTTTTTTTATAATTATGATTGATTTTAATGTTTGAACTTTCATTTGAGATTTGTATGAAGTCCAAATATTATTAGATATTGAAAAACCCTTTCCGTTGGTGCATTTGACGAAGGCAAATAAAATGAAAAAACTACTTATTTCAAAATTTTTATAAGGAATATTTTCATTTTCGAAGTATTTTCAACCTGCCTTTTATCATGATTTGTTTCGGATTTTTCGATGTATCCATTTTTTCTTCTTACATAAGACAATTTTACATTAAATATGCATTTATTATTTACATTTAAGTCATTCCTAATTTCTGTTACTTAAGCCAATGATTTTTGATCTTTTGCCATCCTTTAGTTTTTCTTCCAAAACATTGACATCAAATCCTTCGGACTGAAGATTTGAAATAGCATTTTGAAAAGCAAGGTAAAAATAAGTGTTCCCTTTCGTAATCTTTTCTCATACAATACGAGTACATAGTTGCCAGATTGTATTTTATAATAAAATCAGGAATGCAGATTTGTCAAATAAAGATTTACAAGTAGACTTGTTTTACGTAATTTTTTAATTATTTGATAATATTGAAAAAAGTGAACAAATGTGAACATATGTAAGAAAAAATAATGTACAAACGTGGGCTTTGTGTTAAAAAGTGTACAAATAGTGTAAATTAAAAAAATAGTGTACAAGAGTCTAAAATAGTGTACTGTTCACTATAATAGTGTACGGATAGTCACCGTAGTTATAGTAGACCTGTTGAGATTTTATGTATTTTTGATATTGTTCGGCTTGAGGTCCTTTGTAATTAAAATGCGTTTTTCGCGTTTTTCTAATTAATTTAGTCAGTTGTCAAAAATTTTCTGCTGATTTGGCATTTTTGTATTATCGTATTAGGAATTCGAATTCAAAACGATTGGATGTAAACTACAGCTTCTATAGGGCTAAATCGGACGAAACATATCGATCCCTAACCGCCAAAAAGACGTAAGCGCCAACTTGATTTACTTTTAATTTTTTGAGGGAAATCGTTTACTTATGACAAATGGCATTGTTTAACTCTGCGCCAGAGTGGCGAGAGTTAAAAAAGAACAAAAAAACTTTTATTTAATTTAATTTATTTTAATGTATTATTTTTGGCCGTGAGCCTGGCGGTTTGGCAGTGTGCCAAAAGCGGGTGAGTTGACAACTAACAGCCTGTTCAGCTAAATGTACCAAAACGCAGACGTGCGATAGCTACCCAAGCAATAATTTTCTTCTTCTTATTCTCACCCAAGCGATCGCTTGTTTTTAATTTGGTTCATTGTCACTTATCGTTTGGGTAAGAAAGCTCTTTTCTTCATCGTCTTCCTGTCAAAGACCAATATTACCTTCATGTTGTTATTGACATTTCTAAAAGCTTTTTCCACACGAAAATATCAGACCGGGGGCAACCCTATCTAACAGCTGTAAAAGTTGCAACAGCTGTTTCTAGACGATGAGAAATAATTAAAAACCCGAAAACAAACACAATTGTTTGCTTGATTGATCATTTATGTAACAGGTGGCGCAAAAGTAACCTTTCGATGTTATGTTAGACGCGATTGGCGGTCAGCAGCTAACAGCTGATGCACCGTCTGGACTTTGTACGGAAACATCTTCAAATCTTGTACCAAAACTCGCTGTAGAGACCGTCGACTGATACCCATTTGCGTGGCACGTCGTCTGGTCGATGTCGACGGCGCTTCCATGACATCCTCGGCTACAGCAGCAATATTCTCTGCAGAACGGCTACTCCGGGGTCTGCCACGCCTGGCAGCATCTCGTGTTGTGCCAGTCTCTTCGAGGCGAGCGGCTAAACGTCGCAGTGTTTCACCAGTAGGCGTTGGACGGCCAGGAAATCTGTGCCAAAGTCACCTACCGATTATTGGTCAAATAAATAGTCAGCAATATTCCGCGTTCTGGAGCAGTGTAGCGCTACATTGTTTATTAACGTGTGTTTCGCATGTGTTTACTACACAAATGTCAAAACAGAACTGACATTAGGGGCCAATCGCAAAATTTATAGCATTTTCTGATAGGAGGATTACTTTTGCGCCACCTGTTATATATAGGGGCTATATCTAAATCGGAAACCTTCTGCATACATTTTAGTAAGTCCTTGAGTTAAAAAGGAAGTTCTTGCTAAATTTCCTAGTGATCTGAGCATAATTGTGACCTGTACTCGGTAACAAGGATACATTTATAAACAGACGGACCAAACCAATTCAGAAAGATATTCTAGGTCGATAGGTATAATAAACAATTGTTTGGGTCACCTAATTTAAGGTATTACGAAAAAATGCAAAAAGCAACAGTGAGGTTGTAAGATTTCAAAATATTTTATACAAATTAATAAAAAGACATTTTTTGAAATTTTGGTGGATACTTCAGCAAAAGATACATGTGTATGTTGTATGGTTCATTTATCCATTTTTTATTCATTTATCCAACAATTTTCACTTTATCATTCAAAAGGGCGGTAAACATAACCGACACGAATGCATTTTTCTGATCGTCTAATTTGACATTTCATTTCGTTCGTTGTTGTCTTATAAGAACCAAAATGTTGGCGATAATTGAAAGCTTCTTTGTTTACAATCAAAACAAAGTGTGCAAAAACCAAAAATTTCATTCGCTTGCCAATAGACGTGCGAAGTGACAAAAAAATAAGTTACAAAAACAGGCCCTAACTCAAGAAAAAAGTCACAGTGACGGCGTTACCATCACTGCGATTTCAGGTTTAATCGATGTCGATAGGTGGCGATGTCGTTAGTTACAAATATAAACGCTGGGGAGCTGCTGTTGAAGATCAGCTGTTGACGCTTCAACATACCGCCCCCCTTGCACGATTGCAATGTCAAACTGCATGATTCGAAAATTTGTTGTTGGCTGGCAATAATGTTGTGACTTTGGTGAAGGCAGGAATTTTGTTGTTATCTCCTTTGCTCAGGATACGATGGTGTTGGGTCATTTCTGGTTGTTTTATCAGTTCGTCGATTTTACGATGTCAGTTATTGTTATTGAACGCCGCTGGCTCGTGAAGCAGGTTTCACGTGATGAAACCATACAACGACGGACAAAAAATTGGTTCGTAAAACCATATAACAACATCGTAAACATTTTTGACGAGAAAAACATTTCTGACAATCACAACACATTTTCACCGGTCACTGGATCAGCTTTGGTTCGAAGGACTCCGCGCCAGAGTGGCGGGAGTTAAAAAAGAACAAAGAAACTTTTATTTTTATTTAATTTAATTTATTTTAATATATTATTTTTGGCCGTGAGCCTGGCGGTTTGGCAGTGTGCCAAAAGCGGGTGAGTTGACAACTAACTCAAGAAAAAAGTCACTGTGACGGCGTTACCATCACTGCGATTTCAGGTTTAATCGATGTCGATAGATTAAAATTTGCGACATGTACTCAACGAACAATATAAAATAGACGGTTAAATCGGTTAAATGGGTAAATCGACTCAGTGATTCTGAGTCGATCGGTATACTTTAAGGTGGGTCTAGCTGTAGAATTTCTAGGTGTTAAAAACATCTGTCATACGTATATTTTATAATGAAACGGTATACAATAATTTCTTTAATTATATGACTTACAATACAAAATAAATTTATATTCTGACTTTACGGTCCAGGGAAAACCCGGGTTACAGAAACCATGTGTCTAGATTTTTGAATCGGCAGACCAAAGCCTCTGGTGGGAATCGATACCACGATATCCAAAGTCATAGGCTCATAAGTTACCTACTGTGGAGCTCAATATTTTATTTTTAAGCTCAGTTGAGCATATTAATGTGGATGAGGACAAAATGACCTGAGAATACTTATCAATACAAATCTGTGTATGAAACACATTATTAGTCTTAACCAGTAAGGAAAGGCAAAAAGTCGGCCTGGGCCGACTATATTATACCCTACACCTGCCTACATATATACAAAGGGATTTTGAAGTAATAATGTGGGATATTTGATTTCGTTCCAAGAAAGAACATACCTCCGATATTTGATTTCGTTCCAAGAAAGAACATCGTTATTTGTAATAATACATACAGTTTTATTTGGTGGTTTTATACGACAACGTAGAAGTGTAGAAAATAACATTTTTCTTACAGTGATAATTTGGAATAATTGGTTTCCTTTCAGTTTCGAAAGTACTTAGCTCCCCCGCCACGTCAAGGCTTATTCCCAGGAGGAGTTGGATATATTGAATGGGATTTAAAATTTTACTTTAAATAAAATTTACCATTCAACATATATTTTCAAATATTTGTATTCCTCTCCTCGTGAGAGGAGTTGAATATATTGAATAGAATTCAGAATTTTTCTTACAAAAAACTTCGCTATTTAACAGATATTTGAAATATGTTCGTTATAATTAACAATTTTTACTTAACGTAAAAATAATTTACAACATTTTTATTTTTTGTAGTGACTTCCCATATTATTAACCTAAAGTCAATAAAAGAAATCAGTTTTGTTGTCTTAAACAATATTTGATGAAATATTCAAAAATGCGAGACAAATGCGATATCTGTACGAATTTTGATATAACTTGTTATAACAAAATGTACAATTTGAATGTACAATTAAGAAAATTAAACTAATTAAATCTTAATATATTTGGTTTTAAAATTCTATAATAAATAAACAATAATATATTTACATATGGGCATATTTGTTAATTTGATATGTTAACACATATCGCGTCATGGTAACTATGTACAGTTTCAAAAGATACAGCATTTATTATGCTATAGTCAATATTAGAAATACACCAATCTATATTCGTCAATCCTTTCGTGGTCGCGGTCTCTAGGATAGAAAACAAACCCTTATTATTTAAATGTACCTCCGTTTCGGACCGTTCTCTCTTCCGGCAAATATTAAAATCTCCAACAATAATAGATTTTTCAAAATGGATGTATGTGTTTTCATTGAAAAGACGCAATAATTCCACATTTAAAGCTCCTTCAGGGTAGTTTTTATTTCTGTATAAAACCAAAATATTGATGTCCCTGACTTTAAATACTAAAAATTCCAATGTTTTATTGTGAACATGGATTTGATGATGTTGCTTATATTCGACAAAGTCGGCTATTTCATTCTTTACATACACAATAATGCCACGCTTGCATCTACGATTAATCTGATATGCAGAATCTAATCGCATTCTTGGCAATATTGTGAATCCGGGAACATCATAAACTTCATCATGCAATGTCCCTGTTTCAACAAAACATAATATATCGGCCTTTAACATAAGCGTGTCATTGCGGACGTCTTCCAAGTGAGCATGTAGACTTTGAACATTATGATATATAATTTTCAAAGTGTTTGACTCATGCATAAAATCGTAATGTGACCTCAAGTACTTGTGTGTACGAAGGTTCACAATTTCCATCTGCACAGCGTCGTTTTCTGCAAATGGTTTGGGTGGATTGAAAGAACCCAAAAGGAAAAGTCCAGCTGCTGTAGTCGCTCTGCTGCATGCCACATATAGAGCGGATCTGTTCATGCGAGGTTTCAAATGAACTGCGACTTTCTCGTATGTTGCACCTTGGCTTTTGTGAATTGTAATTCCCTCCGCAGGCACGATTGGAAATTGCTTCCGATCAATATTTACTTGCTCATTACGCTTGTACTGAAAAGTTCTTACTATTATTTCAATCGGAGTCCATAATGGTTCGAAGGGATGCCTTTTTTTCGAACGGGCTAAAGCACCAACATTTTCTTGTGGAAATTTGATCCAAAGAACTGAAGGTTTTCGAGTACTGCCAACGAATGTGATTTCCATAAGCTGACCGGTAGCTCCATTCACCAAACCATCACTAGTATCGATATTCACAGTAACCATGTATTTCGCTGTGGTTTTCAAAATCAAGCGATGGGGCAATCCTTGGGTCTCTGATACTTTAAAGGATCTAACGGCTTCAATAATTCTATTTCTATTGTCATTCGTTAATCCTGTTGCTTTAACAATATCATTAGCAATAGATATCACTTCTTCCGTTGGTATCGAATTTAATTTAGCAGTGTTGTATGTATTTACCTCATCATTAGAATAGAAAAGGTGAATGGCATCCTGAGGAACATCGGTTGGAGAGACTATGCGCTGTCGCAGCAGATATGTATCTGCATCAGTCATTTGGCCAGAAGCCATGTTATTAAGAGCCAAAGCAAATGGCTGATCTTCTCTTTGACGCATTATGTCTGTTAATTCAAAGTACTTAAATGTATCCCATGTTGTCGTGCCATATATTGCACTGTATGGATCATTAGTAGGAGCAGCGAATATCCACCGATCTCCTACTGGTGAAAGTTGTTTTAGATCACCGAATACAACTACAGAGACACCGCCGAAGATCTCATTACTTTTAAATATCTGCTTTAGCCTAGCATTTAAATAAGAAAAAATTTTTGCTCCCACCATGGAAATTTCGTCTATAATTAAAAGTTTCAAATTCATGAGTTTGGTGTAGAGTGAATTTAATGCGTCGGGGCCCAAGGGTCTCAACTCCGAGGCGGACTGATTGACGGGAAGGGAAAACATTGAATGCAAAGTGGCCCCGCCAATTCCAAAAGCAGCTTTCCCAGTAGGAGCAGTGAGTAGTACTTTGATCATATTAGGATCTGTTCCAGGGATGCTATTTAGCCTCTTATTAACTGTTTGATAAATTGCAGATATAAGTCTGCTTTTACCAACGCCGGCGCCTCCACCTATAAATTCATGAAATGTTGACCCGTTTTTGATATTATGAAGGAGATGCGTCAAGTAGAGCTTCTGCTTACCATTTAATGACCGAACCATAGTTAAAATGTCATTTTCAGATATTAGAGGAGGAAGCTTTATGACACGTAATGACCCATCAGACGTTTCCTCCGTTGTACCATCAACCTGTGTTCTCATAATATTAACATTTGGATCTATCTCCGGTACACCAAGTACTCGGAATTCTGCATCTATTGCATCATCAATACCACCTTCTTCATTCATTTCGTCGACAGTTTCACTTTCTTCCCTAAGCCTTTCCAGAATATTTTCAAGTTCCCGATCCTCGAAGACGTCGTACCTTTTTCTATTGGC
Source organism: Eudasyphora cyanicolor (assembly GCA_963930755.1). Classification (NCBI taxonomy): domain Eukaryota; kingdom Metazoa; phylum Arthropoda; class Insecta; order Diptera; family Muscidae; genus Eudasyphora; species Eudasyphora cyanicolor. Next base: position 221,549,433 of record OZ005736.1, read on the forward strand.
TTCAATGGTGTTCATATGAATGTTGCAAGTCGCTTCGTTATCATTTTCCAACAACTCGGTTTGCTCATTTCTCCAAGGGTGGTACAACATCACCAGTTCTCGGAAGTAATCACTTCTATGAGTATTTACATTATACCTTCTGTACCGAATGACGTGAGGTTTAATTTTTTCCTTGACGAAGCCACTGCTATCCTTTAAACGGAAACCACGAGAGGATCTTTCAGTTTCTTCTTCTTCAGGTTCATTTTCGTCATAATTTTCTTCATGGCTTCGGTTCCTCAAAGATTTGGAAAACTTATAGTTGGCAGCAAAATCGGCCAAGCAAACATTCTCCAGTTCATCGGGTCTTTGAATATAATGATCCAAAATTCCAGCAGTATATATATCGGTAGAGTCCAACGGGAGAGTTTGAAGTTGTTCTCGGGGTCGTAGAACAAAAACTCGCTCTTCAGGACGACCAGTATTTATGTATACCTCTGCATTACTGCTCTCGGATAAGCGCATCCCCAAACAACAATATGTTGCCTCTTGTGCTGAAATTTCAGTGCCAGTAATAAATTTATGTGCAATGTGTTGCAGTTTTTGTTTTATGGAGTGGTTACCAGCTCTAATTTCCTCAACAGCATCGCGAAGAATCTTGGAAACATCGCGATTGGATTTATTTATATAATTAATTATATAGCTGCAACATGCATACGGATCTAAGATAAATTGAATATCCATATTGGCCCTGTGAAGTGCCAATATTGTTGGATTATATGCATTTAGCATTCTGTCCCCAAATCTTCTGCGGAGAAGTATTTTTGGCTTCTTTAGGACAGATCGAAGAGATAATATATATTCTTCGTACGTGAGACTTATTTTTTCATGGGCCAGGAAATTTTCGAAATTATTTAGTTGTGATACTTGTTCGGCATTTAAATTTGCTGTTAGAAGACTATGTATTTTATCGTAATTGTTCTTATACAGTTGAAGATTTTCAAAACCTTCAGGAAGAGGCAATAAAATTTCAGTTGCCGGCATTGGTGGATATGGCATACCATATCGGCAAATCTTTTCACCCCGTAACTCTCTCGTGCAGGAGCGATTGTGGTTGTGACGTTGGTAGAGAATATACTCATTTAAGCTTTCGTCATTGCCGTTCGTCGATATAAACTTATCAATGAAATTGATTACGGGCTGAAATGTAGACGCATCATTCAAATTAATCTTAGGGGCATCCTTTAGCCAGTACATACCATGTATGTGAGGAGAACCTCGTTGTTGGAATTCTACTCTCCAATAATATTTCTCAACAAAGTGGTTATCGAAAATGCCATTATTCATTTTGAATAAAGAGAACAATTGTCTAAAGCGGAAATCGAAGTAGCGGGAACATGTAATCGCATCATTGCGAATAAGTCTGGATTTTTCAGAAAAAGAGAGATTTGAAGCTTCTTCCTCAGTTATGTCAACGTCATCAACAGTTTTGGACAGAATTACTAATAACTCCTGCCATTTTGTTTCGGCAGCAGATAAAGTTATGAAGAATGTGGGAAGTCCAAATTGCCTAATCATAGCAACGGCCTTCTTCTTTTCTGCTTCCCAGTGGGCAGGAGACGACCTTATACCTTTAAGGATCCGGTAACCGTCATCGTGCTGGATGAGGTTATTGACGTAATTATCATTTAATGCATTTGCGGCTGTAACATTTCTTGAACGAGTATGTTTCCTCAAAGCGATTGACATAGCATTCCTGATGGTTAACAGTTCAAGTTTTTTGTAACTATACAATAGTTTGTCAATCCTACAGCATCTTCTGTCGTATCTGCGCAGCTCAGATCGAACAATTTTTGAATAAGTTTCCGTACAGGAACGTTTCTTGCCACAATATATTGAAGCAAAGGCTAGCTCTTCCGAATCAGGGTCAAGTATCATGTCAACGGGACGTCGACCTTCACCAGGTGCCATAACCACCCGTTGTTGGGGTACATTTTCACTAGATATATTTTCTAGCAGAGTTTGTTGGCCTCCAGGATTTAGATTTTCCAAAGCATTCTCATCCACAGAGGGAATATTTTCAATGATGTTTTCATTAGCCATTTGCTCGTTGAAAATAGTTTGAATTGTCTCCTGGTCTTCGTGGTTAGCAACAAAAGGTACAATTTCTTGTGAGCTGAACCTTTCAAACCAACCATCAGTAATGGTAATATCGTGCTTAATGTACAATTCAGTACGGATCAAGTATCTAGCGGCATCTATTACTTTTGCCGGTCTGATTGTTTCAGTCATGTAATCATGCTGATATTCCAAGCGACGTTTCAGATGCAGTTGAATCACATGGGCTTGATCGAATGTTCGAGGAAGTGATGTTACGGTTTCACTAACCGATATTGGAACATTTACCACTGCGCCACGTATAGCACTTTGTCTTTCGAAACCAAGGGCAACGATAACCATAAAAGGTAACCTGGCCGTGACTAGACGCTCCTCTACAGACGTTAAGTCTTTAAGAGAGTTTGGAATTTCGGGAAAATCTAAACCATTTGACAAACAAATGTTTGGCCTTTTTCCACTTTTAATTGTTCTGCTGCATGTTTTGCAAAATGTGTACATTTCATCTTGAGAAGGAAATCGCACAGAAAGATAAAAAACTTCGTTTATAAAATTGGACGTACCTTGTTTTTTTAGTAGTTCTACTTGATGAGGGAACCATAATCCTCCACAGCACGTGCACATTTTTGTTGGTCCTTGTTTAATGGTGTCGTTGTACCTGCGGAATCGGTGTTCATTGCGTTGGTGTATAATGTTCATTACTTCCTCATGTCTTTCTTCAGAAGTTCTATCCTCCCGCATTATCCTGTTCCGTTGGGCCTGGCGAGTATTGTTCCGAATCCTGTTAAAGGGGTTATTTCTATGTAGCATAACTCTGGAAGTTATCGATCGCTGCACATCTTGTTGTGCATTTCTTTGTAAATTACGCCTGATTTGCCGCTGAGTCGTATTCCTTAAACGCTCATTTACTTGATATTCCTGATTTAAACGGCGATAAGAATGTGCAATTGCATCTCGCTGCTGCTCAATTGCACGGTATCCACCATGTTGACGCCTTGACGAATGTTCAAGAGTGTTACGGTCCTGCTCCTCTGCGCGGTATTCTTCGTGTTGGCGTCTCCGTACATGTGCATATGTATCCCGCTGTTGTTCTTCTGCACGGTATTCTGGATCTTGACGTCTTCGTACATGTGCAACCGTATCCCGTACTTGTTCCTCTGTTCGGTATTCTGGATCTTGGCGTCTTCGTACATGTGCAACCGTATCCCGTAGTTGTTCCTCTGTACGGTATTCTGTATCTTGGCGTCTTCGTACATGTGCAACCGTATCCCGTTGTTGTTCTTCTGTTCGGTATTCTGGATCTTGGCGTCTTCGTACATGTGCAACCGTATCCCGTTGTTGTTCCTCTGTACGGTATTCTGTATCTTGGCGTCTTCGTTCATGTGCAACCGTATCCCGTTGTTGTTCTTCTGTTCGGTATTCTGGATCTTGGCGTCTTCGTACATGTGCAACCGTATCCCGTTGTTGTTCTTCTGCGCGGTATTCTTCATTTTGGCGTCTTTGTGTATGCTCCGCTGTATTCCTTTGTTGTTCCTCTGCATGATACTCTGGATCTTGACGTCTGCGTATATGTGCAACCGTATCCCGTAGTTGTTCCTCTGTACGGTATTCTGTATCTTGGCGTCTTCGTACATGTGCAACCGTATCCCGTTGTTGTTCTTCTGTTCGGTATTCTGGATCTTGGCGTCTTCGTACATGTGCAACCGTATCCCGTAGTTGTTCCTCTGTACGGTATTCTGTATCTTGGCGTCTTCGTACATGTGCAACCGTATCCCGTTGTTGTTCTTCTGTTCGGTATTCTGGATCTTGGCGTCTTCGTACATGCGCAGCTGCATCCCTGAGTTGTTCAATAGTGCGATATTGTGCTTCTTGTCTGCGACGATGCATCCATTCACCACGATATGAACGTCTTTGAATAGTGTTATTTTGAATTGTTCTTAGTGATCCTTCGTCGTCATCAACAACCCGTAATTCCTGTACTCTATTTCTAACAAGACGTCGGCGAGTGGCAGCACTTTGCTTGCGTGTTCTGGGCATTATGTAATGTCAAGTTTTGTTAAAGAATTATATTGGTTTTTTTTTAAATGTTTTTGTTACTGATATTTTAATCGTGTTATTAACTCGAAGTATAAAATCGAACTAACTCGTTTCAGCGATTTAACTAATATTTATAATGTTTGCATTTACAGGTACTAATTTGTTTAACCCAACAAAATATTAAAAACAATATCATAAAAAATGTTGCTCACACATATTGGGCAGTTACTTATACCTGTAGACCTTAACGGATTAAAAGTAAAAACAAATCATAAAAAAGTTGCTTACGTATATTGCGCAGGTACTTTTTTCTGTACACCACAAATGATGAAAAGATTAATAAATATACAAAAAGTACCTGTTCAAGGTAAGGACTAAATACCTTTTATGGCTTGTTATATGTTTACAACATACACAAAGACGGCAAGTGCAATTAAACATATGCAACATCTCACAAAAAGACACATACAAAATTGAAGAAATTATACCAAAACAGGTAAATAAAAAGGATATAAGGAGACATTCTGCAACATTTCATAACGATGGATTTCATAACATAAAGATTCTGCTGCTATTGCGCTTGCATTCCAAATCGGATAAGCTGAATAAAACCGGATAAAACGATATTCTCCGTATTATTAGTACAAGAAACTTTCCTGTACGAATTTTCATAATAACGGCATGTAAAAGACGGCTTCTATACCGCTTAAGTGCAAATTCAGAAGGAACATATATATGAGGGCTATATCTAAATCTGAATTGATTTCGTTCAAATTTGGCAATGTGGGTTCTTGGACGAGGGAACTCTAGCCTGCTAAATTTGAAAATGATTGAATGTGAAATGCAGCTTCTGTAGCGCTAAAAGTCCAAATCGGAAGGCACGTATATATGGGTGCTATATATAAATCAGAACCGATTTACCCCAAATTTAGCAGTGTTCACTCATGTAATAAGAATTAATTTCGTACTGATCGGATATAGAGTGCAGTTTCTGCAGCGCTTACATGTAAAATCGGGTGTAACTTATATATGGGGGCTATATCTAAATCTGAACCGATTTCCCCCAAATTAGGCAGTGTTTATTCATGTAATAAGAAACCTGTTCCTGTTGAATTTCGTACTGATCGGATACGAAATACAGTTTCTACAGCGCTTATATGCCAAATGGGAGGTATATATATATGGGAGCTATATGTAAATCTGAACCGATTTTAACCAAATTCAATAGGGATAGTCCTTGGGCCAACAGAAAGATATGTGCAAAGTTTCGTTGAGATCGGAACATAATTGCGACCTGTACTTTGATTACAAGAATACATGCACAGACGGACAGCCAGACAGACGGACATAGCTAAATCAGCTCAGTAAGTGATTCTAAGTCCATCGGTATAATAGACGATGGGTCTATTTCTTCTTCTTTTGAGTGTTACAAACAAATGCACAAAGTTATAATACCCTGTACCACAGTGTGATGTAGGGTATAAAAATCCTGTTTTTGCTCAAATGTGAAATTTTTTGCTCTGCAAAATGCCCGTAACTTTTAAACTAATTGGGATATCCTTACATACGGCACCTTAAATGAAATATCCTGACGTCTACTTGAAACTAATGGACGAAGTTTTATGAATTTCCTTCAAAAAAATAATATTTAATAAAAGATAAAAAAAATCCTATTTTTGCACACTCCACTCATTCTATTTTTTTCGGTGAGTGGAATCGACTGGTAAACGTTTCGTTTGCAACTTCATTTTTTTGAAATTTTGAGAGAAGGCCCCTTTGCTTTTTTTTTAGCGAAATCTATGAAAATTTTTTGCTCAGCAAAATGCACATAACTTTTAAACTGATTGGGATATCATTACATACGGTACCTTAAATAAAAGATCATGACGTCTAATTTAAGCTCATGTAAAAAGTTTTTCTAAACCGGGTTTCTCCGAATTTGGCAGTATTCCTTCATGTAGAAAGAAACCTCTTTTTGCCGACTTTCGCACTGATCGGATATAAAATAACATTTGTACAGCGCTCACATGTCATATCGGGGGTAACTTATATATGGGCGCTATATCTTAATCTGAACCGATTTCTTCCAAATTTAAAAGTGTTCAATCATATAATAGGAAACCTCTTTCATACTGATCGGATATAAAATACAGTTTTTACAGCGCTTACATGTGAATTCGGGGGTAACATATATATGGGGGCTATATCTAAATCCGAACCGATTTTCTCCGAATTTGACAGTATTACTTCATGTAATAAGAAACCTCTTTCTGCCGAATTTTGCACTGATCGCTTACATGTATAATCGGGGGTAACATATATATGGGGGCTAAATCTAAATCTGAACCGATTTTCAGCGAATTTAACAGTATTCCTTCATTTAATAAGAAACCTGTCTTTGCCGAATTTCGCACTGATCGGATATAAAATAACATTTTTACAGCGCTTACATGTCAAATCGGGGGTAACGTATATATGGGGGCTATATCTAAATCTGAACCGATTTCTTCCAAATTTAACAGTGTTCATTCATATAATAAGAAACCTCATTCTGCCGAATTTCATACCGATCGGATATAAAATAATGTTTTTACAGCGCTTACATGTCAAATCGGGGGTAACATATATATGGGGGCTATATCTAAATCTGAACCGATTTTAACCAAATTCAATAGGGATCGTCCTTGGGCCAAAAAAAAGATATGTGTAAAGTTTCGTCGAGATCGGACCATAATTGCGACCTGTACTTTGATTACAAGAATACATGCACAGACAGACAGACAGACAGACGGACAGACAGACAGACAGACAGACAGACGGACAGACGGACATAGCTAAATCAACTCAGAAAGTGATTCTAAGTCGATCGGTATAATAAACGATGGGTCTATTTCTTCTCCTTTTGGGTGTTACAAACAAATGCACAAAGTTATAATACCCTGTACCACAGTGTGGTGTAGGGTATAAAAAGCAATATGTAAATGTCAGATCTTTGTTCTTATGATTTTCTGATGATTTAGAAAAACTATTTAGACGATTTGCCGATTTTGGGTCAACTTCGTGTAGTGTAGAATTTAAAATGCAAAAACCAAATAGATAACTTTCGAACATTTTGTAAGAGTAGTTTTAGTGGCATTTGTATTTTCTCATGGATTTGTTTCAGGTATAAATTTCTTTCTTCGTTATGATGTATTAACATAACCAGATCTGACTTATCTCAGAGGGTCTGACTGGAAAACACCGAAGGACCATTCTTAAGATTTTGAAGAGAATAAATAAGGAGCGCGCAACAGAACAATCCACTGACTTTTTCAAACGAAACTAACCCTGACTTGTTTTTCTACCCCCTTCCGACATCTGCCATACAACATACCCTATTCCATAGTGAAAGACAGGGAGTAGTTCAGTGAGTTTAGCCGATTAAAATTATATTACTCTTACTTAGATCCCCTTTGATGAATATTGAATATTCATGTTTATAACTTCTGCTACTCCCACTTTGTGTCCATGGGGTATAAATGATGTAAACGAACAAAGTGTAAATCCTTTACTACACATTGTTCAAACCAGCCATTGTACAGAGTGTAAAAATAACCTTAATTAAATACAACCATTCATCAACGCATTTTGGTCGTTCAACATCGAAAAATTGAGAGGGAAAAACATATTTGGTATGTACACATACAAGTACATATAAATTCATGTATATAATAACCTGACGACGTCGGCCATGCCGGAGCTGATTGCCTCGACAATAAAGAAACCAAAAAAATGACCAATGAAAACCACACAATATGTAATTGTTATTTAAAACATAAAATTGATTTTTATCCTTCCAGCAACGGGTTGGTTTGTGGTACAAAAAAGGAGGAGGTGGAAAACTTTTTGAGGCTATTGTGCAGAGACGTAGGCGTATTGGGTGCTAGAGAAGTATATTTATACCCTCACTTTAGTGATACGAGGGTATATATCATTTGCTACGGCCAAAAGTGTAACACATCGAAGGGGTGACCTAAGACCCTAAGTATGTTCGGCGGATATCCGTTTTTGGTCGTTTTAAGTCGAATGAGCAATGTCCGTCCGTCTGTCTGTCTGTCTGCTGGCTGGCGCGCAAAATGAGTAACCGACTATCTTCAAATTTGTTATGTGGTAATATTTTTTTCTATCTCCGGCTAAGTTCGAAGATGGGCCATATTGGTCCACTCCTTCTAGTACACCCCCACAAAAGGTTAATATTTAGTGAATTATTGATTATTTAATAACTTCTATATTAATTATTTGAATCCTCTGAAATTCTACACATAGTATTAGTTTATTAGACGCTATCACCTCGAGAAAAATGGGCGAAATTGCCACGCCCCTTTTGGTACCTCCCACACAAATGGACCATTTGGCACCAAAATTTAAATCCTTATATCTTTAATATCACTTCATGCAAATACTTGCAATTTTGTACAGTGTAATGCTTTTATAGTACCTAGAGTCCAGTGAAAGGTGGGCATTATTATCACGCCCATTTTGGTACCTCCCACACAAACGTACTATTTTGTACAAAAAGTTAACTGCTTACATCGGATTATCAATACATATATATACTTAACATTTTTGCACAGTGTATAGTTTTTAAAATTCCTACAGTCCTGTTAAAAATGTACCTCCCATACAAAAAGAGCCAAGACGTACCAGCATTATATAGCTCATAATATTAGTAGATATACCAGTGCATATTTACATTGCTCACAAAGTGAGGGTATACCTTAGTCGGTTTACCCGACTGACATTTCTTACTTGTTTTATAGCTGCACGCATAGGAAAACATCTGTCCATTAAATGAACTTATTTTCAAACTACGCTGTGTATTTCCGTGTACAGTAAATTTAATTGTTCCGAATGAAAATGCATTTGAATATAATAATGTTTAGTTTTAATGAACGATCTATCAATAACAGAGAATGCAACATGGTAGTTAACTGAAATTTATTTACAGAGTAACTTGATACCTCAGGTAGAAGAAGAGCAATGTAATTTCCGTCCTAATAGAAGCACACAAGATCTTTTATTTTTATTAAGACAGTTATCAAAGAAAACAATCTATATATCGCACCTGTTCCACAAAAGGGTAACAACTATATTATAAATTTTGCTTTTTTTTGCAAGAAAACAACGTCCAAAGGGAATTTCTACCAACTGCAAAAAAGTTCATTTTGTCCTTTTTCATAATAAAAAACCGTTATGACTCTCTCGGTGTTTTCAGAATAACGTCTTTAGATTCAACTACATTTTGAATTGTCTCCAAGTGTTTAAGGAAATGGAACCGTCGATTTATCATCTAAAGAGTAATATTTTTAGTTGTGCCCTTTTCAACTTACAATCCGACTAAGATTTTTCAGTTAAAAAGGTACAACTCAAAATAATACCACTATTTATACACATACTTTTTTCAGGAAAAGAGTAACGACTCAAAAAATTGTTATTTTTCTATAATCTACAAACAAAACAAAAAAGAAAATAGCGTTAATTTTTTACTACGATATTTTCTTACAACGACATGTTCTTTTTTTGTAATATATCATTAATATTAACGGAAATAGTTGTTGGGGTCTACTGAAATTTTTTAATGTTTGAGTTTGTTGCTGTCATGTTATTGTTGTTAAGTATTGTTTGGCATTTCATCATGGAAAGACTTACGCCTGAACAACGTTTACAAATTATTCAGTTTTATTATCAAAATAATCGTTCGCCAATTGAGCTAAGTCCATTTTTTTTTAAATCCGAAAAAAACACTTTCCAGTCGACCCACGACATTGACACCCAAGAGCAATATTTTAGCACTCGTTAAGAGCTATATTTTTGCCATTGTCCGATTCCCGATGCGACGTACCGGAATCATCAGTCCATATTTCTTCAAAAGGTAACCGTTAATGGCGACCGTTATCGTGCTATGATAACCGAGAGTTTGATGCCTGAAATTGAACAAGACGGCGCCACTTCCCACACATCGCATCAATCGATGGATTTATTGAGAGAACACTTCGGTGAGCAGATAATTTCAAGTTTTGATCCGGTCGATTGGCCACCAAGACAGTGTGATATCACATCGTTAGACTTTTTCCTGTGATAACATGTAATGTCTAAAGTTTATGCGGACAAACCCGCTTCGATTCAGGCCTTGGAGCAAAAACGCATGTCATTCGCCAGTTAGCAGTCGAAATGCTCGAACGAGTCATCGAAAATTGGACTCAACGGATGGACCATCTGAGACGTATCCGCGGCCACCATTTGATAGACATAGGTTAGGTTAGGTTGAAGAGAGGAGACGTTTAAACGTCTCATGTCCATGGACATACACTTAAGCCAGTGGTTCGGCCTATTGTGCGCTCCTTATTTATGATCTTTTTATACCTCACGTTTTACAGAAAATCGGTACTAGGCACGAATATTCTCAGTATCTTCAGTCATATTCTCTGAGATTAGTCAAGTCTGGTAATATGTCCATCGTTTCGATGTTTTCTATGCATGCCCTGCATTCGTGGTTTCCTGCTAGTCCTATGCCATGAAGATGTGCTTGTAAGCTTGAGTGTCCCGTTAGAACACTCATCATCTTACTAATATCGATCTTGTTTAGTTTCAGAAGACTTCTTGTTTTCTTTTCATTTGGGTCACCCCACAGTATCTTTGCAGTTTCTCCTACTGTTTCGCTATTCCACACAGTTTTATGAGCCATCACTGCCCAGTGCTTCAACTCATTTTTCGTGGCTTCGAAAGGTTTCCAATTTTCCAAGTTTATTACTCGAAGTTCTCTGCCCTTTGAAGCCAAGTTGTTTGTCCGTTCATTTCCAATCACTCCGTTGTGTCCTGGTACCCAGCAAATACGCAATTGACCTTTTACAGTCCAACACAGTTCTGGATTTGACCCTTTCCCATGTTATTGCTTTAATCGCCATTTGGCTATCTGTGAAGATGTTGGCATATTTAGGCTTTGCCGTGTTACTGAGCCAGTTCACACACTCCGTGATTGCTCGAACTTCTGCTTGAAATACCGTGTTATGGTCAGGGAGGCGGAAGTGAAGTTCGACTTCTGGTTCATCAATAAAAAGTCCCAGACCCGTCCTTCCTCCTCGCACATGGGCCAAAGTTCCATTTTCCCAGGAGCGTCTGTCTGGCACAAACGTATCACAGGTAGCTGTAAGCCGCACTTCAGGAATGCGGTCCGAGATTTCTGGCGTTTGAATGTGACCAACTAGAGATTCTAAAATCTTCTGATGGTACGACTTGTGGTCTCGATTTATCCATTCACCCATCACTTGTAGACGTCTTGCTGTGAGGGCTGCCTCATACTTTATACGGATGTCTATTGGTTGGATGTGCAGTATAGTCTCCAACGCTTTTGTTGGTGCATTTCTAAATGCCCCGCTTATGCCTAGACAGCACATACGTTGAATTTTTTGCAAAGGTATTACGTTGCACTTCTTGTCCATTGATGTCCACCACACTACAGAGGCGAAGGTGATTATTGGTCTAATCACGCTCATGTAAAGCCAGTGAGTCATATTTGGACGTAGTCCCCATTTTGAACCTATAGCTCTTCTGCACAACGACCAACATCTGTGGGCCTTTGTAACTCTTTCTTCAAGATGATCTTTCCAGTACAGTTTCTGATCCAAGATTACTCCCAAGTATTTTACCTTTTTAGTTATAGCAATTGTCTTATTCAGGAATCGAGGCGGTGTAAAACGTGGGATCTTCGTTTTCCTTGTAAATAGACATTTTTCTGTTTTGTCTGGGTTAACATTTAATCCCCTTGGTTGTGCCCAGTTATATGCTATGTTAAGTGCCTCTTCAGCTGTTCTGCATAATAGATTTGGATGAAAGCCCCTTAGAAGTATTACAACGTCGTCTGCATAGCAGACTGATTTAAGTCCTTCATTTGTGAGGGCTTTTAGGAGACTGTGTATCGTCGTAACCCATAGAAGAGGCGATAAAATGCCCCCTGAGGTATACCACGATTTACCTTGTCTCTAATTTTTACGTCATATGACCCACAAATAATCCACCTATTCCTTAGCATATTGTTGATCCAGTTTATAAGCGCCCGGTCAACCTGAAACTCGTCTAAGGACTGGATAAGTGTATCGGTCTGTACATTGTTAAATGCGCCCTGAATGTCTATGCAAACAGCAAGTGTGTACATTTCTTTACTGAGGGACTCTTCTATGTGGTGCACTACCTCATGCAGATCTGTTTCCACTGATCTTCCTTTGACATAGGCGTGTTGTTTGAATTTTACCTTTGACCATGTCATCAATTATTCGCTCCATTGTTTTTAACAGGAAAGAAGTAAGGCTAATGGGTCGATAAGCCTTTGGGGTCGTGTAACTCGCCTTGCCAGGCTCTGGTATGAAGACCACCCTTGATTCCTGCCAGTTTTTTGGGGTATACGAATGGGTTAGGCATGCAGTGAACACTCCAGCCAGATGAGTTGATACCAGATCCACTTCATTCTGCAGAAGTGCTGGAAATATTCCATCCGGTCCCGCAGCCTTAAAGGGAGAGAAACTTTTTATCGCTTCTTTAAACATACCATCTGTTATATCCGTAATAGATAATTGATACAATACATTTTCATTCTGTAACTGTTCCTCTGTTGGTCCAGCATTACCAGTCGGAAAATGAGATTTCATCAAGAGCTTTACGGTATCCTCTATAGTTTCCATCCTTTTACCGGTTTCATCCACCAGTGTTTCGGTTTGGACATGAGTTTTTGAGAGGAACTTTTTCATTTTAGACATGTTGTTAACCCTGTCTACCTGTTCACAGAAAAGCCTCCAGGAGTTACGTTTCGCCGATCTAACGATTTTATTGTATTCTTTGAGTCTTCTGTGGTAGTCGTCCCAATATACTGATTGTTTTTTACGTCGAGCTCTGTTGTAAAGTCTGCGGACATCGAGCGAATTTGTCCTGTCATCCAGGGTTTCTCGAAGGCAGATTTCCTTTCTCGAAGTGGGCAACTATCTTCGAATGATTTTACAAGAGCCTCGGTAATCTTCTTCACATTGATATCAATGTCTTCTGCACATAGATAATCGCGTGTAGGCTGCCCCAATCGATTTCTAAGTAGATTTCCGAATTTAGTCCAGTCGGTCTTAGCCTTATTACGGAAACTTATGGGGTTTGGCGGTGGCCGTGCAATTTTAAACCTTATATAACGGTGGTCTGAATAGGAGTGTTCATCCGAAACCCTCCACTCATGAATCTCATCAATAAGATTTTCTGAACATATCGTTATATCTAATACTTCTTCCCTAATTTTGTTAACAAAGGTTGCAGTGTTTCCTATGTTAAGAGTTATGAGGTCATTTGTATTCAAAAATTCGATAAGGGCGTGTCCCCTTTTATTGGTTTTAGTACTACCCCAAGCGATATGATGGGAGTTGGCGTCACATCCAGCTAATAACTCATTACTTGAGTGTTTGGATTCCCTCACCAGACGTTGTAATTCCGACGTAGGTGGCAATGTCGGCGCATCGAATGGCAGATATATTGACGCCAGGTACATATTTCCATTACCTTGCCTCAGCACCGTTGCGTCAGATGTTGACAACTCTGGAGAGAAAATAAAACATAAGTTTTTATGGCGCAGAATACAAGTCCTTGGACGAGTACCTGTGTTTGCGTAGAAAAGGTTATAGTTCACATGGTTTAATCCAGTAACCTTGTTGCTAGTTGTCCATGGTTCCTGGATCAAAGCAATATGAACCCTGCCTTTATTTATGATGTCCATCAGAGCGTTGGATGCTGTCTCGCTCCGGTGGAGGTTTATCTGGATGACCTCAATCATTGTCCTTCCAGTAAAAGGTTCTTTTGGGAGTCTATCCTATCTGGTGGCACCCCCTCATTATTTGGTAGTGGGTCATTCTCCTCCTATCGTTCACTACCTATTGCACCATCTTCCAGTCGAGAATTTTGGGAGGCGGTGTTATTTTTTGTCGCTCTCTCATTGGTTTGAATCGTTTTGTGGCTCTTTTTATTTTGATCACCACCTTTGCTGGAAACTTCCTGCAAAAGGGCGGTACTATTGGTGAACTGGTGGTGTTATTGACTACTTCCACATCAGTTTTTGGCAGTGTCTCACTTGTCTCCATCCGTTCATACCAGTGTTTGCCTCTTCAGACAGTATATTTGGACTCGATTCATTTGTCCTGCCAATCGGGACCTTTCCAATTTTGAAAAAGACTGTCCAGATCAAGAAGTACGCCATGCCCTTCGCCATGACAAGATTGTTCTTGGATTCTGGGTCTATGCCTAACACGAGGAGAGTACCCTCGGTATCATCCTTCCTATAGAAGACTTCCCACTTTCTCACGGAAAGTTTTGAATTCTGTTTGCCAATGATGTCGAGTATGTACTCTGATGAGAACTTACTGGGACATCCCTTAACATATAGGGTCGTTTCTATGAGTTCAAGAATGTCGCTTTTCCTTACCAATTTTAGCTTTGCGCCATCCTAAGGTGAGGGGAAGCTATCCACAAGTTTTACGAGGACACCAGCGCAGCGTTGTGATGTCAGCCTTAGCATCAAAACACCCCTCTCAAACTTGCAACTCATTACTTCGATTGGTGGAGCGTATAGACCAAATCTTCGAAGTTGCTCTTTTGGTCTTCGGGGATTCTGCCAGATGCACTACTGCTATCAATTATGGCGTAGCATAGATCGTCTCGAAAATGTTGTTTAGCTATATTAGAATAAGACGGTGGCTTCTTACCCTTCTTATGGCCAATTGATTTTTCCGTGTCTGTAGAGTATTTTTGGTTAAAGCCTCATCCTTAACGGATGATTTGGTTGACTTGACTTTACCGCCCACAATCGAAGGACCCAGACTAGAGACCTCCTTTTGTGTGGTTACGTTAGGCTTATCCGAATTACTGGAAGACGGCGAGCCCTTTTTCTTCTTAGTCACTTTCACAGCGCTATGTTCTTCGGGAGACCTGACTCTTTTAGCGGCCTCCATGTTTGTATTGGAGGTAGAATTGTCAGGTTCATCCCGTAATAGGTTCTGTCGGTTCAACTTATTCAGTTTCCTTCTTTGAGCCCCTGACAGTCTCTTTGTGTTAGCAACAATAGTGATATTGTTTTCATTTGATGATTCAGAGTCAGAGTCCCCACTGGCTTTTAAAGGCTGGGGGTTGCTTAAAGCCCCGGCTGGGTTCTGCTTCATCTGTCTTATCATTTGTTTTGCCTGCGGCTGGATGTGCTCTTAGAGAAGAAGTTGCTTGCTCACGATTGTTCGATAACGACGACACATGACTCGTGAGCGAATCAACGCTTGTCGCCGGCACTGGGTTTTCCCTCCCCTGCGCCGTAATCTCCTTCGTCTTTTTTGGTTTAATCATAAATTGGTTGGGGGAGACACCCCCATAGCCAGTATTAGCCCGTAATAGGTACGTCGGTATAGGCCTTCCAGACTGAGCTCAGAAATTTCTGTCCAGAGACCGATGCATCCAATTCAACCTACGCTTTATAAACAACAAACCTCCTGGTTGCGTAGTAGGTAGGTGAATAGGTATTGCGTAATAGGTTAAAAACTATCCGCTCTGCGATAATACGTCCGTTCGCTACGACAGGCGGCGACCGACCATTTGATAGACATAATCTTCAAAAAATAAATGCCAAATAATGTTCTTTCAAATAATAATAAACATTCCCCATTCAATTTGAATTTTCTGTGTTTTTTTTTTTTAAAGTAGGGAACCTCGAAATAGATCACCCTATATAAAGAAGAATGTGTGTTTGTTTGTACCATATAGGCGACTAAATGGCTGGACCGATCTTCTTGAAATTTTCACAAAATGAACATGTGTGGGGGTGGTGAAAATAGGGTACTTGCATTTTCGATGTACCAAGTGCCCATATAAGCCAAATTTTGAAAGTGATATATCTTGCACAATTTGTTAGCTGGAGTGCTGTAATGTTGTACATATGTATCTGGTGGCAGTCTACGTGATTGGTCCAAAAAGGGGCGGGATCGGACCAATAGGCGTGGCACCGCCCATATAAGCCAAATTTTAAAAATGTGATATCTTGAACAATTTGTTAGCGAAAAGGCTGTATTTTTCTGCATATGTATCTGGTGGTAGTCTCCGTGATTGGTCCAAAAATGTCAAATTTTGAAATTGACATATCTTGCACAATTTGTTAGCGAGAGTGCTGTAATTTTGTGCATATGTATCTGTTAGTAGTCTACGTGACTGGACCAAAAATGAGCGGGATAGGACCAATGGGGTGGCCCGCCCATATAAACCAAGTTTTAAAATTACACAATTTGTTAGGGAAAGTGCTGTAATTATCCCCCCAACAATGGGGGTGGCCCGCCTATATAAACCAAGTTTTAAAATTACACAATTTGTTAGTGAAAGTGCAATGTCCGTCCGTCTGCTGGCTGGTGCGCACGATAACTCTCAAAAGCAATAACCGATTGATTTAATTTGCTATATGGTCATATTTTCTACTATCTCAGGCTAAGTTCGAAGATGGGCCATATTGGTCCACTCCTTCTAATACCTCCCCCACAATGGGTTATCATTTAGTGAAATATTGATTATTTAATAACATCTACGAGTATACTACATATTTGAATCCTCTGAAATTCTACATATCGCTCACTCACTTCAAGAGTGACATAACTCAAAATTGAAAATTGCCAAAATGTGTAACTTTAAGTCCGTATTAAAAGATAAGTAACATGAAATATGATGTTAAAAACGCTTTTGAGTTATGTCACTCTTGAAGTGAGTGAGCGATAAATAGTAATAATTTATTGGTCACTATTACCTCGAGAAAAATGGGAGAAGATGCCAAGCCCATTTTGGTACCTCCCACACAAATGGACAATTTTGTACCAAAAGTTAACAGCTTATAACTTTATTACCAGTGCATACAAAGACCTGAAATTTTGTACAGTGTAATGGTTTAATAGTGTCTACAATACAGTGAAAAATCGGCACTGTTGCCACGCTCCTTTTGGTACCTCTCACTCAAATGGGTCATTTTGTAGCAAAAGTTATCAGCTTATAACTTTAATACCATATATGTAAATACTTGAAATATTGTACAGTGTAATGCTTTTATAGTACCTAGAGTCCCGAGAAAAATGGGCGTTTTTGGCATGCCCCTTTTGGTACCGCCTCAAAAAAATGAACCTTTTTGTACCAAAAAGCTTTTAACTTTAATACCAGTACATACTTTAAAGCTGTTAAATTCAATTTAAATTGATGATAATTTACTTAAAACAAAAAATAAATAAATTTACTAATTTTTTTTTGGGACTCAAGGTGAGGTGATTTATAAGGCGGTTTACCCGACTGAACTTTCTTACTTTTTTTCTGTATATTTGTATATATCTGAGAGCATTCAACGTAATTGGTACAAACATGGGTTGTATTGGACCAATGGGCGTGGCCCCGCCCAAGTAAGACACGTTTTGAAATTGATATACCTTGACCAATTTGTTAGCGAGAGTGCTGTAATTTTGTGTGTATGTATTTGGTGACAGTCTACGCGATTGATCCAAAAATGGACGGGATCGGGAATCTGAAATCTGGGGCAACGAAGTTGACCGGGTCCAGCTAGTAGAGTATAATAAGCAAGTTCAAGTAGTTTTCCAAAAAATACACGTAAGGATACGGGAAACTGCAAGGTGGGAGAACAAACATGCTTGCATACGCGGACGATGTGGCCTTTATAGCAAATACAGCATATGATCTGCAAATCAACCTCAACATATTTGTCGACGAAATGACCAGCAGAGGATTCCGTATTAATACGAACAAATCAAAACAACAAATAAGGTGTGTACAGACGATTGCCAGATCGGCAAACGTTATCAACCCTGTTAAATTGTTGCAAATGTACGGAAATTGACAGGTTGTTAGGCAAATGTTAATTGACTGTTCAGACGATTGCAAGAAAACCTTCAAATTTCATATATTTTGTTAATATTTATATGCAGGATTGCCAATTAAAATATTTTATAGACAGTGCTGCCAATAAAAAGTTTTTCTGGCAATGGCGCCGTTGTCACATGCATAAACTTCGCACATCAACAAATCTGCAAATTATCTCACAATGACTTTTCTGTCAACGTTGCGAGACAAAAATTGTTTGTTCACACGGTTGTACGTTCACAGGGTTGCATTTTTCCGCCATTTTTCGGACAATGTTGTCCGATCAGGCAATCGTCTAAACATACCTATAGTATGCCGAGAAAGAGTCGACCACTGCATTAACATTGAGATTAAAGTACTTAAACGGGTCGAACAGTTCCGCTATCTTGGATCAGTGATAAGTAAGGATGGAAAATTATACAAAGACCAAAATGCCATAATATCGGCCAAAATACACGCCTAAACAAAACTTCCTGAATAAACGAGAGGTGTCCACCAAAACAAAACAAGCTGTGTATGATGATATGATATGATGATGATATGATTTTGAAGTGACGTTTCGGCCATTTTTAATATGTCATGATCTGACATTTGTTTTTCATTGTATTCAGTAGTATTTACAATTTCATCATGGAGAGATATACGCAAGAACAATGTTTACAAATTACGAGTATTCAGTTTTATTATCAAAATAATGACATACGACTTGATTTAGTGGAAAAAGTGCTCGAAAATTGGGTTCATCGAATTCGTTTCTGCAGAAGAAGTCGTGGTGGAGGCCATTTGAATGACGTTTTATTTAGAACTTAATTGTATCGATTGTACTTCACATTTAATAAAAAACTTTTGAAGTTCCTTGACAATAAGTGTGTTTTTGGTACAAAGAAATCATATCACTCTTTTTGGAAAACCCGCTGCTTGTTTAAGTACGAACGTTCTAAAATTTTTAAGTACGATTTCGGCTTAAATTAAGAATTTTTTACTTGAATTTAGTATGGCATTTTTATACCCTACACAACACTGTGGTACAGGGTATTATGACTTTATGCATTTGTTTGTAACACCTAAAAGGAGAAGAGATAGACCCATTGTTTATTATACCGATCGACTCAGAATCACTTTATAGCCATGTCCGTCTGTCTGTCCATGTATTCTTGTAATCAAAGTGCAGGTCGTATTTATGGTCCGATTGTGATGAAATTTAGCATAGTGCTCTTTTTTGGCCCAAGGACGATCCCTATTGAAATTGGTTAAAATCGGTTCAGATTTGGATATAGTCCCCATATATATGTTTCACCCGATTTAACATGTAAGCGCTGTAGAAACCACATTTTACATCCGACCTTTATGAAATTCGGCATAAAGAGTTTTATTATTAAGTGAATGAACACTACCAAACTCGGAGAAAATACGTTCAGATTTAGATATAGTCCCCATATATATGTTTCACCCGATTTGACATGAAAGCGCTGTAGAAACCGTATTTTACATCCGACCTATACGAAATTCGGCAGAGAAAGTTCTCTTATTACATGAATAAACATTGCGCAATTCGGAGAAAATCGGTTCAGATTTAGATATAGCCCCCATATATATGTTCCACCCGATTTAACATTTAAGCGCTGTAGAAATCGTGTTTTATATCCGATCAGTACGAAATTTAACAGAGAGAGTTTTCTTATTACATGTATGAACACTGCCAAATTCGGGGAAAATCGGTTCAGATTTAAACATAGTCCCAATATATATGTTACACCCGATTTGAAATGTAAGCGCTGTAGAAACCGTGTTTTATATCCCATCAGTACGAAAATCGGCAGAGAGAGTTTGCTTATTACATGTATGAACACTGCCAAATTCTTATCGCAATGCCCATTTTTGCATTTGTAGGTAGGTGTAGGGTATTTTATAGTCGGCCCCGCCCCACTTTCTGTCTTTCCTTATTGGTTCTTTCTGTGTACTTACGTCCGACACCCGACTACCTAAGAGAACTCTGGCGGCTAGACCAAAAACGCAAGAGGGAGAGACACGTTCTTGAAGAAACGGGTTAGAGAAACGAATGGCATACGTACATAATGAAATACGTGGGCTTTTCAAATATAAAATAATTTCGAAAACTACGGGTTTGACACTTTATAAGATTTGACTTATCTCAAATGATCTGACTTATCTTGGGTTTTTGGATATTATAAAGTAGGAGCACTCAGCAGGAATGAAGTGTGCATGGCCATGAGAAGTAATAACCTCTTCCCTTTTCAACCTAAGCTTAGCCCAGCCTGACCTACATCTACACTTTTGGTACCCGCTCCTGCTTTTTAATATTACGCAATATATTTACCGTAACATTTATAATTCATAGGTTATTTTTGAACACATATTAATTTTCATAAACAGTTCAGTGCAGTAACAATTAACGTAGTACTCATTGTTTGAACTAGTATTGTATAGCATAGCATACTCTGCTGGACAAATAACTTTATATGGTCATGGGTTCTCCAAAAGGGACGTTCAAACTCGATGAATGAGTTCATCAGTAAACAAAATTTTCGAATTTGTGACGCTGTTTATTGTGGGTTTTGGGCTGACATAGTCATCAGTCTGCATTTCCTTGAGAACGATGTTGTCGATAATTACCAACTTATGTTGGCCTGAGTTGAATGATATGGACACCAACGACATGTGGTTTCAGCAAGACGGCAATACCTGCCACACAGCCCACGTGAAGTTTATGTGAACTGGCCCCCAAGAATATCAGAATCGTTTTTTACTGGCCAAAACTCTGTAACTTTGGAACCTATAGAGATATTTTAGTAATTTTATTCGACAGGCAACTCTTTAAGCTTTTGCCAGTTTTTATTTCAATAAAATCGGGTCAGCAGTTATTGAGGAATTCAAGGTCAAAGTTAAACTTTAAAATTTTTTTAATATTTAGCATGGAATTGTGGGGTTTTGTTTTGTTTCATCTTCTTTATTCATTAAAAGAATGTCATACGTTGATAAATAAACCATTTTAATAATAAATTTTGTAAAACTAAAAAAAATTGTTTTTCGGCAAACAATTTCCTCTATATTCAAAAAAACACCTTGCATAGCAAACTTTTTTTATATTTTGTATTTGAACAACATTAAGGGAAAACATTTATTTTTTACTTATATATGTACAGGGTGGCTGATATGTAATGCAACAAAGTAAAGCGCATTATTTTTTTATTTTTTTTTTAAATTTTATTGTTCAAAAGCAAAAAATTTCGGAAATAACATAAAATTTTAGAAACAGTTTAGATTTGTTCGAATTGGCCACCTTTGGCACGAATTATGGCCTTCAAACGGCCGACAACGCCATCACACGCTGCACGAAAGTGGCTCTGCGGTATTTTGGCCCATTCCCGGCGAAGCGCCGTCTTGAGATGATCGATACTTTGGTATTTTTTAGTGCGAACCTTGCTCTCTAAAATGCCTCAGGCGCAAAAGTCCAACGGATTGAGATCCGGAGATCTTGGTGGCCATTGTGCGGTAGAAATGAAGCGAGGAACCTATTTTTTAAGCCATTCTTGGTTGACGCGTGCTGAGTGCGATGGTGCTGAGTCCTGTTGGAATGTCCATGGACTGCGGCCGAAATGCTTGTCTGCCCAGGGCTTCAATACTGTCTTTAGGACATTTTCCCGATAATATTCGGCATTTATTTTGACCCCATGGTCGATGAATACGAGCGGGGAGCGACCATCGGCCGTTACGGCGGCCCACACCATTACCATCGGCGGCGCTTGAGTTTTGGTGGCCAATCGAAGGCGTAAATTTTCAGCTGACCTCTTTGGCATGCAAACCCGATCATTTTGTTTGTTCACGAACTGCTCAATTTGGAATGGCTTCTCATCGGAGAAAACCAAATTCGGTAACTGGCCACTTTCGTGCAAGCGAAGCAACTCCTTGGCTCTTTCCAGTCAAACTTTTTTTGTGCATCGGTGAGCTCTTGCACTTTTTGGAACTTCAATGGCTTTAGTCCAAGCTCATTTTTTAATATGTGTTGTAACCGTTCTCGCGATATGTTCAGCTCACAAGCAATTTTTCTACCACTGCGGCGTGGATTTCGATCAAATCTGGCCTTCATTTTTCGGATCATTTCTGGTGTTGTTACCGTTTTTTCGTCCACTTTTTGGACGCGATGCAACACTGCCAATATCACGGTAACGAGCAATGGTACGAGAAACAAAAGATTTATTCACATTTAAATGCTGGAAGGCTCTAACGATAGCCACATGTGTTTTTCCACCCAAATATAAAGCAATCACACTATCACGCTTGAATTCCATCACGAATAACATTTTTATGAATGCAATAGATCAAAATGCTTTTGTTAGCTTGTAAACAATAAAATGAACTGTCACTGAAATAAATCTGTCAGCTATCAGACTAGCGGTTTAGAAATGATAGCAACCTGAAGTTGGTTGCAATACCTTTCAGCCACCCTGTACAGTATATTATAATTTTTATTCGTTCGGTTGAAAAATTGCCTGCAAATAGTCCATATTTTGTTCCGTATTATTTCTGGTGCAATTAGGTGTCACAAACACAAAAAAATATTTAAAAAAATTTTTATTGTAAATTTTTTATATTCTTTAGTAATTATTAATAATCGACCTTTATGAAATTTAATATTTCTGGATAATTATCCAGAAATAGTAATTTTTTTTTTAAATTCCAGCTTTCATGGAAAGTACGTTCAGTATTTGGACCATAATTTAAGTGCGATTGGCCCTTTAGTCCTATAGAAGCTGTATTTTACATCCGATCGTTTTGAAATTTAGAATGGTAGAGTTTCTTGATCCATGAACCAACATTGCCGAATTTGAAGAAAATCGGTTCAGATTTAGATATAGCTCCCATATATATCTTTCTTCCGATTTGGTCCTTTAGTCCTATAGAAGCTGTATTTTACATCCGATCGTTTTGAAATTTAGAATGGTAGAGTTTCTTGATCCATGAACCAACGTTGCTGAATTTGAAGAAAATCGGTTAAGATTTAGCTATAGCTCCCATATATATGTTTCGTCCGATTTGACCCTTTAGTCCTATAGAAGCTGTATTTTACATCCGATCGTTTTGAAATTTAGAATGGTAGAGTTTCTTGATCCATGAACCAACATTGCTGAATTTGAAGAAAATCGGTGCAGATTTAGATATAGCTCCCATATATATCTTTCGTCCGATTTGGTCCTATAGAAGCTGTATTATACATCCGATCGTTTTGAAATTTAGAATGGTAGAGTTTCTTGATCCATGAACCAACATTGCTGAATTTGAAGAAAATCGGTGCAGATTTAGATATAGCTCCCATATATATCTTTCGTCCGATTTGGTCCTATAGAAGCTGTATTTTACATCCGATCGTTTTGAAATTTAGAATGGTTGAGTTTCTTGATCCATGAATCAACATTGCCGAATTTGAAGAAAATCGGTTAAGATTTAGCTATAGCTCCCATATGTATGTTTCGTCCGATTTGACCCTTTAGTCCTATAGAAGCTGTATTTTACATCCGATCGTTTTGAAATTTAGAATGGTAGAGTTTCTTGATCCATGAACCAACATTGCCGAATTTGAAGAAAATCGGTTAAGATTTAGCTATAGCTCCCATATATATGTTTCGTCCGATTTGACCCTTTAGTCCTATAGAAGCTGTATTTTACATCCGATCGTTTTGAAATTTAGAATGGTAGAGTTTCTTGATCCATGAACCAACACTACCGAATTTGAAGAAAATCGGTTAAGATTAGCTCCCATATATATGTTTCATCCGATTTGGCTCTTTAGATCCAATCGTTTTATACCCTACACCACACTGTGGTACAGGGCATTATTTAAGTATAAAATGTCCTAAAAGTAAATTTATGTAAACAATTTATACATGAATTACAAAATTTATATATCAGAGTTATTCAATATTACGAGAGTGGTGTATGGTATTATATAGTCGGCACCGCCCGACTTTAGCCTTTCCTTACTGGTTTAATGGTATCGTGAGTTTCTTTTTTAAATTCAAATTTGATTGGTCTGCAATATTTCGTAGATGATGGTGTTTGATTTTACCAAATATCTTGGACACTAAGTTCTCCCTCTAACCATATTGCAAAGGTCTTATAAAATTTATGTTTATTCCATCCAATTTGTTTGTAGCGCATAGTTAAGTTGTTGATAAAAATATTTACTTTATTTTGCAGTTCCAATTGTATTTCGATGCTTGAGGAATTTACTTTGCTTTGAACGTAACATAAAACATCTTCCTTCTTTTTGTTTCTAAAATACTCTTCCGATAATTCTTTATAGCTGAAGTCCTCCATTTTTTAATATTCTAAAATTTGATTGTTTCTGCTTGGATATAATTTTGCAACTGAGTTTGTATTGGAATACCACTGGATTTTATCCTTTTCTTACATGTATAATGTCATACTCTGTTCATAAGTAGCATAAACATAGGTAAAATAAAAAACGACCAAAAAACTAAAAAGGGTTAAGATGTCATAAGTAT
Organism: Eudasyphora cyanicolor; assembly: GCA_963930755.1. Lineage (NCBI taxonomy): Eukaryota > Metazoa > Arthropoda > Insecta > Diptera > Muscidae > Eudasyphora > Eudasyphora cyanicolor. The sequence goes on from OZ005736.1 coordinate 221,574,029, forward strand.
GGTAAATATGTCAAAAAACACACACAACTTGGCTTGGTGTACCTACAACATACTCGTAGTTATATGAACAGGTAAAATAAAAAGAACAATCAATTTGTCCCGAGATTCGGCATAGCCGAGCATAACGCTTTTACTTGTTTATACCCTACACCACACTGTGGTACAGGGTATTATAACTTTGTGCATTTGTTTGTAACACCCATCGATTAGCTATTTAGATTTAGCTATGTCCGTCTGTCTCTCTGTCTGTCCGTCTGTGCATGTATTCTTGTAATCAAAGTACAGGTCGCAATTATGGTCCGATCTCGACGAAACTTTACACATATATCTTTTTTTTGGCCCAAGGACAATCCCTATTGAATTTGGTTAAAATCGGTTCAGATTTAGGTATAGCCCCCATATATATGTTAGCCCCGATTTGACATGTAAGCGCTGTAAAAACTTTATTTTATATCCGATCAGTATGAAATTCGGCAGGAAAAGATTTCTTATTACATGAATGAACTCTGTTAAATTTGGAAGAAATCGGTTCAGATTTAGATATAGCCCCCATATATACATTACCCCCGATTTGACATATAAGCGCTGTAAAAATGTTATTTTATATCCGATCAGCGCGAAATTCGGCAAAGAGAGGTTTCTTATTACATGAAGGAATACTGCTAAATTCGGAGAAAATCGGTTCAGATTCAGATATAGCCCCCATATATATGTTACCCCCGATTTGACATGTAAGCGCTGTAAAAACTGTATTTTATATCCGATCAGTGCAAAATTTGGCAGAAAGAGGTTTCTTATTACATGAAGGAATACTGCTAAATTCGGAGAAAATCGGTTCAGATTTAGATATAGCCCCCATATATACGTTACCCCCGATTTGACTTGTAAGCGCTGTAAAAATGTTATTTTATATCCGATCAGTATGAAATTCGGCAGAAAGAGGTTTCTTATTATATGAATGAACACTGTTAAATTTGGAAGAAATCGGTTCAGATTTAGATATAGCCCCCATATATACGTTACCCCCGATTTGACATGTAGGCGCTGTAGAGACTGTATTTTATATGCGATCAGTACGAAATTCGACAGAAGGAGGTCTTTTTACATGAATGAGTATTCAGGGAAGATCGGTTCAGATTTATATTAACGCTCCTCCTGATTTGGTATCAAACCGCTATAGAAGTTGTATTTTTCTTCCGATCATTAAAATTTTCCAGAAAGTTGTTTCTCAATTTAGGAACGAATATTGCTTAATTTAGCGATTATCGTTTCAGAATTAGATAATATGTTTCTACCCATTATTCCAATTATTCCAAATTAGTATGGCAATGATTAGTGGGCCTCGCCCGACTTTCTGCCTTTCCTTACTGGTTTTTATTTTAATTATTAAAATTTTAAAATTTTTAAATAAATTTTATTTTTTAAAAAATGCAGAATCATTATATTTTTTATTTTATTGAAAACGAGACAAGATCGTTTTTTAATATGTTTGAATCAAAAGAAAATATATTTGGAACACAAATTTTTAAATATTATATATTTCTGAGCAAATAAATTTTTTTTGAAAATCAATAAAATTTATGTGGAACGCATGTATTAATATATTACAACAAGATATATTTGCAAACAAATTTTCTCAAATAAAATATGTATTTATGTTCAAATAAAATTATTGTACTGGAATTTATCCAAACATATTTTGTTTAAAAAAGCTTTTCAAATTTAATATTTCATTTATTTAAAATCAAAGTATTTGTCGTAAAGTTTAAGATTTCGGCAATGATATCGAGCCAAAAACAATCTCTATAAAAATAAGAAGGTTTTATAGTTAGTTTAAAGACGTGAATAGGATTTTTTTTGGTGATGCATTTCATAGAATTAACAATTTTGGGTAATAAAAATAATTATGTTTGGTCTTAAAATAACCACATTTTGGCGTAAATTTAAGTTTGCCGCGTTCTTATTTGTAGTAAAATATCATATAATTTAAAACATTATCGTAATAAAATTTAAAATGTCTGTCCTTGATATAAGAATATACTGGTAATTAATTTAAGGCATACATTGATTTAATATAGTTTTTTAAAATATGTATGGAAAATTCGTTACATTGTATTTATTATAATGTTACTCACATTAATGAATTATTTTCTTTGAAATCATTTAATATTCTTTAAAAATGCTTCATGGAATTTATAGTGTTAACTTATAAATTCAAAACACAAAGCTTTCTTTTTCTAAAGATTGGATTTATTATATTTTATATTGGAAAATACAATTACAATTTAAAACAATATTTTAGTTGTATAAAGACAGACCGGACAACACAATAGTGGGATTCGTTCTCCATTTGTTGACCAAAAACAATTTTCATTGGAATTGACATTAATTATACCCTACACCACACTGTGGTACAGGGTATTATGACTTTGTGCATTTGTTTGTAACACCCAAAAGGAGAAGAGATAGATCCATTGTTTATTATACCGATCGACTTGTAATCACTTTCTGAGTCGATTTTGCTATGTCCGTCTGTCCGTCTGTCTGTAGATGTATTCTTGTAATCAAAGTACAGGTCGCAATTATGGCCCGATCGTGACGAAACTTTACATATATTTTGTTTTTGGCCCAAGGACGATCCCTATTTAATTTGGTTAAAATCGGTTCAGATTTGGATATAGCCCCCATACATATGTTAGCCCCGATTTGACATGTATGCGCTGTAAAAACTTTATTTTATATCCGATAAGTATGAAATTCAGCAGAAAGCGGTCTCTTATTATATGAATGAACACTGTTAAATTTGGAAGAAATCGGTTCAGATTTAGATATAGCCCCCATATATACGTTACCCCCGATTTCAAATGTAAGCGCCGTAAAAAATTTATTTTATAAACGATCAGTGTGAAATTCGGCAGAAAGAGGTTTCTTATTACATGAAGGAATACTGCCAAATTCGGAGAAAATCGGTTCAGATTTAGATATAGCCCCCATATATACGTTACCCACGATTTAACATGTAAGCGCTGTACAATCTGTATTTTATATCCGATCAGTAAAAAAATCTACACAAAGAGGTTTCTTATTATATGAAGGGATACTTCCAAATTCAGAGAAAATCGGTTCAGATTTAGATATAGCCCCCATATATACGTTACCCCCGATTTGACATGTAGGCGCTGTAGAGGCTGTATTTTATATCCGGTCAGTACGAAATTTGACAGAAAGAAGTTTCTTTTCCAATGAATGAGTATTCAAGGAAAATCCGTTCAGATTTATATATAATCTCCATATATATGTTCCTCCTGATTTGGTACCAAAGCGCTATATAAGTTGTACTTTACATCCGATCAAAATTTTCCAGAAAGATGTTCCTAATTTTTTTATATAAGCGCTATTTTAGAGACCTGAAAGGCTTCAGCGGAAATGAAAATTAAAACATTACTTAAACCAATTATTCCAAGGTAGTACCAATTATTCCAAGGTAGTACCTACCTAACATACCCTGCATATATTACTTATATTGTGTACGACCGAAAATAGGACTATTTATTGTGATAAGGCTAATAATAACCACAGTAAATGCAAATATGTGGAATATTATTATTAGTTCAATTTTTAATTCCACACATTATATTAAACTCCTCTTTGGAATAAGCCTTGACGTGGCGGGGGAGCTCAGTAATTTCGTAAAAGAAAGGAAACTAATTATTCCAACTATTCAAAAAGAAATTCTTAATGTACATTGCCGAGGTTTATTACTATTTGTTTTCAGTGTATGTAATTTTAAATTACAGGATGGTCCAACCATAGTGCACGATGTTAATTGTGAGTCACACGTGGCAAGGTACCCTTGGAGCTCGGTACCACAACAACTACAATGAATTTTGAAAAACTAAAAACTGCAACAAATTCCTGCAGACTTGTAGAATTACTGTGCTAAATTTTGAGAAAATTTAAAGTGTTAATTTTTTTAGTATGCCGAACTGCTTTGAAATTACCCTACTATTTAAAAAATTGTGTTCGAAATATATTTTCTTTCGATTCAAGCAAATCCAAAAAGGCGATTTTGCCCCGTCACATCTGTTCCAATTCTTGATCTATGAAAGATTACTGCGCGATTATCCTTTTTACATTGTTTGGGAGGTGTGTGCAATTACCTTTATAAGTATACATATATTCTGCTTCTGTTTTTCCGACTTTCTGTTTTTCCTTACGGGTTTTCCTTATAATCATACTTGAATCTACTACAAATTATTGTTTCCACTCAATTATACATGTTTTCCATACATAACATTTGTTTCCGTTTAATTGACATTAGTCAATGTTTTTAAATTCACTTAAACACAAATCCTTTCAGCATTTCAGGATTTATGCTATTTTCATTTCTAATGTCTCATTTTCTTCTGTGCTGATTTTTTTGTAGAATTATGAATATAAATTACTTTCTAAGAAGTAACAAATTTAAAATGTGTTTTTTTGTATACATATCCCTTAGGTCCGTCCCTAGCTGATGATGTATTATTCATTAGTTTCTAAATAAAGTTTATGATTGAACATATGTATTTTATTTTCTACATCCGTTTCCGGTGTTGTTTGTGAACACACATACTCGTACGCTTGTCTTGTAACGGAAATTGCTTGTGTGAATAATACCATTTTATTTACAGAGCAAATCGAATACATACACATGTCCTGGAGTGAAGTTTTGGTGAAAGAAGATATTTTATTTGCTCATTTTACGAAATTGTTTCATATCCCAAAAAACATTGGATGCACGAATGAATGAATTCAGTGCGAAATTGTGCCAATTAACAAAAAATGACCAATTGCAAACAAATTAATTGAACCAGACTAGAAAACGATGATTCAGCCATCAACAGTTGTTACTTTCATAAGTGAATTTTCACGAACATAATTAGCAAATGACCAATGCTTTGCTGTGGAAATATTTAATATGAACACCTCTCTTTGATTCTCAGAACGCGACATTTAGAGGAACTAACGGATATGTTCTGCATTCCATTCCATTTCACTTTTATTTAATTTAAGAATTCCTCACTAAATACAGGGAATGAAATAAAACTGTGAACTTTTTCCTGTTAAAAAAATTCAATGATTTCTGTCGAATTGTTTACGTGCCCAAAGTAAAAAAAGCATCGTTTAAAATATTTTCACCGGAACTTTGTTCATTTACATTTACGCCCAGTTCAGTGAAACCAAGAGGTTGCCGTTACCGTGGCCAAAACTATCATGGCTGCAGGTGCTTGCTTTCGTTAGGAAATTCTCTGGCTTGATTTGTTCACGGTCGCTTTGTTTCTTCAAAGGGTAGACTTTTAGTGTTTATACCCTACACCACACAGTGGTACAGGGTATTAGAACTTTGTGCATTTGTTTGTAACAAGGCGAATTAATTAATCCATCGTTTATTACACCAATCGACTTAAAATTACTTTCAGAGTTGATATAGCGATGTCCGTCTGTCCGCCCAGCTGTGCATGTACGAGTATTCTTGTAATAAACATAAAAATCGCAATTATTGTCTGATAGCGATACAATTTGGCACGTATATCCTATTTGGCCTAGGGACGAACCCTATGGATATTGGTGAAAATCGGTTCAGATTTAGATATATCAACCATATACAGTGCCTTAACATTGGATAGCCTCATCTCTTGTATCACGGCACAACTGTAATATTTATATTTCTCAAAAATATCACTATGCAACAAATGAACACTTTTTGAAAAATACACGGACTTGACAGTATAGGTTCGATTCTACTATCAAAGGGTAGTATAACCCTATACTCGGTTTGGCGAAATTGGTGACCAATTATTTTTTATGGGCCTCCAATGTTTCTGAAAATCAGTGGGCCGCTCGAAAAAGGTGTCATCAGCTTTTGTCCAACAACTAATTCAGACTTGGTGATACCGCTTAACTATATTTGACAATAATGTAGCTAAGAATATGCTGAACAAAATTTCTAAAAATTTTTTCGGTACGTTTTCTTGAAAAAGTGAAGGAAAACTATATTTTTTTTCACTTTTTTCAGCAAAACTTTCAGGGACTCGTAATTTTTCACTAACAATGATTGGCAAAATTTTAGTCAACGTAAATCTGAACAACTTTTGTGAACATATCAATACAATCTGAACCTGTCTAGGTACCCTAAATAGCTCAAAAAACACATTGTACCCCAAAAATGTTAGTATTTCACTATTATGTAACAAAAATATTTTTTTTGGTATAGGGTATGTTCAGCAACTTTCCTTCACTTTTTCAAAAAAACGTACCGGAAAAATTTGTTTTTTCGCAAAAAATTTTAAGAAACTTTGTTCAGCATATTCTTAGCTACATTATTGCCAAGTATAGTTAAGCGGTAGCACCAAGTCTGAATTAGTTGTTGGACAAAAGCTAATGACACCTTTTACGAGCGGCCCACAGATTTTCAGAAATTTTGGAGGCCCATAAAAAATAATTGGTCACCAATTTCGCCAAACCGAGTATAGGGTTATACTACCCTTTGATAGTAGAATCGAACCTATACTGTCAAGTCCATGCATTTTTTCACTGTTGCACAGTGTATTTATACCGTTGAAAAGATCAATTGGAAACAATTTCGTGTTGGACATTTGCTGGTTAATGGTATCCTAGGAACGATTTTCCTTAACAGTGGCAAAAAATGTCTAGTAAACTTATAAAAAGGCTCACTACATTTATTGGAACAAATTAATATTTTTGGAAACTAAAGTTATTTTTCAATCCTATTAATATTATAAAATCGCTTGTTATCTGTTTGTTTGTATGTTGGTAACACCATCACGCTTAAATGACTGAACTGGTTTTGTTTAACTCCGCGCCAGAGTGGCGGGAGTTAAAAAAAGTAAACTCAAAAAATTTATATTCTATTAAATATGTTATGACTTTATTTCGGCCGTGAGCCGTATGCGGTGGCAGTATGCCAGAAGCGGTTGAGTCGTGAACTAATTAAATATCACAGCGACGGCGTTGCCATCACCATGACGGCGTTAGCAGCAATGCATTTCAGCTGCACGTTGTTGAAAGTGAAGGTAGGGGCGCTGCTGTTGAAGAACAGCTGTTGTCACTTCAACATACCGCCCCCCTTGCACGAGTGCAATGCCAAGATGATATGTGGTGACGATGCGTTTTATGTTGTTTTTGTTGTTGTATAAGCTGTGTTGTATAAGCTCCGCGCCAGAGTGGCGGGAGTTAAAAAAAGAAAACTCAAAAAATTTATATTCTATTAAATATGTTATGACTTTATTTCGGCCGTGAGCCGTATGCGGTGGCAGTATGCCAGAAGCGGTTGAGTCGTGAACTAATTAAATATCACAGCGACGGCGTTGCCATCACCATGACGGCGTTAGCAGCAATGCATTTCAGCTGCACGTTGTTGAAAGTGAAGGTAGGGGCGCTGCTGTTGAAGAACAGCTGTTGTCACTTCAACTGGTTTTCTTGAAACTTTGCGGGCATATAGACCAATGCCTGCGAAGTGGAATAGGCTTCTTTGATTTTTCGATTTTCCTCCAAGAGATTTTCGACCACTTGACCGCTGAAGCTCCTGTTGGAGCTAGAGAGCTGGAATTTTGCATACACATAGACAGGAGTGTTGTATAAACCACAGCCTACTCACAAAGTCATTTTTCGACCTGTGGTCAGTTCTGACGCTATAAAAACTTTAGTATTGTTTATATCCTTACGAAAGCATCTTATAATATACAAAGTTAAAAATAATTTTGAATTATTTGACTGTGTCTATATACACAGTGATCTCAATTGAGATAAAAAAAATCTCTTAAGCCTTTTTAAAATATTTATTACTCGCCACTTAATCTGGCAACATATGTTAGGTTGTTAGATTAGGTTAGGGTGGCAGCCGTGTTTTTTTTACAAGCTCACATAGGCCAGTTTAGGTTTCTAGTGGTACCACGGGCTGAAATGCTTCTCATCGAAACCAATCTGTTTAATATATAAATTAGCGATAGTACGAATATCGCCACCGAAAAGATCTGTTAGGCTGCCTAGAAAGGCCGACCCCAGTATGTCCAGTCGTCGTTTACTCAGAGCGGGGCAGTCGCATAGCAAGTGCTCAATGCTCTCCGCTTCTTCCTCATCTCCACAGCTTCTGCAGAAGTCGTTAGAGTCAATACCCAATCTTTTGGCGTGTTCGCCGATCAAGCAGTGTCCCGTCAGAACTGATACGATCACGAAATAAAGATGTTAGTACATCATTTTCCTACCAGTGCTTTATATTTTCAATTGTATATAGTCCCTTTCGTGGGTGGGAATATAATGTTTTTTTTTTTGTCTCAGTGTCCTTAATATATTGTATAGGCTGTGGAATTCAAATAATTGTTATTCCTTAACCGTTAAAGATAGAAGGCTCAAATTTTAATATATGTTATGTTAGTGTGAGTTCTGTAACATGTATTTTTTTTCATATTTTTAAACCCACAACATTGAAGGATATTCAAGGATAAAAGTTTAAAAATACATTTTTTATAAAAGATTTATTAAATAGCGGGAATACTGCCCTTTCATTTGATATGCATATTTATCAACTCACATTGTAATAAGTGCAAAGAAAAATATTTCAAAAATTTTATCCTTGAAATTTTAAAAGTCCTGTAAAACGGGCAAACGATCACGAAATAATAAACTTAGTATGCAGTATTGCTACCTATGGTCTCTAGTTTCACTTGTAAATAGTTTCATTCATGGGTGAAGAATTGTGTCGCATGGTGTAATAATAATAAAACTTATAATTACTTAGCATATAGTCTCTAAATCTATGTAGCTTATACCTAGGGGAGTTGCAGCGTAGCTGCAACATCAATAATACAAAATAATATTTATACAAAACATCCCCCAAAAAATGGACCGTAAAAAGAATTCTAAATTTTTAAAAATTGACATCCTTAACAAGAATGAGAATCGAATAGTTTTCTTCTTTTCAAAACGATCAAATTTGGATAATTACTTTTGAAAATGTACTCTTTTTAAACAATTAAAAAATTTCCCGAATCTAGTTCAGATCTAAATAACACTGTCCAACAGCATTTTTGGAACAGAATAGCGACGCTATACTTTTGAAAGGGGATGTTGAGTAGATAATTTTTGTAGAATAAACTTATGGTCCAACTGGTCTGAGTTTTTTTTACAGTGGGTCAAAGTTTTATATGAAAACCAGTAAGGATAGGCTAAAGTCGGGCGGGGCCGACTATATAATACCCTACACCACTCTCGTAATATTGAATAACTCTGAAATATAAATTTTGTAATTCATGTATAATTTGTTTACATAAATTTACTTTTGGGAAATTTTATACTTAAATAATACCCTGTACCACAGTGTGGCGTAGGGTATAAAAACGATTGGATGTAAACTACAGCATCTATAGGACTAAAGGGTCAAATCGGACGAAAGATATGTATGGGAGCTATATCTAAATATTAACCGATTTTCTTCAAATTCGGCAATGTTGGTGCATGGATCATGAAACTCTACCATTCTAAATTTCAAAACGATTGGATGTAAAATACAGCTTCTATAGGACTAAAGGGCCAAATCGGACGAAAGATATATATGGGAGCTGTATCTAAATCTGAACCGATTTCAACCAAATTCAATAGGGATCTTTACAGCTTCGAAATACTCTAAACTGCAAAATTTCAGAACGATCGGAGTGAAATTGCGACCTGTAGTCGACGAACAACTTTACATGGACAGACAGACGGACGGACAGACAGGGTTAAATCGACTCAGCTAGTGATTATGAGTCGATCGGTGTACTTTAAGGTGGGTCTAGCTGTGTTATTTTCAGGTGTTACAAACATCTGCCGTGAAACAAACTTATAATACCCCGTACCACAGTGTGGTGTAGGGTATAAAAATGCTGTAAGTTAATGTCTGAGAGATTTATTATTGTCAGAGTTACATAGTGGCATTTTGTGAGGATCATTTTTATGGAAGATCTTAACCCTCTAGGGTAAATGGGTCAATTTGGATCTCTTTCAAAAAAATCACAAAAAGTCAATTATATTTGCCGAAAAATTTCAGTGGGGGTCGCCAAGGCACCTAAGTTATAAATATAGCTCTTTACGCTTAATTAGCAAAATTACGCGCCAACTTATATAAATTTAAAGTTGCGGTAAATTAAAATACAAACATTGCAATTTTGTAAAGTGTTATGCGTTTATAGTACCCATAGTAAATATATTGACAAATTGGCGTTATTGCCGTACCCCTTTTGGTACCTCCTAAATAATATGGCCAAAATAAAAAAAAGAAAAATATTTTTTAATTTCCCTTATTTTTATAATATTGGAAATAACGTAAAGGGTTTTCCAGCAAGAGATGTTATTTTGGTATTCAAAGAAAAATGCAATTTTTTGAGGTAAACGTTCGGATGTTTATTTCATAATAAAGAGGAAGGTTTGCCGTTAATAATGAAAAACAACATCAGCCAAATGGCCACCACGACCACGCTTACAGGACCATATCCTTTTCATGAAATTTTCCATAACCAAATCGCAAAGTGGCTGCCCTATGCCCTCGATTCACGAATTCTATCTTTGAGGTCTTGAATCGACGCTGGGTTGTCGGCGTAGACCTTATCTTTCACGTGGCCCCAAAAGAAGAAGTCGCAAAGTGTTAAATCACAAGATCTCGGTGGCCAATTGTGATCACCTCTTCGAGAGATAACACGGTCCGGAAATGTTTCCCGTAATGGTTTCGTTGCTTGTGTGGCACGTAGCGCCGTCTTGTTGAAAGAAAACGTTGTCCAGATCAATACCATCCAACATCATTAATCATCTCTCGATAGCGCAATCCATTCACCGTAGCTGTTGATCCCGGAGATAGAAAAAAATATTACCACATACCAAATTTGAAGTCTATCGGTTACTCCTTTCGAGAGTTATCGTGCGCACCAGCCAGCAGACAGACGGACCGACATTGCTCATTCGACTTAAAATGACCCAAAACGAATATCCGCCGAACATACTTAGGGTCTTGGATCACTCCTTCGATGTGTTACACTTTTGGCCGTAGCAAATTATATATATCCTCGTATCACTAAAGTGAGGGTATAAAAAAATATTGATCCGAGTAGGATTCGATAGTGTGACCTATCGATTGTGACGTCGCGTTAGCTAGTTGGGCTACGCCAAGTTTTGCATATTCGAGAGATATGTGACTGTATCTATCGCCTACCACAAAACACAAACAACGTGAGGTTATGTATCTGTAAAATACCACACCACATAAACACGAAATAACAACGACAAAGACAAAATAATTTTGAATTATGTTTTAATAATTATAATCTACATACTTTAAGATTTATTTTCCATATTTCACAGATTACTTAAAATTTTAATTTTGTCGATTTCCAGTATCAAAGAAATTGCCAATATTTTCTCAAGAAGAATTGCTTAAAAACACCTGATTGAAGTACTAACTTTTATCGCATGGATAAAGACAGGGCTGCCACCTAAGATAAAAAAAATAAATTTTCTAGGCCCGCTATAAAGTTGCCTTTTCGAATATATTTAAACTTCTGTTAATTTCTTAAGTTTATTTTTGTAATTTATGCCAAAAAAATAGATTTTTTCGCTGACTTCTGCAGAAGCTGTGCAGATATGATATGAAGATAAGGAGCGCATTGAGCTCCTAGCGCCGATTTCGGTACATTGTTTATTTGGATATATTTATTTGAATTTTGTTCGTTACAATAACGAGACTTCGGAGATACGTTTTACAAAAACACAAGTGGCGGGAGTTAAAAAAAGTAGTAAAAAACAACGTTATTTTTTATTTAATTTAAGTAATTTTGTAATTTTATTGTGGCAGTGTGCCGAATGCGGTGCGGGTGAGTTGACAACTAACTCAAGAAAAAAGTCACAGTGACGGCGTTACCATCACTGCGATTTCAGGTTTAATCGATATCGATAGGTGGCGATGTTGTTAGTTACAAATGTAAAAGCTGGGGGCGCTGCTGTTGAAGATCAGCTGTTGACGCTTCAACATACCGCCCCCTTGCACGAGTGCAATGCCAAACTGCATGATTCGAAAATTTGTTGTTGGCTGGCAATAATGTTGTTACTTTGGTGAAGGCAGGAATTTTGTTGTTATCTCCGTTGCTCAGGATGCGATGGTGTTGGGTCATTTCTGGCTACGTTCGATAGATTCGTAGGGCGACGAGGTTTCCCGAACAAAGTTTTCTCAGACAATGGGACAAACTTTGTCGGAGCCAATCGCGCACTGACAACTGAATACAAAAACTTCTTGAAATTAGTTGAACAATCTCTTGTCGAAAAGTACAGTCTGCATGGGTTCTCTTGGCACTTTATTCCTCCGCATGCTCCACACATGGGTGGCATATGGGAAGCAGGAGTGAAGAGCATGAAAACTCATCTGAAAAAAGTCGCAGGTAACCTAAAATTTACCTTCGAAGAGTTTGCAACCTTACTGGTCCGGATCGAAAGTGTGCTTAACTCGCGACAACTTTCTCCCATGAGTGAGGATCCAACTGAATTGAACCCCTTGACCCCAGGTCATCTGTTGAAGGGGGCTGCCCTAGTCAGTATCCCTGAAGAATTCTCTGATAATATTTCACTGATCAATAGATGGCAACGACTAAAGGTAATACAACTGCATTTCGCAAAACGATGGAAATCGGAATATATCACTGAGCTTCAGCGAAGATACAAATGGAAATCTGCCCAACAAAATCTCAAAGAAAACGATTTTGTTATCATAAAGGAAGACAACTTACCAACAACTGAATGGCGGTTAGGTCGGGTTATCAAGGTATTCTCTGGTACGGATTCTCGAGTTCGCGTTGCTGACATCCGAACTCAGAACGGTACCATCACTAGACCTCTCGTGAAACTGTGTATTCTTCCGAACGCATAATCGCTCCCGTTTCTTTTCTTTGTTTCATACCCACTTCCTACCGTTCACATATTTAATAAGCCTTACCTTCCAGCAACAATACTAACCTCCCAAAGTGCCGCGTGTGCCAAGAAAGGCACTTTCTAAGCCACTGCTCCGTCTTCATGTCGGTCAACGAACGTCGAAATGTAGCTAAAGAGAAGGGATACTGTTTTAACTGTTTGTGTGCTTCTCACAATCTCAACTGGTGTCCGTCGCGAAAGACATGCATGGTATGCAACCACAACCACCACACCTACCTTCACGTGGACGACCACAAGCGCCGAACATCCACGAAGCCAGCCATGGTGAAGAAGGAACCGTCGCCAGACCCCAGACCGAGTTGTTGTGAGCACCATCATAACCGTCACGACTCTCCCCCCACAACGTCCGCAGCCGCAAAACGCGAACGATTCGACAAGTTCGCGCCAAGCCGAGCAGAAAATAATCGCCAACACTCGCAGCGACGAGGATCAGCTGCCTCCAACTCAACGGCGACATCTACACGGAAGTCATCTGTGAGCGAGCGTTTGAGCATTCGCCCAAGGACCCATATATTTATGCCAACTGCGTTAGCTCGAGTCCTCACCTCCAAGGGGCCGGAGAAGACGCGTCTGCTTTTTAATTCGGGTGCGGCCCACACCGTAATCATGAAGGGTTTGGTCGAGAGGTTAGAGCTCCAGACGACGAGAAAAGACGGCAAGGAGTTTTGCACGACCAATCTCCAGTCCTACCATGATTCTGCAGCGAAGATCCAGATAACCGGGATAGTACGGGATCAACTTAATGCCACTCTGCCTGCTGTCACGAATGAAAAGAAACTGGAAGCAGTGTACAACCATTTGGATGCTCTCGCTGATCCACACTTTTGCCAACCAACCAACATTGAAATTATGCTGGGCAACGACCAGATCTGTCGCATCCTACGAGCTGGCCTAATCCAGACAACTTCAACTATGCCGATCGCTCAAAGCACGTTATTTGGATGGACAATATCCGGATCGTGCCACTACTAACGTTGCAATCCTGCAAGGGCGGCGGCATGTTAAACCGTGTTTAACAATAAGTTTAATATTTAATATTTATACTGAATACTGAAATAATGAATTACTTCAATATATTTTGCTCAAATTTGAATTTCATACTGCAGTAACGTTCGCTATGACCACTTTCATTAGATCCATTTAGGTTTACATTAGTCCGTATCAATGGCAACTCTTTATCCAATGATTGCTTCTACTGAAAAGCTTTCACTCATTGGATAAAGAGTTTCCATCTTTAGTTTTAGATTCCAATTACTGTGGTGCTGAATTCCCTGAATACCCTGAAATGTCTCTTTGTCGTTTTCCCTTTCTGGCGCATGTTTTCACTTGCGCAGCAGACTTGAAAGCGGTAAGAACCAACTGAACCTGAATAAACTGAGACTGAATTCTCACTAAAACTGAATCTCTGTGTCTTTCATTTCTCTTTTTTTTACATACATTTTGTAAACGGCCAAAATCCTTACAATTTTGGGAGTTTTATAAATGAAATTACAGTCCACTTCCAGAAGAAGCCCCAAAACTGTACAACACCCATGACATTTTCGTCAGAAAGGGCGAAAATTGAAGAACGCTAGGTTTATTTGTATTCTTGCGGAATCTATTGAAACCAATTAACTACCGATTTTCATGATTTACACATTATTTAGAAATATTTTAATCGGGCCAGATTTCCCTTTAAACTCAAACTCGCATTGCTTATTATTGTAATTATAAATATGCATACGACTTTCACTCGCTCTGCCTTTTTAAATTTAGAAAACAATACCGATTAAAGAAAATGTTCAATTTTGATATTTATCAACGGATTTCTCCAAAGTAATCAATTCCAGAAGCAGACATAAACGATCCGGCGTATAAATTGAGATTAATTTCGTAGCATTAATACTAAGTCTTCTTATATGGAATGTTTTAAATTCCATTTTGTATTGTATTCCACTTAATTGCTATTGTTCTTTATCAAATTTCGGCAAAAAGAAACCGTAATAAAAAGACAATAAATAACGTTAACTGACATTTTGCCACCGCAATTCGGAGGAGAGTAGGGCTGCAGCTGTGGGTCCTCAGTATAAAAATTCATAGGACCAAACACTTTAAGCATTTGTTAAAGGGATTCAATGAAACGATAACATTAATTTGCAGACACTGCTATGAGCCAACTTTTACATTCCCTTTCTCTTTCCTTGCCTTCATCATCGACGTCGTCATCCTGATGTTGGCCAAAAGAAAAAAACTATAGTAGAAATTTCATTGGTGGTTTGGATTTGTTGAGGCGATAGGCTTTTGTCCATTTCGGAAGGGTGGTTTCTTCAATTTGGCTTTGTAAGTATTTGCACTAACTTTTCCTTTTTTGTCGTATTAAAGAGGGATAAATTCGTTATAAAAGTTCTATCCTTGGTATGCTTGTTAAAAGTTTTATTCTTCGATCTGGCTATGTACGTACGAGTATAGCTATACACGTACATATGTGTGTGTGGGTCTCATGTCCGACACTACACTTCTTATTTTATTTGTAATTACACGCAAAAAAAGGATGGTTAACAATCAAGAAACAACTACGAATATCCGCAAATTGGCGAACTTTATGCAAGCTCAAAAGTTGTTGACAAGTTTTGAAATACAATAGAAAAATTTACAATCTCGCATACTTTATTGCAGAGCAGGTGGAGGATATGAAAGCCATAAATGGCAGGAAATGAAAATTGTGAGGTCCTGTGTATGGGGGCTATAACAAACGTAAACCAATGGTGACCATTTTAAGTCACAATTATTACTATGTATTTATTATACCCTACACCACACTGTGGTACAGGGTATTATAAATTTGTTTCACGGCAGATGTTTGTACCACCTGAAAATAACACAGCTAGACCCACCTTAAAGTATACCGATCGACTCAGAATCAGTAGCTGAGTCGATTTAAGCATGTCCGTCCGTCCGTCCTTCCATCTGTCCATGTAAAGTTGTTCGTCGACTACAGGTCGCAATTTCACTCCGATCGTTCTGAAATTTTGCAGTTTGGAGTATTTCGCGGCTGTTAAGATCGCTATTGAATTTGGTTGAAATCGGTTCAGATTTAGATATAGCTCCCATATATATCTTTCGTCCGATTTGGCCCTTTAGTCCTATAGAAGCTGTATTTTACATCCAATCATTTTGAAGTTTAGAATGGTAGAGTTTCTTGATCCATGAACCAACACTACCGAATTTGAAGAAAATCGGTTAAGATTTAGCTATAGCTCCCATATATATGTTTCGTCCGATTTGGCCCTTTAGTTCTATAGAAGCTGTATTTTACATCCAATCGTTTTGAAATTTAGAATGGTAGAGTTTCTTGATCCATGAACCAACATTGCCGCATTTAAAGAAAATCGGTTAAGATTTAGCTATAGCTCCCATATATATGTTTTATCCGATTTGGCTCTTTAGATCCAATCGTTTGTACACCACACTGTGGTACAGGGTATTATTTAAGTATAAAATGTCCCAAAAGTAAATTTATGTAAACAATTTATACATGAATTACAAAATTTATATATCAGAGTTATTCAATATTACGAGAGTGGTGTAGGGTATTATATAGTCGGCACCGCCCGACTTTAGCCTTTCCTTACTGGTTTTTATTTTGAATTTACATACTTTTATCAGTTGTTTGCACAACCCATTAGTTTTTATTAGTAAAAATTTATAATTAAAAAAATATCAAAACAAAATTCGATCTTTCAGCCAAATTGTAGCATTTTTTAAAGAAATTAAACTTTTAAAACCGAATTATGTCTTCTCTTTCCTCTGCTATGGAATCTCTCCACGAACGATATTATGCTTTCTGGAGGGGATAGGTTCAAACCAGAACTAGTTTAGTTTAGGAGGAGATATAAGGTGTACATCTGTTTATCTGTATTGGAATTCACATATCTGAAAATTCTTAAGTATTCTACTAGACAAGTATTTAAAAAGCAAACCCAGTATTCTGGAAAGAGCGACAAAGTTTGTGTGCCTCTATATATCTGTAAAGGAGCAATACAAAAACGACGGGGTCAAAACCCGCCTATGATTTATTGGTGGTATACGACAATAGTTATACCGACTATGCTTTATGACATTGTCGTCTGGCTCTATAGAAATCCACGCTATGCGTCATACTAAAACCACACACATCCCTATCGGAGCAGAATAAATAGAAAAATGTCACGATTAATCAATATTGTTTCCCTAATGATAATATTTTTTAGCGGTTAGATTCAAATACCAGTATCCAAACTCTGTACTGTACAGAATCGGATTTTGACCAGTGGCCAATTATCGCGCTTTCAAAAACGTGAGTGTTATTTTTTCGTCCTTTCAAATCCTCTTATAAGAAACAAACCTAAATTTTTTTTAAATATATTGCAATACCCAACGAAACGGGTTCGTTGTAGCCAGCTCATAATTCGAGAATAGATCGTTAGATTTTCACGATTTGTGGATTCGTATTGGACCCAGAAGTGGCACTGTGGAGGAAAGTCAAAGGGGCGCGACATGGTCAACACAACCTCATAGCTCGAGAACCGATTTTTCGATTTTGGGCTCGATGGATTCGTTTGGGTCCCATGGAGGGACACCATGGAGAGAACTTTTGGATTGTTCAAAGCGGCGCGATACGCCCCTCGCATCCTCATAACTATTGAACGAGTCTTTTGATTTTATGAATATTGGCCCAAGGAAGAAAACTATTGAGGAAACTTTACGAGCCGTGTTATGCCTCAAATTAAAGGGAATTATGAGAGCTACATATGCTGCAAATAACGCGCAGAATCTTTGGTTTAGTAACAGTCGTCAAAAATATGAGAAAAAAAATGTTTTTTTCCTGGTGCAAAAAAAACAGTAAAAAATAGGAAAAAAAAATATTTTATCACATTATTAAAAAGACAGCATACTAACGAAGAAAACACTGTCTATTTCAATTGAATCTATGGATAGATGTAAATGTTATGAGCCATTTTGTAAATGTTAGGGAAATTCAAAAAAATCTTGTTTCATATTTTTTCGTTTTTAAATTATGTTTTTGCTTATATTGAATTCGTCATATGTGAGAGAGACATATAAGAGACATATAATTTTATAATGTCAGACATTATAAAATTATAGAGAGGACGAGGCTTTATGGCCGTTCGTGACCCTCCATAAATCATGATATGCAATGCGAGAGCTATATTAGATGAGATCTCCTCAGATATAGGGTCATTCAGCAATATTTGTGGTTTTTTATTTATGAGGTTTCCATTCAGTTACTCATTTTAGGGGCATGGACATCCCAGTCATACAGGTAGTTAAATTATATGTACGCAATACAAAGTAGTACGCGGCAGTCTTGAAAATATTGGGTGACTACTTTCGAAGCAAACAGGTACTGCAACTTATGAACCTTAAACCCGGAATTTATGAATGAAATTTCTTATTAATAAATTAGTGTAATTTAGCGCCTTAAAGAGATAAGTCGATTTTCTGAAAAATGTTACAAAGTTGTATTTTGAAGTGTGAGTAAAAGGCAAAGAACTTTTCAATGTGTAAATGATCCCGACAATTTCTGCTACATCTGCGGAAAATATGTAATTAAAAAAATCGACGAGTTAAAAATATGAACGAACCGTGGACACCTAGTATTTTGTGTAATTCGTGCCATGTAAATCTTACTCGATGGACTAGTGGAAGAATGCGGTAAGTACTTTAAAATTAATGTATTGCAATGTTTTGTGGAATAAAATGTTTTAATTTTAGACTTCACGTGCAATTTTGAATGCCAATGATTTGGAGACAACTGCTATTTTTGTCTAAGTTAATAGATTGGAGTAGGAAGTGTCCAAGTACAGCTTACAGCCTAATAACGGAAACATCATCAAGTTCAACTGATTAATCAACTCTGAGCGATTCAAGTTTAAGTCAGAAGTCATCGCTTTTAACTCAGTTTCAAGAGATTTGGAACTGACCAAAGATAAGGCAGAACTACTCTCATCTCGAATGAAACAGTACAATATTTTGGCCCCAGATGTTAACATATCAAATTATAGAGTCCGTGATATACCTTACAAACAATTTTATACAACTGTGGATAACAGATGCTTTTGCAAGGACATTCCCGGATTGTTCGAGGAACTTAATCAAACATACAATTCTAAGGAATGGCGGTTACTTGTTGAAAGCAGAAAAGAAAGTTTGAAAGCAGTACTTTTAGACAACGGAAATCAGAAACCGTCGATTCCCATTGCTCATGCTGTCAAAACCAAGGAATCATACGAATTGATAAAATACATAAAATATGAACATGACTGGAAAATTTGTTGCGCTTTAAAGGTAGTTGGTATGTTATGCCTCTGGGATAGCCAATATTTTGCCACCATTACATATTAAGGTGGGCCTCTTTAAAAATTTTGTAAAAGCGTTAAGGAAAGATGGCAATTCACTCTCATATTTAAAAAGTTTATTAAAAGTCTTTCTTTTCAAAAAATCGAAGGAGTTTCAGATGGGCCTAAATAAGGAAACTGATGAAAGATGTGAGTTTCGAATCATATTTGACGTCGGATGAAATTGCAGCATGGAGGTCGTTTAAGCTTGTAGTTTCAAATTTCCTTGGATCCAATAAAAGCCCATGAAACAATGATTAATGATTTGTTAACAAATTATGAAAAAATTGGTGAGAAATATATTTTTTTTATATTTATGTATATAACACATATGTATGTATTCTTCCAACTTATTTTTCGCTTTATGTATTCCAACAGGTGTAAAATGTCCCTCAAAATTCATTTCTAGCATTCTCATTTAAACTTTTTCCCCGAGAATCTTGGTTTCACCAAGAATTGAAGTCCATCGAGGGGCGTTATCAAGCGCACTGGGATGAAAGAATGATGGGCGATTATATTTGGTTCCTCATTAGAGAAACTGATTCCGAAATCTACAAACGTCAACAAAGAACTCACAATTACTTATAATGAAACTTGTTCATGTAAATAAACACAAGTGTACATAATATAAATATTTTATATATTTATATAAATATCGCTATTTAAACAGAAATTTAAAAAAAAAGATTTTTTGAAATTCTCTTACATTTACCAAAAGGGCTATAATTCTACATTTATAAATAGATTTTTTTTTTCAAATATGCATTATTTTCTTCGCAAACTTTTAAAAAATAAAATAAAATATTTTTTTCTATTTTTTATGTTTTTTTTTTGTCCCGGGTTTTTTTTTTTTTTTTTTTTTGAAAAAAATCGACTTTTTATAATTTGTTTAATGACTGTTACTAAATCACTGTTTCTAAGTGAACGAGATATTTCCAACATTGGTAGCCCACATTAATAGCTTCAATTTAACGTATAAGTCGATCTGATCGGGCATATATTCCAAAAATTATAGTGCAACATTTTTAAAAAAAAAAAATTTATCCATAAAAAAATTTTTGGTTTTGATTTTATGTAACAGTATGCCACAATCCATACAAAAAAATAATTTTTAGGTCTAGGACACAAAAAATTTTTTTTTGTTGCATAGTGATATATAACTCGAGAACAGATCATTCGATTTTCACGAGTGTGGTACCTTCCACACAAAAAATATAATATTTCGATGTATATCGAATTGGCAAGTTCTTCAATTATTCCTATTGTATTTCATACAATACAAATAATTTTAATTGACCGAATTGTAGATAGCAGCATGAGCATATTAGTATTAATATTTTCATTACATTAACGTATTTGGGCGGAACGAAGTTCGCCGGGCCAATTAGTAGTTATATATAAGAGCTATACCAAGTAACGTTTTTTTTTTCAAGAAACTGTTATCTGCTACATTTTATAAAGTTCTCTTCAGAAATGCGAATGCAAAATGGTGTCAATTTTGAACGACGTTGGTTCAGATGTTACATAAAGAATGACTAAATATCGTCATTATTGGAAAGATCACACTTTTGCTTTAAAATGGAACTAATTTCGTGTTGGTCATTTGAAGTTAATGGTACTTCCGGAATAGTCATAAATATATATACATATATACCGGCGTTGCTCGGGTTTCTTTATATAAGGTGTTCAAAACTTCGCAAGCTTGAAGATTTTCTAATAAAAAGTGGGATCATTCCACTTGAAAGTCTAATTGAAATTGAAACTTGAAAGTCTATCAGACTCCTGAAAATAATACCAACTGCTAGTTGTTATAGTAGAAATCATAGAACAAAATTAAAACCGACGTAATAGTATTATAGAATGCAAAGTTTTTTAAAAACAATACAATTACTTGACTGCTCAACCAAAGAGTTCCTGATGATGATCCACGAATAAATGTTGAATAAATGAAAAGAAACAATAAACTAGACCTCGAGCTCAATCATGTAAACTTTTTTACAAAAAACTTAATAAAGTAAAAATGTTGATTGCTAAAAATAATAACAATTAATAGGATATGTAGCATTAGTTACGGGCCAAAAGTGAACACATTGAAGGACTGAATTAAGACTCCAAGTATAATCGGCGGATATCCGTTTTGGTCCATTTTAAGTCATTTTAGTACAGTATATAAAAATACTTAAAGTCTTGTACAGTGTAATGCCTTTATAGTTCCTACAGTTCAGTGAAAAAGGGGGATATTGCCACGCCCCTTTTGATATTTCCCTAACAAAGGGATAATTTTGTGCAAAAAGTTAACAACTTATAGCGTGAGTACAAATGCACGAAAATACTACAAAATTTTGGACAGAAATTATTATGGAGAGATTACTTCGTGTAATATTCCATGTTACATTATTCACACAGTGGTACACCCTCACTTAGGCGGCTTACCCGACTTTTTACTTGTTCTGTATGAAATGTAAAGATTTGAGGCAAAATATGGATTCTAAATCGTGTAGATGCCAAATTGTGTATATGGGAGCTACATATATAAATCGAAACCGATTTTATGAAAGTTGACAGGGCAAATTATTGCCTCATAGAACTACCCTGTTGGCAAATCTGGTGAATACGGTGGATGAGGCATGATTTCGGTATTCTTTTCGGCCAAAAAATTACGAACAAGCAATGATAAGTGATGCAGAAGCCATGAATTGTTGTTCCACAATTCCGGGGGCTTTTTTTGTATAGCTTCTCGCAAGCGGCACATAACTGGAAGATAATACTCCTTATTAACCGTACGACTTTTTGGCAATAACTCATGAAGCACTACACAAAATCGAAGAAAATGGTGTGTAAAACAATTGACATTTGTTCGAACTTCGTGTGCTCTCTTTGGTCTTGACTCTTCCATTGGTACAATTGGGCTTTGGTTTGGATGGTATAACCTTTTAAACAATTCTGGGTCGTAGTTAACGTCATTTAACATTTCCTGAGCGATTCCCATGCCACGGTTTTTGTTGTTCAAAATTCAGCAATTTTGGAACGAACCTCGCTGCCTGCCACACGCTTCATGCCCAAAAATTCCGAACAAATTGTATGGCATGAGACAACCGATATGCCGCCATGCTCTGCTCTAATAATGATTTGACGATGCTCCATAACAATTTTCTTCTCCTTCTCAACATTTTCATCTGTTCTTGATGTGATGGATCTTCCAGGACGAGTGTCTTCATTAACATCTTCTCGACCTTCTTTGAAAAGCTTGTACCACTACTCGCCTAAAAAAATCGCTTCTGTAGTAACGGGTTTTCCAATAGGAATGATATGATTTGGAAGTGATGTTTCGGCCATTTGTAATATCGTCGGCTCAATGCTATTTTGTTCTATACGCCATTTTTTATGATCGGAGAAAAACGCAATTTATTGTTTGAGTAAAAACGGGACTGAAGAGTTACACACTTTTTATTTCATAGGGTTCCCAACAGTGTTCATATGATTCTCATGCATTTCTATGCCATTACATCCAAAAATAAGCAAGTTATAACAATTTTTGTACTTGGCATTTTGGTCCATATCCACTTTTATTATACCCTACACCACACTGTGGTACAGGGTATTATAAGTTTGTTTCATGGCAGATGTTTGTAACACCTTAAAATAACACATTAAATTATGTTTTTGCTTATATTGAATTCGTCATATGTGAGAGAGACATATAAGAGACATATAATTTTATAATGTCAGACATTATAAAATTATAGAGAGGACGAGGCTTTATGGCCGTTCGTGACCCTCCATAAATCATGATATGCAATGCGAGAGCTATATTAGATGAGATCTCCTCAGATATAGGGTCATTCAGCAATATTTGTGGTTTTTTATTTATGAGGTTTCCATTCAGTTACTCATTTTAGGGGCATGGACATCCCAGTCATACAGGTAGTTAAATTATATGTACGCAATACAAAGTAGTACGCGGCAGTCTTGAAAATATTGGGTGACTACTTTCGAAGCAAACAGGTACTGCAACTTATGAACCTTAAACCCGGAATTTATGAATGAAATTTCTTATTAATAAATTAGTGTAATTTAGCGCCTTAAAGAGATAAGTCGATTTTCTGAAAAATGTTACAAAGTTGTATTTTGAAGTGTGAGTAAAAGGCAAAGAACTTTTCAATGTGTAAATGATCCCGACAATTTCTGCTACATCTGCGGAAAATATGTAATTAAAAAAATCGACGAGTTAAAAATATGAACGAACCGTGGACACCTAGTATTTTGTGTAATTCGTGCCATGTAAATCTTACTCGATGGACTAGTGGAAGAATGCGGTAAGTACTTTAAAATTAATGTATTGCAATGTTTTGTGGAATAAAATGTTTTAATTTTAGACTTCACGTGCAATTTTGAATGCCAATGATTTGGAGACAACTGCTATTTTTGTCTAAGTTAATAGATTGGAGTAGGAAGTGTCCAAGTACAGCTTACAGCCTAATAACGGAAACATCATCAAGTTCAACTGATTAATCAACTCTGAGCGATTCAAGTTTAAGTCAGAAGTCATCGCTTTTAACTCAGTTTCAAGAGATTTGGAACTGACCAAAGATAAGGCAGAACTACTCTCATCTCGAATGAAACAGTACAATATTTTGGCCCCAGATGTTAACATATCAAATTATAGAGTCCGTGATATACCTTACAAACAATTTTATACAACTGTGGATAACAGATGCTTTTGCAAGGACATTCCCGGATTGTTCGAGGAACTTAATCAAACATACAATTCTAAGGAATGGCGGTTACTTGTTGAAAGCAGAAAAGAAAGTTTGAAAGCAGTACTTTTAGACAACGGAAATCAGAAACCGTCGATTCCCATTGCTCATGCTGTCAAAACCAAGGAATCATACGAATTGATAAAATACATAAAATATGAACATGACTGGAAAATTTGTTGCGCTTTAAAGGTAGTTGGTATGTTATGCCTCTGGGATAGCCAATATTTTGCCACCATTACATATTAAGGTGGGCCTCTTTAAAAATTTTGTAAAAGCGTTAAGGAAAGATGGCAATTCACTCTCATATTTAAAAAGTTTATTAAAAGTCTTTCTTTTCAAAAAATCGAAGGAGTTTCAGATGGGCCTAAATAAGGAAACTGATGAAAGATGTGAGTTTCGAATCATATTTGACGTCGGATGAAATTGCAGCATGGAGGTCGTTTAAGCTTGTAGTTTCAAATTTCCTTGGATCCAATAAAAGCCCATGAAACAATGATTAATGATTTGTTAACAAATTATGAAAAAATTGGTGAGAAATATATTTTTTTTATATTTATGTATATAACACATATGTATGTATTCTTCCAACTTATTTTTCGCTTTATGTATTCCAACAGGTGTAAAATGTCCCTCAAAATTCATTTCTAGCATTCTCATTTAAACTTTTTCCCCGAGAATCTTGGTTTCACCAAGAATTGAAGTCCATCGAGGGGCGTTATCAAGCGCACTGGGATGAAAGAATGATGGGCGATTATATTTGGTTCCTCATTAGAGAAACTGATTCCGAAATCTACAAACGTCAACAAAGAACTCACAATTACTTATAATGAAACTTGTTCATGTAAATAAACACAAGTGTACATAATATAAATATTTTATATATTTATATAAATATCGCTATTTAAACAGAAATTTAAAAAAAAAGATTTTTTGAAATTCTCTTACATTTACCAAAAGGGCTATAATTCTACATTTATAAATAGATTTTTTTTTTCAAATATGCATTAGTTTCTTCGCAAACTTTTAAAAAATAAAATAAAATATTTTTTTCTATTTTTTATGTTTTTTTTTTGTCCCGGGTTTTTTTTTTTTTTTTTTTTTGAAAAAAATCGACTTTTTATAATTTGTTTAATGACTGTTACTAAATCACTGTTTCTAAGTGAACGAGATATTTCCAACATTGGTAGCCCACATTAATAGCTTCAATTTAACGTATAAGTCGATCTGATCGGGCATATATTCCAAAAATTATAGTGCAACATTTTTAAAAAAAAAAAATTTATCCATAAAAAAATTTTTGGTTTTGATTTTATGTAACAGTATGCCACAATCCATACAAAAAAATAATTTTTAGGTCTAGGACACAAAAAATTTTTTTTTGTTGCATAGTGATATATAACTCGAGAACAGATCATTCGATTTTCACGAGTGTGGTACCTTCCACACAAAAAATATAATATTTCGATGTATATCGAATTGGCAAGTTCTTCAATTATTCCTATTGTATTTCATACAATACAAATAATTTTAATTGACCGAATTGTAGATAGCAGCATGAGCATATTAGTATTAATATTTTCATTACATTAACGTATTTGGGCGGAACGAAGTTCGCCGGGCCAATTAGTAGTTATATATAAGAGCTATACCAAGTAACGTTTTTTTTTTCAAGAAACTGTTATCTGCTACATTTTATAAAGTTCTCTTCAGAAATGCGAATGCAAAATGGTGTCAATTTTGAACGACGTTGGTTCAGATGTTACATAAAGAATGACTAAATATCGTCATTATTGGAAAGATCACACTTTTGCTTTAAAATGGAACTAATTTCGTGTTGGTCATTTGAAGTTAATGGTACTTCCGGAATAGTCATAAATATATATACATATATACCGGCGTTGCTCGGGTTTCTTTATATAAGGTGTTCAAAACTTCGCAAGCTTGAAGATTTTCTAATAAAAAGTGGGATCATTCCACTTGAAAGTCTAATTGAAATTGAAACTTGAAAGTCTATCAGACTCCTGAAAATAATACCAACTGCTAGTTGTTATAGTAGAAATCATAGAACAAAATTAAAACCGACGTAATAGTATTATAGAATGCAAAGTTTTTTAAAAACAATACAATTACTTGACTGCTCAACCAAAGAGTTCCTGATGATGATCCACGAATAAATGTTGAATAAATGAAAAGAAACAATAAACTAGACCTCGAGCTCAATCATGTAAACTTTTTTACAAAAAACTTAATAAAGTAAAAATGTTGATTGCTAAAAATAATAACAATTAATAGGATATGTAGCATTAGTTACGGGCCAAAAGTGAACACATTGAAGGACTGAATTAAGACTCCAAGTATAATCGGCGGATATCCGTTTTGGTACATTTTAAGTCATTTTAGTACAGTATATAAAAATACTTAAAGTCTTGTACAGTGTAATGCCTTTATAGTTCCTACAGTTCAGTGAAAAAGGGGGATATTGCCACGCCCCTTTTGATATTTCCCTAACAAAGGGATAATTTTGTGCAAAAAGTTAACAACTTATAGCGTGAGTACAAATGCACGAAAATACTACAAAATTTTGGACAGAAATTATTATGGAGAGATTACTTCGTGTAATATTCCATGTTACATTATTCACACAGTGGTACACCCTCACTTAGGCGGCTTACCCGACTTTTTACTTGTTCTGTATGAAATGTAAAGATTTGAGGCAAAATATGGATTCTAAATCGTGTAGATGCCAAATTGTGTATATGGGAGCTACATATATAAATCGAAACCGATTTTATGAAAGTTGACAGGGCAAATTATTGCCTCATAGAACTACCCTGTTGGCAAATCTGGTGAATACGGTGGATGAGGCATGATTTCGGTATTCTTTTCGGCCAAAAAATTACGAACAAGCAATGATAAGTGATGCAGAAGCCATGAATTGTTGTTCCACAATTCCGGGGGCTTTTTTTGTATAGCTTCTCGCAAGCGGCACATAACTGGAAGATAATACTCCTTATTAACCGTACGACTTTTTGGCAATAACTCATGAAGCACTACACAAAATCGAAGAAAATGGTGTGTAAAACAATTGACATTTGTTCGAACTTCGTGTGCTCTCTTTGGTCTTGACTCTTCCATTGGTACAATTGGGCTTTGGTTTGGATGGTATAACCTTTTAAACAATTCTGGGTCGTAGTTAACGTCATTTAACATTTCCTGAGCGATTCCCATGCCACGGTTTTTGTTGTTCAAAATTCAGCAATTTTGGAACGAACCTCGCTGCCTGCCACACGCTTCATGCCCAAAAATTCCGAACAAATTGTATGGCATGAGACAACCGATATGCCGCCATGCTCTGCTCTAATAATGATTTGACGATGCTCCATAACAATTTTCTTCTCCTTCTCAACATTTTCATCTGTTCTTGATGTGATGGATCTTCCAGGACGAGTGTCTTCATTAACATCTTCTCGACCTTCTTTGAAAAGCTTGTACCACTACTCGCCTAAAAAAATCGCTTCTGTAGTAACGGGTTTTCCAATAGGAATGATATGATTTGGAAGTGATGTTTCGGCCATTTGTAATATCGTCGGCTCAATGCTATTTTGTTCTATACGCCATTTTTTATGATCGGAGAAAAACGCAATTTATTGTTTGAGTAAAAACGGGACTGAAGAGTTACACACTTTTTATTTCATAGGGTTCCCAACAGTGTTCATATGATTCTCATGCATTTCTATGCCATTACATCCAAAAATAAGCAAGTTATAACAATTTTTGTACTTGGCATTTTGGTCCATATCCACTTTTATTATACCCTACACCACACTGTGGTACAGGGTATTATAAGTTTGTTTCATGGCAGATGTTTGTAACACCTTAAAATAACACAGCTAGACCCACCTTAAAGTATACCGATCGACTCAGAATCTCTAGCTGAGTCGATTTAACGATGTCCGTCCGTCCGTCCGTCCGTCCGTCCGTCCATGTAAAGTTGTTCGTCGACTACAGGTCGCAATTTCACTCCGATCGTTCTGAAATTTTGCAGTTTAGAGTATTTCGCGGCTGTTAAGATCGCTATTGAATTTGGTTGAAATCGGTTCAGATTTAGATATAGCTCCCATATATATCTTTCGTCCGATTTGGCCCTTTAGTCCTATAGAAGCTGTATTTTACATCCGATCGTTTTGAAATTTAGAATGGTAGAGTTTCTTGATCCATGAACCAACATTGCTGAATTTGAAGAAAATCGGTTAAGATTTAGCTATAGCTCCCATATATATGTTTCGTCCGATTTGGCCCTTTAGTCCTATAGAAGCTGTATTTTACATCCGATCGTTTTGAAATTTAGAATGGTAGAGTTTCTTGATCCATGAACCAACATTGCCGAACTTAAAGAAAATCGGTTCAGATTTAGATATAGCTCCCATATATATCTTTCGTCCGATTTGGTCCTTTAGACCATTAGAAGCTGTATTTTACATCCGATCGTTTTGAAATTTAGAATGGTAGAGTTTCTTGATCCATGAACCAACACTGCCGAATTTGAAGAAAATCGGTTAAGATTTAGCTATAGCTCACATATATATGTTTCGTCCGATTTGGCCCTTTAGTCCTATAGAAGCTGTATTTTACATCCGATCGTTTTGAAATTTAGAATGGTAGAGTTTCTTGATCCATGAACCAACATTGCCGAACTTTAAGAAAATCGGTTCAGATTTAGATATAGCTCCCATATATATCTTTCGTCCGATTTGGTCCTTTAGACCATTAGAAGCTGTATTTTACATCCGATCGTTTTGAAATTTAGAATGGTAGAGTTTCTTGATCCATGGACCAACATTGCCGAATTTGAAGAAAATCGGTGCAGATTTAGATATAGCTCCCATATATATCTTTCGTCCGATTTGGTCCTTTAGTTCTATAGAAGTTGTATTTTACATCCGATCGTTTTGAAATTTAGAATGGTAGAGTTTCTTGATCCATGAACCAACATTGCCAAATTTGAAGAAAATCGGTTAAGATTTAGCTATAGCTCCCATATATATGTTTCGTCCGATTTGGCCCTTTAGTCCTATAGAAGCTGTATTTTACATCCGATCGTTTAGAAATTTAGAATGGTAGAGTTTCTTGATCCATGAACCAACATTGCCAAATTTGAAGAAAATCGATTAAGATTTAGCTATAGCTCCCATATATATGTTTCGTCCGATTTGGTCCTTTAGTCCTATAGAAGCTGTATTTTACATCCGATCGTTTTGAAATTTAGAATGGTAGAGTTTCTTGATCCATGAACCAACATTGCCGAATTTGAAGAAAATCGGTTAAGATTTAGCTATAGCTCCCATATATATATTTCGTCCGATTTGGACCTTTAGTCCTATAAAAGCTGTATTTTACGTCCAATCGTGTTGAAATTTAGAATAGTAGAGTTTCTTGATCCATGAACCAACACTACCGAATTTGAAGAAAATCGGTTATTAGCTATAGCTTCCATATATATGTTTCATCCGATTTGGCTCTTTAGATCCAATCGTTGTTATACCTAACACCACACTGTGGTACAGGGTATTATTTAAGTATAAAATGTCCCAAAAGTAAATTTATGTTAACAATTTATACATGAATTACAAAATTTATATATCAGAGTTATTCAATATTACGAGAGTGGTGTAGGGTATTATATAGTCGGCACCGCCCGACATTAGCCTTTCCTTACTGGTTTTAATATTTTTTCGTGCTTGTATTACATGGACCACAAAAAGGGTCGGTATGGAAGGACACTAATTTACATATTGTGATCGAAAGAACGTAAAATACTGAGTGAAAAATATAGGGCGATAGAAAAATTGAGACATAGAACAAAAATATCGAAATTATTTCCCGTTATTCAGAGGAAAACAAATTTACCCTACCAATATCTCGAAAACTACGAGATAGGAAAAAAATGATTGCAGATTCTGAAAGAGCATGCTTGGAACCCATATTATCAACTCCTAACTCAAAAAACACAAAAATGGCGTATGGACCAAAATAGCATTAAGCCGACGATATGTCATGTCTGTCATTTGTTTTTCATTGTATTCAGTAGTGTTTACAATTTCATCACGGAGAGATATACGCAAGAACAACGTTTCAGTTTTATTATCAAAATAATCGTTCTCCAGTTGCAACTTTTCGTGCGCTAAGTCCATTTTTTTTAAATAAAAAAAACACTTCCAGCTTGACACCATTGAGCAGTATTTTAGCTCTCGTTAAGAGCTATCATTTTGTCATTTACCGATTTCCTATCCGACGTACCGTTAAGGAGCTAGAGCAAAAATAAACTTTCCGTTCACATTTGAAAATGATGCTAAGTCCATTTTTTTAAAATCCAAAAACAAAACACTTTCCAGTCGACCTACGATCTTGACACCCATGAGCAATATTTTAGCTCTCGTTAAGAGATATCTTTTTGCTATTGGCCGATTGTGGCTACATGCCACACAGCAAATGAAACAATTGAATTGTTGCGAGAAAAGTTTGGAGATTCGACTATTTAAAGAAATTGTGATATTGAATGACATCCAAGAAGTTGTAAAATTTTTAATGTTCGTAAAAATAATAAATAATAATAATTGAAATCGTATAATCTTGGATCAAAATAAAATAATTGAAGGATTGACAAGATATAATGACTTGGAATACTAAATCAGAAATTTGAAATGATTGATTTAAAGAGAAGTTAATGCTGCATATGGTATCATAAATGGGAGGTACAATTCGAAACCCAGGAAAAATTAAAACTAAAATTAGAAAATGTCAGCAAAAGTTTTGAAAATCCTTTTTTAAATAAAATATATTTGGAAAAATTTCTGTACAATAATTTTATTTGTATTAAATCACATATCTTATTTGAGAAATTTTGTTTGAAAATATATTTTGTTGTAATATATTAATACTTATATATGCGTTCCAAATATATTTTATAGATTTTCTAATAAAATTTATTTGCTCAAGAATATAGTAAAATTTTAAAATTTGTGTTACAAATATATTTCCTTTCGATTCAAACATATCAAAAATGGCGATTTTGCCCCGTGTAGTAAACATTTTTCTGACTCAGAGTACAATCACTATATGCCACTCTCAACATTTCAAGTGATTTTGAGCACTTAATTCAATTTTTTACACAAAATTTGATGCAAATTCTTT
This sequence comes from Eudasyphora cyanicolor, assembly GCA_963930755.1. NCBI lineage: Eukaryota > Metazoa > Arthropoda > Insecta > Diptera > Muscidae > Eudasyphora > Eudasyphora cyanicolor. The sequence goes on from OZ005736.1 coordinate 221,605,362, forward strand.
GATTCATTTTTTTCCACAGCAGAAAATAGCCGTACAATCGAAAGACGTCCAACTGTTATGTCTCTCGCAAAAAAAAAAAAACTAAATACAAACAAAAATAACAAAGAACACATGTTCGAGATAAGTGTGCCAATATATCGAATGTATGTAGCCCGAGAAATTTCAAAATTAGCCCAAATTTCTATACTAAATGCCAAATACAAATACTCGTACATAAATCTGAACCGATTTTCATGAAATTTGGCAGAAGCAATTACAGTCTCATAGAATTTTCTTGTGCTAAAATTTAAAAAGATCTGCAAAAAAGGTTTTTACAGTTTAAATGCTAAATTGGGATGTACATACATAGGGGGATACATCTAAATCAAACCGATTTTGACCAATTTCGTCCATGATGCAAAACGTGTATAGATCAAATCTGCTAGTGATTTTGAGTCAATCGGTAGCTCCAATATTTTTGGGCGTTACAAACATCCTGGCCAAAATAAATTTATAATACCCTGTACCACAGAGTGGTCGTAGTAGTCTGCCTGATTACTGTAATATTTACCAGTAAAAATCTTATCTATTAAGGAGGTTTCAAAGTAACTGAGAATTAATGTACTGACTAAAGTCTGTATCAGTATTTTCTCTCATACTGTGGGCACGCTCTTCTTGAGAAATAATGTCCTTAAGGAACTGCATACGAGTACATACAAGGCTATTGCGAAGCTGTCTAAACTCCAAACGCACCAAACCCTGTTGTGGTTATCGATATTGGACGATACACAGAGAGAGATTGAAGTTATTGCGAAATTACTTTTGCAGAAGCTGAGGTGACGAAGAGTAGCAAAAATCAAGGGATTACCTTCTGTATCTGTGCCTCGCTCTCTCCAGAAAAAATAAGGATACCCTAGCCTCTGTTTCCTTATGAACTCTAACGAAACGTCATAAATAGATTCACGCTTGAAAAACGCTACCAAATTATTCAAATTTACTTTGAAAATCAGTCAATGATCCCGCAACTTGTAGACTACTTCGTTTTCCACTCGATAATCCTCACTTTTGTTTATAACGGCGATCTTTTTTTCAGAACGCTCATTCCTTTATTAAAGCGCTTATCTAATCATGACGATTAGTCAGAGTATACTGATCATATATAAATGTCAAAACATTAGCGCAATGTAACTGTTCTTTTGATAGCTAAACCTTTCGTAAGTTATATCTAAGAAAAACACAAAGCGACTCATATCTGACAAATTCGATAAAAGTCTTAAATTTCAAATCGGTAGGAACGTATAATATATTTTTATATACTTAAATCTGGACGTATTCTTATAAGTTTGACAGTGTTCATTTCTGTATTACGAAACCTTTTTTTGCCAATTTTCGTAAAGAAATATATATATTTTGCAGCGCTCTGATCTCAAATCGGGAGGAACATATATATTGGAGCTATATCTAAATCTTAACAAATTTTCTCGTTCGTCTTTAGACAAAACACCACGGTGTGGTATAAGTTATAGCAACTTGCATACCCCATTCATTGCTTTATTTGAAGTTGCGTTTACATGTATGTCATTATACGTACGATTTTATTTTTTGTGTGTATTATAACCAAAAACCGACAAACAGAAAGGAAAAGTGAAAACTTTTAAAAAGCAAGCAGATTTTACTTGTATCAGTATGTTGTTTGTAAGTTTCTGAACTTTTTATAGGAAATAATCAAAAAGACAGTTTTAGTGTGTCTTTTACCTTATGAAAACAAAAACAAGAGAGTTTTCTGGTAAGTTTCCCAGTGAACATATTGAGTATTTGTTTCATCCCTATTATATATGAAGCAGCCGCGAACAAATTTCAAAAGAGAAGAGCATTAATAAAGCCCTGGTCAAATTTCTGTGAAGAACTGGAAGACATTAGCGAATCCTCAGGACTCTGAGCTTCATGACCCAAATTTTGTCCCAGGACCCTAGCACACCAGACTTCCTCATGAGATCCGATGGACTGCTCAAGAAGAACAGTTAGGAGCCTCTAGAACTTATGATGATGTTGCATCCACCGAAGAACCGCTTGCGTACTCTTTTACAGCTAGTATGGACAATCACATCAAATCTGTTATCGACGATGAGACCATAGGATGGGCGGTGAAATCTTGTAAGCCTTTCAAATCTTCAGGCCCAGATGGAATCATCGCTTTTAAGAATCCTTGGACATTATTCTACCATAGCTACGCGCGACTTTTTTCTGTAAGCCTGCTATGGTAACGTATACTTAGGAGAGATGACAAGGTCGAATTTATACCCATGGTGGGAAGAAATAAACCACAACAATGCAAAAGCCTACAGACCAATTATTCTTTTGTCGTTTCTGCTTAAAGGTCACTAAAACAACTATCACGTTGGGCGAGAGGCTAAGTGTAAACGCCAGGAAGACAGAACTAGTATATTTACCAAATACTACTACAATTATCGAAAGAAGCGTAGTACTTAGGCGTAACCCTAGACTTAAAACTATCCTGAAAGAGGAATTTAGTGGAAAGGGAGAAAAGGCCCTTTGTCCCTTGTCTGCCTGCAGGAAAATGTTCGGACGCAGGGTAGCTCGACCTCTTTAGGCGGTCATTGCTGTGACACGCACCCAAGGGTTGATGTCCCTCGGCAAGAGCACACCAAGTATTCTCACAGGTATCATCACCGAATATGCGTAATTACGCTTCCATTTGAAGACTTCTGTACAAATTGTTTAGCTGAAAAAATGGAGAAACAAGGGCAGCATTTGTTATGTTCTTGTGCAGAAGACCGACTGGACTAAATTCGGAAATCTACTTAGAAATCGATTGGGGCAGCCTACACGCGATTATCTATGTGCAGAAGACATTGATATCAATGTTAAGAAGATTACCGAGGCTCTTGTAAAGCATTCGAAGATAGTTGCCCACTTCGAGAAAGGAAATCTGCCTTTGAGAAACCCTGGATGACAGGACAAATTCGCTCGATTGGCAAAGATGTCCGCAGACTTTACAATAGAGCTCGACGTAAAAAACAATCAGTATATTGGGACGACTACCACAGAAGACTCAAAGAACACAATAAAATCGTTAGATCGGCGAAACGTAACTCCTGGAGGCTTTTCTGTGAACAGGTAGACAGCGTTAACAGCATGTCTAAAATGAAAAAGTTCCTCTCAAAAACTCATGTCCAACCGAAACACTGGTGGATGAAACGGGTTAAAGGATGGAAACTATAGAGGATACCGTAAGGCTCTTGATGAAAACTCATTTTCCGACTGGTAATGCTGGACCAACAGAGGAACAGTTACAGAATGAAAATGTATTGCATCAAGTACCTATTACGGATATAACAGATGGTATGGTTAAAGAAGCGATAAAAAGTTTCTCTCCCTTTAAGGCTGCGGGACCGGATGGAATATTTCCAGCACTTCTGCAGAATGAGGTGGATCTGGTATCAACTCATCTGGCTGGAGTGTTCACTGAATGCCTAACCCATTCATATACCCCAAAAAAACTGGCAGGAATCAAGGGTGGTCTTCATACCAAAGCCTGGCAAGGCGAGTTACACGACCCCAAAGGCTTATCGACCCATTAGCCTTACTTCTTTCCTGTTAAAAACAATGGAGCGAATAATTGATGACATGGTCAAAGTTAAAATAGCGGATGACAGGCTAAAATGCAAACAACACGCCTATGTCAAAGAAAGATCAGTGGAAACAGCTCTGCATGAGGGAGTGCACCACATAGAAGAGTCCTTCAGTAAAGAAATGTATACACTTGCTGTTTGCATAGACATTGAGGGCGCATTTAACAATGTACAGACCGATACACTTATCCAGTCCTTAGACGAGTTTCAGGTTGACCGGGCGCTGAAAAACTGGATCAACAATATGCTAAGGAATAGGTGGATTATTTGTGGGTCATATGACGTAAAAATTAGAGACAAGGTAAATCGTTGTATACCTCAGGGGGGCATTTTATCGCCTCTTCTATGGGTTACGACGATACACAGTCTCCTAAAAGCCCTCACCAATGAAGGACTTAAATCAGTCTGTTATGCAGACGACGTTGTAATACTTCTAAGGGGCTTTCATCCAAATATATTATGCAGAAGAGCTGAAGAGGCACTTAACATAGCATATAACTGGGCACAACCAAGGGGATTAAATGTTAACCCAGACAAAATAGAAATATGTCTATTTACAAGGAAAACGAAGATCCCACGTTTTACCCCGCCTCGATTCCTGAATAAGACAGTTGCTATAACTAAAAAGGAGTAATCTTGGATCAGAAACTGTACTGGAAAGATCATCTTGAAGAAAGAGTTACAAAGGCACACAGATGTTGGTCGTTGTGCAGAAGAGCTATAGGTTTAAAATGGGGACTACGTCCAAATATGACTCACTGCTTTACATGAGCGTGATTAGACCAATAATCACCTACGCCTCTGTAGTGTGGTGGACATCAATGCACAAGAATTGCAACGTAATACCTTTGCAAAAAATTCAACGTATGTGCTGTCTAGGCATAAGCGGGGCATTTAGAACTGCACCAACAAAAGCGTTGGAAACCAATAGACGTCCGTATAAAGTATGAGGCAGCCCTCACAGCAAGACGTCTACAAGTGATGGGTGAATGGATAAATCGAGACCACAAGTCGTATCATCAGAAGATTTTAGAATATCTAGTTGGTCACATTCAAACGCCAGAAATCTCGGACCGCATTCCTGAAGTGCGGCTTACAGCTACCTGTGATACGTTTGTGCCAGACAGACGCTCCTGCGAAAATGGAACTTTGGCCCATGTGCCAGTGGGAACCAGCTGCTACACGGATGGGTCCAAGCGAGGAGGAAGGACAGGTCTGGGACTTTTTATGTCCCAGACCTGTCTGTAAAAGAACGATAAATGATTACTCAGCCCATGGTCAATTTCGTCTTTACTGGGTACCAGGACACAACGGAGTGATTGGAAATGAACGGGCAAACAACTTGGCTTCAAAGGGCAGAGAACTTCGAGTAATAAACTTGGAAAATTGGAAACCTTTCGAAGCCACGAAAAATGAGTTGAAGCACTGGGCAGTGATGGCTCATAAAACTGTGTGGAATAGCGCAACAGTAGGAGCAACTGCAAAGATATTGTGGGGTGACCCAAATGAAAAGAAAACAAGAAGTCTTCTGAAACTAAACAAGATCGATATTAGTAAGATGATGAGTGTTCTAACGGGACACTCAAGCTTACAAGCACATCTTCATCGCATAGGACTAGCAGGAAACGACGAATGCAGGGCATGCAGAGAAAACATCGAAACGATGGAACATTTTCTGTGTCACTGCCCGGCTTTCACACATTCAAGATCCCAACATTTCGGGTCCGACATATTACCAGACTTGACTCATCTCAGAGAATATGACTGGAAGATACTGAGAAAATTCGTGTCTAGTACCGATTTTCTGTAACTCGTGAGGTATAAAAAGATCATAAATAAGGAGCGCACAACAGGCCGAACAACTGGCTTAAGTGTATGTCCATGGACATGAGACGTTTAAACGTCTCCTCTCTTCAACCTAACCTAACCTAACCTGTGCAGAAGAAGAAGACGCGGCAATAGTTATTAAAGGAAGTTTCTGTGTACTCTTAGATACATCATACAGCAGGCCCTTAATACAACCGCAAGATCGGCTTCCGATAATGGTCGGCACTAGTTCTTTTCACCAGGATAAATAAGTTACCACCAGTTACCTCCTTGAGGGTATTGAAATTCCCTTCTTCGAATGCACAAAAAGACTAAACAAGAAGTTACACTTCGCATCCAACATTTTTAAAGAGCAAAGAAGGCTGTGGTAGCGCTATATACCGGTACAATGGCAATAGGAAAACGCTGTTGTCTGAACCCGCCTATAGGGTTGTATACGAAGTAGTCAGACCAATAATTTCTGTACGACATTGTCGTCTTGTGGACAGCACTGCAGAAATCCACCTTTTGCGAGATACTACGAACTAACGATCGGAACTAACGTCGGTATAAATATTTGCTTTGATAGTCAGGCTGTTATCATGTTCCTGAAAACTATATTTCTAAATTCAAAAGCTGCCCTCGACTGTCGCAGATATCTTAACGAGATGCTGAACAGTTCAATATTCTCCTTACGGATCACAGGGACAAACCAGCGAACTTGCAAGACTAGGAACTATGTTACTAGCTCCAAGGGAACTGGGTTATGTGGACATGAATCTAGCGACCTTCAAGCTCTTCTTGAGAGATAGTGCACTTACGGCAACAAGTGACAGATGTTCACTAGGATGGAACCGGACCGGCCTAAGCTCAAAACGCATGAACGCACTGCTGTAGTTGTCGAGACTGGGATTCTCACTTATAGTGTCTGTCATGACGGGTCACTATCTTATCGGACGGCAAGCAGAGATATTGAAGGTTTTGCATAATGTCTTCTGCAGAAGCTGTGGGAACGAAGACGGGAAGGAATCAATAGAACATCTTCTGTGTTTGTGCCGCGCTCTCTCTAGAAGGCGACATGCAACATTATGCTCTTATTTCTTTAGGAAGTTAGCTAACTTGGCTGAAGTTGGAATCTGCCAACTTGTGAGCTTTTTAAAGCAATATCACTGGATCAACGGGAGGGGCTAGAGATAACTTATGTTCTGCCTTACGTCCCTGTGGTAACACAATGGACTGTATAGTATACGGGAGTCTGATTTACACTCTTAACCTTACCTATGTTCTTGTAAAGGACACATATGATGCAGGCTCTTTGAAGACCTTAACAACCTAGCAGATGCTCCTCTTATACCCGTCACCAAATTTATAGAGAAATCTTCCTGGTTCAGTAGAGCCATTAATAATAATGAAGAACGTTATGCTAAAGAAGCCACATTCCTTTCACCCATTGTTTCTTTTACTAATCATTCCTCTATCACTTAAGGAAACCGCAATGGACTGCACTGCACACAAGTCTATACACGAATTGAATATATTCATAAAACATAACTTTTTTTCCTGTGAAATATTATTCAAACATTCAGTACAATTCCATAAATAACTATCTATAAAAGTTTCACTGGTTTCGATATGTCGAATGTGCCACTCCAGTCCTCAATTCAAAAACTATAGAATTAATTTAAAACATTCCCAACAAGAATGTAGGCATTAGTTTCTATCTTGTGGAATTCCAAAACAAACATTTTAAAGGATTTCTTGATTTAAAGTAAAAGCTTTTAATTCGTCTCCCAAATACCCATTAATATTCTATGTACTTTGCAGAAAGTTACTATTTACGACACCAGAGTGCCTATAGACGACGATGCCCAAGAGTAGTAGCAACAAATAACTTACAAATTAAATTTTCGAGAAACAAGATAAATGTATTCCTCAAGTTGTTATCGAAAACCAACCGTCGTACACTGGAAAGAACACAATGTGAGATAACGAGAGATACCAACACCGTCATTAATGCAAAGTTTTCAATTTCCCATCTTTACTTAATTATGCGGTATGACAGGGAAAAGGCGACACAGTTCCACTCCCATCCACAGCAATGGACGACCAGATAGAGTAGCCACAATTGTGGCTGTGTATTGAAAACAAAGACAGCAATTATTGCTCTCAAATTTTGCCGCAAAGGAAAACCTGTTGTAACTTAATTCTGCAACTGGAGTACCGTGGGGACAGAGTAAAAATATTGTATTCACATTCTATGTCCTTTGTGCTGAAATGGGGTTTTACGGTACTAGCCCTTCTTGTCTGTATACAGAAGTAAGTAGTCAATATACACTCTGTTAAAAAGGTTCAATTGGACAAATCGTATGTATGACTTCAGCTCATTTGCTTTTATGAGCAGCCAGTTGCAGTCATGCTTGAACTTATTTAAATAATCTGTCTTTCTAAATATTTATATAATTGTGATTCTAACTAGGATATTCTCCCGGCTTCAAGACCATTTTGTTTCTATATTATTATAGAAACAATTATTTTATACATGGCGGTGTACAAATATGTATTAAAAATTGGCAGCACACATACTGGATCATGATTTCTGAGCCGTGACACTCGTTATCAACAGTTTTTAATACATATTTATACACCGCCATGTATAAAATAATTGTTTCTATAATAATATAGAAACAAAATGGTCTTGAAGCCGGGAGAATATCCTGGTTAGAATCACAAAGATTTGCAGACCGAATAAAAGCAAGCAAGCAACATTTATATAATTTTTAGAACCGATGTCTTCCGATCGAGATGAAACTTACACCATGTTTAGTCCTATTGGATAGTAGTTATGACACAACATTTCAACCGAATCGGTTAAGGACTGTCCGAGATGATGGTTTCGAATTTTGAAATTTTATTCAAACGGACTTTTGTCCCATCCATATAACTTATTATCTTTGTTTTACTTCAATTTTGGTGCAGGTAGCATATATTAAGCTATATTTACGAAAATTGGTACAGAGGCATTCCTTATACTGGGGAAGATCTCTATTGAAAATGGGGTATATTGGTCCATGTTTTGATATAGCCCCCACATAAATGTCCCCACCGATGTGACTTCTTGACAATTTAGAGAAAACATTTTTCAATGGATCTGGCTGAAATTGAAGAATTTACATTGTATATTGGACCTTATCGTCCCTAATAAAAATGGGTCACATCGGTCCATGTTTTTGTATATCCCCCATATAAAGGTCCCCACCCAGAATGGATTCTTTAATTCATCTGGCTGAAATTTAAGAATTCATACTAAATATTATAACTAATTGGGAAACATCGGTCCATGTTTTGATATAGCCCCCATATAAAGGTCCCCACCGATGCCAGAGCGGATTCTTCAATTGATCTGGCTGAAATTTGAAAATTCATACTTAATGTTGAACCTAATCGTTTCTAGTTGAAGTGGGAAAGAACGGTCCATATTTTGATATTGCTCCCATATAAAGGTCCCTTCCAATTAGAGTTCTTAGCGAAATTTAATCTTTTGTACTTCATATTGAGTAAAATCGTTTCTAGTGAAAATGGAGTGTATCGGTCCGTGTTTTGATAAGTATAAGCCCCTCATGAAGGTCAAGTTTTTAAACATGTGTGTCTGGAATTTAGAAATGCACTCTACGTATTTAACCTGCAACTGTTATTAATAATAATGGTTATCCGTGCATTTGTTGGCAAACAATGGTGCAGGGTATTATACAGTCGGCCCCGTCCGACTTTAATCTCTCCTTAATGGTTTTATGTTGGCACACTTGCCTCGAACATAAGTTATTAGCTGAGTTTGTTTGTGTTTCGTTTAGTTCGGTTGTGTGAGACATAACAGCTAGACGGCGGGATTTTTCGAAATTCGTACTTTTGGACGCACAGTGGGTCAGGAAAGAAAAAAGTGTGGTACCATAGCCAAATCCAAACGGTTACAGCTATAGTCGCAAAATGTGAGGTGTGAGGATAGCCCTTAATCGGGATATGACGTATTTTTCGAAATTCGAACCTTTAGCCGCACAGTAGGTCAAAAAGGGATAAATATGGTAGCGCAGCTAAATCCAAATGGCAAGAGTGGAACAGATAGGGATATATATGATACCACTGACTAATGTAACAGCTAGAGTTAAAATTGCGAAATTTGGAGCGAGGTTTTTCCTTACGATAAAGGATCGTAATAGAAAGTTTTTTCGAAATTCGTACTTTTAGTGGCACAGTGTAAAAGGTGGTACAGTTTGGTAAAAATGGTTGAACATGGTCCCATGGTGCTATGGTAGCTCTTGGAACATAAACTAGAAAGCAGAATCGTTTTTACACCCTACACCACACCGTGGTGCAGTTTGTTTCATGGCAGATGTTTGTAACACCTACAAATACTAAAGCTCAATTTAACCATGTCTGTCCATCTTTTGTTGTTCGTTGAGTACAGGTCGCAATATCATTCTGATCGTGCTGGAATATTGCAGTTAACAGTCGCCTTAGGAAAGAACCCTGTTGAAATTGGTTGAAATCGGTTCAGATTTAGATAAAGCTCCCATATATATGTTTCGTCCGATTTGGCCCTTTAGTTCTATAAGAGCTGTATTTTAGATCCATTTGTTTTGAAACAAATATTTACATTTAAATGCACATAAATATTTGTTTGGAAATAATAGTCCCAAATAAAAATATATTGGGATGTAAACAAAAATTTGTGTAGAACAACATCTGTCCAAATATATAATTTTTGTGTAATTTTAAGTAATTATTATATATTTAGAGTGTACCCTAAACATGTATATGTTTCAAGCCGAACATGTTTGGGACAATATACTATATAACTTGAATGAACACTAGCAAATTCGAAGAAAATCCGTTCAGATTTAGATATAGCCCCATATATATGTTTCACCCAATTTGACATGTAAGCGCTTTAGAACACGTATTTTATATCCGATCAGTACGAAATTCAAGAGAGAGAGTTTTCTTATTACGTGAATTAACTCTACCAAATTCGGAGAAAACCCGTTCAGAGTTATATATAGCCCCTAATATATATGTTTCATGCGATTTGATATGTAAGCGCTGTAGAAATCGTATTTTATACCCGATCTGTTCAAAATTCGGCAGAGAGAGTTTTCTTATAACGGGAATGAACGCTACCAAATTCGGAGAAAATCTGTTCAGATTTAGATATAGCACCACGTATATATGTTTCATCCGATTTGATATGTTAGCGCTGTAGAAACCGTATTTTATATCCGATCAGTACAAAATTCGGCAGAGAACATTTTCTTATTACATGAATGAAAACTACCAAATTCGGGGAAATTCAGTTCAGATTTAGATATAGCTCCCATATATATGTTTCACCCGATTTGACATGTAAGCGCTGAAGAAACAGTGTTTTAAATCCGATCAGTACGAAATTCGGCAGATAGAGTTTTCTTAATACATGTATGAACATTGCAAATTCTTACCTCAATGCAAATTATCGCATTGTTAGGGAGTTGTAGGGTATTATATAGTCGGCCCCGCCCGCCTTTCTGTCTTTCCTTACTGGTTTTTATTTGGGACAATTATTTACGAACCAAATATTTATTTGCATTTACATATGTATTCAGAGTCAGTCGCCGCCAGTGGTAGCGAACGGACGTGTTATTGCAGAGCGGATAGTTTTTTCAACCTATTACGCAATACTTATTCACATACCTACTACGCAACCACAAGGTGTTGTTCTTAAAGTGGGGGTTGAATTTGTTGCATCTCGGTCTCAGGACAGACATTTTGAAAGTAGTCCCGAAGGCCAACATCGACGTACCTATTACGGGGAAATACTGGCTATGGGGGTCTCTCCCAAACATTTATGATTAACCCTGATGAAGTAAATGATATTACGGTGCAGGGAAAAATAAACCCAGTACCGGCGGAAAGCGTTGATTTACTCGCGAGTCACGTGTCGTCGTTATCAAACAATCGTGAGCAAGTAACTTCTACGGCGTTTGGTGCCTCGGATTCCGTAGTCGAAACAGATACAAGAGCACATCTAGCCTTTGGCAAAATAAACGATGAGGAGGATAAAGAAAACCCAAGGGGGCTCTAAGCAACCCCAACTTTTAAAAGCCAGTGGGAACTCGGACTCTGAGTCATCAAGTGATAACAATATTACTATTGTTGAAAATCGGAAAAGACTGTCAGGGGCACAAAGAAGGAAACTGAATAAGATGAACCGGCAGAAGATATTACAGGATGAATCTGACTCTTCGACATCTACTAAAAGAGTCAGATCTCCCGAAGAGCATAGCGATGCGAAATTGACTAAGAAGTAAAAAAGCTCACCGACACCCAGCACTTCGGAGAAACCTATTCAATCTACCAAAAAAGGAGTTTCTAGACAGAATCCGTTAATGGTGGAAGGTGAAGTTGATCCTGTTGTTGAGAAGGTGAGTAAGTCCACCAAACAATCCATAAAAGAGGGGGCCTCAAACAAAAAGACCCATTCTAAAGGAAAAAGCAAGGTGGCTATAAGAAAGGGTAAGGAAACACCATCTTATTCCCAAATAGCCAAAAAACATATTCAGGACGAACTACACTATGCCACAATTGATAGCAGTAGTGCGTCTGGCAGAATTCCCGAAGAGCAAAATAGCATCTTCGAAAATTTGTTCTACACAAAGGTATTGGACCATATTCTCGAATCTAATAATGGACCAACAATCCAAGTAATGAGTTGCACGTTTGAGAGGGGCGTTTTGATGCTGAAACTGGCATCACAATGCTGTGTCGATGTCCTCAAAAAACTAGTGGAGAGCATCCCCTCACATTGGGACGGCGCAAAGCTGAAACTGGTAAGGAAAAGCGATATCCCTGTACTCATAAAAACATCTTTCTATGTCAGAGGATGGGCAAGTAAGGTACCGTCAGAGCGCATACTCAACGTCATTGGCAAACAAGATTCGAACCTTAAAGTGGGGAAGTGGGAAGTCTTCCACAGGAAAAATGATCCCGATGGTTCTCTCCTGGTGGTATGCATAGACCCGTATTCCAGGGATAGCCTTTTCAAGACAAAAGGAATGGCATTTTTCGGGATTTGGAAAATCTTCTTTAAGATTGGAAAAACCCCCATTGGCAGGACAGTTAAGTCGAGCCCAAACAGGAACGTACCGCCTGCAGTGGCAAACGAAAATAGTGAACAGAAAGAAGCGAGTGAGACAATTCCAAAAAGTGAGGTGGAAGTGGTCGATAACATCGCCAATTTGCCGATAACATCATCAATTTTGCAGAAAGTTCCCAGCAAAGGTGGTGATAAGGATATGAACAGGAGCACAAAAACTCAAAACAAAGAGGGAGCGACAAAAAACAACACCGCCTTCCAAAAAGAGGTCGATAACATTACCAAATTGCCGATAATATCACCAATTTTGCAGAATGTTCCCAGCAATACTGGTGATAGGAATAGGTGCATAAAGAATCAAAACAAAGAGGGAACGACAAAAAGTAACACCGCCTCCCAAAGAGGTCTACTTGAAGAGTGTGTAATAGGTAGTAAACGAAAGTAGGATAAAGACTCACTACAAAATAAAGAGGGAGTGCAACCAAATAGGATATACGACTCCCAAAGGAAACTTTTACTGGAAAGACAATGATTGAGGTCATCCAGATAAACCTCCACCGGAGCGAAACGACATCCATTGCTCTGATGAACATAATAAATAAAGGCAGGGTTCATGTTGCTTTGTTCCAGGAACCGTGGACTACTAGTAACAAAGTTACTGGATTAAACCATATGAACTACAATCTTTTCTACGCTAAACAGGTACTCGTTGGAAACCTCGTCCAAGGACTTGTATTCTGTTCCATAAAAACTTATGCTATCTTTTCTCTCCAGAGTTTTCAACATTGGACGCATGTAATGGAATGATGCAATGTAATGGAAGTATGTACCTCTCGTCAGTATACCTGCCATTCGATGCGCCGACATTGCAATCTACGTCGGAATTACAACGTCTGGTAAGGGAATCCAAAAATACAAGTAATGTGTTACTAGCTGGTTGTGATGCCAACTCACACCATATTGCTTGGGGTAGTACTGACACCAATAAAAGGGAACAAGCCCTTATAGAATTTTTGAATACTAACGATCTCCTAACTCTCAACATAGGGAACAAGGCGACCTTTGTTAACAAAGTTAGGGAAGAAGTATTAGAGATAACGATATGCTCGGAAAACCTCATTGATGAGATCCATGAGTGGAGGGTTTCGGATGAACACTCCTATTCGGACCACCGTTATATAAGGTTTAAAATTGCACAGCCACCGCCTAACCCAATAAGTTTCCGTAATAAGGCTAAAACCGACTGGACCAAATTCGCCAATCTACTTAGAAATCGATTGGGCCAGCCTAAACACGATTATCCAAGTACAGAAGACATTGATATCAATGTGAGGAGGATTACTTGTAAAATCATTCGAAGATAGTTGCCCGCTTCGAGAAAGGAAATCTGTCTATGAGAAACCCTGGATGACAGGGCAAATTCGCTCGACTGGCAAGGATGTCCGCAGACTTTACAACAGATGTCGACGTAAAAAGCTATCAGTATATTGGGATGACTACCATAGAAGGCTCAAAGAATACAATAAAATCATTAGACTTGCGAAACGTAACTCCTGGAGACTTTTCTGTGAGCAGGTAGACAGCGTTAACAGCATGTCCAAAATAAAAAAGTTCCTCTCAAAAACTCATATCCAAACCGAAACACTGGTGGATGAAACGGGAAAAAGGATGAAAACTTTAGATGATACCGTAAGGCTTTTGATGAAAACTCATTTTCCGAGTGGTAATGCTGGGTCAACAGAGGAACAGTTACAGACCGAAAATGTAATGCACCAAGTACCTATTACGGATCCTATGGTTAAAAAAGCAATAAAAAGCTTCTCTCCTTTTAAGGCTGCGGGACCTGACGGAATATTTCCAGCGCTTCTTCAGAATGAGGTGGATCTGGTATCAACTCATCTTGTTGGAGTTTTCACTGCATGCCTAACGCATGCATATACCCCAAAAAATTGGCAGGAATCAAGGGTGGTCGTCATACCTTTGCCTGGCAAGGCGAGTTATACGATCCCAACGGCTTATCGACCTATTAGCCTAACTTCTTTCCTCTTAAAAACAATGGAGCGAATAATTGACGACATGATCAAAAGTAAGATAGCCGATGACAAGCAAAAATTGAAGCAACACGCATATGTTAAAGGAAGATCAGTGGAAACAGCTCTACATGAGGTAGTACACCACATAGAACAGTCCTTCAGTGAAAAATTGTACACACTTGCCGTTTGTATAGACATTGAGGGCGCTTTTATCAACGTTCAGACCGATACACTTATCCAGTCCTTAGACGATTTTCAGGTTGACAGGGCGTTGATAAACTGGGTCAACAATATGCTAAGGAATAGGTGGATTATTTTTGGGTCATATGGCGTAAATATCAGAGACAAGGTAAATCGTGGTATACCTCAGGGGGGCATTTTATCGCCTCTCCTATGGGTTACGACGATACACAGTCTCCTTAAAGCCCTCACCAATGAAGGACTTAAACCAGTCTGTTATGCAGACGACGTTATAATACTTCTAAGGGGCACACATCCAAACCAACTATGGAGGCACTCAACATAGCATATAACTGGGCACAACCAAGGGGACTAAATGTCAATCCAGACAAAATAGAAATATGTCTATTTACAAGGAAAAGGAAGATTCATCCTTTTACCGCGCCTCGTTTCCTGGATAAGAATATCGCCATATCTAAAAAGATAAAATACTTGGGAGTAATCTTGGATCAGAAACTGTACTGGAAAGATCATATTGAAGAAAGAGTTACAAAGGCCCACAGATGTTGGTCGTTGTGCAGAAGAGCTATAGGTTCAAAATGGGGACTACGTCCAAATATGACACACAGGCTTTACATGAGCGTGATTTGACCAATAATAACCTACGCCTCTGTAGTGTGGTGGACATCAATGAACAAAAGTACAACATAATACCATTGCAAAAAGTGCAACGTATGTGCTGTCTATGCATAAGCGGAGCAATTAGAACCGCACCAACAAGAGCGTTGGAGACTATACTGCACATCCAACCAATAGATATCCGTATAAAGTATGAGGCAGCCCTCACAGCAAGACGTCTACAAGTGATGGGTGAATGGATAAATCGAGACCACAAGTCGTACCATCAGAAGGTATTACAATCACTGGTCGGTCATATTCAAACAACGGAAATCTCCGACCGCATTCCTGAAGCGCGGCTTACAGCTACATGTGAATCGTTCGTGCCAGACAGACGCTCCTGGGAAAACGGAACACTAGCTCATGCGCCAGTGGGAACCAGCTGCTACACTGATGGGTCCAGGCTAGGAGGAAGGACGGGTCTGGGACTTTTTATTGATAAACCAGAAGTCGAACTTTACTTCCGCCTCCTAGACCATAACACAGTATTTCAAGCAGAAGTACGACACAATCACGGAGTGTGTTAACTTCCTCAGTAATACCACAAATAGCCAAATGGCGATCAAAGCAATAACATCGGAAAAGGTCAAATCCAGAACCGTGTTAGACTGTAAAAGAACGATAAATAATTACTCAGTCCATGGTCAACTGCGTATTTTTTGGGTACCGGGACACAACGGAGTGATTGGAAATGAACGAGCAAACAGCTTGGCTTCAAAGGGCAGAGAACTTCGAGTAACAAACTTGGAAAATTGGAAACCTTTCGAAGCCACGAAGGATGAGTTGAAGCACTGGGCAGTGATGGCTCACAAAACTGATTGGAATAGTGCAACTGTAGGAGCAACTGCAAAGATACTGTGGGGTGACCCAAATGAGAAGAAAACCAGTAGTTTTCTGAAACTAAAAAAGATCGAGATTAGTAAGATGATAAGTGTTCTAAAGGGACACTCAAGCTTACAGGCACATCTTCATCGCATAGGACTAGCAGAAAACGACGAGTGCAGGGCGTGCAGGGAAAACATCGAAACGATAGAACATTTTCTGTGTCACTGCCCAGCTTTCACACATGCAAGATCCCGATATTTCGGTTCCGACATATTGCCAAACTTGACTCATCTCAGAGGATATGACTGGAAGATTTTCTGTAATCCGTGGGGTATGAAAATCATAAATAAGGAGCGCACAACAGGCTGAACCACTGGCTTAAGTGTATGTCCATGGACATGAGACGTTTTAAACGTCTCCTCTTTTCAACCTAAACTAACCTATGTATTCAGAAAATACTTCAACGCCTTAATTTTAAGACAATTTTTATGTTTTTTAGTAATTCAACTTGAATTTTTTTCAAAAATTTAAAATTTTAGTAAAATTCCTTAAAAAATTGAAATGGTATAAGTCAAAAAATTATAACTTGTAATAAATATAAATTAAAAATTAATACTTTAAAACAAAACCTATTGCTATTTATGTCATTATAAATTTGTTTTTGGACCAGTCACGTACACTACCACCAGATACATATGCACAAAATTATAGCACTCTCTCTAACAAATTGTGCAAGATATATCAATTTCAAAATTTGGGTTATATGGGCGGGTCCACGCCCATTGTCCGATCCAACCCATTTTTGTGTCAATCACGTAGAGTTACACTCTGGCTAACAAATTGTGTAAGATATCTCAATTATAAAATTTGGTTTATATGGGCGGGGCCATGCTCATTCGTCCGATCCGGCCTATGTTTTGACCAATCACGTGGGCTGACACAAAACACTTATATACAAAATTACAGCACTTTCCTAATTTTTAGTAATTGTTAGTACAAATTTCCTGATTTCAAATAAATCAGGGTTTTCCAATATGGACATAACAATTTCGTATCTTTATGTCAATGCACCCTTAAACATTTTTAATGATCTTTCGATGTCAAAACTTAGTCGAAGTCAACATATTCATCATGGTAAAGTTCACTTACGTGCACCGCTTGCAAATCATTAAAAATTACTATCGAAATTCTGAGTCGGTGGTCGCAACGAAAATCCAGAATTTCATCGAAAAATCATCTTCAGCGATGAAGCTCATTTCTGGCTGAGTGGTTTTGTCAATAAACAAAATATGCGTTATTGGACAGCGACAAACCCACATATGCTTCAAGAAGGTGTGATTGGGCCGTATTTTCTCGTCGATGAAAACAATCGTCATGTCAATGGAGAGCGCTATCGTGCCATGTTAGAAAATTATTTTTGGCCAGAATTGGATGAGCTTGACATCGCCGATATGTGGTTTCAACAAGACGGTGCCACTAGCAAATTCGGTGAACGTGTTATCTTGAGATATGGTCCAGACGAATGGCCACCTCGTTCATGCGATTTAACGCCATTGGATTTCTTTTTATGGGGCCGCATCAAGTCATTGGTCTATGTTAACACTTTAGACGAGATCATAGACAACATCCAACGCGAAATTGCCAACGTTTTGGTCGAAATGTATGCAAAAGTGGTGGAAACTGGGTCCAAAGAATAGATCGCTGTTACGGGCTCGTGGTGGATATATGACCGAAATCGAATTTTATTCTTAAATTGTAACATTTCACTACAGCTGTAATAAATTTGAACTCTATATCTTACACGCTGAAAAAAATCGCTTCTGTAGTATATTGTCCCAAATATATTCGGCTTGAAACATATATGTGTTTAGGGTACACTCTAAACATATAATATTGGGTACACACAAAAAGTATATATTTGGGAAAATGTTATTCTAAACAAATCTTTGTTTACATCCCAGTATGTTTTTATTTGGGACTATCATTTCCGAAACAAATATTTATTTGCACTTAAGAATTCAGAAAATACGTTAATTGTGTTAAATTTTTTATAAATTCAAAGTTATTTTTTAAGACATGTTTAAAGTTCGTAAAAATAATAAATAATAATAATTTAAATCGTATAATCGTGGATCAAAATAAATTACTTGGAGGATTGACAAGGAATTATGACTTAGAATACTAACTCAGAAATTTTAAAATGATTGATTTAAACTGAAGTTAATGCTGCATATGGTATTGTAACTGGGAGGTACAATTCGAAACCAAGGAAACGTTTTAACTGAAATTCTAAAAAGTCAGCAAAGTTTTGAAAATCATTTTTAAATAAAATATATTGGGATAAATTCCTAAAGAATAATTTTATTTGTATTTAAACACCTATTTTATTTAATAAATTTAGTTCGCAAATATATTTTGTTGTAATATATTAATTTATGCGTTCCACATATATTTTATTGATTTTCAAATTAAATTTATTTGCTCAGAAATGTATAATATTTAAAAATTTGTTTTACAAATATATTTTCTTTCGATTCAAACATATCAAAAAAGGCTATTTTGCCCCGTGTAAATATTCTGTGTTTTAATAATATATAAAATTGTTATGTCCTCAATGGGAAACCCTTTATAAGCTTGATTTTAGGAAACATTTAGCTAGATTTTTCCAAATTTCAAGACAATTTTTACTTCAACTAAGTAAATTTTTTCTTAATTTGAACTAGGTGTAAACACACTTAAAAAAATCGCTTCTGTAGTATATTGTCCCAATATATTCTGCTTGAAATATATAAATGTTTAGGGTACACTCGAATAATATTATATTTTTGGAAAGATGTTGTTCTAAACAAATCTCTGTTTCCGCCCTAATATTTTTTATTTTGCACTATTATTTACGAAATAAATGTACAAAAAATATAGAAATTTGATTTGTGTGGAAATAGAACGGAATATTATATGTATCTATATATATAAAAATGGAAAAATGTTTGTATGTATGTATGTATGTATGTATGTGTTTTATAGACGCTCAAACCACTGGACCGATTTTAAAATTTTTTCTTTTGTTTGAAAGCTATTTTGTCTGAGATGGTTTTGGAAAAAAAATTTGCAAATAGTGGACCAACGAAGTGGACCGGGTCCAGCTAGTTATATATATATATTATATGTTAATCTATTAATATATTTTAAATAAGGATTAATGTAGCTTTCTATCGAGTATTTACACAATAAATTATTGTTGTTGTTTTTTGTTAGGAAAATATTCTCAAATGGCGTAAATTTCAAATTCTGTACTTTCGGAAAACTTGGACGTATTTTTGCAAAAGAAGGTTCATTTTAAAGGTCGTAAGTTCTATTTTTATAGCAGGGGCTTATGATCGCTTCGTTAAAGTTTTTGAGTGCATTCGCATCTGCAAATTTAATAATAATGTTGGGACAAATAAACCTATATTCTTACAGCTTCAAATAAACAAAATATACATCGTTTGAAAGGTCTAATTCTCTTCTTTCCAAATTCTTTTAGAGATTAAAAATCGGTTAATAATTAACAAATTTATAGGCGTTTGGGGGTGTCCGGCAAATTTCGTAGAACAAGCGTTGTTCTACTCGCCAAGACCTACAAGAAAAATAGTATCGCTGTTTTTGGTTGAACTGTCGCACTGTGTTACTTTTATTGATTTTCAAATAAAATGTATTTGCTCAAAAATATACAATATTTAACGATTTATGTTCCAAATATATTTTCTTTCTATTCAAACATATAGACAAATTGGATTTTGCCCCGTGAAGGAATATTTACTAATATCTCGTAAGTGTCCGTTATAATTAAGCACTAAACATTTACTAGCATAAAGGAAAACTGTGAACTTGATTTGATAAAAATGGCTTTAGCTCCATATGAAGTTTAATTTTCTGAAGTTTAGTTAATTTCAACATATTTTTGAGTTTATTTATAAAGTTTAGTTTATTTTATCTTATTTTTCGGGTTTTATTTTTTCTGAGTGCATATTAATAGATATATGATCGGAGATAATCATTAGGTTTAATATGAATTGACTCTGTAAATTAGAAAACTGAGCCCAAGACTAATCCTTGTGCAAGCGCCGACTGTTACTGCGCTGCTTTACTCCGTTATTATGGGATAATACAGTTCTCAGCCTATAAGGTTGTTTCTTTGCATTGACTACATATTGTTCTCGCAATAGCCGTTATATGCTAAATTAGAAATGGTGAACCACATATTTTACCTTAACTCGATAACGATTTACCCGAATTTGTTCAGAAAAGTTTTAAAGAATTGAAAACCAGTAAGGAAAGGCAGAAAGTCGGGCGGGGCCGACTAAATAATACCCTACACCTCCCTAACAATGCGATAAGGGTCATTGCCATAATAATTGTCAATAATTGGTAAATGGGTAGAAACATATTATCTAATTCTGAAACGAAAACCGCTAAATTAAGCAATATTCGTTCCTAAATTGTGAAACATCTGTCTGGAAAATTTTAATGATCGGAAGTAAAATATAACTTCTATAGCGGTTTGATACCAAATCAGGAGAAACATATATATAGAGCTTTAATATAAATCGAACCGATCTTCCCTGAATACTCATTCATGTAAAAAGACCTCCTTCTGTCGAATTTCGTACTGATCGGATATAAAATACAGTCTCTACAGCGCTTACATGTCAAATCGGGGGTAACGTATATATGGGGGCTATATCTAAATCTGAACCGATTTTTTCCAAATTTAAAAGTGTTCATTCATATAATAGAAAACTTCTTTCTGGCGAATATCATACTGATCGGATATAAAATACAGTTTTTACAGCGCTTACATGTCAAATCGGGAGTAACATATATATTGGGGCTATATCAAAATCTGAACCGATTTTTTCCGAATTTAGCAGTATTCCTTCATGTAATAAGAAACCTCTCTTTGCCGAATTTGGCAATGATCGGATATAAAATAACATTTTTACAGCGCTTACATGTCAAATCGGGGGTAACGTATATATGGGAGCTATATCTAAATCTGAACCGATTTCTTCCAAATTTACAAGAGTTCATTCATGTAATAGGAAACTTCTTTCTGACGAATTTCATACTGATCGGATGTAAAATAAAGTTTTTACAGCGCTTACATGTCAAATCGGGGCTAACATATATATGGGGGCTATATGTAAATCTGAACCGATTTTAACCAAATTCAATAGGGATCGTCCCTGGGCCAAAAAAAAGATATGTGTAAAGTTTCGTCGAGATCGGACCATTATTGCGACCTGTACTTTGATTACAAGAATACATGCACAGACGGACAGACGGACAGACAGACAGACGGACATAGCTAAATCAACTCAGAAAGTGATTCTAAGTCGATCGGTATATTAAACGATGGGTCTATTTCTTCTCCTTTTGGGTGTTACAAACAAATGCACAAAGTTATAATACCCTGTACCACAGTGTGGTGTAGGGTATAATTAAATACCCTTTAACTTCGTGTGTCTACTTAGTTCGGTGAAATATGGTTTTGGTTGGTAGTTCTTACTAACAATAAGTAACTGCTTCCGTACACGCTGAATAAAAATAGCTTCTGTAGTATATTGTCCCAAACATATTCGGCTTGCAACATATATATGTTTAGGGTACACTCTAAACATATAACATTTGGTACATACAAAAATTATATATTTGGGGAGATGTTGTTCTAAACAAATCTTTGTTTACATCCCAATATATTTTTATTTAGGGCTATTATTTCTGAAACCAATATTTACTTGTATTATTCAGAAAATACCTAAACTGTGTTAAATTTTTCCGTAATTCAAAGTTATTTTTTAGAAATTTTTAATCTTCGTAAATAAATAAATAATAATAATTGAAATCGTATAATGTTGGATCAACATAAAATACTTGGAGGATAGACAACTAATGATAGCTTGGAATACTCAGAAATTGGAAATGATTGATTTAAAACAGAAGTAATGATACACATATGGTATCATAACTGGGAGGTATAATTCGAAATCAACGAAAAATTAAATCTGAAATTTGAAAAAGTCAGCAAAAGTTTTGAAAACCTTTTTTAAATAAAATATATTTGGAGAAATTCCAAAACAGTAATTTTTTATTTGTTTCTAAACATATATTTTATTTGAGAAATGTAGTTTGCAAATATATTTTGTTCTAATATACTAATATATGCGTTCCATGTAAATTTTGTTGATTTTTAAATAAAATTTATTTGCTCAGAAATATATAATATTTAAAAATTTGTGTTCCAAATATATTTTCTTTCGATTCAAACATATCAAAATACGGCATTTTGCTCCGTGTAAGTATTTCAGGCTGATTTAAATTAAAGACATATGTACATTATTCCGTTGAATCATAGAGTGCTATCTATAGAAACTGCGCAGTCAATTCTACCCAGCAATTTATAAAACTCGATACCATTTTTATACCTACAACACACTGTGGTACATGGTATTATAACTTTGTGCATTTGTTTGTTACACCCGAAGGAGAAGAAATAGACCCATCGTTTATTACACCGATCGACTTAGAATCACTTTCTGAGTTGATTTAGATAAGTCCGCCTGTCTGTCCGTCTGTGCATGTATTTTTATAATCAAAGAAAAGGTCGCAGTTATGGTCCGATCTAAACGAAACTATACACATATAATTTTTTGGCCCAAGGACGATCCCTATTGAATTTCGTTAAAATCGGTTCATGATTTGGCATATATGCACTGTATAAGCAACATTTTTGAACCAAATTGTTAAAAATTGACAGAGAGAAGTCCCTCTATACACTTACACCTTACACGGGGCAAAATCGCCTTTTTTGATATGTTTAAATCGAAAGGAAATATATTTGTAACACAAATTTTTAAATATTATATATTTCTGAGCAAATAACTAAATATTTGGAACGCATAAATTAATATATTAAAACAAAATATATTTGCAAACTATATTTCTTAATAAAAATGTGTTTAAATGCAAATAAAATTATTGTTTAGGAATTTATCCAAATATATTTTATTTAAAAAAGATTTTCAATACTTTTGCTGACTTTTTAGAATTTCAGTTTACATTTTTCCTTAGTTTCGAATTGTACCTCCCAGTTACAATACCATATGCAGCATTAACTTCTGGTTACATCAATCATTTAAATTTTCTGAGTCATCATTTCTTGTCAATCCTCAAAGTTATTTATTTTGATCCAAGATTATACGATTTCAATTATATTATTTATAATTTTTACGAAAGTTAAAAATGTCTAAAAAAATAACTTTGAATTAGTTAAGAAATTTAACACAATTAACGTATTTTTATACCCTACACCACACTGTGGTACAGGGTATTATAACTTTGTGCATTTGTTTGTAACACCCAAAAGGAGAAGAAATAGACCCATCGTTTATTATACCGATCGACTTAGAATCACTTTCTGAGTCGATTTAGCTATGTCCGTCTGTCCGTCTGTCTGTCTGTCTGTCTGTCCGTCTGTCTGTGCATGTATTCTTGTAATCAAAGTACAGGTCGCAATTATGGTCCGATCTCGACGAAACTTTACACATATCTTATTTTTGGCCCAAGGACGATCCCTATTGAATTTGGTTAAAATCGGTTCAGATTTAGATATAGCCCCCATATATATGTTAGCCCCGATTTGACATGTAAGCGCTGTAAAAACTTTATTTTATACCCGATCAGTATGAAATTCGGCGGGAAAAGGTTTCTTATTACATGAATGAACTCTGTTAAATTTGGAAGAAATCGGTTCAGATTTAGATATAGCCCCCATATATACATTACCCCCGATTTGACATATAAGCGCTGTAAAAATGTTATTTTATATCCGATCAGTGCGAAATTCGGCAAAGAGAGGTTTCTTATTACATGAAGGAATACTGCTAAATTCGGAGAAAATCGGTTCAGATTCAGATATAGCCCCCATATATATGTTACCCCCGATTTGATATGTAAGCGCTGTAAAAACTGTATTTTATATCCGATCAGTGCAAAATTTGGCAGAAAGAGGTTTCTTATTACATAAAGGAATACTGCTAAATTTGGAGAAAATCGGTTCAGATTTAGATATAGCCCCCATATATACGTTACCCCCGATTTGACTTGTAAGCGCTGTAAAAATTTTATTTTATATCCGATCAGTATGAAATTCTGCAGAAAGAGGTTTCTTATTATATGAATGAACACTGTTAAATTTGGAAGAAATCGGTTCAGATTTAGATATAGCCCCCATATATACGTTACCCCCGATTTGACATGTATGCGCTGTAAAAACTGTATTTTATATACGATCAGTATGAAATTCGGCAGGAAGAGGTTTCCTATTATTTGAATAAACACTGTTAAATTTGGAAGAAATCGGTTCAGATTTAGATATAGCCCCCATATATACGTTACTCCCGATATGACCAAATTATTATGGCAATGACCCTTATCGCATTGTTAGGGAGGTGTAGGGTATTATATAGTCGGCCCCGCCCGACTTTCTGCCTTTCCTTACTGGTTTAATTCTGAAGTGCAAATAAATATTTGTTTCGGGAATAATAGTCCCAAATAAAAACATATTGAGATGTAACCAAAGGTTTGTTTAGAATAACATTTTCCCAAATATATACTTTTTGTGGGTGTACCCAATATTATATGTTTAGAGTGTACTCTAAAAACACAAAGTTTTATTTTCAAAAAAACATGAATTTTATAGGTGATATATTTTTTCTGACCCGTCCTACGGTACATTATATCCGATCAGTATGAAATTCGGCAGAAAGAAGTTTCTTATTACAGAAATGGACACTGCCAAATTCAGGGAAAATCGGTTTAGATTTACACGCTGAAAAAAATCGCTTCTGTAGTACGACGTATGTTCAAAACATATCGCGAATTTTGTATTTTTTCAAAAAGTATTTATTTATTCATGAATTTCTATTTTGTCCCCTTCATATAATACACTTCTGCCAACGTTTTCTCCAATCCTCGAAGCACTTCAAATAATATTTTTTTGTGATCTTATTCAGCTCCTCCTTCGATGCCGTCTTTATCTCCTCAATCGTGGCGTAGCGTCGTCCTTTCATGGGAATTTTCAGTTTTGGGAACAAAAAATAGTCACAGGGGGCTAGGTCAGGGGAATATGGTGGCTGCGGCACCATTTAGGTTTAGGTTTAGGTTAGGGTGGCAGCCGTATTTTTTATACAAGCTCACATAGACCAGTTTAGGTCCCTAGTGTTACCACGGGCTGAAATGCCCCTCATCGAAACCAACCTGTTTGATATACAAATTTGTCGATATTACGAATATCGGTACTGGAAAGATCTGTTAGGCTGCCTAGAACAGCCGACCCCAGTATGTCCAGTCGTCGTTTACTCAGAGCGGGACAGTCGCATAGCAAGTGCTCAATGCTCTCCACTTCTTCCTCATCTCCACAGCTTCTGCAGAAGTCATTAGAGTCAATACCCAATCTTTTGGCGTGTTCGCCGATCAAGCAGTGTCCCGTCAGAACTGATACTAACGTAGACAATCTTTGCCTCTCTAGTGCGAGGAGATATTTTGATCTTCTCAGGTCATACCTTGGCCAGATTTGTCTAGCTACCCTGCAGGTGCCGATTTCTGTCCATCTTTCGTTGGACTGCCTGATTGCCTCTTGCCTAAGCCAAAGCTTGCACGTGGATAGTGGCGCACCAATATATGCAAATTCTTCGAGAATTTGTAATGTCGTCCCTTTCCTAGCAAGTTCATCGGCTTTGCAGTTCCCCGGGATATCCCTATGCCCAGGCACCCATATGAGGTGTATGTTAAACTGCTCAGCCATCTCGTTAAGAGATCTGCGGCAGTCGAGGGCTGTTTGTGAATTTAGGGATGTTGCCTCCAGAGAATTGATGGCAGCCTGGCTGTCCGAGTAAATGACAATGCCAGTGTTGGTTACTATGTTGCGACTCAGCCACTTGGCTACTTCCCATATTGCCATTATTTCGGCTTGATAGACACTGCAGGTATCTGGTAGTCTGTGAGCTATATCCAATCTAAGCTCTGCACAGTGTACTCCGAAGCCAACCTTTTCATCAAGCTTCGAACCATCCGTGTAAAATTGGAGATGGTTTCTATTACCTGGTTTTCTTCCAACCCATTCATCTCGGGAATCATAGTGATGTAATTTCTCTCGAAGGTGTACACCGTTGGTATATAGTCCACTCGGTCGGTTACCATAGCACTACACTTTGATATTCTCATGTGACCGTAGGTTTTGTACCTCCACATTGATAGGCAGTTTAATCTTATTGCCGCTTTGGTTGCAACTTCTCTCGCCACAATATTAATCGGCAGTATATGGAGTAGGGCTTGTAGAGACTCGGTCGCTGTAGTCCTTAAGGCTCCGCTTATGCTCAGGCAGGCAGTTCTCTGAACCTTTGTTAGTAGGTTGGTGATGGTTAGTTTGTCAGTTGCCGTCCACCATACCACAATGCCGTATAGCAGTATAGGACGAACTACTGCTATATATATCCAGTGGACGATTTTAGGAGAGAGGCCCCACCGCGACCCTACAGCCTTTTTGCAGGAATATAAGGCGACGTTAGCCTTCCTTACACGTTCCAATACATTAAGTCTAAATAACAGTTTTCTATCTAGAATTATTCCTAAAAATTTTGCACTTTCAGAAAAGACTAGATCTGTTCCATTTATCCGAGGTGGAGGGTCCACATGTGGGACTTTATTCATCCTAGTAAAGAGAACCAATTCTGTCTTGTTTGGGTTTATGCCCAAACCGCTGCTTCTGGCCCATCTAGCCAATTTGTTCAGAGCTACCTGTAGAATGTCTCGGAGGACGTTTTCGAATTTGCCACTCACTGCGATTGCAACGTCGTCCGCATATGCCACGACCTTGCAGCCACAACGTTCTAGATCTAGCAGAATTTCATTCAACGCTAGGTTCCAAATTAGTGGAGACAGTACTCCTCCTTGTGGGGTCCCTCTGTTTACAAACCTTGTTAGAGTTGTGGACCCAAGACATGCTGTTATGCGTCTTCTGTTGAGCAGACTTTGAATTAGTCTAATCAAACTAAAGTTAACATTAAGATGTGACAGTGCCGCAATTACTGCATCTGAGTGAATGTTGTTAAAAGCCCCTTCTATGTCAAGAAATGCCACCATGGTGAATTCCTTGAAATGCAGGGACGATTCGATAGTGCTCACAAGTTCGTGCAGGGCTGATTCTGTAGACTTCCCCTTATTGTAAGCATGTTGGTTCACTGACAGGAGTTTTGTATCCAGGTTTTCCCTAATAAAATAATCTAAAAGTCGTTCCAGACCTTTCAATAGGAAGGAGGATAGGCTAATTGGTCTGAAGTCTTTTGGCCTAGTGTGTGATATCTTCCCCGCTTTTGGTATGAATACCACTTTGGTATCCCTCCATCGATTCGGGATGTATGAAAGCCTGATACAGCCTACATAAATTTTCTCCAGCCAGGGGATAATGTATTTCAACATTTTCTGCATTTCTGCTGGAGTGATGCCGTCTGGTCCAGGTGACTTGAAGGGCTCAAAGCTATTAATAGCCCAGCTTATTCTGGATCTTTCAGTCAACAAGCTAGCGACGCTCGCAGTCCACTCGCACTCTTGTTGGTCCTGCTGATCCTCTGGTTCTGTTAGAGAGTTCCCCGGGAAATGTGTGTCGAGCAGTACATTGAGCGACTGCTCGCTGTTTTTGGTCCAATTATTTGCCTCATCCTGCAAGTAACCCACTGTACAGGGTGAAGCTGATAATATTTTCCTCAGCCTTGCGGCGTCGGAGACCTTTTCCACTTCGCCACAGAAAGTATACCAAGAGCGTCTTTGCGCCTTTCTAAGCTCCTTCTTATAGATCTTGAGTTGCTCTTTATAGGCATCCCAAACATTAGCGACCCCAGTAGATTTAGCCTTGTTGAATAGCTTGTTGCAGGTCTTTTTCATAGCCGTTAGCTCAGAAGTCCACCATTGGGGTTTAGTTTTACCCTTGTACCTTGTTTTTGGACAGGCTTCTTCAAGGGAACTATTGAATGATGTGGTGATATGCTCGACCAGATGATCCAGACCGGCTTTGTCATTCGGTTCGTACAGAAGTTTGGAGTTGAGGACTTTCTTGAAATTCTTTTCATACAGGTGCCACTTTGTCTTTCTCACATTTCTGTGGACGGCAGGTTCAGGCGCTTTTTCAGCGAGTTTGAACTCAATATAATGGTGATCTGAGAATGAGTGGTCGTCTAGTACATTCCACCCAATAATTTTGTCTGACAGCCGGTCAGTAGCAAACGTTACGTCGAGTACTTCTTGTCTGTCTTTAATTGTAAAGGTCGGTTTATTACCTATGTTACAAATACTTAGGTTGGTAGTTAGAATAAAGTCAAGAAGCGAATCACCCCTATTGTTTATATCCGTACTACCCCAGATAGTATGATGAGCGTTCGTGTCTGCGCCAACAATCAGCTCGACCTCGTCAGATGTTGCTTCTTCTACTACTTCCCTGAATAGAGCAGTCGGTACTACAGCTTCATAAGGCAAGTAGCTGGAGACCACCCAATATATGCGATTACCGATCTCCAGACTAGCAGATGTTTGGTCTTTACCACTTAAATTAGCCAGGAGAAAGATACTTAGATCTTTCCTGGCCAAAATGCAGGTTCTTGGAGTGCCTTCACAGTTGGCCACAAGCAGTTTAAAGTTGGGTGTCCTGATACCGCACACCCTTCCTCCCACTGCGTAGGGCTCCTGTATCAGGACGATGTCTACTGCACCTGTGGACAGGTGCAGCAATAGAGCCGCTGAGGCTGCTTTAGCGTGATGGAGGTTAATCTGTAAAATTCTTACCATCATTGGTAATTGACAGATTAACTTCCACCCCTACAAGGGTGTTATCGAACTCTTCGTCCGTATCATCGAGAAGCGTGTCCCCGCCAGATGCGTCAAAGAGTCCGGAGACTCCCCTCAGCCCCTCTGTGTCAGAAGTAGAGCTTTCGTCCTCAGAGTAGGACGTTACAGATCTTCTGTTAGAGTTGGAGTCACCCGAAATAATGGGCGTGGATACCTCCGCACTTCCAGAAAGCTGTGTTTCAACCGCGGTGGACGACTCACCTTCCGCAGTGGGAACTATATCCTGCTTGTATACCTTCAAGACTATAGTCTCGAAGCCATACTGTAGGGTTGCACTTGCACGTTGTATATGGGAGGTGGATTCAGCGTTAAGGATCAAATTGACCTGCCGCTTTTTACCATCCGCCTCACCCACCTTGCTGATTCTCCAATTATGGGCGGGCAGACCAGGATTGGAATCTTTTATTATTTCTAATATGTCAGCCGGGTTGGAGGGCTCTTCTGTAACCCAGGTGATGGCTCTAGGATGACTAGGGATGTTGTTTTTTTCGACAATATCCAACTGGGCACCCGGCCACACCTCACCCGCTCGACTCAGAGCAGCCTTATACAGGTCTACTGATCTGGCATCACCGAAATGTAAGAGCTTTACTCTCCCCTGATGCCATCCTGCATCGTTGCAGATTGGCGGTGTGCCCGGCATCTCTCTACGGACATCGAGGTAATGAGCCATAATGGCTGATTGCACATGGCTCCATTTGTCCTTGAGGATGGATCCATCCTCACTACTTCTGTCTATAACGGCCATCACTAGACTCTCCTTCGCCACTTCATTGAAGGGCTTGGTGAGTGTCCTGTTGATAGTGACATTTGGGCCTCTTGCCTTTTTCGAGGGCAGGGGTTCATCAGGTGATCTGATTCTTTTGACTTTATTAGCCGTTAACACAGCTGAATTTGTGGCTCTTTCAGCCGGCTGATTGGCCTTAGAAGCATCTAAGACGCCTTTAGCCCAGGTAAGTGACTCTTTTTGTTTTTCGGTAAGAGCCGAAACCTCAACAGCCTCCAACTTCGCGGCACCATTACTGTGCTGTTTTTGGCCAAATATTCGCGCACAATCAACGATGTGTGTGCAGGGGCGTTATCATGGTGCAAACGCCAGTTTTTGTTCTTCCACAAATCCGGGCGTTTTTGGCGGATTGCTTCGCGAACTTTGCGCATAACTTGCAGGTAATATTCTTTATTGACCGTACTACCCTGTAGCAAAAACACATAATGCACCATGCCCCTGCAATCAAAGAAAACTGTGAGCAAAATCTTTACGTTGGAGCAAGTTTGGGTCGTCACGGACTGAGTTCAACATCTCCTGAGCAATGTTAACGCGAATTTAGCGGCGACCCGACTCATGCCCAAATCGATCGATATGTTTAGATCCTGAGCAACTTCTCTAATGGTAATTCGTCGATTGGCCAATATTATTTTATTCTCTTTATCAATGTTTTCGTCTGTTGTTGACGTGATCGGGCGTCCGGCACGCTGTTCGTCCTTCGCATCTTCTCGGCCCTCTAAGAACATTTTGTACCACCGATAAACGTTGCTTTGGTCCAAGGTAGCTTCACCATATGCCACAGTCAACATTCGGAATGCGTCAGTGCACTTTATTTTGTTTTTCACACAAAATTTGATGCAGATTCTTTGATCCATTTTCTGAAATAGATAAAAATCGAAGACAAGTTAAAACACATCCAAGCACAACAGCTGTCAAAAATTAAATAAACATTCAAAATGGCCGACCTTATCAGCATAAGTAAGGGACATGAGTACCAACATAACGCTACAAAAATATCAAAAATCAAATACACGTAGCCCGCGGAAATTAAAATATATTTTGAACATTCCTCTTTTTTTTGGTATGTTTAGGGTACACTCCAAATATATAATATTTGACAGACAGAAATATTATATGTTTGGGAGGATATTGTTCTAAACAAAAATATGTTCGCATTCTAATATTTTTTTATTTATAACTAGTATTTCCGAAACAAAGTTTAATTTGTATTTATGTATTTTGGCAATGTATTAATGCCTAATTTAAAGGCAAGCTTTCTGGTTTTCAGATTTTATTGTACATTTTATATGTTTTTAAAATTTAATTAAAACTTAATGGTATAATCTTTGTAAATATAAATTGCATTGATGTGTTTACAGAAAGTGATGAATTGGAAAAAAACTAACTAAAATTGGAATAAGTCAGCGAAGTTTAAAAAACATATATTTGGAAAACTTCTTAAACAATAACTTTGTTTGTGTGTAAACACATATTTTATTTGTGAAAGTCACTTTGCAAATAATTTATGTTTTAATATATTTATATATGCGTTCCATACAAAATTTCTTGATTTTCAAATAAAATTTATTTGTTAACAGCTATATAATATTTAAAAAAATCGTTTCCAAGTTTATTTTCTTTCAATTCAAACACATCAAAAATGACGATTTACCCCCGTGTAGATATAGCCCCCATATATATGTTACTCCCGATTTGACATACAAGCGCTGTAGAGACTGTATTTTATATCCGATCGGTACGAAATTCGACAAAAAAACAGGTTTCTTATTATATGAAGAAACACTGCCAAATTTGAAGAAACTTAGTTCAGATTATTTTTTAGTATATTGTCGCAAACATATTCGGCTTAAAACATTTGTATGTTTAGGGAACACTCTAAACATATAAAATTTGGTGCACACCATATTTGGGAACATGTTGTTTTAAACAAATCTTTGTTTACATCCCAATATATTTTTTTTGGGACCATTATTTCCGAAACTAATATTTTTTTGGATTAATGTATTCAGAAAATACCTAAATTGTGTTAAATTTTTCAGTAATTCAAAGTTAATTTTTAGAAATTGTTAATGTTTGTAATATATAAAATAATAATAATTAAGATCGATAATTTTGGATTAAAATAAATTACTTGGAGGATGGACAACTAATGATTGATTTAGAACAGAAGTTAATGCTGGGAGGTACAATTCGAATTCAAGGAAAAATTAAAACTGAAATTCGAAAAAGTCTGCAAAAGTTTTTGAAAATTTTTTTAAATAAAATATATTGTACACATATTTTATTTAAGGAGTTCAGTTTGCAAATATATTTTGTTGTAATATATTATATATTTTGTTGATTTTCAAATAAAATTTATTTGCTAGGAATTCTATATGTATATAAATGGAAAAATGTTTGTATGTATGTATAATATAGACTCTGAAACCACTGTAGCGATTTTATTTTTTTTTCCTTTGTTTGAAAGGTTATTTGTCAGAGATGGTTTAGGAAAAAAAATTTTGACCCTAGAAGAACGGAAATTGGAACACACGTTAGTGGAGTTATTTTCTAAAACTTCAATAAAAAGGGAGGAATCGGATTTGTGGGAGTGGCAAAAGTTTGTTTTCTCAGAAACTATTGACCGTAGGTGAACGAAATTGTAAGTTATTGGAGTCAATATTAGTAACTTCACAAAAAGTGGTCGGGATAGAATAAGTGGGCGTTGCATTATATAAAATTCGAATATCTCTTAATATGTTGTTCATAGAAGAACGAAATTTGAAACACACGTTAGTGGATCTAAAACTATAAACTTTAACAAAAGTTGTCAGGATAGGATCAGTGGATGTGGTAAATGGTGGGCGTAGCATTAGTTAAACGTTTATTATCTCAGAAACTATTGACCCTAGAAGAACGAGATTTGGATTGTAAGTTGTTGGAGTCAATATTTAGTACTTTCAACAAAAATTGGGCGGGATAAAATAAGTGGACGTGACATTATATAAAATTCGAATAACTCAGAATGGGTTGATGGCAGGAGAACGAAATTTGGAACACACTTTAGTGAAGTAATTATCTAAACGTTCATTAGAAATTGGCGGGATAGGATTAGTGGGTGTGGCAAAAGTGGGCGTAGCATTAGTTAAGCATGTATTATCTCTGAAACTATTGACCGTAGAAGAAAGAAATTTCGATCATTAAACAAAACCTCATACAATATTGCATAATTTGTGCATTTTTTTACCACATTTCTTTTATTTTCATCGCATTGGCGTTAAGCTGGCAGTGAGCACAAAAAATCTAATCTATCATTCTCATCAGAAAGTTGTATCATTTGTGGTTATCGCGGCGATCAAGTCAAACAATGAGTGCTGTAATTTTGTTCATATGTATCTGGTGACAGTCAGGTCTGCGTGATTGGTCCAAAAATGGGCGGGATCAGACCAATGGTCGTGGCCCTGCCAATATAAACCAAATTTTGAAATTGAGATATTTGAACAATTTGTTTTCGAGAGTGCTATAATTTTGTGTATATGCATGTGATGGCAGTCTACGTAATTGGCCAAAAAATGGGCTGGATCGGAAATCTGAAATCTGGGGCAACGAAGTGGACCGGTCCAGCTGGTATATAATATTTAATAATTTGTGTTCCAAATATATTTTCTTTCGATTTAAACATATCAAAAAAGGCGATTTTGCCCCGAGCATATATACAGGGTTTTCCAATAAGTGTGATATAATTTTTTTTGAAAAAAAAACACACGCACTTATTGTAAGGAAATTCAAAAGTTTTTTATTTAATGTGAAGTACAATCGAAGGGTGGTTAAATTGTAAGGGCCGATGTTGAATGTGAACCATACCTAAACGTCAAGTTTTTTTCTGCATTTCATTTGACATTTCTCAATTTCAGACTAGCTCAATTTGAACCATGGAAAGATACACAATCGAGGAACGTGTTAAAGTTTTTTAAGCCTTTTACGAAAATGGGAGTTCAAATCTAAATGCATTTCGTGCACTTCGTGATGTTTTTTTGATCAGCATAATGGATCAAATGTGTCCACAATCGGGAGAATTGTGCGCAAATTTCAGCAAACCGGGTCTGTAGGAGATGTGAAAACACCTGTGCATGCTCGCCCAGTTCGTTTGCTGCGGCTTATGGGCTGGCGACGTCATCGGGCCATACTTCTTCGAAATGAGGACCTTCAGGCAGTTACTGTGAATGGTGTTCGCTATCGTGAGATGATAACGAACTTTTTATGGCCCGAATTGGAAGATATGGATGTGGACAATATGTGTGTTTCAACAAGACGGTGCCACTTGCCACACAGCTAACGAAACAATGGCTCTTTTGCGCAACAAATTCAATTGCTGTGTTATCTCACGTCGTGGCGATGTCAATTGGCCGCCAAGATCATGTGATTTGACACCGTTGAACTTCTATCTTTGGGGTTATTCGAAAGAAAAGGAGTACGTCGATAAGCCAGCAACAATTCAAGAGCTAAAGGATGAGATAATTCGGCACATTAACGGCATATAACCTCAATTATGCCTCAGCTTCATCGAAAATTTGGACCATCGGTGGAGGTGTGCCGCAGAGGATGCGGCGGCCATTTGGCCGATATTTTGTTCCATACATAATTGAACCATACCAATATTATCATAATAAAAAGAAATGACAATAATTTCCTAAATAATTTGTGTTTTATTCAAAATCATCATCGGCCTTTAACATTTAACCACCCTTTAAAAAAACGTCATTTAAATGGCCTCCACAACTTCTTCTGCAGGATCGAGTTCGATGAACCCAATTTTCGAGCACTCTTTCCACTAAATCAAGTCGTATGTCATGACTGGCACGTTTAATATTGACTTGTAAAGCTTGAAGAGAGTCTGGTTTATTTCGAAAGACCAATGACTTCACATAACCCCACAAGAAATAGTCTAATGGTGTTAAATCACAACTTCTTGGAGGGCATTCAATATCACAATCTCTTGAAATAATCGCATCTCCAAACTTTTCTCGCAACAATTCAATTGTTTCATTTGCTGTGTGGCAAGTAGCCACAATGGCAAAAAGATAGCTCTTAACGAGAGCTAAAATATTGCTCATGGGTGTCAAGGTCGTAGGTCGACTGGAAAGTTTTTTTTTTTTTTTTGGATTTAAAAAAAAAGTACTTAGCGCACGAAAAGTTGCTTTTGGAGATTGCACTGGTATTTGTGTTATAAGTTTTTTAACTTTTTGTACCAATTGGTCCCTTTGTGTGGGAGGTACCAGAAGGGGCATGGCAATAACGCCCAATTTTCACTGAATTGAAGGTACTATAAAATCATTACATTGCACAAAATTTCAAGTATTTTTATGCACTGGTATTAGTGTTATAACTTTTTTTCGTTGCTGATCATTCGCAGTGAACGGACGTGTTTATCACATAGCGGATAGTTACCAGTACCTATTACGCAATAGCAAAAATCTGTTCAAAGTCTGTAAGGCCTACATCGTAGTACCTATTACGGTCTAATACAGACAAAATTAAAATAAATTCTCTTGACGGGGATGCCTTCGTGTTCCGATGGAGCGCGGTTCCCCAATCGTCCGACTGTCCGTCCGTTGGTCTTGGCCAAAGCCGACCACACCAAAAATGGTGAAAATCTCCCCCAAGTACTCACAACAGGTGGTGCGGTGAGGGGAAAACGTCATGTCCGACCGTCAAAACGGAAGCACAATGAGCATCGTGTAGCGCTCAGAGTTTTGACGAAGTTGGAGGCTGTTGAGGTTTCGGCTCTTACCGAAAAACAAAAAGAGTCACTTACCTGGGCTAAAGGCGTCATAGATGCTTCTAAGGCCAATGAGTCGGCTGAAAGAGCCACAAATTCAGCTGTGTTAACGGCTAATAAAGTAAAACGAATCAGATCACCTGATGAACCCCTGCCTTCGAAAAAGGCAAGAGGCCTTAATGTCACCATCAACAGGACACTCACCAAGCCCTTCAATGAAGTGGCGAAGGAGAGTCTAGTGATGGCTGTTATAGACAGAAGTAGTGAGGATGGATCCATCCTCAAGGACAAATGGAGTCATGTACAATCAGCCATTATGGCTCATTACCTCGATGTCCGTAGAGAAATGCCGGGCAAACCACCAATCTGCAACGATGCAGGATGGCATCAGGGGAGAGTAAAGCTCTTATATTTCGGTGATGCCAGATCAGTAGACCTTTATAAGGCTGCTCTGAGTCGAGCGGATGTGGTGTGGCCGGGTGCCCAGTTGGATGTTGTCGAAAAAAACAACATCCCTAGTCACCCTAGAGCCATCACCTGGGTTACAGAAGAGCCCTCCAACCCGGCTGACATCTTAGAAATAATAAAAGATTCCAATCCTGGTCTGCCGGCCCATAATTGGAGAATCAGCAAGGTGGGTGAGGCGGATGGTAAAAAGCGGCAGGTCAATCTTATCCTAAACGCTGAATCCACCTCCCATATACAAAGTGCGAGTGCAACCCTACAATATGGCTTCGAGACTATAGTCTTGAAGATATACAAGCAGGATATAGCTCCCACTGCAGAAGGTGAGTCGTCCACCGTGGCACTTTCTGTAAGTGCGGAGGTAGCCACGCCTATTATTTCTGGTGACTCCAACTCCAACAGAAGATCTGTAACGTCCTACTCTGAGGACGAAAGCTCTACTTCTGACACAGAGGGGCTGAGGGGAGTTTCCGGACTCTTTGACGCATCTGGCGGGGACATGCTTCTCGACGATACGGACGAAGAGTTCGATAACACCCTTGTCGGGGTGGATGTTAATCTGTCAATTACCAATGATGGTAAGAATTCTACAGATTAACCTCCATCACGCTAAAGCAGCCTCAGCGGCTCTATTGCTGCGCCTGTCCACTGGCGCAGTAGACATCGTCCTGATACAGGAGCCCTACGTAGTGGGAGGAAGGGTGTGCGGTATTAGGACACCCAACTTTAAACTGCTTGTGGCCAACTGTGAAGGCACTCCAAGAACCTGCATTTTGGCCAGGAAAGATCTAAGTATCTTTCTCCTGACTAATTTAAGTGGTAAAGACCAAACAGCTGCTAGCCTGGAGATCGGTAATCGCATATATTGGGTGGTCTCCAGCTACTTGCCTTATGAATCTGTAGTACCGACTGCTCTATTCAGGGAAGTAGTAGAAGAAGCAACGTCTGACGAGCTCGAGCTGATTATTGGCGCAGACACGAACGCTCATCATACTATCTGGGGTAGTACGGATATAAACAAAGGGGTGATTCGCTTCTTGACTTTATTCTAACTACCAACCTTAGTATTTGTAACATAGGTAATAAACCGACCTTCACAATTAAAGACAGACAAGAAGTACTCGACGTAACGTTTGCTACTGACCGGCTGTCAGACAAAATTATTGGGTGGAATGTACTGGACGACCACTCATTCTCAGATCACCATTATATTGAGTTCAAACTCGCGGAAAAAGCGCCTAAACCCGCCGTCCACAGAAATGTAAGGAAGACAAAGTGGCATCTGTATGAGAAGAATTTCAAGAAAATCCTCAACTCTAAACTTCCGTACGAACCGAATGACAAAGCCGGTCTGGATAATCTGGTCGATCATATCACCATATCATTCAATAGATCCCTTGAAGAAGCCTGTCCAAAAACAAGGTACAAGGGTAAAACTAAACCCCAATGGTGGACTTCTGAGCTAACGGCTATGAAAAAGACCTGCAACAAGCTATTCAATAAGGCTAAATCTACTGGGGTCGCTAATGATTGGGATGCCTATAAAGAGCAACTCAAGATCTATAAGAAGGAGCTTAGAAAGGCGCAAAGGCGCTCTTGGTATACCTTTTGTGGTGAAGTGGAAAAGGTCTCCGACGCCGCTAGGCTGAGGAAGATATTATCTGCTTCACCCTGTACAGTGGGATATTTACAGGATGAGGCAAATAACTGGACCAAAAACAGCGAGCAGTCGCTCAATGTACTGCTAGACACACATTTCCCGGGGAACACTGTAACAGAACCCGAGGATCAGCAGGACCAACAAGAGTGCGAGTGGACTGCGAGCGTCGCTAGCTTCTTGACTGAGAGATCCAGAATAAGCTGGGCTATTAACAGCTTTGAGCCCTTCAAGTCACCTGGACCAGATGGCATCACTCCAGCAGAAATGCAGAAAATGTTAAAGTACATTATCCCCTGGCTGGAGAAAATTTATGTAGGCTGTATCAGGCTTTCATACGTCCCGAATCGATGGAGGGATACCAAAGTGGTATTCATACCTAAAGCGGGAAAGATATCACACACTAGGCCAAAAGACTTCAGACCAATTAGCCTATCCTCGTTCCTATTGAAAGGTCTGGAAAGACTTTTAGATCATTTCATTAGGGAAAACCTGGATACAAAACTCCTGTCGGGGAACCAACATGCTTACAACAAGGGCAAGTCTACTGAATCAGCCCTGCACGAACTTGTGAGCACTATCGAATCGTCCCTGCATTTCAAGGAATTCACCATGGTGGCATTTCTTGACATAGAAGGGGCTTTTAACAACATTCACTCCGATGCGGTAATTGCGGCACTCTCACATCTAAAAGTTAACACTAGTTTGATTAGACTAATTCAAAGTCTGCTCACCAGAAGACGCATAACAGCATGTCTAGGGTCCACAACTCTAACAAGGTAAGTAAACAGAGGGACCCCGCAAGGAGGAGTACTGTCTCCACTAATTTGGAACCTAGCGGTGAATGAAATCCTGCTAGATCTAGAACGTTGTGGCTGCAAGGTCGTGGCATATGCGGACGACGTGGCAATCGCAGTGAGTGGCAAATTCGTAAACGTCCTCAGAGACATCCTACAGGTGGCTCTGAACAAGTTGGCTAGATGGGCCAGAAGCAGCGGTTTGGGCGTTAACCCCAACAAGACAGAATTGGTTCTCTTTACTAGGATGAATAATGTCCCACATGTGGACCCTCCACCTCGGATAAATGGAACAGATCTAGTCTTTTCTGAAAGTGCAAAATTTTTAGGAATAATTCTAGATAGGAAAATGTTATTTAGACTTAACGTATTGGAACGTGTAAGGAAGGCCAACGTCGCCTTATATTCCTGCAAAAAGGCTGTAGGGTCGCGGTGGGGACTCTCTCCTAAAATCGTCCACTGGATATATATAGCAGTAGTTCGTCCAATACTGTTATACGGTATTGTGGTATGGTGGACGGCAACTGACAAACTAACCATTACCAACCTACTAACAAAGGTTCAGAGAACTGCCTGCCTGAGCATAAGCGGAGCCTTAAGGACTACAGCGACCAAGTCTCTACAAGCCCTACTCCATATACTGCCGATTAATATTGTGGCGAGAGAAGTTGCAACCAAAGCGGCAATAAGATTAAACTGCCTATCAATGTGGAGGTACAAGAACTATGGTCACATGAGGATATCAAAGTGTAGTGCTATGGTAACCGACCGAGTGGACTATATACCAACAGTGTACACCTTCGAGAGAAATTACATCACTATGATTCCCGCCAGAGATGAATGGGTCGGCAGAATACCAGGTAATATAAACCATCTCCACTTTTACACGGATGGTTCGAAGCTTGATGAAAAGGTTG
The DNA here is from genome assembly GCA_963930755.1 of Eudasyphora cyanicolor. Lineage (NCBI taxonomy): Eukaryota > Metazoa > Arthropoda > Insecta > Diptera > Muscidae > Eudasyphora > Eudasyphora cyanicolor. Next base: position 221,644,956 of record OZ005736.1, read on the forward strand.
GCTTCGGAGTACACTGTGAAGAACTTAGTCTGGATATAGCTCACAGACTACCAGATACCTGCAGTGTCTATCAAGCCGAAATAATGGCAATATGGGAAGTCGCCAAGTGGCTGAGTCGCAACATAGTAACCAACAATGGCGTTGTCATTTACTCGGACAGCCAGGCTGCCATCAATTCTCTGGAGGCAACATCCCTAAATTCACAAACAGCCCTCGACTGCCGCAGATCTCTTAACGAGATGGCTGAGCAGTTTAATATACACCTCATATGGGTGCCTGGGCATAGGGATATCCCGGGGAACTGCAAAGCCGATGAACTTGCTAGGAAAGGGACGACATTACAAATTCTCGAAGAATTTGCATATATTGGTGCGCCACTATCCACGTGCAAGCTTTGGCTTAGGCAAGAGGCAATCAGGCAGTCCAACGATAGATGGACAGAAATCGGCACATGCAGGGTAGCTAGACAAATCTGGCCAAGGTATGACCTGAGAAGGTCAAAATATCTCCTCGCACTAGAGAGGAAACGATTGTCTACGTTAGTACAGGTTCTGACGGGACACTGCTTTATTGGCGAACACGCCAAAAGATTGGGTATTGAGTCCAATGACTTCTGCCGAAGCTGTGGAGATGAGGAAGAAGTGGAGAGCATTGAGCACTTGCTTTGCGACTGTCCCGCTTTGAGTAAACGACGACTGGATATACTGGGGTCGGCCTTTTTAGGCAGCCTAACAGATCTTTCCAGTACTGATATTCGTACTATCGATAAATTTATATATCAAACAGGTTGGTTTCGATGAGGGGCATTTCAGCCCGTGGTAACACTAGGGACCTAAACTGGTCTATGTGAGCTTGTAAAAAAATACGGCTGCCACCCTAACCTAAACCTAAACCTAGTGTTATAACTTATACACTAATGTGGGAGGTACAAAAAGGGGCGTGACATTTTCGCCCATTTTTGTTCAGCTTATAGTTACGGTGAAATAATTACTATGTACGAAATCATCATTGGTTTCCCATGAGTAGTATAGAAGTTATAAGAGTTTTAACATGTCACAAAATTTTAACCCTATGTGGGGGAGGTACTATAAGGACGGGCCACTTCAAAACATTAAGTAGATTTGAGGAAAATTATACCACATACGAATTTGTAAGTCATTCGGTCACTCCTTTTCAGAGATAGCGTTCACATAATCCAGTCAAACGGACAGACAGACGGACATTAATTAAGTCATATATTTGAACACATTGAGCACCCATTCTGAAAATGTTTCAGAAGTAAAATAAAAAAAAATTTAAATACTTTTTTCATGATAATATGGATTAAGGACATTTTCCTTTTGGTATCTTTAATACACATTTAGTGATCCTTTTACTTATAATACTTAGAAAGAACGTTAATATCTTTTAAATTGTATTTATTTCATTTAAATCTGGCCTTCCGTTCTAAAGTTATGTCAACTTGAACATAGCTTAATTTTCAAAAAGAAAATGTAGATGCCCCAATTTGGCACCCTATAAAATCTAAACCGCTATAAATTTTGACAAACGGTAAACGGTCAAAATTTCGTATCATCTTGCAGTACGCGCGTGCAAAATTTCAGCAAAATGAAAAAGGTAAAATTTTCAAATCGTCATTTTTGGGTCGATTTCCTTTGGAATTACCCTATAGCTACATAACATATATAAAATTTGGCAGAAATTATGTTTTTGATCCAATTTAATAAAAATCTGCATAGATATATGGTCCCGTCTATTTGTTCCTTCCGATTCTTGATCTATAAAATAATACTGAATAAGGTTATCGTTTCAGATCTAGTTATTATGATCAACATCTCCAACTCATCCTTGGAATAAGCCTTGATAAGGAGGTGCAGTTAAGTACTTTGTTAACTGAAAAGAAACCAATTATTCCAAATTCCAATCACTAAAGCAAATTCAAATAAACCACCTTTTTGGATTGATAAATACTATCCCATATATCCGAATATATTACTCCATATATCCAATTCGGAAATCTTATGCCGCAAAAATACGTTGACCAGTATAATTGTTCAAATATATGTATATTTTCTTTTATTTAAGTATCAAATGCAGATCCAGACACCACCGTTGTGTCCATTTTCTGTGACAGAATAATCTAACTGGATACAAACCTTATCAATTTAAAATGAATTACAGTATTATTACTCGAATGTGATTGTTGCTTTGAATGTTTGTTTAAGCAGTTGGCTACATCCTTACCCCTCAGGGTTCTGAATACGAATGTATAATTTTTGCGACAATGTCGACAAGATATTGTGTTTTGATTGTAAAACGGACGAAGTCGCATTAATGGGCCACTGGCTGTGTTCTTGGTTTAATTATATTTTTGTAAGAGAATAATGTTTTGAAAACTGTGGGTTTTAGAAACACGTTTGGAACATTTATTATTGGCATGTCATTGTAATTTCCATTTTTTCATACATTAATGAAAAAGCTGTTATCGACTTTCTTTGTTTGACATTTGAAATGAATTTTAGAAAGCAATTACATATGTATATACATACATACAAAATTGATGTTTCCGATTTATATTCTATGAATGTATACGATCTGATTAAAGTATCAGTATGGTCTGCGATTTTATGTCGTTAGACTTTTTTGTGGATGCCGATGCACAGTAGGAGGATTTCAGAAAAATGGAAATAATTCGGCCGTTTCTTAACCAGACAACCGATTGCGACATAATTTGGCATGCTTTAATGGGCGATTTTTTGACAACATCTTTTTGGCAACATTGTTCTTAACAGCTCAGCTGTTTTCCTGTAACATGTTGCTGCCAAACATATTTAGTTTGGTCTATAATTTAACCATGAATCGACTTACATACGACCAACGCTTGCAGATTATTGAATTTTATTATCAAAATCATCTTTTAGCATTGAATTGTACAGACTGTTCTATCAACTCAAATAAAGATTTCATACATTCCTCTAAATTTGATGTGTTTTTTTAAATCAAAACCGAAAGCTCTTAAAAAATAACTCGTTAGAAGAGGTATCGTGTAGATATAAGTGAGGTAATAATTCTCATTCATTTGGAAGAAGATATGCCTCTTAGGGCTGGATTTTTGACCAAATAATCACAGCTAAACCTCGATGAATGATCGGAGTAGTATAAAGCCAGGAAAATATCCTAGTGACAAATCTATTACGATTTAAAGACCGAAATAAAAGCAAACGAAAATGTAATAAAGTATAACATAATTATATTTTAGAAAATATTCTGAACGAAAGAACGGGTTACAAATATTCACTGGTATTGTTGCCAAGGTTCTCCAATTTATGGTGTTACATGTTGGAGTGCAAACGGCTTTTAGTATATTATATAAGTATATAGGGGAAAATCAAAAAATGTAATTTTCGAAATTATTGTGGGAATTGTGGGATATATTGAAAATATAGAGATTGGAGAATTATTTTCGATTTCTGACGTAAAGGCCTTTATACTGCAAAATATTTTATTGAAATATATTAATTTTTATAGTTTTAAGATGTTATTAGATTTCTATCTGGATTTGAAAATTGTTTTTTTTCATTTTTTCCAGTCTCCGTCCTAGCATTTTGTTAATATCAGTGCAGATTATAAACCGATTTCTCTCGCATCAAATTTTTTGAATTGACAACAAAATTTGCTATACGATGTTAAGAATTCGGTCCGATGTATCATTATTGCGAAAAGGTATACCCGTATGTAGTATTTTCGAGATATAGAGGAAAATAAAGAAGAAAATATAACATACATATATGTATATTTCGAAAAATAATGTGTCAAAATTGTTTATTAGTAGCGTTGCCACTGTTCCAAATGACACATTTCAACAGAAGTCAAATTTTGCATAGTTCTTTATGAAAATTTGAATGAAGAAGTTTCTTGATCCAAGAGTTTACACTGACGAAAATCGGTTCGAATGTACAGGGTCTCCCATATTCGACGGACCCATCTGGCAACGCCATAACTTTTGACAGAGATGTCAGATCGCTTAATGACATACCGCGTTTGAAGCGTCAGTCCAAGCAGATTTTTACCATGGAACAATACACGCCACGCGAGCGCTCTGAAATAGTTGAAATTTACATTCAACAGAAGAAGTCAAGTCAACGTGCTTTTAAAATATTAAAAAATGTGAGAAGTGCGCCTTCTAAGAACACCATTAAGCGTTTATACGAAAAATTTTCGACTGGTGAGGCTCTTTCTAATCCGAAGAGGCCAAATAAAAGTCGACCAAGGCGATCGGCCGAGAATATCGCTGCCGTACGAGCCAGTGTTGAGAGGTCCCCAAGAACATCCCAAAAACGCCATTCTCAGCAGTTGGGAATGGCTCGGTCCACTTTACAACGGATTATTCCCGTTGATTTGCATTTGTTCCCGTACAAAATTCAATTGACGCAAAGATTGTTGCCTGCGGACAAGCCTCGTCGATTGGAATGGGCCCAACGAGTCCGTGGGTCCGTCGAATATGGGCAACCCTGTATAGGAAATAATCAAAAAGACAGTTTTAGTGTGTCTTTTTCTTATGAAAAAAAAACAAGACTGTTTTCTGGTAAATTTCCCAGGGAACATATTGAGATATACATTTAATTCATTGTTATTACATATCAAGCAGCTGCGAACGTTGGACTGTTCAAGGAGAACAGTTGTGATAAATACTTATTTCACTGGCTGTAGCGAAGTTGAATACACAGAAGAACCGCGTGCGGACAATCTCATCAAATCTGTCATCGACGATGAGACGATAGGATGGGCGGTGAAATTTTTTAAGGTTTCATCGCTTAAAAATCGGCATCATCGCTTTTCTAAGAATCTTTGGGTATTCTACCAAAGCTACGCGCGACTTTTTTCTGCAAGCCTGTTATGGTAAAGTATAGTATGGAGAGAAGCAAGGTGGTTTTTATCCCTAAGGCAGGAAAAATAAACCACAACACGACAAAAGCCTACAGACCAATTAGTCTTTTGCCGTTTCTGCTTAATATGGAAAGGTCATCAAAACAACTATCACGTTGGGTGACAAAGCATGTAAACGAATTTGTAGGATATCTATCATATGTCGTCTTTGTTTAGTTGTTTTTAAATATATCGCAATTGTTCAACAAAAGACTAACAACTGAAAATTTTAAAAATTTCAGTATATTCCAAAACTTTTTCCGTAAATAAGATTGCATTCAATTTTATTACTGGAGAAATCTTTGGATGTGGTGCAAATCATGAAACGAACCTTATTGTTTAAGTAAAATATTAAAAAAACAAACGCTGCCAAACTCTTCACCTGAAAAATGTACGGAGACTACAACAAAATAAAATTTTGTTTGTATAAATTTTATTGAGATGAATAGAATAAAAACTGCAAAGTTTCAGCTAAATTTCTTAGAAAATGTGGTGTTTATGGCATAAATAAGCCTCTTTGGGAGCGACATCTATAGGTGGACTATAACAAAATATGAACTGATTTAAAAATTGTTTACTGCGATGAATTCTTATCTTAATTAAATACAAACTGCAAAGATTCAGTTAAAATGCTTATAAAATATGGTATTTATGGCTTAAATACGTGTATTTTTGACCGACGTTTATAGGGTGACTATAACAAGATATGAACCGATTTGTAAAATTTTTGCTGTGATGAATTCTTGTCAAAATAGAATACAAACTGCAAAGTTTCTGCTAAATTGCTTTAAAAACTAGGTATCTATGGCTCACAAACCGTATTTTGGAGCAGATTGTGAGGACTACAAATGTTAATAATGACACTTTCACGTGGAAACAGAAGTTTAGTAATTGTCGTTAAAACAATTAGAAAACCCCATTTCGTTGTTGCACTGAAAAAAATGACAAATTGATAAAAATGTTTGTTCCAGTTTTTGAAAGCTAGCATCTTAGGTTAGGTTAGGCTAAAGAGAGGAGACGTTTAAACGTCTCATGTCCAAGGACATACACTTAAGCCAGTGGTTCGGCCTGTTATGCGCTTCATATTTAAAATCATTTTAAAACGTACTGTTGTAATCACGCTACAGTCCGTTATAATAGAGCTTGGTTGATCAAATTTGGTAGAATATTTCTTATAGTTGCAGGTTGTTGGGGATTGCAAATGGACCATATCGGTCAATGTTTTGATATAGCTCCCCTATAGAGGTCGCTCCAAAGTACTGTTTTAAGCCATATATATACCACATTTTTAAAGCAACTTAGCAGAAACTTTGCATTTTGTATTCTGTTTTAACAAGAATTCTGCACAGCAAAAATTTTACAAATCGGTTCATATTTTATTACAGTCACCCTATACAGGTCGCTCCTAAATATATACAACGTCTAAAGACCAGCTGCCCTCCTATCCTCGTCATCTGTCTGTTGTCAACCCCCATTCACACACACTGCTTGCGGCAGAAAGAAATTGTGTGTGCCCGTAAACGTCGTCAGATCGTCCGTTACACAAAACAGAAGCAAACAGTCGGCATGGTCGACCCAATACATCGCGATGCATCGGTCCCCACATATATTCAAAATTTCATATTTTTGTTTTGGTCATTTTGTTGGGGGGGGGGGGACGTACCAAAAGGGGCGTTGAAGTAACGCCCATTTTTCAATATACTATGGGTTAAGTTTTTGTGCAATTTAATCCATTTGTGTGGGATGTACCAAAAGAATCGCGGAAACTTCGCTCATCTCACAGTGATAGAAAGTGCGGAATTGTGAAAGATTCTGATAAGAAGTATATAAGTTATTAAATATTCAATATTATATTATATATATATATTTGATCCTTGAAGTGGACGATATATTAGAAGGAGTGGATCAACATGATCCATCTTTGACCTTAGCTAGAGATGGGAAAACGCATATAAAAACGCACTAAATTTGGAATAAATCGGTTGTTCCTATCGAAAGTTATCGTGCGCACCAGGCAGACAGCTATACTATACATAGAAGGACGGGCGAACATTGCTCAAGTGATTTAAAATATCCCAAAACGGGACTCCGCCAAATATACTTGGAGTCTCTTAGGTCACTCCTTCGATATGTTACATTTTTGGCCCGCAGCGAGTGATATACTCGTATACCCTCTTCACAATAGTAGGGGTATTTTGGCCCGCAGCGAGTGATATACTCGTATACCCTCTTTCACAATAGTAGGGGTATAAAAACATGATTTTGTTGAAATTCCCTTACTTCTATCAAAAGCGCTATATTTCAACATTTATCCACACCACACTGTGGTACAGGATATTATGACTTTGTGCATTTGTTTGTAACACCCAAAAGGATAAAAGATAGACTCATTCTTTATTATACCGATCGACTTGTAATCACTTTCTGAGTCGATTTAGCTATGTCCGTCCGTCTGTCTGTAGATGTATTCTTGTAATCAAAGTACAGGTCGCAATTATGCTCTCAACGAAAATTTGCACATATCTTTCTTTAGGCCCAAGGACGATCCCTATTAAATTTGGTTAAAATCGGTTCAGATTTACATATAACTCCCATATATATGTATGTACCTTCGATTTGGCATAATGCACTGTATAAGCAACATTTTTGAACCGATTTTTACAAAACATGGAAAGAGGGTAGTCTTATGTTACACTTAGAGCAATACAAAATTTGGGGAAAATCGGTTCAGATCTAGATATAGCCCCCATATATATGTTACCCCCGATTTTACAAATAAGCGCTGTAAAAAGTGTATTTTTAATCCGATCAGTACGAAATTCCGCAGAAAGAGGTTTCTTATTACATGAATTAACATTGCCAAATTTGAGGGAAATCGGTTCAGATTTAGATATAGCCCACATATATATGTTACCCCCGATTTGATATGTAAGCGCTATAGGAATTGTTTTTTTTATCCGATCCGTAAAAAATTTGGCAGAAAGAGGTTTCTTATTACATGAATTTACACCGCCAAATTTGAGGGAAATCGGTTCAAATTTAGATATAGCCCCCATATATATGTTACCCCCGATTTGACATGTAAGCGCTGTAGAAACTGTATTTTAAATCCGATGAGTAAAAAAATTGTCAGAAAGAGGTTTCTTAGATATAAATTAACACTGCCTAATTTGAGGGAAATCGGTTCAGAGTTAGATATAGCCCCCATATATATGTATGTGGCGGGGGAGCTAAGTACTTTCGTAAGAGAAAGGAAACTAATTATTCCAACTATTCAAAAAGAAATACTTAACGTACATTGCCGTGGTGGTGTAGGGTATTATATAGTCGGCCCGACCGACTTTAACCTTTCCTTACTGGTTTCAAATAGGCATAGTTTTCTTCGTAGGATCTTGCTGAATCCAGTGGTGCTATCTGTTTTCTAGATTAGCTCTTTTTAACATTTAACAAATTTAACATTATTATTATAAACTAGTGTAATATTGGTACACTCATTCAGGTATCTTCCCGTTAATATATAGGATAATGTGGTCTCTTATAACTTACTAGCTGACACCAGCAGACGTTGTCCTGTCCGTCCTGTTTCGGACGTATTAGCTTTTTATTCATTCAAAAATACATACATCGTGAATTTCGGGAAAAAATCATCAACAAAATTTATATTGACCATATGTCCACTACAGCGCCATCTACCGATTAAAATCATACATACAAATTATTATCAAGACAACCCATTTCAGTTGAATCCCTCTGGAAATGCGATTTTTGCAAATAACTTGACCCCTCCGCAATTTATCGCGGTGAAAATAATTCTAAAACGCAAATGATAACATGAATTAATTGTTATATTGTTCAATTGTTATATTGTTAATTTGAATATATTGTTCAATATTTAGCCCATTCGCTTTTATGGTTTCAGAGATCATGCGTTACTAACAAACGTACAAAGGATTTTATATATAAAGAAAGATATATAGACCTCGGATTTTTACATATTTTTAATTTTGCATCCGATTGGAACGCAATATTACATTTAGACGTTTAAATGAACTTATCTTTCAAGCAACTTTTAACAATGACTACTCAAATTGAAAAAAATCCGATATTCTGACATCTCCCACACAAAATAAAAATCCTTAATATGTTTCTAACAAGATTAATACAAATTATCTTTGTTTCCTATCTTATCTTTTATTAAACTATCACAATTTATGTGTACATATTGCAAATAGAAATGCTGAAATATTATCTTATTGTTCGGAAAAATGATACAATTTGTGAAATACTAAACATCTTCCAAAAATTCCAAACTAGTGAATTCTTAATGAAATCACTTTAGAAAATATCTTACCTATTTTTGAGATGTTACCTCTCATAAAAAGGAAGAAGAAATTAAAGTTGTTTATCTTAAAGTTGTGGTGTTAAACAAAATGTTTCGTACGTTTGTGTCCAACAGAAGAGTTTTTATTTCCGTTTCCCTTTTGTGCCTTTGTGAGTATTTACCACAGAGCCTTCACCACTTTGCTACACATACATATTCAGGCTTCAATCCTCTCTGTGACGCCACAAGCAAAGCATCTGTGAATTCTTGGCAAAACTCAAGCATTCACAACGACGAGTAAACATTCGAATGGAGTCTTTGCCTGGGCAAAATTGTGAACATGCAAATATGCCATTTCTCAATGATGTGTTGTACACGAAAATCAGCAATTTAGCCTAAAGTGGAAATTTCTTCACACATGTTCTAAATTGATTTCTGGTTTCGTTCTTTGATTTTTACCAAGTTACTTATTTGCACATGTCATTGCCATTGAAATGAGGCTATAGCTATTTGGGGTGGATTAAAATGGAGTCGATCAAATTAAAGTGGAACTTATCTTCGAACTGAGGGTGAGAGGGGGAGAATTATTGGCACATACAAAAATTTAAGTCAGTCGGTCACACCTACCGGGACTTATGGTGTGTACAAGCGGTACACACCGACAGACAGTTCAAATGATATAAACGGTCATTTTCTGGTTATCCTACAGATAGAGCTATGCTTCAGTTATAACTGACAGATGGTCTGGAATTACAAATGTTTAGCATTCGGGGTAAATATACTAAAATACAATTATGCCGTCTGAAAATTATAGCAAAGATGTTAATGTCATTCAAAAAAAAAATTATGGTAATGTTTTTTTATTCAAATCAGTATTGAAAGGACCTTCAGAATTTTGACTATATTTTTTGTTAAATTTAATGAAATTATTATGTCTACAAATGTTGGAAATAGAGTGATCAAAACCGGTTTAAAATAAACCGGCCCATCGGTTTTTTGCTTCCAGCGTCCCCGGTTTTTCTCAAAATCATGAATTTCGAACAACCGGTGCATCCGGTTTTTTTTCGTTTGTTTCCACCGGTTTTCCGGTTTTTTTATTATCACTAAAATATTAAAAATTATTTACAACTTTATATACAAAATATCACAAATTAAGATAATAATATGAAAGATCTCCTTATATGGCCTAAAAAGACTCGGCAACTTTGCTAGAATCCGAAGCCATTCACCAATTTCTATACAAATTACAAAAATTTAAAGAAAATAAATGATTCATACACGCAGAAGTTATGTGAAAAGTAAACGCATTCTCCCACTTCCAAACCGAAATAAAAACAAGTAAGAAAATTTCATTTGGGTAAACCGACTAGTGTATACTCTTATATATTTATATGTATACTCGTATATACCCACCTGCACTAAAGTGTGTATATAAAATATAAATGTATAAAGATTTAATACCTCTATTAAATATTCTATTTAATATCCCGAAATATTAATATTTTCTTGACTGAACTACATAAGGGGAATTTCATGTCAAGTGAGTTAATTTTTAAAAGGGATGTCTTCTGTCGGGATGAAAATTGCACCATTCCAACGAAATCGGTTAGGGACTTTCCGTGTTGGAGGGTGTCAAATATTGACATTTTTGTCAAACGGTTGTTTTTCCCATCTGAAATGCTAAAATGTTTGGTTGAACGTAAATTTTTTTTCAGAGGTTTATATTTATTTCGATAAATCAACAGGTCCCATCCCATTAATAGGTCACAAAGCATTTAAAGGAAATTATCTAAGCTTTCTTTTGAGCAAAAAAATCAAAAATTAAAACATAGGTTTTTACCAAAATTTCAAAAAAGTTGAATTTTGCAAAAAAGTAATGAAAATATATTTTCTAATTTTTTTAAAAGGTTGAAGAAAAGACTATCGGTAACACTTTTGGAAAATGTTTCTAGATACAATAGCTAATTAGTTATAAGTTCAAATTCATCACAATATTAAAAATCGCCTTAATATTAAAAAATCGCATTTTTTGTTATTAAAAAGGGAAAATGTTTTTCAAACGGCAATTTTCATACTGTTTTGTTTTGCAGAAAAAAACCGGTTCTATAAAAGCATTACGCTGTGCAAAATTTCAAGAATTTGTGTGCACTGGTATTAATGTTATAAGCTGTAAACTTTTTGTGCAAAATGCTACATTTTTGGGAGGTACCAAAAATGGGCGTGCCAATAACGGCCACTTTTTTCTGGACTCTAGGTACAATAAAAACATTACACTGTACAAAATGGCACGTATATGTATGAACTGATATTAAAGCTATAAGCAGTTAACTTTATGGTGCAAAATCGTCCATTTGTGTGGACGATTAAGCAATAAAGCCAAAGCATCATCCAATTCGAAGCCTCAGAGAAAATCATGAACGAAATCGGCACATTTTTGAAGATTATATATATCGGGTATTTTAGGATCAATACGAATTTCAACATGTCTATGTTTTATTTTGAAAGTATTTGCAGTTTCATATGCTCCACAATTGGTGTGATTATTTTCATCCAATGTTCCTTTAATGAAGAATATCTGTGTAGTGGTACAGCTATTTTACGCATTTCAGATAACTACCTGCCTTTGCATAAGCTTTAAGGACAACAGTATCTACAAGCCCTACTCTATCTATTGCCGATTAATATTGTGCCGAGAGATGATGCAGCCAGAAGGGCATTAACTGCCTATCAATGTGGGAGTACAAGAACTGCGGCCACATGAGCATATTAAAGTGTAGTGTTATGGTATCCGACTGAGCAGACTTCACACCAACTGTGTACACCTTTGAGAGGAACTACATCACTATGATACCAGCCAGATATGAATGGGTAGGCAGATTACCAAGTAATAGAAACGATCTCCACATCTATACGGATGGTTTGAAGCTTAATGATAAGGTTGGATTTGGAGTACACTGTATATAACTCAGTCTAGATGTATCTCACAGACTACCAGATATCTACAGTGTCTACCAAGCCGAAATAATGACAATATGGAAAGCCGCGAAGTGGATGAGACGCAATATAGTGACCACCATTGGCGTTGTCGTTTACTCGTACAGCCAGGCTGCCTTCCCTGAATGTCACATCCCTAAATTTAAAAACAGCCCTCGAATGCCACATATCGCTTAACGAGATGGCTGCGCAGCTCAACACACATATCATATGTGTGCCTTGGCATAGGGATATCCCGCGAACTGCAAAGCCGATGAACTTGTTAGAAAAGGGACGACATTAAAAATTCTAGAAAAATTTGCGTATTTTAGTGCGCCACTATCCGCAGGCAAGTATGGTGTGGTGGCAATCGGGTATGGTGGCAATCGAGTAGACCAACAAAAGGTGGACGGCTCCTGAAATTTTTGCAAATGTATTACGTTGCACTTCTTGGCCATTGATGTCCACCATACTACCGAGGCGTAGGTTATTATTAGTCTTATCAAGCTACTGTAAAGCCAGTATGTAATACTTGGACATAGCCCCATTTTGAAGCTTTTAAGATGAGGAAGAAGTGAAGAGCATTGAGCGCTTGCTTTGCTACCATACCGTTTTGGGTAAACGACGTCTGGACATACTGCGGTCGGCCTTTCTAGGCAGTTTAACAGATCTTTCGGGTACCGATATTTGTACTATCGATAACTTTGTATATTTATTTTCGATGTGCGGCGTTTCAGCCCGTGTAATACTAGGGACTTAACCTGGTCTAATCGAGCGTGCTATATATTCCGTTTGTGGCACCCACAGTACTGTCAAAAGCATTCACACCAAATGTCAAGACTCTTGGAGGTAGTATGAGCGGGGCCACACCCACTTATCTGATATAATCCGTTTATGCTAATAAACGATATATTAGCTACAGAATTTTCCAATTTCTATCCATCCTAATACTCGTACAGACACATTACACACCGTGTATGTGTTTCCAAATTAAATCTAGCTTCTTCATCGTCGTCTTCTTCTTCTTCCAAACCCTCTCTGCATGTGTATTTGGTGTATTATAAGCGTTACAATAAAAACACGTTCGTTATTGGCTTAAATGAAATTCCTTAGCTAAATTTCTGGGATTCCTCGTGTGTTCTTCCTCATCCCAGTTCTCACATTTCTTTTTTCGTTGATGTGATGTTCTTTACGTTTTATTGTGATTTAACCATAGGATGATCTGTGTAATTGTTCAGACAGTGCTACTTTTACGCGAGTGTACTGCTCTGAAGGATACTTATGAACGGTCGAATTGACATTAAACAATGAGTGCTCCTTGTTGACTCCGTCTAGATGAACATTTAATATTGGCTAATGAAAATCCCACACACTCTTGACAAAGGTTCAAGTAAAGCAGAAAATTGTGTTCTGTCAGAGGTTAACTTGAACCTGTTGATGATGAGACGATGAGTTGTCGCTTTTTCATTAATCGTGAAAACTGTGTGCATTGGATGTTTCATTCGGTACAGAGGTCGATGAAATCTTGATAATGATGAGATGATGCAATAATTGTTCTGACTGTAATAAATTGTGTTTGGAAAAGATTTTAGGGTGTTTCTAAGGCATATCTATTAAACGGTTTATTGTATTCATCATAATGAAACAGTGAATTTTTCAGTGTTCTGATTTCATTGCCTTAATAGTAGTATAGTAGTAATTAGAGAAACTACACTGAAAAAAATAGTAATAAAATTAATAACGATACATTTTTAAATTAAGTATGCGACCTCGGCATCAATTCAATCCCAATTTTCATAAAAATAATGAAAATTTACATGTTTTTTACGAAATTTTCCTTGATTTAAAGTTTTTTCAATTTGAATTATCTATCTGTTCATTAGTTTTGTGTGCGCGCTTCTTTAAATGTACGCCTTTAAATTGAAGAAACTAATCATAATTTTTGTGACAATCCGCTTTATTTTAAGTAATATTTCAATACTTTTAAGGATTTTCTGCATTAAACTATGATGTAGACATGTCATAGTTTTAATGCCGAATCGGACTTAAGCGACAGTATGAGATATTTGAGTAATAAATTTAAGGCTATGCTCCCCTTAAAGGAAAGACTGTCTTGGTAATAAATTTTATGACAATTGCCATTATGTTTAGGAATACATACGAGAGAATAATACAATCTTTCTCCCTCTATTTCCCTCGATCGGAGAATCAGTTTTGTTTGTTAATGTGTAAATCAATAATTGTTATGGTGATGCGAGAGCTCTTCTACTCTCTGAAAATAGAAAATAATTCTGTTGTTCGTTTTCTTTTAAATCGTCAGTTATTTACAAGCGATGGAGGGAGACGGTTGTTTGTGAACGCGGATTGTGAAAAAATGAGATTGCGGCGAATATGTAACTATACGTTTTTATAGGAGATCTTTTTAGTAAGTCCTGTGAAGAGATTTGTGCGAACACTAAAAAATGGACGATAAAAATTTGAGTAATAGGTTTTGTAATACTGAAAAAGACTTTAGGAAAATGTTTAGATACGTAAAATATAGTATTATAACCCTTAAATAACAACTTATTGGCAATTACAAAATTAACAAAACACAACACAACATAACACATTTTAATTGAAAGTATATATTTATTAAATATAACTGCTAACAGCGCATAATGCAGAAATGTAAAATTATTGTCTTATTAACATGTTATACATAAAACTATCTTTTTAAATTTTTTAGAATGGATTTTTTGGGAAAAGAGTGACAAATTGTACCAAATATTTCAACGTTAGTATTATATATGAACGGTTAAAATATTTCTCTTACTTTTCAGTGTTTACCAATTGTGGTACGAAAAAATTTTTGAGTATTTTTTATATTTGAAAAATTTAAATATTTAAATTTAAGATCGCGCAATATTTGAAGATAAATGTTATGGATATATGAAAAATGCAGTGCTGAATGCCATTTATAAATTACAACAAATAAGTTTGCAAACACCTACACGGGAATGTTTTAATTGAAAGAAAATATATTTGGAAACAAAATGTGTAAGTATTATGTATTTGTGAACGTATATATTAATATATTAGAACAACATATATTTGCGAACTGACTTTCACAAATCATATATGTGTTTTCACACAAACAAATTTATTTTTAAAGTAGTTTTCCAAATATATATTTAAAAAGATTTTTAAAACTTTTTGACTTTTGGACTTTTTCGAATTTTAGTTTAAATTTTTCCTAGATTTCGTGTTATACATTATAGTTAAACCTACTGTTAGATTAGGCCCATTTGGTCCAATTTTTGCATCGTCTCCTTTAGAATCGGTAATTATATATATATATTGCCTTATAATTTGGTCCAAGGGATATTTTTGTTTTTTGACATCAAAATACGCCTTTTTTGTTCAAAAATAATGCTGCTTTCTTTTCACTAAGTATTGAATAAAAATAAATATAAAATATTGAGTTAAATATTCGTTTTGTATGAAAATTTAATATGGACCAAATGGTCTCTTAATCTAGGATTTGTACATATTTTCCAGTATAACAGCAGGATTAAGAATGTCATAAGCAGCATTAACTAATTATTATTTAATAAATATTCCTATTCATCTCTTTTTGACAATCCATCAAAGCAATTTATAGCTACCAAAAATTATACGATTTAAATTTGAATCAAATTTGAATCGAATTTTACAAACATATTAAATTTGTTTGCACATTGAACATCTGAAAAACCGATAACTTGGAAATTAAGGCACTTATAAATTGCCAAAAAAATACTTAAATACAATTAAATCATTGTTTCGGAAATATTACTTCCAAATAAAAAATATTAGGATGGAATCATAGTTTAGAACAATATCCCCCAAACGTGTAATATTTGTGTGTGTCAAATATTATATAGGTATTTGGAGTGTACCCTTAACATATGTACGTTTCAAGCTGAATATGTTTGGGGCAATATATTACAGAAGCAACTTTTCAGCGTGTATATTTTTTTTATAATATTTTTATTTTAATTTCAGCCAAAGTCAATGTTCAAAATCATTAAAGGTTCCAACCAAAATTGTTCATGGATGTTTGGGGAACACATAGAAAGGTGAATCCACTATAAGTTTACAAATCGATAACAAATATACGAAACTTAAAATATTTCGATGGTGTGTTGGCCGGTTTATCTTTATACATACAACTAAAATACGGTTTTAGATTATAAAATGTTGAAAGTTATCCGTAATATGTGTTATACTTTTATTTAAATAACAAAACCAATTTTTAGAAAAAGGAAGTGTTGTGTTTTGAATTTATCGTGGAAACTTGTATACAAGAATCATATTTTCTATGAATATGGAAATGGTTTCAGTGGCTTTAAAACAAATGATTCTTTAGTATGAGTGGCATTAGAATAAAAACAATGTAAGGAATTTTCCCTACATTTTTTAAAAAACGTTATTTATGCTTTAAATTAATTACCAGTATATGCTTATAACAAGGACATACATTTTAAAATTTAATACGATAATGTTTTAAATTTTATGATATTTTACTAAACATAAGCACGAGGCATACTACAATTTACGCCAAAACGTGTTTATTTTAAGACCAAACTTAATTAGTTTTATTACCAAATGTTCATGATTCTATGAAATGCATCATCAAAACAAGTACTATTCATGTCTTTGAATTAACTATAAAACAATCTTTTTTTTATAGCGATTGTCTATGGCTCAAAATCATTGCCGAAATCTTAAACTTGACGACAAATTTTTTGATTTTCAGTACGCTTTTTTAGTGTAGTATTCACCAAATTGTAACCCTTTTTGGGGAAGGGCTAGAAGTCGTGGACCAATATGGCCCATCTTCGAACTTAGTCGAAAACCGAAATAAATATGAACACATACTAAATTACTCCTTTTCAGAGTTGTGGTACGCACCTGCTAGGCAGATGGAAGGACGAACGGACATTGCGCCAGTTACTTAGGTTAGGGTGGCAGGCGGAGTTGCCAGCTCATACAGACCAATTGATGTTTGATACACAACCAACCTGTTTGATACACACAATTATCGATATTACGAATATGTGTACCGGCAAGGTCTGCCACATTTCCTAGAAGTACCGACCCCAGTAAAGATCTGCGTAAGGTACAATTTCATTTATCCATGTGATATGTTCATCTCTCCTTACCATCACTATCCCATCCATTTTTCCAAGTCTCGTGTAATACAAGTCTGGCCTTTTCTTTAATAAGTCTATTCTCTGTAGGTAGTTATATTGTGGATCTGCACTGATAGTGGGTTTTCCAACAGGAGGTGTTATTTTGGTATTCAAAGAAAAATGAAATTTTTTGAGACAGATGCTCGGATCATTATTTCACAATAAAGAGGAAGGTATGCCGTTAATAATGAAAAACAACATAAGCCAAATGGCCACCACGACCACGCTTACAGGATCATATCCTTTTCATGAAATTTTCCATAACCAAATCGAAAAGTGGCTGCCCTATGTCCTCGATAGCCTCACGAATTCTATCTTTAAGGTCTTGAATCGACGCTATGCTGTTGGCGTAGACCTTATCTTTCACGTGGCCCCAAAGGAAGAAGTAGCAAGGTGTTAAATCACAAGATCTCGGTGACCAATTGTGATCACCTCTTCGAGAGATAACACGGTCCAGAAACTTTTCCCGTAACAGAGCAATACTTTCGTTGCTTGTGTGGCACGTAGCGCCCTCTTGTTGAAAGTAAACGTTGTCTAGATCAATACCATCCAACTCCGACCATAACAAATCATTAATCATCTCTCGATAGCGCAATCCATTCACCGTAACTGTTGATCCAACCTCATTTTCGAAAAAGTAAGGTCCAATGACCCCGCCGGACCATAAACCGCACCAAACAGTCACACGTTGAGGATGGAGAGGCCCAGATGCGACAATTTTGCTTCTTGACGTAGCCACCGATGTGGAAATGGGCCTCATCAGTCAATGTGATTTTTCGATGGAATTCCGGATCATTTTCATGCATTTCAAGGACCCAATCAGCAAAGACACGACGTTGTAGATGATCGGCCGGCTTGAGTTCTTGTGTTAACTGAACTTTATAAGCCTTAAGACCCAAGTCTTTGTGCAAGATACGGTGTAATGACGTTTGTGGAATGCCCAATTCCAAAGAACGACGAGGAATGACAAAACTGGGGTTTCTTCAACACTTTGGACTACAGCAGCAATATTCTCAGTTGTTCTTGAGCGACGTGCACGGGTTTTATTCTTCACATAACTAACTTGTCCCAAGAGCTCGAATTTTTCCACTAATTTCTGTATTGCGGTCCGACAAAGTGCTTCACGACGACCCAAAAATTCTTTAGTTTTGCGAACTGTGACGGCAAGATTTTCACCATTTTAGTAGTGAATTTTAATAATTTCAGTGCGTTGTTGAATCGTGTATCGTTCCATTTTTAGTAATGGCGCAGTTTCTACTTGTCAAATGTCAAAGAATAAGAGCTTCAAAAGTGACAGCTACCGAAATACCGGGTGATTCAAAATAACACCTCTTGTTGGAAAACCCTGTATCTATTTAGATCTTTCTTTTAGGAGAATATGTTGGAGGACCGATCCCGCTAGGACTGATCCCGAAAAGAACTTATTATAATTGACCTTGATCTCTCTCTAATAGCTTACTGGGTGTCTACAGTATTGCTCAAAACTGGGGCTGCGTGAAGGAGCTCTGAGTGTGCGAATGTCGCCATATGTTTTCACGTTGCTTCCCTTGGGCCCTTTACTTTGATGCTATTGAAAGTGCCTTAATTTTTGAGTGTGTTAGGAAGGATAGCCTACTATCTAAAAATACTCCCAAGGATTTCAGATTTTTTGATATTTCATGCTTTTAGTGTAAAGGATCTTTTTATTGTTTCGACGATGGCTTCTTTTTTAGTGGCAGCCAGAGTTAGGCGTTTCGTCTCTAACCATTTAGTTATTCTACCCAAGCAATCATTTGATACTATCTCTACTATCAGATTGATCGATGGTTTGTCTACAACAAGAGCTATATCGTCAGTACACGCTGAAAATAATCGCGTCTGTGGTATATTGTTCCAAATAAATTTTATTGATTTTCAAATAAAATTTATTTGAGTTCCAAATTTATTTTCTTTCGATTAAAACATTAAAAATAATTAAAAATTTCAGTTCCAAATATATTTTCTTTTCATTCAATCATATCAAATAGGCGATTTTGCCCCGTGTATATCCCACTAGTTTTGCTACTATGGGTAGTGGCAAGTTTAGCAATCCGTCATACATCAGATTCCAAATGGGCCTAATATGGATCCCTGTGACCTGTCATGACACTATAGACAAGGCATTTTTCAATTGATCTGCTTGAAATTTAAGAGCTTACACTTTATATTGGACCTCATCGTCCTTAGTAAAAAGGGAACACATCGGTTAATGTGTTGGTATAGCCCCCATCATCCCGCTGATGTCACTTCTTGGGAATCCCGCTGATGTCACTTCTTGGGAATCTTGTGAACATATTTATACCCTACACCACACTGTGGTACAGGGTATTATAACTTAGTGCTTTTGTTTGTAACACCCAAAAGGAGAAGAAATAGACCCATCGTTTATTATACCGATCGACTTGGAATCACTTTCTGAGTTGATTTAGCTATGTCCGTCTGTCTGTCTGTCTGTGCATGTATTCTTGTAATCAAAGTACAGGTCGCAATTATTGTCCAATCTCGACGAAACTTTACACATATCGTTTCTTTGGCCCAAGGACGATCCCTATTGAATTTGGTTAAAATCGGCTAAGATTTATATATAGCCCCCATATATATGTTATGTATGTAAGTTATGTATGTATGTAAGCGCTTTAAAAACTTTATTTTATATCCGATCAGTATGAAATTCGGCAGAAAGAGGTTTCTTATTATATGAATGAACACTGTTAAATTTGGAAGAAATCGGTTCAGATTTAGATATAGCCCCCATATATACGTTACTCCCGATTTGACATGTAAGCGCTGTAAAAATGTTATTTTATATCCGATCAGTGCGAAATTCGGCAAAGAGAGGTTTCCAGTTACATGAAGGAATACTGCTAAATTCGAAGAAAATCGGTTCAGATTTAGATATAGCCCCCATATATATGTTACCCCCGATTTGACATGTAAGCGCTGTAAAAACTGTATTTTATATCCGATCAGTGCAAAGTTTGGCAGAAAGAGGTTTCTTATTACATAAGGGAATACTGCCAAATTCGGAGAAAATCGGTTCGGATTTAGATATAGCCCCCATATATATGTTACCCCCGATTTCACATGTAAGCGCTGTAAAAACTGTATTTTATATCCGATCAGTGCAAAGTTTGGCAGAAAGAGGTTTCTTATTACATGAAGGAATACTGCCAAATTCGGAGAAAATCGGTTCGGATTTAGATATAGCCCCCATATATATGTTACCCCCGATTTCACATGTAAGCGCTGTAAAAATGTTATTTTATATCCGATCAGTGCGAAATTCGGCAAAGAGAGGTTTCCAGTTACATGAAGGAATACTGCTAAATTCGGAGAAAATCGGTTCAGATTTAGATATAGCCCCCATATTTACGTTATCCCCGATTTGATCTGTAAGCGCTGTAAAAACTGTATTTTATATCCGATCAGTGCGAAATTCGGCAGAAAGAGGTTTCTTATTACATGAAGGAATACTGCCAAATTCGGAGAAAGTCGGTTCAGATTTAGATATAGCTCCCATATATATGTTACCCATGATTTGACATGTAAGCGCTGACTGTATTTTATATCCGATCAGTACGAAATTCGACAGAAAGAGGTCTTTTTACATGAATGAGTATTCAGGGAAGATCGGTTCAGATTTATATTAAAGCTCCATATATATGTTCCTCCTGATTTGGTATCAAACCGCTATAGAAAGATGTTTCTCAATTTAGGAACGAATATTGCTTAATTTAGCGATTATTGTTTACAGAATTACCCATTTACCAATTATTCCAAATTATTATGGCAATGACCCTTATCGCAGTGTTAGTTAGGGAGGTGTAGGGTATTATATAGTCGGCCCCGCCCGACTTTCTGCCTTTCCTTACTGGTTTTGTATTGATTTAGCTGATTGGGGTACATTGGTTAAGTATTTAAGTATAGCCCCACGCTATCACCTCTTGGCATTCTAAGGACGCATTTTTAACCCATCATGCGGAAATTTAAGTTCTTGTACATCATATTGCATTAGATCGTCTCTAGTGAAAATGGAGTGTATCGGTTCATATTTTAATAAGTATAAGCCCCTTACGAAGGTACAGGGTATTATAAGTTTGTTTCACGGCAGATGTTTGCAACACCTGAAAATAACACACCTAGACCCACCTTAAAGTATACCGATCGACTCAGAATCACTAGCTGAGTCGATTTAACCATGTCTGTCCATCCGTCTGTCCATGTAAAGTTGTTCGTTGACTACAGATCGCAATTTCACTCCGATCTTTCTGATTTATATTTCAGAGTTATTCAATATTACGAGAGTTGTGTAGGGTACTATATAGTCGGCCCCGCCCGACTTTTGAAATATACTATATTTAACCTGCAACTGTTGATAGTTGTAATGGCTCTCCGAGGATTTGTTAGCAAACAATGGTGAAGGGTATTATAAAGTCGTCCCCGACCGACTTTAGCCTTTCCTACTGGGTTTTTATTCATTTATTCTCATTGAATTGCCTGACTGTCTCTTGCCTAAGCCAAAGCTTGCTTGTGGACAGTGGCGCTCTAATAACTGCAAATTCTTTGAGAATTTGATTTGTAATATCGAGTCATTCCTAGCAAGTTCATATCCTATGCAGTTCCCCGAGAGATCCCAATTCATATGGGGTATATTTTAAACTGTTCAGCCGTGATGGCTGATTGAGACATCTGCGGCTGTAGAGGACTGTTTGTGAATTTAGGGATGTAGTCTTCAGAGATTTAATTGCAGCCTGGCTGTAGAAGTAAATGACGACACCAGGGTTGTTCATTACGTTGCGACTCAGCCATTAGGCGATTTCCCTTATTACCATTAGATTGATAAACACTGCGAGTATCTGGTAATCTGTGAGCTATATCAAGACTAATGGTGAATTCTTTTCTGCAAAAAGTGCAACACTTGCATTGCCCTTTTACCGAAAACAGCACTATGCAATGAAAATGTTGCACTTTTTTGCAGAAAAGAATTCGCCATAAGTTATTTACAATGTAATCCATAGTCAACCTTCTCATCAAGCTTCGAACCATCCTCTAGAAGTGTAGACCGTCGGCGGTTACTATTGGGCTACAGTGCGATTTACTCATGTGGTCGTAGATCTTGTACCTCCTTGATAGACAGTTTAATGTTAGTGCCGCTCTGGTTGCAATTTATCTAGCCACAATATCAGTCAACAGTAGATTGAGTAAGACTTATTTACATTGAAAGATTTTATGAGAGAGATCCCAACGTGCCCCTACAGCTTGCCTACAAGAATAACGACAGAGACCTGCGACAGTACTCTGGGCACACGATTTGCACTTGGATGGTTTACACTTAGATATATATGATGTTACCTGCTGTTGACTGGCTGACCGGCTTCTTCAAGGTAACTATATGTAGTGATGTGGTCGACCAGATTATCCATATCGACTTTTTTATTCGGTTTTCTTTAGGACGGTGTCACTAATCAACATAATGATAAATCACTCAACGAAGATGCCCTGAAATGAGGACAACCTTTCGAATGGTCTAATGGTCTTTGAAACAAGTAAAGACGAAATAAGTTCGGCCATGGCGAATCTTATATACCCTCCACCATGGATCACATGTGAATGGTTCCGCCAAAAAAAAACTCATTATACCAAATTTCAGCTTAATTCGTTGAAGTTTTTGTGGCGTTACGGAGTCAAATATAGAGGGACCTTTGTATAGGAGCTATATCGAAACATGGACATATGATTACCGATGTTCATGTGAAGGATTCCGGGTATATAAACTCCAGTTTTTAGCCCGATCAGTTGATATTTGTGGTCTCTATAACATTATATATGGGGGCTATATTAAAAAATAGATCGAAACGAGTATTGCCCATTATCAATCCCAATTTACCTGCAGATATATAAGTAGCTATACCAAATTTCAGTCATATAGTTAAATTCTTTTAGACTGTGCCGTCATTACAACAAGCGGACATGGCTAACACGTCTTAGCATTTTACGACGATTAAGAATAATATACTTTATGGGGTCTCAGATCAATATTTTTGCAAACGGACTGACAAAATTCCTACGGTGGAGGGTAGAAAAATATTTATTTAAAATTATTTTATAAATAAAATTTTTGCATGCGAAGCAGTTCGTATTTGATAGTTTTACATAATTTTCTATTTTCTTTATTATACGAGTACTCGTAATGTAGAATGCGATTCATGTGCTTTTGTTCCTTTTTTACCGAACTACTGGAATCATGCAAATTTATTTGAACATTAGAGACGGTGATCTGAAAAAAATGTATCCTTCATAAAAAAATTATTACGTTTGGTAAATTCCCTCTACATTCTTTTTTACGAAATACAAAGTAAATTCAAGTCTTGAAATGTAAATGAAATAACGCAAATATTCGTGCTAAAGTACCTATCAAATTTTATGGGGACATTTCTAGGTATTTCACTAAAAAAACATATTGTGGTATGTAATATAGTCTATGTTCCAAAAAATGTTGGTATTTAATCAAATTCAACGGAATTGTACTCTTTGACCATTTTGTGGGACGACATAAGAAGAAGGACGATATTCATGATAACGGATTGACTTTGGCTATGTATACCTTTTTGGGAAAACATTGTAGCCGCAATCGATAGCTTCAAAGCTATGCTTACTTTGTTGCAGCTATCCTTGGGAAAACATACATAGTTTATTACATTTTACACTATTGAAACAACAATTCCTTTATTCACTGGAAAAGAAAACGAGTACTTTGTGGTTGTCGTATAACTACACCTTGATGACCGCTTGATATATAGGAAGTTATGAGAAAATGATGATAAATTCTTATTGTAATAAAACAGCCACGACAAAGGACAAATTCGCACTATGTAAAGCTGGTTTGTAATAACAAAATAAAAAAAATGGAAAAAAATTGACTCTTTAGTAGTGATGATAGATTTTTTTTAATATGTACCAAAATTTTATTATAATATGAGAAAAATTAAAGCGAAAAAAATCTGTATGTATGTGGATCTGATATTAACAAAATACTTCATTCGATTTTCAAACTCAGATATCTCCGGAACTGTGTGACCATAATTTATTTGGTGAACATATGTTCAGATTTAGTTATAGACCTTATAATTCACATACACATTGCCGCTATAGAATCCACAATTTTCAACCAATCTATATTATATGGGACTCAAATACTGACAGATTCCAAAGATTCCTCCATTTGTATGTTTCTTGCTATTTGGTGTCTGAGCGCCATAGAAATCGCATTTTACATTCGGTAGTATAAGAAAAAAGTCTAAAAAAAATGTACAATTTGAACGCTAACATCTTAATAAACCATTTTGCCCCTTTTGGTACCTCCCATGCAAATGGACCACTTTGCATAAAACTTTGGTTCCAGTCCATACAAATACTTGAAAGTTCGTGAAGTGTAATGCTATCAGAGTACCTACTGTCCCGTAAAAAATGGGCGATATTGCCACCTCCCTTTTGGTACCTCCCAAACAAATGCACAATTTTGCACGAAAATTTAACGGCTTATAATTTTGATTACATTCCATACAAATGCTTGAAATTTTGTACACTGAAGTTTTTTTATAGTACCCATAGTATATAAAAATGGGCGTTGTTGTCACGCCCCTTTTCACATATCCCAAACATAATCACAATAGTAAAAATATAAAATATGATTTTTGAAATTGTGAATTTTGAGGAATACTGGGTTTATTAAAAATATTATATCTTTTTATCGGTAAAAGCTGTCAATATTGGACTTTTTGCAAAATTTAACTATTTGCATTCTGTTTATTTTTTTCAAAAAAATTTACATGGGTCGTGGACTACACTTAGTATAACCATTATACCAAGTTTCACTAAGTTCCGTGACACGAGCCAAAAATACTTTGATCACTTAACATGGAAATGCTCGAATATGGGTCATAATTTATACATATACATCCATAGAATTATTTGAAATAGGCACTATTTTCTTCGGTAGGATGCTAGCTTTTTTGAGGTTTCTTAGCGCCTGCAAAAAACAATTTTTTTGAAAAAAAATATTTTTTGATATTCCCAACATTTGTTTTCCTCATAATTTTCTTTAATTTAAAGGGCATCAAGGCCCTAACGGGTTTATATAGGGTTTTCCAATAGGGATGAAATGATTTTGAAGTGACGTTTCGGCTATTTGTAATATGTCATGATCTGTCATTTGTTTTTAATTGTATTCAGTAGTGTTTACAATTTCATCATAGAGAGATATACGCAAGAACAACGTTTACAAATTACGAGTATTCAGTTTTATTATCAAAATAATCGTTCTCCAATTAAAATTTTCGTGCGCTAAATCCATGTTTATACCCTACACCACACTGTGGTACAGGGTATTATAACTTTGTGCATTTGTTTGTAACACCCAAAAGAAGAAGAAATAGACCCATCGTTTATTATACCGATCGACTAGAATCACTTTCTGAGTTGATTTAGCTATATCCATCTGTCCATCTGTCTGTCCGTATTCTTGTAATCAAAGTACAGGTCGCAATTATGGTCCGATCTCGACGAAACTTTACACATATCCTTTCTTTGGCCCAAAGACGATGCCTATTGAATTTGGTTAAAATCGGTTCAGATTTAGATATAGCCCCCATATATATGTTACCCCCGATTTGACATATAAGCGCTATAGAAACTATATTTTATATCCGGTCAGTACGAAATTAGGTAGAAAGATGTTTCTTTGGAGAAAATCGGTTCATATTTAGATTTAGCCCCCATATATATGTTACCCCCGATTTGATATGTAAGCGCTGTAGAAACTGTATTTTATATCCGATCAGTACAAAATTTGGCAGAAAGAGGTTTCTTATTACATGAATTAACACTGCCTAATTTGAGGGAAATCGGTTCAGATTTAGATATAGCCCCCATACATATCTTATTCCCGATTTGACATGTAAGAGCTGTAGAAACTTTATTTTCTATCCGATCAGTGCGAAATTCAGCAGAAAGAGGTTTCTTATTACATGAAGGTACTGCCAAAAAATCGATTCAGAGTTAGATATAACCTCCATATATGTATATGTTCCTCCTGATTTGGTATCAAAGCGCTATAGAAGTTGTACTTTACTTCCGATCATTACAAAATTTGGCAGAAAGATGTTTCTCAATTTAGTAACGAATATTGGCTAATTTAGCAATAATCGGATTTAGATATAGTAACATATATATGTTCTTACCTTTCCTTTCCTTACTAGTTTTTAATATATAGATATCCGGATCTGAAAAATCTAAACGGCACGAGAGTAACAATAAAAAGGCGAGGATGAAACAGGATGTCAAAAATCAAAAATAACCTTCGTTGGCACTACAATCCGAACTATAAGAATATCGTCCAATGTGATTTGTAGGAGAGAGCTTACTACGATCCGTACTATGAGAATATCGACTAAAATCCGTTCTAAGCGAGTACCTGCAACGGGAGTTGTAGCAGAGACCTCTCTTACTTCTACGCGCAAGGGATACCAATCAGCAATGGGATTGTACAAGCCAGGGAATTTGTGTGACAACGTAACAAACTTAAACAACTCGTGTTATGTTATTTCTCAGATATGTTAAAAATTCCAAAAATGTAAATTTAACTATGTCGTTCTTGAGTTGACTGAACTGTTAAGTTTTGCTACATCAATGTTTATATCCGGGCGCAACAATTTTAGCTTAGTCTCAAATTTCCCTCTAAGATGAGAATATAAAAAGTCAACAAGCATATTTAAAATAATTGCAGTTAATTCGATTAGGTTAGGCAATTTTCATTTTACAAAATCGCGTGTCATTATTGTGTCCTCGTTTTCTCTTAGATCTCCCTTTTTCCTAGATCTTATTTCCCAACGTTTCACATTTGAATTTATTAACGTTATTAGGTGAGAACAGAAATTTAATTCAATATACCGGGTTTGTCGGGCAAACGAGTACCAAGCAGGGACTAAGTGAATGTGTTTCAGCGTCTCTCTCTCTGTCTCGTTGACCTTGTTAAAGCTGAATTAAATTAGCTTTACTTTTTTCTAGTCAACTTATTATTGCCATTGACTTCGTTGGGGTTTTAAAACAATTTGCATTTGTGTTTATTTCTGTGACTACTTGTATTTATTTGTTGTCTGGTATCCCGCTTTTTTACTCAACTGGGAATGTGGAAATACCACGTAATTTATTTATTATACTAACTCGTTTACTTTTTGAGCATACTTCCCCTGGGAGCAGATTATGCTTTTTTTTCATTGCCACTTCCGCCAATAGAGACAAAAAAGACAGTACAAAGAACACATTAATTTAAATTTTTATAACTCTCCATTGGAGTATCCAGAAATCAATTATTTCAAAAGCGGTTACGAGTGGTTATGAGTTAAATTTTTTTAAAACCTACTTACGATTATGCTTAATAACGACTTTAACAACCTGAGGGAGGTCCATAATTGAGAATGAATAGAAAAGTTGTCCTATAAATCAGCTATACTGTAATAACAGTTTGTCTTGCATTGTCGCCTTTTCGCCGGGCCTTGTTGTTAATTCATGATTTTTAGCGATTTTTCATTATGAAAATTCACCTAAAAAACACTGCAATAAAATCTCCGATTCCACATCCATATTTTTCAGCGGGTCTATAAAAAATTTTAAAGATGGAGACAATTTTCACATTAGTGCATAG
The DNA here is from genome assembly GCA_963930755.1 of Eudasyphora cyanicolor. Lineage (NCBI taxonomy): Eukaryota > Metazoa > Arthropoda > Insecta > Diptera > Muscidae > Eudasyphora > Eudasyphora cyanicolor. The sequence goes on from OZ005736.1 coordinate 221,673,112, forward strand.
CCATGATACATATAAATGTATCCAATGATTTTTAATAAAGCTTAAGATTAGGTTATGTTAGGTTGAAAAAAGGTCCATGTGGGTTCCCTATTTAACTACACTGAAAAAATAGTAATACAATTATTGACAACACATTCTTAAATTAAGTATGCGACATCGGCATTAATTCAATCACAATTTTCATTAAAATAATGTTTTTACGAAATTTTCCTTAATCTAAAGTTTTTTCAATTTGAATTAACGACTATACAATCATTAGTTTTGAGTACGCCCTTCTTTAAATATACGCCTTTAATTTAAAGAAAACAAATCATATTTTTTGTGGCAATCGGCATTTATTTAAGTAATATTTCAATACTTTTAAGGATTTTCTGCAATTAAACAATGACGTAGACATGTCATAGTTTTAATGCCGAATCGGGCTTAATTGATAGTATGACAGTATATTTGAGTAATAAATTTAAGGCTATGCTCCCCTTAAGGGAAAGGTTTTCTTGGTAATAAATTTTATGACAATTGCCATTATTTTTAAGAATACATACGAGAGAATTATACAATATCTCTCTCTCTCTCGCTCGGAGAATCAGAGTTGTTATTTACTGTGTAAATCAATAATTGTTATGGAATGCTAAAAGAGCTCTCTAAAAGAAAATAAAATTCCGTTGTTCGTTTTCTTTTAAATCGTCGGTTATTTCGTAGCGATAGAGGTAAACGGTTGTGTGTTTTTGGGATGCGGATTGTGTAAAAATGAGATTGCGGTGAATATGTAAGTATACGTGCATACATACATGCATATTGCACCGAAAATAATTTTATTATGGGCTGTTAACACTTATTTTTACTAAAGCGTAGCAGCAGCAACAAATGAAATCCAAAATAACGGCGGCTGTAAATCACGGTTATGTGGTTATGCCGTCGGCGTCTCCATCGATCTCGGTGATAAGGAAGTGCGTGCGTAGTAAAGGGTGGTTAAATTGTAAGGGCCGATGTTGAATGTGAACCACACTTAAACATCAAGTTTTTATCTACATTTCATTTGACATTTCTCAATTTCAGACTAACTCAATTTTAACCATGGAAAGATACACAATCGAGCAACGCGTTAAAGTTTTTTAAGCCTTTTACGAAAATGGGCGTTCAAATCAAATGCAGTTCGTGCAATTCATGATGTTTTTTTGATCAGCATAATCGACCAAATGTGTCCATAATCGGGAGAATTTTGCGCAAATTTCAGCAAATCGGGTCTGTAGGAGATGTGAAAACACCTGTGCATGCTCGCCCAGTTCATTTGGTGCGGCTTATGGGCTGACGTCATCGGGCCATACATCATCGAAATAAGGCCGGTCAGGCAGTTACTGTGAATGGTGTTCCCTATCGTAAAATGATAACGAATTTTTTATGGCCCGAATTGGAAGATATGGATGTGGACAATATGTGGTTTCAACAGGACGGTGCCACTTACCACACAGCTAACGAAACAATGGCTCTTTTACGCAACAAATTCAATGGCCGTGTTATCTCACGTCGTGGCGATGTCAATTGGCCGACAAGATCATGTGATTCTTTCTTTGGGGTTATTTGAAAGAAAAGGGGTTATTTGAAAGAAAAGTTCTTGTTAAATTCAATTTACTGCTTCCTCAGGTATTTCAGCTGATTTAAGTTAAAGACATACACTATTGCTACTGAATTCTGAAGATGATAGAGTGGTGTCTATCGAAACTGCAGTCAATTCTACCAAGCAATTAAAACTCTCTACCAATTTTTGTATTTGTTTCTATTACTTTCTTGGAATAGACAGAAAGTAAATGGAACATATGGTCTCAAACCAAATAAATTCTGACTGAATAACAAAAGCACAGACCAACAATAAATAACAACAACACATACAAACACATGAGGTACGATGACGTCGGCATTAGCCGTTGACAAAACTACATTTGTTTTCGTGGTTCGCGATGCGAACCCAAGCAAAAAACAAAAATGTATTGGTATGAGAGTTTTAGTATGTTGACTTAGTTCGGCAAAATACGGGTTTGGTTAGCAGTTCTTGTTAAATTCAATTTACTGCTTCCTCAAGTATTTCAGCTGATTTAAGTTAAAGACATACACTATTGCTACTGAATTCTGAAGATGATAGAGTGGTGTCTATCGAAACTGCAGTCAATTCTACCAAGCAATTAAAACTCTCTACCAATTTTTGTATTTGTTTCTATTACTTTCTTGGAATAGACAGAAAGTAAATGGAACATATGGTCTCAAACCAAATAAATTCTGACTGAATAACAAAAGCACAGACCAACAATAAATAACAACAACACATACAAACACATGAGGTACGATGACGTCGGCATTAGCCGTTGACAAAACTACATTTGTTTTCGTGGTTCGCGATGCGAACCCAAGCAAAAAACAAAAATGTATTGGTATGAGAGTTTTAGTATGTTGACTTAGTTCGGCAAAATACGGGTTTTGGTTAGCAGTTCTTGTTAAATTCAATTTACTGCTTCCTCAAGTATTTCAGCTGATTTAAGTTAAAGACATACACTATTGCTACTGAATTCTGAAGATGATAGAGTGGTGTCTATCGAAACTGCAGTCAATTCTACCAAGCAATTAAAACTCTCTACCAATTTTTGTATTTGTTTCTATTACTTTCTTGGAATAGACAGAAAGTAAATGGAACATATGGTCTCAAACCAAATAAATTCTGACTGAATAGAAAAGGTCTACGTCGATAAGCTAGCAAAATTTCAAGATCTAAAGGATGAGATAATTCGGCACATTAACGGCATAGAACCTCAATTATGCCTCAGTGTCATCGAAAATTTGGACCATGAAATAGAGGTGTGCCGCCGAGGTCGCGGCGGCCCTTTGGCCGATATTTTGTTCCATACATAATTGAACCATACCAATATTATCATAATAAAAATAAATGACAATAATTTCCTAAATAATTTGTGTTTTATTCAAAATCAACATCGGCCTTTAAAATTTAACCACCCTTTAGTTATTTTTGCTGTATGTTATTTATGGTGATGTACATACAATTATGAAGGGGATCGTGTTAGTAAGTCCTGTGAAGACTTACTAACACGTCTAGTGCTAACACTAGACGAAAAAAATGAGAGTAATAAGTTTTGTAATACTGAAAGAGACAATCGGAAAATGTTTAAATACGTAAAATATAATATTATAATACCGAAATAAATAACTTATTGGCAATTACAAAATTAACAAAACACATTTCAATTGAAAGTATATATTTATTAAAAATAACTGGTAATAGCGCATAATGTAGAAATGTAAAATAATTTCTGGCAATATAGAAATTTTTTATTAATAACTTCGGTCGCCAAAAACAATATTTTTTATTGGGTTTCTGTTTTCATGTATTGATTCTGATGTTAACCATAAAAAAACGCCAAAACATCCATTTTTAGCTTTTAAAGATTGTTTTTGTAAATTTTACATCGATTAGCTACAACTCTTTTTAATTATGCATCGATCTCTTCGGAGTGGGGCCATTTAATTTATGACCAATCAGACTTGTGCATTTTTAGTTTGTTTTTTGGGGCTTTTGTTTAAAAATTATTAAAATTTTCTTAAAAAATAGAATTTTTTGCTGTTTTGTAAGATATCGGCAAAACCGCTGAACGAATGGAAGAAGGTGTTGTAAAAAGTTGAGGCTACTTAATTTTTAAGTTTTAAAATTTTCCTGAATAATTCGGATAAATGGTTCTCGAGTTATACCAAAATATTGCGAAAAAATCATATTTTTTTAGAAAATTTAAATATTTTTTAAATAAAAGCGTCATAAAAGCATCTAACAACGCACAATTGTTATATTTTGTATAATTTGATCTTAAAATCGATCAGTCATAAACAAAATGAAACCATTCCGAAGCAAATCGATGCATAATTTAAAAAGCAGTAGCGAGGAAACCAGTCTCTTGAAATTCGAAAATTTGCTCTAATTTCCACAAAAACAAACTTGCACAAAAAAAATATTTTTTCCTTTATTAGTAACACATAAGAAACCAAAATTTTACACTTAAAATTCAGGTCCAAAAATTGTGTCGACCAGTGTAATATTTTATATAGCAATCTTTTTTATTTTTTTTAGTAAAATAATTTTAAAACGAGTCTTTTGGGAGAAGTATGACAAATTCTACCAAATATTTTAACGTAAATTTTATATAAGTATATGAACGACTGAAATATTTTTCTTAGTTTTCAGCGTTTTCCTATTGTGATATGATGCAATTTATTTGTATTTCTTTTTTGGCATATATGTATTGCAACCAACTTCAGGTTGCTATCATTTCTAAACCGCTAGTCTGATAGCTGACAGATTTATTTCAGTGACAGTTCATTTTATTGTTTACAAGCTTACAAAAGCATTTTGATCTATTGCATTCAGAAAAAAGTTATTCGTGATGGAATTCAAGCGTGATAGTGTGATTGCTTTATATTTGGGTGGAAAAACACAAGTGACTATCGGTAGAGCCCTCCAGCATTTAAAAGTGAATAAATCTTTTGTTTCTCGTACCATTGCTTGTTAAGGTAAGTACAGACGATTTGCAGATGGGACAACATTGCCAGAAAAATGGCGGAAAATGCAACCCTGTGAATTTACAACCGTGTGAACATACAATTTTTGTTTTGCAACGTTAGCAGAAAAGTCATTGCGAGATAATTTGCTGATTGTGCGAAGTTAATACATGTGACAACGGCGCCATTGCCAGAAAATCATTTTATTTGCAACACTGTCTATAATGTATTTTTATTGGCAATCCTGCATATAAATATTTACAAAATATATTGTAAATATATGAAATTGTAATGTTTTCTTGCAATCGTCTGAACTGTCAATTCACCTTTGCCTAACTATCTGACATTGCCCGTATATATGCATCACTTTAACAGGGTTGATAATGTTTGCCGATCTGGCAATCGTCTAAACTCAGCTTTACCGTGATACTGGCGGTGTTTCATCGCGTCCAAAAAGTGGACGAAAAAAAACGGTAACAACACCAGAAATGATCCGAAAAGTGAAGGGCAGATTTGATCGAAATCCACGCCGCAGTGGTAGAAAAATTGCTCGTTAGCTGAACATATCGCGAGAACGGATACAACACATATTAAAAAATGAGCTTGGACTAAAGCCAATGAAGTTCTAAAAAAAAGATAGACTGGAAAGAGCCAAGGAGTTGCTTCGCTTCCACGAAAGTGACCAGTTACCGAATTTGGTTTTCTCCGATGAGAAGCCATTCCAAATTGAGCAGTTTGTTAACAAACAAAATGATCGGGTTTACTTGCCAAAGAGGTCAGCTGAAAATTTACACCTTCGATTGGCCACCAGAACTCAAGCGTCACCGATGGTAATGGTGTGGGCCGACGTAACGGCCGATGGTCACTGCCCGCTCGTATTCATCGACCATGGGGTCAAAATAAATGCCGAATATTATGGGGGAAATGTCCTAAAGACAGTATTGAAGCCCTGGGCAGACAAACATTTCGACCGCAGACCATGGACATTCCAACAGGACTCAGCACCATCGCACTCAGCACGCGTCAACCAAGAATGGCTTATAAAGGAGGTTCCTCGCTTCATTTCTACCGCACAATGGCCACCAAGATCTCCGGATCTCAATCCGTTGGACTTTTGCGCCTGGGGCATTTTAGAGAGTAAGGTTCGCACTAAAAAATACCAAAGTATCGATCATCTTAAGACGGCGCTTCGCCGGGAATGGGCCAATATACCGCAGAGCCACTTTCGTGCAGCGTGTGATGGCTTTGTCGGCCGTTTGAAGGCCATAATTCGTGCCAAAGGTGGCCAATTCGAACAAATCTAAACTGTTTCTAAAATTTTATGTTATTTCCGACATTTTTTGCTTTTGAACAATAAAATTTAAAAAAAAATTAAAAAAATATAGCGCTTTACTTTGTTGCATTACATATCAGCCACCCTGTAAATTCTATTTGATCTCTTTGCAGAAAAATTTTAACTATTTTAATTTTAAATCTCACAATATTTGAAGATAAATGTTATGGATATTTAGAAAAATGCAGTGCTGATTGCTATTTATAGATTACAACAAATAATTGAGCATAAACCTATACGGGGGATGTTTCAATTGAAAGACAATATATATATATATGGAAACACAATTTGTAAGTATTATGTACTTGTGAACTAATACATTTTATTTGAAAATCAAGAAATTTAGTTTGGAATATGGTAAAACAAAATTTTTTGACTTTCACAAATAAAATATGTGTTTTCACACACACAAAGTTATTGTTTAAAAAGATTCCAAATATATTCTATTTAAAAATATTTTTTGACTTTTTCGAATTTTAATTTAAATTATTCCTAGATTTCGTGTTAAACTTGAACCTGCTATTAGATTAGGCCAATTTTAGATATAGCCCAATTGTGCATCGTTTCCTTTATAAACAGAAATATAAGTATATTGCCTTATAATTATTGAAATCAAAATAAAAAGAATTTTTTTTGTTTAAAAATAATTTGTAAATAGGCTGCTTTCTTTTCACGAAGTATTGAATACAAATAAATATAAAATATTGGGTAAAATAGTGGCGTAGAAAGCTCATCCGAAACCGCAAGGTACGGAAAATTTTAGCCTCAACACCCAATCACGGCATCCGTAATCGACAAGTTTCGATAGTAATCTTTAAGTTTGGATCACTGCAACCGTTATCGAGAAAAAATTTGCGAGAAATTTCTTGACAACAAAATTATCATGGAAAACTTATGTTTTGTTGATTTTGAGTGGAAATTTGGAGATTTATTTTAGAAAATGTAAGTTTTCTGTGCATTTTAGTATACATTTTATAATGCTTTATTTACTAATATTAGCATAATTAATTGGAAATAAACACTAATGCTAGCTGATTTTATTACAGTGCATTGGCGAAAAACCTCTTTAAAAATTACACACAAATGCAACTTCTAAAAGGAATTCCTGGAAGAACGTAAAAATGCACGTTCTCCGAGTGGAGTGGTAAACTCCAGCAATGGTAGTTTACCGCGCGTCCTTCAACCTTATCTATATGTGTTATTTCAAACAAGATAATCAATTTAAACACCGTAAGTACCACCGGCCAGAAGATTTTGAAGTGGCGTCTAGTTTTAATAACACAGTACAACACTGGATTTTGGCACTCAATTCTGACAATTGGACGTGAAACTAGCCCCAAAAATAAGAACTTCTGCATCATTCGTTTAGTCAATTTGGCTCAATTAATAATTTAGGTTAGGCTAGGTTAGGTTGAAGAGAGGAGACGTTTAAACGTCTCATGTCCATGGACATACACTTAAGCCAGTGGTTCGGCCTGTTGTGCGCTTAATAATTTAATGACCATAGGAATTTTTTTGCTCAAGGTGAATTGTTAGCACTTTTTCTATATTTTTTTCTCGGTATACCGTTCGGAATAATTCCTTTGTGTCTGAAGCAAAGTCTCGCCTGTACAAATTTAGCAATGTAAGTCGAATTTATGGATTACGAAAATTCGCAATAAAATAATATTGCAAATATCGCGGACTTTCAAAGCGTCTTACAGATGATCGTAGTTAACGGCAATTATGTTACAGTTTTAAATATCAGCGATTTTCTTTACAAATCAAAGCAATTAAATTTGTTTTGAATAAAAATACTGTTTTCGCGATAACTCGCGAAAAAAGCAGATTCGATTGTGATGTATTCATAATCCAATAGACGGGATGATTCTGAACAAAATCGCATTAGACATTTTTTGGCGTGAATCAAAGCCAACCTTATATCCCTTGGGACACGCTGTGCCTACAACACATAGGAGTTTTTGTAGGAGCATTTCTATAGAGAGATACACATATGAGTTTAAGGTAACTTTGGAACCGGAAAGATAGTATAAAATGCTTTGGTGAGTAGTCGTTTGACCGCTAGGACATTCAAAAAACAAACAAAAGCATCGAAAAATTATGGTTTAGATTTTTACAGACCATTTATACACGTTCATGGCTTAAATATCCTTTCAATTCCTTATTTGAAAGGAGGGAAATCTTGCCTCCGTATTTGGGACCGCCCTTATCAATGTAATATTCTCTAGATGAAATACATAGTCCAATTGAAAATATTTTCCAAAATCCGTCATATTAGATTAGCCATACTATATTTTAATATTTTGACTTAAAGTTAAGAATCAGTGGCTCCAAATAGAAATCAGATGGCCGTAACAGAAATATATATTTAAAACTATTCTCAGTTGAACTTAAGTATCCTTCAGATTGGATCTGCCATGTTAAATTTTAGTATTCTTACATCAAGACTCAGGATCACTTACCCCAACAAAATTTAAAAGTGATAATATTACTATGCAACCAATAGTTTTTTTGTGTACGAACCCTAAAAACTTTGTTTTTTATATATATAGAGGCAGAAAGTCGGGCGGGGCCGACTATATAATACCCTACACCTCCCTAACAATGCGATAAGGGTTATTGCGATAATAATTTGAAATAATTGGTAAATGGGTAAGAACATATATATGCGGATATATCTAATTCTGAACCGATAATCCCTAAAGTAAGCAATATTCGTTCCTAAATTGAGAAACATCTTTCTGGAGAATTTTGTAATGATCGGAAGTAAAGTACAACTTCTATAGCGCTTTGTAACCAAATCAGGAGGAACATATATATGGAGCTTATATATTAATCTGAATCGATTTTCCCTGAATACTCATTCATGTAAAATTGAAACCTCTTTCTGTCGAATTTCGTACTGATCGGATATAAAATACAGTTTCTACAGCGCTTACATGTCAAATCGGGTGCAACATATATATGGGGGCTATATATAAATCTGAACCGATTTCCCCCAAATTTTGTATTGTATCTAAGTGTATCACGAGACTACTCTCTGTCAATTTTTGTACAAATCGGTTACAAAATGTTGCTTATACAGTGCATATATGCCAAATCGGAGGTACATAATGGGTGTTTTTTATCGGGGTATAGAACTTCGAATTGAAATAAAACACAAGAAAATCGTTTTAAGGTCCATCAATTTGGCTTTATTGGAAGGATAATTTTATGCCATTAATGTTTAAATATGATTTCGGGCATGTGGCCGCCGCGGCTGGCTCGAATAAAGCCAATTCTACAGGTCCAATTTTCAACCACTTTTTCGAGCATATGGGGCCGTATGTCGGCAATAACGCCACGAATGTTGGCTTCCAATTCCCTTAACGTTTCTGGTTTGTTGGCGTAGACGAGCGACTTCACATATCCCCAAAGAAAATAATCCAATGGTGTCAAATCACACGATCTTGGTGGCCAATTGACAGGTCCATTCCGCGAAATTATGCGCTCATCGAATGTTTCCTTCAATAAATCGATTGTGACGTGCGCTGTGTGGCATGTAGCGCCGTCTTGTTGGAACCACAACTCATCCACATTCATGCCATCCAATTCGGGAACAAAATAGTCGGTTATCATGGCTCAATACCGGTCTCCACAGCTCCAATTGCTGTGCACGGTGGCGAATCGATTCATTCGGGTCCTCTTCAACACTTTGCTCTACAGCGGCAATTGTTTCTTCGGTGCGCACTGTTCGACGTCTCTGCGGATGCGTATTATCAAATAGAGTAAACGTAGTGCGAAAACGATCCATGGTTAACCGAATTAATTGCTCTGATGGACGATTATGTCGACCATAAAATGGACGGAGCTTGCGGTAAACTTCGCGAACTGAACCATTATTTTCGAAATAAATTTGCACGATTTGCAAGCGTTGTTCTTTTGTCAACCTGTTCATGATGAAATGGCAAACCAAACTGAACATAAATGACATTAGAGTTGCCAGATTTGACCACAAAATGCCAGTTTTATCTCTATTCGAAAAACAAAGCTGTAAAAAAAACACCCGGTATATATAGGAGCTATATGTAAATCTAAACCGATTTTAACCAAATTCAATAGGGATCGTCCTTGGGCCTAAAAAAAGATATGTGTAAAGTTTCGTCGAGATCGGACCATAATTGCGACCTGTACTTTGAATACAAGAATACGTCTACAGACGGACAGACAGACAGACGGACAGACAGACGGACAGACAGACGGACATAGCTAAATCGACTCAGAAAGTGATTACAAGTCGATCGGTATAATAAACAATGGGTCTATCTCTTCTCCTTTTGGGTGTTACAAACAAATGCACAAAGTCATAATACCCTGTACCACAGTGTGGTGTAGGGTATAAAAAATATATTTCATGGTAAAGTTTTTTATTGTATTTTCTTTTTATTTCGGTCTTTAAAGTTTTTTATAAACGGTGAATCAAATACAATTACTTGACAGCTCAGCTCCTCGCATAGCTATTTCACGGATGCTACACCGATCATTCAGCGAGGTTTAGCTGTGATTATTCGGTCAAAAATCCAGCTCTTCGAGGCAAAGTTTCTTCCAAACGAATAGTAATTATTTCCCTCCATCTGTTATTTCAACACGAAAAAATCACTTCCAGTAATCGTATTGCATCACCCGCTTGTACAAGAAACAAATTGTGTTTCGTTATAAATAAAGATAAAGCCGGGATATCATTTAAGTTTAGCAACTGTCGTTTTAGAATGTTTTTTTTTTAAATCGTTGTTTTGTTGGCACGAAAAGGACTATATACGAGTAAAATAGAAAAAAAGTGGCAACAAATTTGTTTGTTCCGCTTTTTGAAAAAATCTGTGGATAAATGTATAAATTATGACCCATATTGTAAAAGTATAGGAGCCTCAACATATAATTTTTCATATTTTTTTATTTTGGCCACTTTTTGGGACATACTAAAAAGGGCGTGGCAATAACGACCATTCTCTATACCCTCCACCACAGGATGGGGGTATACTATCTTTGTCATTCCGTTTGCAACACCTTGAAATATTGATCTGCGACCCTGTAAAATATATATCTATGTATATGGGCATTACCCTGCGCTTCTCAAAAAAATGCCTCGCAATTTTGCAACTTTTTCTTGAGTATGTTTTAGCAATGTACTCAATGTTTCTGCGCGACATTTACAAATTTTGTAAATAAAAAATGTAACAATCATGGCATGAAATTATTGCTTTATACCTTGATAAATAAATTTAATAAATATTATATAATATTGACATTAAAAACATATTTTAATAACCCCTTTTCTATATTAAGTTCGTGCTAAATATTTCAAAAATTTTGCATTTTTGGAGTAAATGGTAAATATATTCTTAATAAGCATTGCCTCAAGTATTTTCAAGCACAACATTAGGTATTATTTATATAAGAAGTTTCGTTGAAATTTTTAAATCACTCAATATACCTCAAGAATTGTGTTTTTTTTCGTGCCGTCCGTCACGTCGTCCATTTGTCGATTTTTATGCAAACTAAAAAAGTTTTCAAAATTCTACAAATTCAGTGTTATTAAGCTCGATAGACTTTACGATTTAGCTACTAACAATAATATTCCTAAGATCAATATCAATGATGTTATGGTGAAAAAACTAATGAAATTCCTGCGTTCGCTACCCAGGAAATGCCCATATATTTCAAATCGTCGTGGAATTCTAAGACGATGTAGCCATGTTCGTCTGTCTTGTGGAATCACGTCTGTTGAAGTATAGTCCGTAATAATAGGCCTAGGTTGACCAAATTTGGTACAAATACTTCTTATAGTTGCAGGTCGTTTGTTTTGTGATATCTTCCTATAAGGGTCGCCCTAAAACATGGGTTTTAGTTCATAAAATCAAATTTTTAAAGCAATGTAGTTGAAACTTCGTAGTTTCTATTCTTTCTTGAGCTTCATATATTAGTAATTTCTGTGCAATAAAATTCGCCACATGTCTATGTTTTTATATAGTCTTCATATATAGGTCTCTCCTAAATATCTTTTGTTAAGCCATAAAATTTATCGCAATTCTTACTATCGGTCTTACTTGTTATACCCCCACTTTAGTGATACGAGGGTATATAACGGGTTTTCCAATAGGGCTGATATGATTTTGAAGTGACGTTTCGGCCATTTGTAATATGTCATGGTCTGTCATTAGTTTTTCATTGTATTCAGTAGTGTTTACAATTTCATCATGGAGAGATATACGCAAGAAGAACGCTTACAAATTATTCAGTTTTATTGTCAAAATAATCGTTCTCCAATAGCAACTTTTCATGCGCTAAGTCAATTTTTTTTAAATCCAAAAAAACACTTTCCTGTCGACCTACGACCTTGACACCCATGAGCAATATTTTAGCTCTCGTTAAGTGATATCTTTTTGCATTGACCGATTGTGGCTACGTGCCACACAGCAAATGAAACAATTTAATTGTTGCGAGAAAAGTTTGGAGATTCGATTTTTTCAAGAAATTGTGATATTGAATGGCCTCCAAGTAGTTGTGATTTAACACCATTAGACTATTTCTTGTGGCGTTATTTGAAGTTATTGGTCTTTCGAAACAGTCTTCAAGCTTTACAAGTCAATATGGATCGTGCCATTCATGACATACGAATTGTTTTATTGGAAAAAGTGCTCGAAAATTGGGTTCATCGAATTCTTTCCAGCAGAAGAAGTCGTGGAGGCCATTTGAATGACGTTTTATTTAGAACTTAATTGTATCGATTGTACTTCACATTAAATAAAAAACTTTTGAATTTCCTTAAGAATAAGTATGTTTTTTCAAAGAAATCATATCACTCTTATTGGAAAACCCTGTATAATTTGAATCCGCAATGTCCGTCCGTTTGTCTGTCTGTCTGCTGGCTGGTGCGTACCATAACTTTCGAAAGGAGTAACCGATTCAGTTCAAATTTGCTATACCATAATATTTTTCTCCATCTCAGACTTAGCTCGAAGATGAGCCATATTGGTCCACTCCTTCTAGTTCCTCCCCCACAGAGGTTTAACATTTAGTGAAATATTTAATTCTTCAATAACTTACTCCCATCTTCTGAAATTCCACACTGGTATTAGTTTATTAGTTGCTACCACCTTGGGAAAATTGGGCGAAGTTTCCAAACCCCATTTGGTACCCTCCAATACAAAGGGACAATTTTGCAGTGAAATTTAACGAATTATAACTTCGAGTCCTGTCTTTGACCTCACCCTGAGATAGAAAAAACTATTAACACATACCAAATATGAAGTCGATCGGTTGCTTCTATTGAAAGTTATCATGCCTACAAGCCAGACAGACATACGGACCGACAGGAATAAGAACATGATTTTGTTGAAATTCTCTTACTTCTACCAAATTCTACCGATTGAATTAAAAAAAAATTTATTCGATTTTTTTTAAAAAAAAATCAAGTTTTCTATTTTTTTAGCGACAGCTACTAAACTTCTGTTTCTACGTGAAAGTGGCGTTTCAAGCATTTCGATACTACCTACCTAAAACAAGCTAAGTCGACTTAGCATGTTTTTGGGGAGATGGTATTTTTAATTTCTAAATATTTCAAATTATATTCAGACAAAATTTGGTGTTTATCCGTCAACCCAATCAAAAGTAATTAACAAAACAGTACAGGTTATTCGATTTTACAAAGGAAATCCACACAAATTTAAAAAATTCATCAAACTTTGATCGCCTCTCCTGACAAACTAAATTTTTGTACTTAGAATTGTTTAGAATGATGTATCGATTTGTAGACCTCATATTTTTTTAAATTTAGTTGGCATTTCGATTTTATGGACATACATACATATGTGCGAGTATGTATGTACAATATATGAACGATATGCACAACTCCTTCTCCCTATAAGGATCGTATATAAAAATCCCGACCTTTTTATACCCTTACCCTAAATGTCATTAAATTTATTTCATGTCACCAATGCTACGTACAAAAGAATGAAAAATATAGAATTTGAATGAGGCCTTCTCTGAGAAGGCCTATACAATTCTCTCGCTGGATAATTTCAGACGTTTATTTATTTATTTTATTTGTTATGTGACATATGCTTTGCGCTTATATATGTACATACATTTGTATATGGGTATGTACACATTTCTGTTTGTGTGTTGACAGCTGTGTATGTATTATTTTTCGTTTCCGTTTCCATATTTCACACTTTCATCAATTTCTGCAGAAACTCATTTTACTACACAAAATTGCGTTCTTTATTGTGTCGACTGAGTGTGTGTGTGGTTGAGGCTGGCGTTGTGCATGACAATCCCTTTCTACCACAAAGCTCTGCAACAGAAGAACTGAATTTGCGAGTTTTTTTTCTGTTTTGATGCAACAGAGTAGGAATTATTCACCAGAACTGGAAAAATGACAACAGTACAAATGTGATATGTATTTCGTTCACACACAAAAAGAGAGAAGAAATGTGGGAAATGGAGTAAACAGGACTCGTTTAAAAATACATGTGTAGTATATACACACAGTTATATTTACACGGATATATTTACCGTATGTCAACGTTTTTTCTTTGGTTGGGAAATAGAAAAAAAATGCAAAAAATTTGTTTGTTCCGTTTTTTGAAAAAATCTGTGGATAAATGTATAAATTATGACCCATATTGTAAAAGTATAGGAGCCTCAACAAATAATTTTTTATTTTGGCCATTTTTTGGGACATACTAAAAAGGGCGTGGCAATAACGACCATTCTCTATACCCTCCACCACAGGATGGGGTATACTATCTTTTGCGAGGCATTCACCAGAACTGGAAAAATGACAACAGTACAAAGGTGATATGTATTTCGTTCACACACCAAAAGAGAGAAGAAATGTGGGAAATGGAATAAACAGGACTCGATTAAAAATACATGTGTAGTATATACACACAGTCATATTTACACGGATATATTTACCGTATGTCAACGTTTTTTCTTTGGTTGGGAAACAAATATGTTTAGGTTTTTTTGTAAATAATTTAAAATTTAAATGAAAAACATAAATATTTTTGTTTACATGTTTGCATTTCCATAATACCTACATATGAACAAACGTATTTACATATTTTACATGGGTTTTAATATATACATTAGGCCGCGTCGATTTGTGGGGAGGCAAAAAAGTCGCCATTGCTCAGTGAAAATCGTATTCTAGGGATCAAAATAAGAAACTTTGCCGAAGGAACCAAAGCTCTAAAACGAATTCTGATGTCCCGGAATTTGGGTCGAACTTCTGGGCAGGGGCAAATTTTGAAAAATCCCACTTTGACCCATTTAGAGTGCTCCAATCGAGTCCAAATGTATGACCGACCCCCACTAACTTTGGAGGCCCGACCCACCCATGCCAGTGGCACACCCGCTGGAACCCCCTGGGGGTTCCATACATTTGGACTCAATTGGAGCACTCTAAATGGGTCAAAGTGGGATTTTTTCCGGGACATCAAAATTCGTTTTAGAGGTATGGTTCCTTGGCAAAGTTTCTTATTTTGATCCCTAGAATACGATTTTCACTGAGCAATGGGCGATTTTTAAATCGACCCGCCCTAATATACATACATATGTACATAGGAATATCACCACTTGTGTGACGGTGTGCTTGTCTGCGTTTAGATTTGTGTGTCTGTATGAAGGAATGCACATTTGTTTAATGGCTGGTGTTAAGTTTAAAACTTGGGTCGACATGCCGTATGATTAATGTGGACACACAATGCAAGAATAACGTATTCGTTCATATTTGGTTTAGTGTTCGAAAGTGTTTTTTGCCGAACATCGCTATAGTCCTAAAAATTCGGGGAACTCCACCTTATCTATTTCTAAACCTTTTTTGTGTGCATTTTACTAACGGGGGTCTACAAAAGTATTTTTATTCCTAAAGAGTTATCTCGTATAGTTACCGATATATCTGCAATTGAAAATTTAATTTTCAATTTCCTAGTATTTTGTTAATATCGGAGCAGAATATCCACCCTTTTCTTTCACATCAACTTTTCTGAATTGGCAACAAAATTTTCTATATGATGAAAACAAATCGATCCAATTACACAATATTATGACTAATGGCTATGGCCATTTACTCCCATTAACACAAAACAAAATAACCCAGCGTTAGAGCTAACGACAGTTAAATTGTATGGAATTTGACAGCTAGAACCGGTAGTTAGCTTTTAACCTTAGTTTATTTATTTATTGTTAATGGCCCTTAAAGTTATATTTAAAAAAGTATTTTTTTTAATTTCTTGGAAAAAAAGTATAAAAAAGTATGTCGTATTTTGGAGTTATAGAAGAAGTTATTTAGAAAAGTATAACATATTTGTATGAAATGAAATTTCGTAGCAAATATTGTCGAAGAAAGAACGGATGAAATATACTCACTGGTATTGTTGCCAAGCTTCTCCAATATACACCCTTTTAACCTGATGTCCACAGAAATGTGAGGAAGACAAAGTGGCACCCATATGAGAAGAATTTTAAAAAGGTCCTCAACTCTAAACTTCTTTATGAACCGAATGACAAAGCCGGTCTGGATAATCTGGTCGAGCATATCACCACATCATTCAAAGCCTGTCCAAAAACAAGGTACAAGGGCAAAACTAAACCTCAATGGTGGACTTCTGAGCTAACGGCAAGGAAAATGACCTGCACCAAGCTATTCAACAAGGCGAAACTTACTGGAGCCTTTAATGATTGGGATGCATATAAAGGGCAACTCAAGATCTATAAGAAGGAGCTTAGGAAGGCGCAAAGACGCTCTTCGTATTCCTTCTGTGGCGAAGTCTCCGACGCCGCAAGGCTGAGGAAGATACTATCCACTTCTCCTTGTACAGTGGGTATTTGCAGGATGAGGCAAACAACTGGACAAAAAACAGCGAACTATCGCTAAGAGTACTGCTCGACACACATTTCCCGGGGAACTCATCAACAGAGCCCAAGGATCAACAGGACCAACAAGAGTGCGAGTGGACTGCGAATAAGCTGGGCTATAAACAGTCTTGAGCCCTTCAAGTCACCTGGACCAGACGGCATCACTCCAGCAGAAATGCAGAAAATGTTAAACTAACTTTTGGAAATAGACACCAATTTTTTAAACTTTGATCCCTCAAATTGGCACGAAAGACCAGAATACATTAAAGGCGTTCAAATTCTGAAAAATATTAATGTTGTTAATGATGCTGCTGAGAGAAAAGTCAAACTTATTACAGATTTTAACCGGTCCTTAACACATAGCGAAGAAGACAAGCAGTACTTGCTTCATGTTGTTGAGAACTACCGAAAGGAATTCCCATCATATACTAAATCGTCGCTCTTATAATAATTTAATAATATTAATTCTCTTCTTTTTTTTAATGATATGTTTGAATATAAAAAATTGCAAATTAAGAAAACATTATATGAATTGCAAGTTTTTTTTATATAAAAAATAAATGAAAAAACGATTGTTTTCTATATATTTTGAACTTTGACCTCATTGTGGCACGGGTTGGCACACTCTGATCGACTTAAAATTTTACCACATGAATTTTTACATCAAATCGCATATTTAACCACTGCCCAAATGTAAAATTCGAAAAAAAAATTATCCATATAAGTGAGGCGAGGTCTACTGGACATAGGGATATACCGGGGAACTGCAAAGCCGATGAACTTGTTAGGAAAGGGACGACTCACAGTGGGCTAAAATGATAAAAAATGGACATAATACTGCCATTTCAAACCCACTTATCGTATGGCGATGAAATTTTAGGTGTGTATACAAGAGGTGTTAGAGAGTTTAAGTTCGGAACTTGGGCCCCCTACCTCATACTGGGGCGGAGCAACAGGGCCCTAAAGTTGACCACCTCGGGTATACAAAATTTTCATCGGCTTCTAACTTTTGAATGGAGTGTCCGGTTTCAGTGGCGAGGATACTCCTAGACCAGACCTACAATAAACATTTTATAGGTTGAAGATATCTTGAATAGTTTCCGAGATATGTGGATTTTAAATTTGAATTTTTCATTTTTTCGTTGACTTTGTCTTGGAGTTTAGCTAATATTTCAGTCAAAAAATTACTGATTTTGTTCGCGTGTCTTTTTATGGATTGCCAATAAAATTTACAATATCATGAAAAAAGAATCGATAAGATATGACCAGTGCATATTGACTGATATAATAACTAATAAGTACAAGAAGGTAGGGAGAAGAATTTTAAAAAGGTCCTCAACTCTAAACTTCTTTATGAACCGAATGACAAAGCCGGTCTGGATAATCTGGTCGAGCATATCACCACATCATTCAATAGTTCCCTTGAAGAAGCCTGTCCAAAAATAAGGTACAAGGGCAAAACTAAACCTCAATGGTGGACTTCTGAGCTAACGGCAAGGAAAATGACCTGCGCCAAGCTATTCAACAAGGCGAAATTTACTGGAGCCTTTAATGATTGGGATGCATATAAAGGGCAACTCAAGATCTATAAGAAGGAGCTTAGGAAGGCGCAAAGACGCTCTTCGTATTCCATCTGTGGCGAAGTCTCCGACCCGCAAGGCTGAGGAAGATATTATCCACTTCTCCTTGTACAGTGGGTATTTGCAGGATGAGGCAAACAACTGGACAAAAAACAGCGAACTATCGCTAAGAGTACTGCTCGACACACATTTCCCGGGGAACTCATCAACAGAGCCCGAGGATCAACAGGACCAACAAGAGTGCGAGTGGACTGCGAGCGTCTCTAGCTTGTTGACTGAGAGATCTAGAATAAGCTGGGCTATAAACAGTCTTGAGCCCTTCAAGTCACCTGGACCAGACGGCATCACTCCAGCAGAAATGCAGAAAATGTTAAACTACATTTTCCCCTGGCTGCAGGAAATTTATGTAGGCTGTATTAGGCTTCCATACATCCCGAATCGATGGAGGGATACCAAAGTGGTATTCATACCCAAAGCGGGGAAGATATCGCACACTAGGCCAAAAGACTTCAAACCAATTAGCCTATCCTCTTTCCTATTGAAAGCTCTGGAAAAACTTTTAGATTATTTCATTAGGCAAAACCTGGATACAAAACTACTGTCGGGGAACCAACATGCTTACAATAAGGGAAAGTCTACAGAATCAGCCCTGCACGAACTTGTGAGCACTATCGAATCGTCCCTACATTTCAAAGAATTCACAATGGTGGCGTTTCTTGACTTTTAACAACATACACCCAGATGCGGTTATCGCGGCATTGTCACATCTAAAGGTGAACTCTAGCTTGATTAGACTAATTCAATTCCTCGGATAAATGGAACAGATCTAGTCTTTTCTGAAAGTGCAAAATTTTTATTGGATATATATAGCAGTGGTTCGTCCAATACTGGTATACGGCATTGTGGTATGGTGGACGGCAACTGACAAACTAACCATCACAAACCTGCTATTAAGGGTTCAGAGAACTACCTGCCGGTGCATAAGCGGAGCATCAAGGACTACAGCGAATGAGTCTCTACAAGCCCTTCTCCATATACTGCCGATTAATGTTGTGGCGAGAAAAGTTGCAACCAAAGCGGCACTAAGACTAAACTGCCTATCAATGTGGAGGTACAAGAACTACGGTCACATGAGGTTATCAAAGTGTAGTGCTATGGTAACCGACCGAGTGGACTATATATCAACGGTGCGCTCCTTTGAGAGGAACTACATACATCACTATGATACCAGCCACTGATGAATGGGATGGCAGAATACCCGGAAATAGATTCCATCTCCACTTCTATACGGATGGTTCGAAGCTTGATGAAAAGGTTGGCTTCGGAGTACACTGTGAAGAACTTAATTTGGATGTAGCTCACAGACTACCAGATACCTGCTGTGTCTATCAGGCCGAAATAATGGCAATATGGGAAGTCCCCAAGTGGCTGAGTCGGAACATTGTAACCAACACTGGTGTAGTCATTTACTCGCCCAGCGGCGGAAATTGCGAGGCCTTCCATATATAAGACATGTGGAAGGCCTTATTCGGCAAGGACTTCCCTATGTAAGGCCTGCGAAATGCAAGATTATTGATCAGTTGAAGGCATGCCAATATCAGGCATGATACAGGACTTTTAAAAGAATGGAGAGGGAATGTGAGAGCCACAGTAGTCCAGCGTTCATAACAAATACAACAAATGAAAAAAAAAAAAAAACGTTATCCAAATCCCAACAAAGAATCTTCCTTTTTGATAGCGTGAAGAAGGCCTTCTAAAGCGAAGACAGAGGGAATGTAAGAGAGAGTTGTTCATCGTCGATCGTTCTTATCAAATGAAAGAGCAAAAACAAGAAACGCTATGTAAATCTCAACATACCTATAAACTTCCTTTTTGATAGCGTGAAGGCCTTCTAAAACGAAGGCAGAGGGAATGCAAAAGCGAGTGGTTCGTAGTCCATCGTGCTTAAATACCACAAATGAAGGAGCAGCAACATCAAAACGAAGTATGCCGTTATACAAATTCCAACGTAATGTGAAGGGAATGCAAATTAACAAGACGGTTCGCCGCGCTTGTTTAAATTTTCTTGAGTTATGAACGAGGAGAAATGAATTTGCAAACGCGGATATAGTTTTTTTACTTTTTTGCACTTATCAATCCATATTAATATTAATTTTTTAATTGTGATACATAATTACAAAAAAATCTGTCTTAAAACAAGCAAAAAAACAATCGCCGCGGGACGTATTATCTTGTTAAATTCTATCACTTTAGTTTCGTACACACAACAACAAGAACTTGTGCTTAGAGAGGGGGATGCAAAAAGCAAGAAAAAACAAAACCAAAAACAGTTTTCATAATCATCAGTTTCTGATCTAGCATTCATCGGTTCGGGTGTTTTAAATAATAAAAGATTTTAGGTTATTTATTGAATTGAATTATTTTGTTTTTTTTTTGGTTTTTACTTTTTAAGTTGAATTAAATTATTTTTTTTGTGTGTTATTCAAATAATAAGGCGTTCACACCAACCCGTTTTGGCTCATTTGTTTTGGGAAAACATCTCACCGTTCACACATGATACAATAATTGTAAAGGTAGTCTCATAAGCCCAAAAACAAAAAGTCCGGTACAACCCTGCGTATTTTTGCCATTTTGGTTGTCAAATTGAACTGACAGATAGACGTCAGTGACAGAGTGAGCAAAACAACAACTATTCAACAACAAACTCGGAATTTTGTTTGTTAAATAACAAAAGTTAGTGAAGAAAAATAAAATTGTCATAAAATCTCGATTTTGATTTTTGTTATCTTAATGTGACACCCTCCGGTGGTACTGGCCAAGGTACCTCATCGAAGAGAAGACGTAAAAAGTGCAGTAGTTTGAGATGTGATGTGGCAGTTGCAGTAGCAGCTAAATTCTTCGCCAAGAATTTGGAATCTTGGGCTACAGCAATGCAAAAACCACAAAGGCAACGAAAAGGATTTTTTTGCAAGAAAACAACGAGTACTAAAGACAACGGTTCTCCTCCCCTTATCGAGTGTAAATAGAGAAACGACGGCCACAGGAGAAACCATGCAAACCATTCAACAGCCTAAGCAACGTGACCGTGTACCGCAATAAGGATAAACGTCACAAACATTCCTGGAACGCAACAATCGAACGCCACGTATGTCAGTGGTGGCTTTTGAACGTCTTCATATGTAACAATGAAAAAAGTGAAAAACCCCCCGGAAACTGAAAAACAAATGGAACAACCTTCAACTAAAAAGAAAAACAGCGGCAGAAGATAGGCCGAAACGAAGAATTTGGAAGTCAATATGGATAAAGAAAACAAGGACGACTGTGGAAGGCGTCCGGCATCTTCTGGCACCACTTCCATCGGAGCTCTCCATCTTTCGGTATTTTGAAAAACGATCCATTTCCATGGTCATCACGTTTGTCACAAATGCGACACTTGCGCATTTTTTCTTATTAGAATAGTATATATTTTTTAAAATAAAAACAAACACACAATATAATTTTAAAACAACAATAATTTTTTATTGTTTTCTCCACTTTATATTATATTTTTTCACTCAGTCTTATTTTTTTCACTTCCTATTACTTTTTTCCAATTTCAATTTAAACTCATACGTTTCCTTTTATCGCTCTCCACTGCTGTCAAAAAATGTAAACAAACATTTGGAATGTAAACAATGAGATTGACAACCAAAATGCTGTCAAACACGCCAAAATAAAAAAATTGTAATCAGCTGTTAGCTTGAGACTACCTTTACAATTATTGTATCATGCCGTTCACACATGTTGCCTGCTTAATTATGACATTTATTATGTTTTCAAATGGCATATGTCAACTTATTGTGTACAAACAACGTTAACTGAAAATATAAAAAAGAAACATGGAAAGTACCAAAAAAGCATTGTTAAATTATTTGGTGCTCACAAATCAATGCACAACGAGAATTCAACTATTCGATTCCATTTCAATTGTTGCTTCCATTTTTATTGTTGACAAAATTTGAAATGTATATGTTCAGTGTGCGACAGATTGACAACTTAAGGGGGTTCACACACTTCAACATGCAGTTTTGGGACGTGTTATTGAGAAAAACATGCCGATTGAGACGGTTTCAATTGACATTTCTATAAGGGGAAAGCAACTCGTTTTGGCTCGAAAACATCTCAATGAGCCAAAACGGGTTGGTGTGAACGCCTTATAAAAGAAACATCAAAATTAAAAATAATAGTTATTAAAAATATTAATATTAGTATCATTTTTTCAATTCTGCAGCGGAAGAACCAGATGGGCGTCTATAAAAAACTTCGAAGACTTTCGAGGCTTGATGTTTTCAGACATGATGTATGCATTATTTAAATAAGCCTTCAGCAGACCTTCTTTTATAGTCCTTCCGGAAGGCCTGATATTTTCAGAAAGGATTTATGCCTTCCATAATGAAACCCTCAGCAGACCTTCTTTTTAAGTCCTTCTGGAAGGCCTGATTTTTTCTGACATGCGTTATCCCTTATCTATGAAGGCCTTCTGGAGGCATTCTTGTAGGGAAATGGAAAGGAAGGCCTTGCCTCCCAATCTCACGCAATGTTAAATGGAAAGGAACAGGTAATGTGTAGGGAAGACCTCCGTCATGACTAAGAAGGCCTGATATATGGCCTTATAGCTCATGCATTCCGCCGCTGGGCGGACAGCCAGGCTGCCATCAATTCTCTGGAGGCCACATCCCTAAATTCACAAATAGCCCTCGACTGCCGCAGGTCTCTTAACGAGATGGCTGAGCAGTTTAATATACACCTCGTATGGGTGCCTGGACATTAGACTTCGCCTCAAATTTTTTTTTTGAAATTTGCATTTGGGTTTTGCTTAAATGTGCGATTTGATGTAAAAATTAATGTGGTAATATTTCAAAGTTCAAAATATATAGAAAACAATCGTTTTTTCATTGTTATTATAAGTTAGGAATTTTTTTTAACAACATTTTTTCTTTTTATGTATTTCCTCCAATTTTTTTATTTTCCGTAAATACTCTTCACGCATGAAAGAATTATTTGCAACTAACACAATAAAACTAAATCAACTGTACTCGTTTTTATTTGTTTTTTTTTTTTCAAATAGTGCATGGAAGTTTTTAACAAAGCATACATATCTACGTAGCACTAAATTTATCCAGTCTTATCTACATGTAAAACAACTCTCACAAGTTGAGTGAGTCACAACACAACACAACGAAGTTAAATTCCACGTTCTTATATTCTAAGAAAACTAACGGTATAGTACATTGTGACATTCTGCCACCAATTTCGTTTAGCTTTTATATTTTGATTTTAGTATTTTTCCATTGTGAAATTGAGTGCGGTTGTGAAAAGTTGTTTATTAAAAGTATTAAAAATAGTACAATCATAGGATAGGAAAATGCGAAAAAAAAATAGTTGGATACAAATTACCTTCAAAACTACAAGTGTTACAATGCTTTTTTTATTATGTGCGGTGTGAAAAAAGACAATTAAAGAGAGTTCTGTATTAGCGTTAGAAGAAATATTGCCCATTCTGGGAAAGAGCTCGTATTCCAACGTTACACGAAAGAACATAAACAAATTATATGATGAGTGGAGAAAGGTGCAAAAAGTTTCTAAATCTAAATTTGCAAGTCATAGAAAAATGGAAGAAGATTTCAAAGAACATTTGAAAAATTTATTCGATATTGCACATGTTGATGCCTTAGAAATAATTTCTATTCAGGAGGATAGAGATTTCTTAATTAAACAAAGGGAACAAGTTCGTGTTGGCATAATGACTTCAATAGATCAAAACCTAACAAATAAAGAAAAGCGTAAG
Source organism: Eudasyphora cyanicolor (assembly GCA_963930755.1). NCBI lineage: Eukaryota > Metazoa > Arthropoda > Insecta > Diptera > Muscidae > Eudasyphora > Eudasyphora cyanicolor. Next base: position 221,697,308 of record OZ005736.1, read on the forward strand.
GCGGAAAGAGAAGAAAAGGAAAATCGACGCATCAAAGAATTGAGCTCTGAAGGTTCTGAAGGTTATATTAAAGTCAGCATGAGTAATTTTTTTCTTTCAACTTATTTTGTTCAATAATTTTTACTTTAGTCTTGACTGTACAATTTGATGCAAGTGATGAAAGTGAATGTGAATCTGAAAAGTCTGCAGATTCGCCGACAATTGAACCAAAAAACATTAACCCGACAGAGAATCGTGTTAAGAAAAAATTCATAGATGGCAGAATGTTGGCATGCATGGATGCTGGTAATATATCGACTCCACTCGCGATCCATTTTATTTCTGCGATAGCGAAAGCTTTAGGTCACAATATTGAAGATTTGGTTCTTAATTCTACAAGTTTGAGAAGACAATGCAAAGAATATCGCCAACGTCATGGCAAAGAAATTATTGAGAATTTCTAGGTAATATAATTTATTTTAAAATTGTTATGAATATTTCACAGAATTAACATTTTTCAGATTCCTGACACATTCGTTCTACATTGGGATGGTAAACTACTTCCTGCAATGGCTGGAAAAGAAAAAGTTGACCGCCTAGCTATTGTTTTAACTGCAGAAAAAATTGAAAAGTTAATTGCCATTCCAATTATTGAAGTTGGATCTGGAGCAGCAATCGCACAATCAATATATGATTATTTAACGAAAATGAACATGATAAATTCATAAGAAATGGTGTGCTTTGACACAACTGCTACCAACACTGGTCAACATAATGGGGCAGCAATGTTGCTGGAGAAAAAAATTAGATCGCAGTTTGATGTGGTTACCGTGCAGGCATTATATTGCAGAAATCTTACTGCGAGCTGTTTTTGAGGTACATTTTGGAAAATCTAGTGGTCCAGAAGTTGGTATATTTGAACGTTTTTCACGGGAATGGAACACTTTTATGTTGGAAGATTTCAAAGTTGGTGCTGTAAGTGTCGAAGAATGTAACTTCAGCAAAGAGTTATGTATTAAACATTTGGAAAAATACCATATTCGACATGATTATAAAGAGTTATTGCAACTTACGTATATTTTTCTTGGTGGCAGCATCCCAAATTTCGCATTTCATGCACCTGGGGCAACATCCCATGCAAGATTTATGTCGAAAGCCATATATGTTTTAAAAAGATATGCTTTACAAAAACAGTTTCAAATGACTTCCAGCCAGTTGAATGGTTTGTGAAATATTTGTATATTTCTGGTACGCCTGTATGTTCCGTACTGGTTCAGAACCACTTATGCTGTCGAAGCACCAAATAACGATTTACAGCTGGTTATAAAGATTGCAAGTTATATTGACCCAAACATATCAATACCATTATTAGTAAAAATCCGAAACCACCTATGGTATTTATCGGAAGAGTTAGTTGCTCTTGCGTTTTTTGATTGCAACGTGGACTTTGACGTAAAAAGAAAAATTGTTGCGGCACTTGCAACTGAGATCGAAACTGAGGAAGACAATGTAATTTCACTGCCTAAAAAGTTTGCGCTAGTGTAGAAGAATTAAAAGAATTAGAGTTCAATTTCAACTGTGATCGTAGCTATAAGGAATTTCTCTGTGATATTTTAATATTTTAGTAATTATTTTTGCAATTATTTATTAATTTTATGTCGGTTGCCCGTTATTATTTCGGTCTGTAATCGTTATGATTTAAACTGAGATACTCTCTCGGCTATAGACCAACCTGGTCAGGTTGGTCTATAGCCGAGAGAGTATCTCAGTTTAAATTAATTTTATGTTTAATGTTGTACTGCGTCGTTAAATATTAATTTTTATAAATAATTCAAATAATATGACGAAAGATTAAATATTTCAATAAAATTCATCCCTGAAGATGTTGGAAAAATCCCAACGAAACGTAGGATGTAAAGTATGAAATAAAGTCTTTTATTTGCATAAAAACAATGACCTTGAAAGCCCATTTAGAAATATTCTAAAACTAACAAAAAGTGAAATAAAATAAGGTCGATAACCTTTTAAATTAAAAGAATTTCAATCTAAAGATTTGAGTTGCTTTGTAACACATAAAACTAAAACTTTTTTTGCACGTTTGGAAATAGACACCAATTTTTTAAACTTTGATCCCTCAAATTGGCACGAAAGACCAGAATACATTAAAGGCGTTCAAATTCACAAAAATATTAATGTTGTTAATGATGCTGCTGAGAGAAAAGTCAAACTTATTAAAGATTTTAACCGGTCCTTAACACATAGCGAAGAAGACAAGCAGTACTTGCTTCATGTTGTTGAGAACTACCGAAAGGAATTCCCATCATATACTAAATCGTCGCTCTTATAATACTTTAATAATATTAATTCTCTTCTTTTTTTTAATGATATGTTTCAATATAAAAAATTGCAAATTAAGAAAACATTATATGAATTGCATGTTTTTTTATATAAAAAATAAATGAAAAAACGATTGTTTTCTATATATTTTGAATTTTGACCTCATTGTGGCACGGGTTGGCACACTGTGATCGACTTCAAATTTTACCACATGAATTTTTACATCAAATCGCATATTTAACCAATCCCCAAATGCAAAATTGGAAAAAAAAATGTCCATATAAGTGAGGCGAGGTCTACTGGACATAGGGATATACCGGGGAACTGCAAAGCCGATGAACTTGCTAGGAAAGGGACGACTCACAGTGGGATAAAATGATAAAAAATGGACACAATTCTGCCATTTCAAACCCACTTATCGTATGGCGATGATATTTTAGGTGTGTATAAAAGAGTTGTTAGAGAGTTTAAGTTCGGAACTTGGGCCCCCTACCTCATACAAGGGCGGAGCAACAGGGCCCTAAAGTTGATCACCTCGGGTATACAAAATTTTCATCGGCTTCTAACTTTTGAATGGAGTGTCCGGTTTTAGTGGCATTTTTTCTGTGGATTTGAAATGGCAGAATTATGTCCATTTTTTCCATTTTAGCCCACTGTGCGACTTTACAAATTCTCGAAGAATTTGCATATATTGGTGCGCCATTATCCACGTGCAAGCTTTGGCTTAGGCAAGAGGCAATCCGGCAGTCCAACAAAAGATTGACACAAATCGGCACCTGTAGTGTAGCTAGACAAATCTGGCCAAGGTATGACCTGAGAAGGTCAAAATATCTCCTCGCACTAGAAAGGAAAAGATTGTCTACGTTAGTATCAGTTCTGACGGGCCACTGCCTGATCGGCGAACATGCCAGAAGATTGGGTATGAACTGCAATGACTTTTGCAGAAGCTGTGGAGATGAGGAAGCAGTGGAGAGCATTGAGCACTTGCTATGCTACTGTCCCGCTTTGAGTAGACGACGACTGGACCTACTAGGGTCGGCCGTTCTAGACAGCCTAACAGATCTTTCCAGTACCAATATTCGTACTATCGATACATTTGTATATCAAACAAGTTGGTTTCGATGAAGGGCATTTTAGCCCGTGGTACCACTAGGGACCTAAACTGGTCTATGTGAGCTGAAGAAAAAACGGCTGCCACCCTAACCTAAACCTAAACCTAATACACCTTTTTTAAAAAAATTTCCAAAAATAGTCACATTTTCTATAATCGAGAAGCTAGAATATAAAACGTTTACAATTTTTATATGCGGTAAGGTGTTGTAAGTTTAAATGCAAACGGAATTTGGAGTCCTGCTTTTAGTATAGAGGAAAATCTAAAATATCCCATTTTCGGGGATTTTCGAAATTTTTTGGGAATTGTGTGATTGGCTTTTGCAAATATAATGATTCGCGAATTACTATTAATATAATGATAACGCGAATTACGAATTATAATACGAATTACGATTATTAGATTTGACTTCGTAACGCCACAAAAACTTGAAATTTCAACGAATTGGGCTGAAATTTAATATAATGAGTTTATTTGTAATCGAAACCATTCACATGAGATCCATGGTGGAGGGTATATAAGATTCGACATGGCCCAATTTAATCAGTTATACTTGTTTAAATATGTCGTACTAGCGGATATCTGGTGCACTTTGTAGCCCCTAAATTTCATTTTGAAAACTAATTTTCTCAAATAAAATATCGATACCTCCATTCTAAACTATGCTAAGTGCAAAAAGGTAGTTTTTCAGGAGAGGCGATCAATGTTTGATAATTTTTTTAATTTTGTGTGGAATTCCTTTATAATGCAAATCGAATGACCTGCATTGTTTTGTGAATAACTTTTGTTTGGGTTGACGGTTAAACAACAAATTTTGACTGAATATAATTTGGAATATTTAGAAATTAAAAATGCAATCTCCCGAAAACTATGCTAAGTCGACTTAGCATGATTTAGTATGGAGGTATCGATATGTGTTTATATACAAATACAATTATTGTTTAGAAATTTCCCTAAATACATTTTGAATTCAAATTTCATTTTTATACCCTCACTTTAGTGTGACGAGGGTATATATCATTTGCTACGGAAAAAAGTGTAACACATCGAAGGAGTGATCTAAGACCCTAAGTATGTTCGGAGGAAATCCGTTTTGGGTCATTTTAAGTCGAATGAGCAATGTCCGTCCGTCTGTCTGTCTGTCTGTCTGTCTGTCTGCTGGCTGGTGCGCACGATAACTCTCGAAAGGAGTAACCGATTGACTTCAAATTTAGTACGTGGTAATATTTTGATATATCTCCGGATGAGTTCGAAGATGGGCCATATTGGTCCACTCCTTCTGGTACCTCCCACACAAAGGGTTAAAATTTAGTGAAATATTGATTCTTTAATAACTTCTATACTACTTATTCGAATCTTTTGAAATTCTGCACATAATATTAGTATATTAGTCGCTATTAACTCGAGAAAAATGGGTGAAGTTGGCATGCCCCTTTTGGTACCTCCCACACAAATGGACCATTTTGCATCAAAATTTAACTGCTTATAACTTTAATACAAGTGCATAAAAATGCTTGAAATTTTCTACAGTATAATGTTTTTGTAGCGCCTATAGTCCGGTAAAAAATGGGCATCATTGTACAGCCCCTTTTGGTACCGCCCACACAAATGGCCCGTTTCGTACCAAAGTAAACGGCTTGTAACTTTAATACCAGTGCATACAAATACTTGAAATTTTGTACAGTGTAATGCTGTTGTAGTGCCTATAGTCCTGTAAAAAGTGGGCGTTATCACCCCGCCCCTTTTTGTACCTCCCACACAAAATGACCAAATCATACCAAAATTACATAGCTCGTAACTTTAATATACCAGTGCACACAAACGCTTATAGTTCAGCACAATGCAATGTATTTAAGAATGTACTGTTTACCGAAAAATATGTGTATTTGGAAAACCCCTTCTGGTACCTCCCACACAAATTGACAGATTTATTGGTGTAATGTTATATATTACATTACTCACAAAGTGCGGGTATACCTTAGTCGGTTTACCCGACTGAAACTTTCTTACTTGTTAATTTTTCATTGATTGCAAGTTATATCTTACAAATTAAAATGGCATACGTATCAATAGCCTTTGTTTTACATCACTAATTTTTAATTGCCATTTATTCCAAGTCGTCATTTGTTGTCAACCCATCAAGCAATGTATAATTTCAATTATAACGGAATTTTCCGACCATTTAAAATTTCTGAAAAATAGAAAAAATAAAAATAAAACTTGACTTAAAATTTAAGGTATTGATATACTCATATTTTGTAAATAATAATCCCAAATAAAAAACATTAAAGTAACAAAGATTTGTTTAGAAGTACATCTTCCCAAATATATATTATTTGTATGCCCTAAATATAATATATTTCGAGTGAACCTAAATATATATATATTACAAGTTGAATATGTTTGGGACAATATACTACAGAAGCGATTTTTTTCAGCGTGTAGTTTTAGATAAATTAGAAGACTACTATATTTTTCATGAAAATGTACTTTCTCAACCTATGATGTTCTCGCTTTAATGGAACTACACGTTTACATACCACATTTTCCGCTAAATCGCTCATATTGCTCTTAAGTGCGTATGTGCCAAATTTCAATTCAATTGTTCTCGATATATTTCGTTCTCAATTATGGAGTGGTATGGATGAAGACACGCACTATGCTGTTCAGTGGTTTTAGAGATATATCTATCTAGTAAGGATAGCATGTGGGCTGGGTCATGCCCTTATTCCCGATACATCGGTTGTATATATACTTACATAAAGATTAAATATTGCAACGTCCAGCTTTGTTGAAACTACTAATATTGACTCAAATTTCGCTCTTCTGCGGTCAATACACGCTGAAAAAAAATCGCTTCTGTAGTATATTGTCCCAAACATATTCGGCTTGAAACATATATATGTTTGGGGTAGACTCTAAGTATGTAATATTTGGTACACACAAAAATTGTGTAATTGGGAAGATGTTGTTCTAAACAAGTATTTGTTTACATTCCAATATGCTTTTATTTGGAACCTTTATTTCCGGAACAAATATTTATTTGCATTTAAGTATTCATAAAATACATAAATTGTGTCAAATTTTTCAGTAACACAAAGTAAAATTTTTAGAAATTTTTAATGTTCGTAAAAAATAATAATTGAAATCATATAAACTTGGATCAATATAAAGTACTTAGAGGATTGACAACTCATGATGACTTGGAATACTCAGAAATTTGAAATGATTGATTTAAAACAGAAGGTAATGCTGCATATGGTATCATAACTGGGAGGTACAATTCGAAACCCAAGAAAAATTGAAACTGAAATATCAAAAACTCAGCAAAAGTTTTGGAAATATTTTTTAAATAAAATATATTTGGAAAAATTCCTAAATAATAATTTTATTTGTATTTAAACACATATTTTATTTGAGAAATTTAGTTTGCAAATATAATTTGTTGTAATATATTAATATATGCGTTCCAAATATATTTTATTGATTTTCAAATAAAATTTATTTGCTAAGAAATATATAATATTTAAAAATTTGTGTTCCAACTATATTTTCTTTCGATTCAAACATATCAAAAAAGGCGATTTTGCCCCGTGTAGTTTCTGAGATAATAAATGTTTAACTAATGCTACGCCTACTTTTGCCACACCCAATAATCCGATCCCGCCAAATGATGTTGATGTTTTAGATAATAACTCCACTAACGCGTGTTTTAAATTTCCTTTTTCTGGGATCAACACTTTCTCAGATATTTAAATTTTAAATAATGCCAAGCCCAAATATGCCCCACCCAATTTTCCAAAAAAAATATTCCAAAACCATCTCTGACCAAAAAGCTTTCAAACAATACAAAAAATTCTAAATTCAAATTCATTCATACATACAAACATACAAACATTTATGTATACATTTATTTATACATATGTACATATACTAGCTGACCCCAGCAGACGTTGTTCTGCCCTGTTTGGGATGTATTGGTTTGTTATTCATTGATATTTCATTCAAAAATGCATACATCCCGATCGGTTAGAATCATAGATACAAACTATCATTACAAACCACATGTACAGCTTAAATTTCTGTCAAATCGTTCTGGAAATGCGAATTTTGCAAATCACTTCACCACTCTGCAATTTATCGCGGTGAAAATAATTCTAGAACACAAATGACCCCATACCGAATATATTGTTAAATTTTCAGCCCATTCGCTTTTATGGTTTCGGAGATCATGCGTTACTTACAAACGTACAAACGATTTTATTTATAAAGATATATTTTTATATATAGATGTATTGCATATGTATTGTGTGAATGCCATTCGATTCTGCGGGTCGAAATTAAGCGGGGTAATTGTTTTCATCGCGGATACATTTCTAATGTGCACTTTGCACACACAGTGTATTCTATGAGTCTCTTGTTAGGAGTTACAAACAAATGAACATTGTCGCATCACAAATTACATATCAATATACAGTGGGGAGCATAACCGAGTGCATGTATGCTACTTTCTCAATTTTTATTTTGTGAAGTATCTTTAGTCCAAACGTCACAAAATTTGCAACAAATATACTTTATTTATTGCTAAACAAAAACTATTGTTTAAAACAGCTATACACTTATTCTAGTGAATATCATCATATGAACTAGATGAAATTCTGTATTCACTCAGTTTTGCACTTAATTTTTATTACATTTAATGTTTTAGCAATAAGTTCATCGTCCTTTGTTTTTCATTACGTTTGGGCATACTTTCCACTTGGTTTTGGCTTATTTCATCTGTAATATCACTCCATTAATGCTGCACCCGGCTACACAGCTCGTTGGCATAACCCCAACCACATTTTGACCACAGCCTACACATTTTCAATTGGAATTAGATCTAAACTTTGTGCTGGCCATTCTGGAAGTTGAAATTTATGTTACCACAAGCATTTTTCACTATTTTGGAAGTGTGCTGGGATACACGTCTTGCTGAAACACAACATCCTTTGTTTGTACCGTATAGGCGACAAAACGGCTGGACCGATCTTCTTGAAATTTTCACAGAACTTACATGTGTGGGGGGTGGTGGAAATAGGGTACTTGAATTTTCGCGGTACCAAGTGGGCGTGTCACCGCCCATATAAGCCAAATTTTGAAATTTATATATCTTGCACAATTTGTTAGATAGAGTGCTGTAATGTTTTACATATGTATCTGGTGGCAGTCTACGTGATTGGTCCAAAAATGGGCGGGATCGAACCAATGGGCGTGGCACCGCCCATACATATAAGCCAAATTTAAAATATACTCGTATGTATCTGGTGTTAGTCTACGTGATGGGTCCAAAATATGGGCGGGATCGGTACAATGGGCGTGGACCTGCCCATTTTAGACAAATTTTGAAATTCAGATGTCTTGCCCAATTTATTAGCGAGACTGCTTTAATTTTATACCTGGTGGTAGTGTATGTGATTGGTCCAAAAATAGGCGAGATCGGGCTAGTGGCTGTGCACTAAAAAAAAGCGTACTGAAAATCAATGAATTTGTCGTAAAGTTTAAGATTTCGGCAATGATTTCGAGCCAAAGACAATCGCTATAAAAATAAGAAGGTTTTATAGTTAATTTAAAGACGTGAATAGTATTTGTTTTGAGGATGCATTTCATAGAATTAAGAATTTTGGGTAAAAAAACTAATTAAGTTTGGTCTTACAATAAGCACATTTTTGCGTAAATTTAAGTATGGCGCGTGCTTATTTTTATAAAAATATCACATAATTTAAAACATTATCGTAATAAAATTTAAAATGTTTGTCCTTGATATAAGAATATACTGGTAATTAATTTAAGGCATACATGAATTTAAATACAGTTTTTTTTAAATGAATCATTTTCTTTGAAATCATTTACTATTCATAGAAAATTCAATAACACAACACTTTATCTTTCTAAATAAATATTTTATTTGTTATATTTTATATTGGAAAATACAAAAAAATATAATACATATTACGGATAACCTTGAACATTTTATAATTTAAAACAATATGTAATTGTATAAAGACAAATCGGCCAACACACTATGAAGTTTGACTTTTATTTGAATATTGTATTGTTATGTATCGATTCTATAGCGGGATTCGTTCCTCTATTTGTTGTCCATGAACAATTTTTATCGGAACCGACCTTAATGATTTTTAACCTAGAATTTGGCTGGAATTTAAATAGAAATTATATAAAACAAATATTATATTATTATATCATATAGTTTGGATGCCCACTCATTTCCTGCAATTTGTAAATTTTTAATTCCCCACTGCATTTTTCATATGTCCAAATAAAGTTCAATTGCGCGAACTAAAATAAAAATAATTTGAATATAAATCAAACAGAATGATTTATATACGATAAAGTATTAAAATAAATTTTATCATATAACTGTCAGAAAATGTTAAAAAATAAGAGATATATTAAAATCTTTGGAATATACTTACTTACACTGAAATATTTAGTCACTCTTCTGCGACACAAATTCTCATAAAAGATCCATACAAAATTTGCTGTACCAAAAGTTTAAAAAAAATATTTATTTAAGATATTATTAATAATAGAAACTGGTTGTTTTGAAAGTGGCGAAAGTGACATTTTTCATATAAATTGAGTTATCAAAAATAATTTTCTCAAAAAAATTAATCGTGACTTAGATTTTAAAATCTAAGTCACGATTAAAACACAACTACAAAAACTTATTAAAAATTACTTCTGTAAAACAAAAGCTAATGCTGCTTATGACATTCTAAACCCTGGTGTTAGATTAGCAAATCTGTACACGCTGAAAAAAATCGCTTCTGTAGTATATTGTTCCAAACATATTTTGCTGGAAACATACATGTGTTTAGGGTACACTCCAAATATATAATATCTGACACCCACAAATATTATATGTTTGTGAGGATGTTGTTCTAAACAAAATTATGTTTTCATCCTAATATTTTTTTATTTGGAAATAATATTTCCCAAACAATGATTAATTTATATTTAAGTATTTTGGCAATGTATCGATGCCTTAATTTAAAGGAAAGTTTTAAGTGTTTTATAAATTTTATATGTTTGAAAAATTTAAATCGTATAATTTTGGGTTACGAACAATAGCATTGATGGATTAACAATTGGACTATTTATAAGAAAAATTAGTGCTGTAAAACAAAAAGTCAACAAAGTTTTAAAATTTTGTTTAAATATAATGAATTTGGATAAATTCTTAAACAATATCTTTTTTTGTTTGTAAACACATATTTTATTTGTGACAGTAAGTTCGCAAATATATTTTGTTGTAATATATTAATATATGCGTTCCAAACAAAATTTCTTGATTTTCAAATAAAATATATTTGTTCAAAAATATATAATATTTAAAAATTTTGGTTCCAAGTATATTTTCTTTGAATTCAAGCATATCAAAAATGACGATTTTCCTCCGTGTACGAATCCTAGATTAAGAGTCCATTTGGTCAACATTACATTTTTCATATAAAATGAATATGGAAGGCAATATTTTATATTTATTTTTATTCAATACTTCGTGAAAAGAAAGCAGCTTATTTACAATTATTTTTGAGCAAAAACGCTTATTATTTTGATTTTAGTAAAACAAAAATATCCCTTGGACAAATACATATATTACCGTTTATAAAGGAAACGATACAAAAATTGGACCAAATGGGCCTAATCTAACATCAGGTTTAATTATGAAGTACTTATGAAGCAATTATGAACACGAAATCAAAGAAAAATTTAAACTAAAATAAAAAAAGGAAAAAATCTTTTTAAATAAATTATATTTGGAAAACTTTTTAACAATAACTTTTTATATGTGAACGTCAGTTCGCAAATATATTTTGTTCTAATACATTGATATATGCGTTCCAAATTAAATTTCTTGATTTTCAAATAAAATATATTTGTTCAGAAATACATAATACTTACAAATATTGTTTCCAAATCTATTTCCTTTCAATTCAAAAATTCCCATGTAGGTGTATGCTCACTTACTTTTTGCATGTTATAAATGGCATTGAGCACTGCATCCATCACATTTATCTTCAAATATTGCGTGATCTAAAATTAAAATAATTAAATTTTTTCTGAAAATTAATTAAATAAAATTATCTATAAACAAAAAAATGCAAATAAATTTTATCATATCACAATTGGAAAACGCTGAAAACTAAGAGAAATATTTCAACCGTTCATATATTACGTTGAAATATTTTGTAAAATTTTAAAAAAATTAAAAAGGATAGTTATATGTATAACATATTATTAATAATAAATTTCTATATTGCCACAAATAATTTTACATTTCTGCATTATGCGCTGGTATTTTTAATAAATAAATACTTTCAATTAAAATGTGTTTTGTTAATTTTGTAATTGCCAATAAGATGTTTATTTCAGGATAATAATATTATTTTTCACGTACCTAAACATTTTCCCATTGTCTCTTTCAGTATTACAAAATCTATTACTCACATTTTTGTCATCCATTTGGCACAAATCTCTTCACAGGACTTACCAATAAGATCTCCTTCAAAAACGCATGTATGTACATCGCCATAAATAACATACAGCAAAAATAACTATGACACACGCACTCCCTTATCACAGAGATCGATGGTGACGCCGACGGCATAACCACATGCATACACACATGTACACGACGGTTTCATTTGTTGTTGTTGCTATCCTTTAGCAAAAATAACTGTTAACAGCCCATATTAAAATTATTTTCGGTGCAATATGCACGTATGTATGCACGTATACTTACATATTCACAGCAATCAAATTTTTTTACAATCCGCGTCCCGAAAACAGACAACCGTTTCCTTCCATCGCTTGTAAATAACTGACGATTTAAAAGAAAACGAACAACATAACTGTTCTCTATTTTCTCTTCTAGCATTCCATAACAATTATTGATTCACACATTACCAAACAAAATTCTCCGAGCGAGAGAGGGAGGGATAGATTGTATAATTCTCTCGTATGTATTCTTAAAAATAATGACAATAGTCATAAAATTTATTACCAAGACAGCCTTTCCTTTAAGGGGAGCATAGCCTTAAATTTATTACTCAAATATCTCATACTGTTAATTAAGTCCGATTCGGCATTAAAACTATGACATGTCTACGTCATAGTGTTAATGTAGAAAATCCTTAAAAGTATTGAAATATTACTTAAAATAATGCGGATTGTTACAAAAATAATGATTTTTTCTTTAATTTAAATGCGTACATTTAAAGAAGCGCGTACACAAAACTAATGATTAGATAGACATTAATTCAAATTAAAAAAACTTTATATTAAGGAAAATTTCGTAAAAAAACGTGTAAATTTTCATTATTTTAATGAAAATTGTCATTGAATTGATGCCGAGGTAGCATACTTAATATAAGAATGTGTCATCATTAGTTTTATTATTATTTTTTTTCAGTGTGGCCACGCCCATATAAGCCAAATTTTGAAATTGAGATATCTTGCACAATTTTTTAGTGAGAGAGCTGGAATTTTGTGTATATGTATCTGATGATAGTCTACGTGATTGGTCCCAAATTGGGCGGGATCTGAACAATGGGCGTGGCTCCGCCCATATAAGCCAAATTTTTAAATTGAGATATCTGGCACAATTTTTAAGTGAGAGAGCTGGAATTTTGTGTATATTTATCTGATGATAGTCTACGTGATTGGTCCAATTTTTAAGTGAGAGAGCTGGAATTTTGTGTATATGTATCTGATGATAGTCTACGTGATTGGTCCAAAAATGGACGGGATCGGAACAATGGGCGTGTCCCCGCCCATATAAGCCAAATTTTAAAATTTAAATATACTGCTTCATTTATTAGCGAGAGTGCTGTTATTTTGTGCATATGTATCTGGTGATAGTCTACGTGATTGGTCAAAAAATGGGCGGGATATGATCAATAGGCGTGGCCCCTTCCATATTAGACAAATTTGGAAATTGAGATATCTTGCCCCATTTATTAGCGACACTACTTTTATTCTGTGGATATGTATCTGGTGGTAGTGTAAGTGATTGGTCAAAAATGGGCGGGATCGGACAAATGGCGTGGCCCCGCCCATATAAGCCACATTTTGAAATTGAAATATCTTGCACAATTTGTTAGCGAGGGATCGGACCAATGGACGTGGCAGCTTATATGGGTATAAGCCAAATTTTAAAATTGAGATATCTCGTACAATTTGTTAGCGAGAGTGCTGTTTTTTATACATATGTATCTGGTGGTAGTCTACGTGATTGTTCCAAAAATGGCTGGGATCGGACCAATGGGTGTGGCCCCGCCCATATAAGCCAAATTTGGAAATTGAAATATCTTGCACAATTTGTGAGCGAGAGTGCTGTAATTTTGTGTATATGTGTCTTTGGCAGTCTACATGATTGGTCCATAGGTGGGCGGGATCCCACCTATGGGCGTGGCCCGCCCACCTGAGCCATGTTTTGTATATATGGATTTGGTGGCAGTCTACGAGATTACTTAAAAAATGGAAGGGATCGGAAATCTGAAGTAACTAAGTGGACCGGGTCGGCTAGTTTTTAATAAAGCTAATCTTTGAATTTTATAATATAGATTGTTTAATTTGTTGTTGTGTGAAAATTTAAAATAATTTGCTAAATTCCAATGAACTTGTAATAAGCAGTGAGAATATCATTAACGTTCAAGAATTGACTTTGTACCCTTCTATAAATCAGTTTCAAAGTCTGGATATTTTGATATTTGAAATTATTTACTAAATACCAATGATTTTGTAATAAACAGTGAGAATATCAATAACGTTCAAGATTTGATTTTTTCTCATTCTATAAATCGGTTTTAAAAGTCAGGATATTTTCTCACCGACTTTTTTCCGACCCATTGATTTCAAATGTCATTAAAATAATTTATCCTCCCAAGTGTGGATTTTAGACACCACCTTTATGTACGTGATATTATAGATATCTTTGAAATAATTTTTGTTTTGACAGCAGCAAATTACTTAACAGAATTTGTGTTGTTCACATAGTTAAAGAACTTTTAAGCTAAGGACTCTTTCAAGGTTTCTTTTCACATTTTTGGTGGTAGGCAAACAAAGCACAAGTGTTGTTTTGAAAATGACTGAAATGGAACTTTTACGTAAATGAAACAGTAAAATAATATTTATTTAATTTAAGAAAACACATTATTTATTGTATATGTACATTTATAAATAACAACAACTCTAGCTCTAGGGGAAAGTACTTTACACAACTTTAAATTAAAATAAAGCAAAGAAAAATATTTTTAATATTAATTTAAATAATTTAATGACAATTATGTTTAAAAATGATTTAGGTCATGTGGCCGCCATGCCTGGCAGGCACATGGCGCCATCTGGAACTCCAATTTCTCCACACATTTCGCAGTATTTGTGTTCTTTAGTCAATCACTCGTCGAATGTTGATTTTCGTCGAATGTTGCCTCCGGGTTTTCGGAGACTTTCCATAAACCCAAAGAAAATAATCAAATGGGTGGTCAATCAACAGGGTCATTACTTTTATTCGAAAATCAATATTATTATTTCCGAAGTTTCAAATATTCTTGAAATTTCAACAAGCGTTGCTCTCTTGTAAATCTTTTCATGATGAAGTGACAAAACAAACTAAATAAAAGCCAACTATCAGCTGTTATCCTATAACAGCCTTTACTATAACAGGCGTGTTTTCGTTACACCATAATCGCTTTGTTTGTATGGAGATCTAAGTGATTTTAAGCATTAATAGTTCTAAATAGAGTTTCCTGTTTGTGTTCCTGGCTTAATCGACTCCGACTTTGCCGGTACGCAATTGCACGAAATATCCGTAACATGTCGTCGTTACATGCACTGAAAAAAAGCGTACTGAAAATCAATGAATTTTTCGTAAAGTTTAAGATTTCGGCAATGATTTCGAGCTAAAGACAATCGCTATAAAAATAAGAAGGTTTTATAGTTAATTTAAAGACGTGAATAGTATTTGTTTTGAGGATGCATTTTATAGAATTAAGAATTTTGGGTAATAAAACTAATATAGTTGGTCTTAAAATAATCACATTTTTGCGTAAATTTAAGTGTGGCGCATGCTTATTTTTAGTAAAATATCATATAATTTAAAACATTATCGTAATAAAATGTACAATGTTTGTCCTTGATATAAAAATATACTGGTAATTAATTTAAGGCATACATGAATTTAAATACAGTTTTTTTTAAATATGTGTGGAAAATTCGTTACATTATATTGATTATAATGTTACTCTTTTAAATGAATCATTTTCTTTGAAATCATTTACTATTCATAGAAAATTCAATAACACAACACTTTATCTTTCTAAATAAATATTTTATTTGTTATATTTTATATTGGAAAATACAAAAAAATATAATGCATATTACGGATAACCTTGAACATTTTATAATTTAAAACAATAAGTTATTGTATAAAGACAAATCGGCCAACACACTATGAAGTTTGACTTTTATTCGAATATTGTATTGCTATGTATCGATTCTGTAGCGGGATTTGTTTCTCTATTTGTTGTCCATGAACAATTTTTATCGGAACCGACCTTAATGCTTTCCAGAATTTGGCTGGAATTTAAATAGAAATTATATAAAACAAATATTATATTATTATATCATATAGTTTGGATGCCCACTCATTTCCTGCAATTTGTAAATTTTTAATTCCCCACTGCATTTGTCATATATCCAAATAAAGTTCAATTGCGCGAACTGAAATAAAAATAATTTGAATAGAAATCAAACAGAATGATTTATATACGATAAAGTATTAAAATAAATTTTATCATATAACTCTCACAAAATGTTGAAAAATAAGAGATATATTAAAATCTTTGGAATATACTTACTTACACTGACATATTTAGTCACTCTTCTACGACACAAATTCTCATAATATATCCATACAAAATTTGCTGTACTAAAAGTTAAAAAAAATATTTATGTAAGATATTAATAATAGAAACTGATTGTTTTGAAAGTGGCGAAAGTGACATTTTTCATATAAATAGAGTTATCAAAAATAATTTTCTCAAAAAAATCAATCGTGACTTAGATACAAAAACTTATTAAAAACCAGTAAGGAAAGGCTAAAGTCGGGCGGTGCCGACTATATAATACCCTACACCACTCTCTTAATATTGAATAACTCTGATATATAAATTTTGAAATTCATGTATAAATTGTTTACATAAATTTACTTTTGGGACATTTTATACTTAAATAATACCCTGTACCACAGTGTGGTGTAGGGTATAAAAACGATTGGATCTAAAGAGCCAAATCGGATGAAACATATATATGGGAGCTATAGCTAAATCTTAACCGATTTTCTTCAAATTCGGTAGTGTTGGTTCATGGATCAAGAAACTCTACCATTCTAAATTTCAAAACGATCGGATGTAAAATACAGCTTCTATAGGACTAAAGGACCAAATCGGACGAAAGATATATATGGCAGCTATATCTAAATCTGCACCGATTTTCTTCAAATTCGGAAATTTTGGTTCATGGATCAAGAAACTCTACCATTCTAAATTTCAAAACGATCGGATGTAAAATACAGCTTCTATAGGACTAAAGGACCAAATCGGACGAAACATATATATGGGAGCTATAGCTAAATCTTAACCGATTTTCTTCAAATTCGGCAATGTTGGTTCATGGATCAAGAAACTCTACCATTCTAAATTTCAAAACGATCGGATGTAAAATACAGCTTCTATAGGACTAAAGGACCAAATCGGACGAAACATATATATGGGAGCTATAGCTAAATCTTAACCGATTTTCTTCAAATTCGGCAATGTTGGTTCATGGATCAAGAAACTCTACCATTCTAAATTTCAAAACGATCGGATGTAAAATACAGCTTCTATAGGACTAAATGGCCAAATCGGACGAAACATATATATGGGAGCTATAGCTAAATCTTAACCGATTTTCTTTAAATTCGGCAATGTTGGTTCATGGATCAAGAAACTCTACCATTCTAAATTTCAAAACGATCGGATGTAAAATACAGCTTCTATAGGACTAAAGGGCCAAATCGGACGAAACATATATATGGGAGCTATAGCTAAATCTTAACCGATTTTCTTCAAATTCGGCAATGTTAGTTCATGGATCAAGAAACTCTACCATTCTAAATTTCAAAACGATCGGATGTAAAATACAGCTTCTATAGGACTAAAGGGCCAAATCGGACGAAACATATATATGGGAGCTATAGCTAAATCTTAACCGATTTTCTTCAAATTCGGCAATGTTGGTTCGTGGATCAAGAAACTCTACCATTCTAAATTTCAAAACGATCGGATGTAAAATACAGCTTCTATAGGACTAAAGGACTAAATCGGACGAAAGATATATATGGGAGCTATATCTAAATCTGAACCGATTTTCTTCAAATTCGGCAATGTTGGTTCATGGATCAAGAAACTCTACCATTCTAAATTTCAAAACGATCGGATGTAAAATACAGCTTCTATAGGACTAAAGGGCCAAATCGGACGAAAGATATATATGGGAGCTATATCTAAATCTGAACCGATTTCAACCAAATTCAATAGCGATCTTAACAGCCGCGAAATACTCTAAACTGCAAAATTTCAGAACGATCGGAGTGAAATTGCGACCTGTAGTCGACGAACAACTTTACATGGACGGACGGACGGACGGACGGACGGACGGACGGACGGACATCGTTAAATCGACTCAGCTAGTGATTCTGAGTCGATCGGTATACTTTAAGGTGGGCCTAGCTGTGTTATTTTAAGGTGTTACAAACATCTGCCGTGAAACAAACCTGTACCACAGTGTGGTGTAGGGTATAATTACTTCTGTAAAACAAAAGCTAATGCTGCTTATGACATTCTTAACCCTGGTGTTAGATTAGCAAATCTGTACGAATCCTAGATTAAGAGTCCATTTGGTCAACATTACATTTTTCATATAAAATGAATATGGAAGACAATATTTTATATTTATTTTTATTCAATACTTCGTGAAAAGAAAGCAGCTTATTTAAAATTATTTTTTAACAAAAACGCTTATTATTTTGATTTTAGTAAAACAAAAATATCCCTTGGACCAAATTATAAGGCAATATTTATACATAATAATTTATACTTTATATATTTATACATAATTTATAAAGGAAACGATACAAAAATTAGACCAAACGGGCCTAATCTAACAGCAGGTTTAATTATGAAGTACTTATGAAGCAATTATGAACACGAAATCAAGGAAAAATGTAAACTAAATTTAAAAAAGGAAAACATCTTTTTAAATAAATTATATTTGGAAAACTTTTTAACAATAACTTTGTTTGTGTGAAAACACGTATTTTATATGTGAACGTCAGTTCGCAAAAATATTTTGTTCTAATACATTAATATATGCGTTCCAAATTAAATTTCTTGATTTTCAAATAAAATATATTTGTTCAGAAATACATAATACTTACAAATATTGTTTCCAAATCTATTGTTTCCAAATCTCACTTATTTGTTGCAATTTATAAATGGCATTCAGCACTGCATTTTTCATATATCCATCACATTTATCTTCTAATATTGCGTGATCTAAAATTAAAATAATTAAATTTTTTCTGAAAATAAATCAAATAAAATTATCTATAAACAAAAAAAATGCAAATAAATTTTATCATATCACAATTGGAAAACGCTGAAAACTAAGAGAAATATTTCAGCCGTTCATATATAATACTTACGTTGAAATATTTTGTAAAATTTGCCACTCTTCTTACAAAAGACCCATTCTAAAATTATTTTACTAAAAAAATTAAAAAAGATAGTTATATTTTTTAATTCTCATCTCTGCCAGCAAAAACGATTATCTGAGCTTTACAGTACTTGCATGGTACATACATGTGGTTGCAGATCGACACGTTCGTCTCTCTGCCGTCAGCAGCAGAGAAATAAGCAAAAACGATTGTCTGAACTGCTTTACGAGCAAGTACTCGCTTGGTGGTGGCAGAGTAAATGTGTCTCTCTCCCACCACCATTCTCTTGTACTCTCTTAGTCTCAAATATAGTAATAACTGAACTAGATATTAACTAGTGCTGAATTGTAAACAAATGAACTAGTTGGGTGCCTATGACAAGCCAATGTACGTATACTTACATATTCACAGCAACCAAATTTTTTCACAATCCGCATCCCGAAAACAGACAACCGCTTCCTTCCATCGCTTGTAAATAACTGACGATTTAAAATAAAACGAACAACAGAACTGTTCTCTATTTTCTCTTCTAACATTCCATAACAATTATTGATTCACACATTACCAAACAAAACTGATTCTCCGAGCGAGAGAGGGAGGGAGAGATTGTATAATTCTCTCGTATGTATTCTTAAAAATAATGACAATAGTCATAAAATTTATTACCAAGACAGCCTTTCCTTTAAGGGAGCATAGCCTTAAATTTATTACTCAAATATCTCATACTGTTAATTAACTCCGATTCGGCATTAAAACTATGACATGTCTACGTCATAGTGTTAATGTAGAAAATCCTTAAAAGTATTGAAATATTATTTAAAATAATGCGGATTGGCACAAAAATAATGATTTTTTTCTTTAATTTAAATGCGTACATTTAAAGAAGCGCGTATACAAAACTAATGATTAGATAGTCATTAATTTAAATTCAAAAAACTTTATATTAAGGAAAATTTCGTAAAAAACGTGTAAATTTTCATTATTTTAATGAAAATTGTCATTGAATTGATGCCGACGTAGCATACTTAAAATAAGAATGTGTCATCATTAGTTTTATTACTATTTTTTTTTCAGTGTGGGGACTCATTATTTTGTCGAAAAAATACAAACACAAAATGTTGTTAGTTCAATATTTTGTATAAAAGTAAGTGAACGGCCCATTGTCCCACTTAATTCTCTCTCCGAAAGTTGGCATTACTCAGAAATTTAAAAAAAGAATCAATAGCATTAAAACTGATGAAAATTAATTCCTATGTTACTAGAAATTAACACAATCGTATATATTTATGCTATACCTGTTCTTGTCTTTGGACACCATTGTTGCCAGGAAATTTAGTTTAGCATTTTGCACTTTGATATATCGGATAACATTGTAAGATCAGACAACCATGTACATTGTAAGATCGACTAACTTTCCAAAGACTAGAACCATAAATGAGGCAATGAAATTTTGTAGTAGGGATAATTGCACCACATGGATGGAGTTTACTCTAATGAAAGATGGAGAAACATTATAGCCTCAATTTAGTGGAGGAGTGTATATATCTTTTGCTACGGCCCAACAATGTAACAAGTCGCAGGAGTGTCCTAGGTAGTTATGTGAAGCGGATATCCTTTTTAAAAATTGCCCATTTGAGCAGAGTCCGTCCGTCTGTCTATCAGTCTGTTAAGTGCGAACGATATCCCTCGAAATGAGTAACCGATTGACAAATATTTTATTGGTCCACTCATTCCAGAACCTCCCCCACAAACGTTTAAAGTTTATTTAAATATTGATTCCCTAGTAACTTATTTACTTTTTATCCGAATCATATGTAATTTCTCGCATAGTAATAACACTATGCAACGACAAAACTGTTGTTGTATCCGATACCTAAAAACTAGTTTTTTTTGGCATACTCCAAATTCCAATTATAATAGAGGCAATTATAATGGCTACAAATGTTGGAAATGTGTATCTCTTTAACAAAGGAACAGTCGTTTGGTAACAATAGATAATTCGATGATTTTGAAGTACGGAGTGCAGCTATCTGTGATTAATTTGTGCCAGACCGACGCTCCTGGGAAAAAGCAACACTGGCTTATGAGCCAGTGAGAACCAGCTGCTACACGGATGGATCTTGGGAAGGGTGAAATATATAAATGTTTATGTACACTCGATCCGTTGCTGATCAGTCGTAGTGAGCGGACGTGTTTATCACAGAGCGGATAGTTAAAACCAATTACGCAGCACCTGTTACGCAGTCGCAAAAAATATGTACAAAGTCTGGAAGGTCTACATCGTTGTACCTATTACGGGCTAATACACACAAAAAATAAATAAATTCCTTGACGGGGATGCCGTCGTGTTCCGATGGAGCGGGGTTCCCCAATCGTCCTCCTGTCCGTCCGTTGGTCTTGGCCAAAGCCGACCACACCAAAAATGGTGAACATTCCCCAAGACCTTCAATGAAGTGGCGAAGGAGAGTATAGTGATGACTGTTATGGACAGAAGTAGTGAGGATGGATCCATCCTCACGGATAAATGGAGCCATGTGCAATCAGCCATTATGGCTCATGACATCGATGTCTGCAGAGAAATGCCGGGCAAACCACCAATCTGCAACGATGCAGGATGGCCTCAGGGGAGAGTAAAGCTCTTATATTTCGGTGATGCCAGATCAGTAGACCTGTATAAGGCTGCTCTGAGTCGACCGGGTGTGGTGTGGCCGGGTGCCCAGTTGGATGTTGTCGAAAAAAACAACATCCCTAGTCAACCACGCTAAAGCACCTGAGTTACAGAAGAGCCCTCCAACACAGCAGACATATTAGAAATAATAAAAGATACCAATCCTGGTCTGCCCGCCCATAATTGGAGAATCAGCAAGGTGGGTGAGGCGGATGGTAAAAAGCGGCAGGTTAATTTGATGCTTAACGCTGAATTCACCTCCCAAACAACATGCAAGTGCAACCCTACAATATGGCTTCGAGACTATAGTCTTGAAGGTATACAAGCAGGATATAGCTCCCACTGCGGAAGGTGCGACGTCCACAGGCTTTCTGGAAGTGCGGATGTACCCACGCCCATTATTTCTGGTGACTCCAACTCCTTCTCTAAGGACGAAAGCCCTACTTCTGACACAGAGGGGCTGAGAGGAGTCTCCGGACTCTTTGACGCATCTGGCGGATATATGCTTCTCGATGACACAGACGAAGAGTTCGATAACATCCTTGTCGGGGTGGATGTTAATCTGTCAATTACCAATGATGGTAAGATTTCTACAGATTAACCTCCATCACGCTAAAGCAGCCTCAGCGGCTCTATTGCTGCGCCTGTCCACAAGTGCAGTAGACATCGTCCTGATACAGGAGCCCTACGCAGTTGGAGGAAGGGTGTGCGGTATCAGGACACCTAACTTTAAACTGCTTGTGGCCAACTGTGAAGGCACTCCAAAAACCTGCATTTTGGCCAGGAAAGATCTAAGTATCTTTCTCCTGGCTAATTTAAGTGGTAAAGACCAAACATCTGCTAGTCTGGAGATCGGCAATCGCTTATTTTGGGTGGTCTCCAGTAACTTGCCTTATGAAGCTGTAGTACCGACTGCTCTATTCAGGGAAGTAGTAGAAGAAGCAACGTCTGACGAGGTCGAGCTGATTATTGGCGCAGTCCGTCCGTCTGTCTATCAGTCTGTTAAGTGCGAACGATATCCCTCGAAATGAGTAACCGATTGACAAATATTTTATTGGTCCACTCATTTCAGAACCTCCCCCACAAACGTTTAAAGTTTATTTAAATATTGATTCCCTAGTAACTTATTTACTTTTTATCCGAATCATATGTAATTTCTCGCATAGTAATAACACTATGCAACGACAAAACTGTTGTTGTATCCGATACCTAAAAACTAGTTTTTTTTGGCATACTCCAAATTCCAATTATAATAGAGGCAATTATAATGGCTACAAATGTTGGAAATGTGTATCTCTTTAACAAAGGAACAGTCGTTTGGTAACAATAGATAATTCGATGATTTTGAAGTACGGAGTGCAGCTATCTGTGATTAATTTGTGCCAGACCGACGCTCCTGGGAAAAAGCAACACTGGCTTATGAGCCAGTGAGAACCAGCTGCTACACGGATGGATCTTGGGAAGGGTGAAATATATAAATGTTTATGTACACTCGATCCGTTGCTGATCAGTCGTAGTGAGCGGACGTGTTTATCACAGAGCGGATAGTTAAAACCAATTACGCAGCACCTGTTACGCAGTCGCAAAAAATATGTACAAAGTCTGGAAGGTCTACATCGTTGTACCTATTACGGGCTAATACACACAAAAAATAAATAAATTCCTTGACGGGGATGCCGTCGTGTTCCGATGGAGCGGGGTTCCCCAATCGTCCTCCTGTCCGTCCGTTGGTCTTGGCCAAAGCCGACCACACCAAAAATGGTGAACATTCCCCAAGACCTTCAATGAAGTGGCGAAGGAGAGTATAGTGATGACTGTTATGGACAGAAGTAGTGAGGATGGATCCATCCTCACGGATAAATGGAGCCATGTGCAATCAGCCATTATGGCTCATGACATCGATGTCTGCAGAGAAATGCCGGGCAAACCACCAATCTGCAACGATGCAGGATGGCCTCAGGGGAGAGTAAAGCTCTTATATTTCGGTGATGCCAGATCAGTAGACCTGTATAAGGCTGCTCTGAGTCGACCGGGTGTGGTGTGGCCGGGTGCCCAGTTGGATGTTGTCGAAAAAAACAACATCCCTAGTCAACCACGCTAAAGCACCTGAGTTACAGAAGAGCCCTCCAACACAGCAGACATATTAGAAATAATAAAAGATACCAATCCTGGTCTGCCCGCCCATAATTGGAGAATCAGCAAGGTGGGTGAGGCGGATGGTAAAAAGCGGCAGGTTAATTTGATGCTTAACGCTGAATTCACCTCCCAAACAACATGCAAGTGCAACCCTACAATATGGCTTCGAGACTATAGTCTTGAAGGTATACAAGCAGGATATAGCTCCCACTGCGGAAGGTGCGACGTCCACAGGCTTTCTGGAAGTGCGGATGTACCCACGCCCATTATTTCTGGTGACTCCAACTCCTTCTCTAAGGACGAAAGCCCTACTTCTGACACAGAGGGGCTGAGAGGAGTCTCCGGACTCTTTGACGCATCTGGCGGATATATGCTTCTCGATGACACAGACGAAGAGTTCGATAACATCCTTGTCGGGGTGGATGTTAATCTGTCAATTACCAATGATGGTAAGATTTCTACAGATTAACCTCCATCACGCTAAAGCAGCCTCAGCGGCTCTATTGCTGCGCCTGTCCACAAGTGCAGTAGACATCGTCCTGATACAGGAGCCCTACGCAGTTGGAGGAAGGGTGTGCGGTATCAGGACACCTAACTTTAAACTGCTTGTGGCCAACTGTGAAGGCACTCCAAAAACCTGCATTTTGGCCAGGAAAGATCTAAGTATCTTTCTCCTGGCTAATTTAAGTGGTAAAGACCAAACATCTGCTAGTCTGGAGATCGGCAATCGCTTATTTTGGGTGGTCTCCAGTAACTTGCCTTATGAAGCTGTAGTACCGACTGCTCTATTCAGGGAAGTAGTAGAAGAAGCAACGTCTGACGAGGTCGAGCTGATTATTGGCGCAGACACGAACGCTCATCATACTATCTGGGGTAGTACGGATATAAACAATAGGGGTAATTCGCTTCCTGACTTTATTCTAACTACCAACCTAAGTATTTGTAACATAGGTAATAAACCGAAATTTACAATTAAAGACAGACAATAAGTACTAGACGTAACGTTTGCTACTGACCGGCAGTCAGACAAAATTATTGGGTGGAATGTACTGGACGACCACTCATTCTCAGATCACCATTATATTGAGTTCAAACTCGCTCAAAAAGCTCCAATACCTGCCGCTCACAAAAATGTGAGAATAATTTCAAGAAAGTCCTCAACTCCAAACTTTTGTACGAACCGAATGACAAAGCCGGTCTGGATAATCTGGTCGAGCATATCACCACATCATTCAATAGTTCCCTTGAAGAAGCCTGTGCGAAAAAAAGGTATAAGGGTAAAACTAAACCCCAATGGTGGACTCCTGAGCTCAAAAAACCTGCAACAAGCTATTCAACAGGGCTAAATCTACTGGGGTGGCTAAAGTTTGGGACGCCTATAAAGAGCAACTCAAGATCTATAAGAAGGAGCTTAGGAAGGCGCAAAGACGCTCTTGGTATAACTTCTGTGGCGAAGTGCAAAAGGTCTCTGACGCCGCAAGGCTGAGGAAGATTCTATCCTCTTGGGGTATTTGCAGGATGAGGCAAACAACTAGACAAAAAACAGCGAGCAATCGTTAAATGTACTGCTCGACACACATTTCCCGGGGAACTCATCAACAGAACCCGAGGATCAACAGAACCAACAAGAGTGCGAGTGGACTGCGAGCGTCGCTTGCTTGTTGGCTGAGAGATCCAGAATAAGCTGGGGTATTAACAGCTTTGAGCCCTTCAAGTCACCTGGACCAGACGGTCTCCACTAATTTGAAACCTAGCGGTGACTGAAATCCTGCTAGATCTAGCATGTTGTGGCTGCAAGGTCGTGGCATATGCGGACGACGTGTCAATCGCAGTGAGTGGCAAATTTGTAAACGTCCTCAGAGACATCCTACAGGTGGCTCTGAACAAATTGGCTAGATGGGCCAGAAGCAGCGATTTGGGCGTTAACCCAAACGATACAGAATTGGTTATCTTTACTAGGATGAATACTGTCCCACATTTGGACCCTCCACCTCGGATAAATGGAACAGATCTAGTCTTTTCTGAAAGTGCAAATTTTGTATGAATAATTCCAGATAGTAAACTGTTATTTAGACTTAACGTATTTGTTCGTGTAAGGAAGGCCAACGTCGCCTTATATTCCAGCAAAAAGGCTGTAGGGTCCAAAAATCGTCCACTGGATATATATAGCAGTAGTTCGTCCAAAACTGTTATACGGCTTTGCAGTATGGTGGACGGCAACTGACAAACTAACCATAACCAACCTACTAACAACGGTTCAGAGAACAGCCTGCCTGAGCATAAGCGGAGCTTTAAGGGCTACAGCGACCGAGTCTCTACAAGCCCTACTCCATATACTGCCGATTAATATTGTGGAGAGAGAAGCAATAAGATTAAACTGACTATCAATGTTGAGGTACAAGAACTACGGTCACATGAGGATATCAAAGTGTAGTGCTATAGTAACCGACCGACTGTGTATGTACACCTTCGAGAGAAATTGCATCACTATGATTCCCGCCAGAGATGAATGGGTTGGCAGAATACCAGGTAATAGAAACCATCACCAATTTGACACGGATGGTTCGAAGCTAAATGAAAGGGTTGGCTTCGGAGTACACTGTGAAGAACTTAGTTTAGATATATAGCTCACAGACTACCAGATTCCTACAGTGTCTATCTAGCCGAAATAATGGCAAAATGGGAAGTCGCTAAGTGGCTGAGTCGCTACATAGTAACCAACACTGGCGTTGACATTTACTGGGACAGCCAGTGTGCCATCAATTCTCTGGAGGCAACATCCCTAAATTCACAAACAGCCCTCGACTGCCGCAGATCTCTTAACGAGATGGCTGAGCAGTTTAATATACACCTCATATGGGTGCCTGGGCATAGGGATATCCCGGGGAACTGCAAAGCCGAAGAACTTGCTAGGAAAGGAACAATATATGCAAATTATCCAAGAATTTGCATATATTGGTGCGCCACTATTCACGTGCAAGCTTTGGCTTAGGCAGTCCAACGAAAGATGAACAGAAATCGGCACCTGCAGGGTAGCTAGACAAATCTGGCCAAGGTATGACCTGGGAAGATCAAAATATCTCCGCGCACTAGAGAGGCAAAGATTGTCTTCGTTAGTATCTGTTCTGCTTGATCGGCGAATATTGACCTCAATGACTTTTGCAGAAGCTGTGGAGATGAGGAAGAAGTGGAGAGCATTGAGCACTTGCTATGTGACTGCCCCGCTCTGAGTAAACGACGACTGGACATACTGTGGTCGACCTTTCTAGGCAGCCTAACAGATCATTCCAGTACCGATATTCGTACTATCGATAAATTTGTATATCAAACAGGTTGGTTTCGATGAAGGGCATTTCATCCCGTGGTAACACTAGGGACCTAAACTGGTATATGTGAGCTTGTAAAAAAATACGGCTGCCAGCCCAACCTAAACCTTCTTCAGAAATGGATATGGTAAAAACAAATCACGAATGTGGTTTGTGATTTTTTTGTACTCGTCTTCATTTTTATTTAACAAAAGAATAGCAAAACAATGCAGACGTCGGTCAATCGGCCGACTGCGCTGCAAACAGTTTTACATGTACATATATTCATACATACATATTAAATACCGTCATTTTTTCGTATTGCTTGCTGGCCCCCAAAAATTCATTTCTTTATTGTTGGAGAATATCCGCCAATAAAGAAACATTGAAATTAGAAGAACGCGACTTGTTATTTCGGGTAAAATAAACCAAATATTTTCTGTGTAAACACACATGAAATAATGAAACAAATGGATGAAATGTATACCTTATCTTATTCCATAAATAATGAAAAAACGTTTATTCGTCCAAAAATTTTATAATAATAAAATCATAAAATCTCAAAAAAACCAGTAAGGAAAGACAGAAAGTCGGGCGGAGCCGACTATATAATACCCTACACATACCTATCAATGCGAAAATGGGAATTGCGGTAAGAATTTGGCAGTGTTCAGACATGTAATAAGAAAACTCTCTCTGCCGATTTTCGTACTTATCGGATATAAAATACAGTTTCTACAGCGCTTACATGTCAAATCGGGTAAAACATATATATGGGGGCCATATCTAAATCTGAACAGATTTTCTCCGAATTTGGTAGTGTTTATTCACGTAATAAGAAAACTCTCTCTGCCGAATTTCATAAAGATCGGATGTAAAATGCGGTTTATACATCGCTTACATGTCAAATCGGGTGAAACATATATATGGGGACTATATCTAAATCTGAACCGATTTTCCCCGAATTTGGCAGTGTTCATTCATGTAATAAGAGAACTCTATCTGCCAAATTTCGCACTGATCTAATATAAAATACAGTTTCTACAGCGCTTACATGTAAAATCGGGTAAAACATATATATGGGGGCTATATCTAAATCTGAACAGATTTTCTCCGAATTTGGTAGTGTTTATTCACATAATAAGAAAACTCTCTCTGCCGAATTTCATAAAGATCGGATGTAAAATGCGGTTTCTACATCGCTTACATGTCAAATCGGGTGAAACATACATATGGGGACTATATCTAAATCTGAACCGATTTTCCCCGAATTTGGTAGTGTTCATTCATGTAATAAGAGAACTCTCCCTGCCAAAATTCGCACTGATCTAATATAAAATACAGTTTCTACAGCGCTTACATGTAAAATCGGGGGTAACATATATGGGGACTATATCTAAATCTGAACCGATTTTTACCAATTTCAATAGGGATCGTCCTTGGGCCAAAAAATACCACTATGCTAAATTTCATCACAATCGGACCATAAATACGACCTGCACTTTGATTACAAGAAGACATGGACAGACGGACAGACAGACGGACAGACAGACAGACGGACATGGCTAAATCGACTCAGAAAGTGATTCTGAGTCGATCGGTATAATAAACAATGGGTCTATCTCTTCTCCTGTTACAAACAAATGCACAAAGTCATAATACCCTGTACCACAGTGTGGTGTAGGGTATAAATACACGTTTGACAGCAGCCCATATAACGGGACATTCTTTTTCAAGAAAACCAATTACGATGAGAAGCAAAGCGTAAAATTTGACTTTTGGCCAGTGAAACGGGTCATTTGTCCCATAGTGCCATGTTATACTCGTAATTGTTGTTTTAACTATGTATATATAAATACAACCGGCACACGGTAATTGCAATAGACTTTTTGTTGTACTAGTTTTTTTATTGTTACTATCGAATTCCAACAAATTATTTTCCTGAGTGTACTAATAAACTATTAATATGAGTGGATTTGTAAAAGATTCTAGTAAGCAGTATACTCAAAAAAAGTGAACCCTAGAGCAAGTTAAAATGAACTTAACTGTAGGAATATTGAACTTCGTATTTCGCTAAAGCTATTTTTCCTTATATCAAGTTCATACATTTCCTCACAATTATGAAATATTTTTAACTTATTTCTAGTTAACTCGTACTTCCTTTAAGTAACTATTGAAATTAAAATAGGGAAAATTAACTCAATACTAGCAAATTCGGAGAAATTATGCAAATTCAGCATACTTTTGCCCTTATTGCAAGTAAATTTTTACTCAAATTTAGGAAAATTTAATTAAATTTATGCAAAAAGAAAAGAAAAATTAAAATTTTCTTGGACTTTTTAGTCCATGATTTTTTTTGCTATTTTTGATCCTACTTCACCACTTTCTTCCTCCATTTATATATATGTTGGAATCTCTCTCTTACCACTACTTCTTTGGATTTCTCTCTTCTGCTTTATTTTATTAAACATTGAACATTATGTATATAAAATTTTACCTCCGAATGCGATTCGATCCCAGAACCTTCCGTTTTATGAACCACATGTTTACCAACTGAGCTACGTAGACACTTAAATTTTTATGAAAAATTTGTTTTTAAATACAATTATATATCACAAAATTTTCGAAACAATGTATTTTTATGTACACTTGAATTTGATAAAAGGATTGCCATCATTGAACGATAAATAAAGTTGCCATATACTATATTTATAGGCGACGAAGAAATTTTATTATGAATGACATTTTCATATCAATCCCAAAAGAGTTTCGTAGCTCGATATATAGTGTGTCCGCCTCACTATCATAAGGTTGTCGGTTCGACTCTCGTCCCGGGCGTAACATTTTTAATGCTTCTCCATAAATTTATGTTTCTGCAAGTAACGATTTGCGAAAAAATAAAAATTGCGGAACGAAAAAGAACAGAATTTTTTGTTTTTTTTTTTTAGCACTACAACATAGTCCGAAAATAGTTTATTTTTCCTTGATTTTAGTATGTTTTCCTAATTTTGAGTTCAAATTCATGGACTCGAAATAAGGATTCATGATTATTTTTAGTTAAAATTTCCTAAAAATCATGCTTTCCATTATTAGTTCATAATTTCCTTATGTCTATGTTGGGTGTCCACCGCATATGTTTAAATTTGATAAATATATGAATATTCGAACTTTTTTCAAGAAATATTATTTTAGTAAAAGTATATCCTCATTTTTAGTTAACGAACTATTCTGCATATCCCAAAAAAAAAATAAAATTGTGTAGTACTAAATAAAATTTCCAGTTTTAAGAAAAAATTAACTCAATATGAATAAAAACATTGAACTAAATTGGAGTATGGATTTTACTAAAATTTAGGAAATACATTTTTTTGAGTGTATATAAGTAATTAAAGAATCATTATTTCATTAAATTTTGAACCTTCGTGGGGGAGGAACTAGAAGGAGTGGAACAACATAAACCATCTTTTACCATAAAAAATATTGACATATGGCAAATTTGAAGTCAATCGGTTATCCTGTGGAAAGTTATGGTGCGAACCAACCGTACAGACAGACGGACAGGCTGACATACATTATTAAAATGACTTAAAATGGCCCAAAACGGACTTCCGCCAAATATTCTTGGTGTCCCTTAAGTCACTCCATCGATGTTAAGTCACTCCATCGATGTGTTACACTTTTTATTTCTACCAAAAGCGATATTTCTACATTTATCCATAGGTTAGGTTAGGTTGAATAGAGGAGACGTTTAAACGCCTCATGTCCATGGACATACACTTAAGCCAGTGGTTCGGCCTGTTGTGCGCTCCTTATTTATGATTTTTATATTTATTTTTATGAGTCAAGTCTGGCAATATGTCGGAACCGAAATAACGGGATCTTGCATGTGTGAAAGCTGGGCAGTGACATAGACAATTTTCCATAGTTTTGATGTTTTCCCTGCATGCCTTGCATTCGTCATTTTCTGCTAGTCCTATGCGATGAAGATGTTTCTGTGTCCTGTTAGAACACTCATCATCTTACTAATCTCGATCTTGTTTAGTTTTAGAAAACTACTTCTTTTCTTCTCATTTGGGTCACCCCACAATATCTTTGCAGTTGCTCCTACAGTTGCTCTATTCCACACAGTTTTGTGAGCCATCACTGCCCAGTGCTTCAACTCATCCTTCGTGGATTCTAAAGGTTTCCAATTTTCCAAGTTTATTACTCGAAGTTCTCTGCCATTTGAAGCCAAGCTGTTTGCTCGTTCATTTCCAATCACTCCGTTGTGGTACCCGGTACCCAGAAAATACGCAGTTGACCATGGACTGAGTAATTATTTATCGACCTTTTACAGTCTAACACTTTTCTGGATTTGAAATTTTCCGTTGTTATTGCTTTGATCGCCTTTTGGCTATCTGTGAATATGTTGGCATATTTAGGCCTTGTGGTATTACTGAGCCAGTTAACACACTCCGTGATGGCTCGAACTTCTGCTTGAAGTACTGTGTTATGGTCTGGGAGGCAGAAGTAAAGTTAGACTTCTGGTTTATCAATAAAAAGTCCCAGACCCGTCCTTCCTCCTAGCCTGAACCCATCAGGGTAGCAGCTGGTTCCCACTGGCGCATGAGCTAGTGTTCTGTTTTCCCAGGAGCGTCTGTCTGGCACGAACGAATCACAGGTAGCTGTAAGCCGCACTTCAGGAATCGGAGATTTCCGTTGTTTGAATATGACCGACCAGTGCTTGTAATATCTTCTGATGGTACGACTTGTGGTCTCGATTTATCCATTCACCCATCACTTGTAGACGTCATGCTGTGAGGGCTGCCTCATATTTTATACGGATATCTATTGGTTGGATGTGCAGTATAGTCTCCAACACTCTTGTTGGTGCGGTTCTAATTGCCCCGCTTATGCCTAGACAGCACATACGTTGCACTTTTTGCAATGGTATTACGTTGTACTTTTTGTCCATTGATGTCCACCACACTACAGAGGAGTAAGTTATTATTGGTCTAATCACGCTCATGTAAAGCCAGTGTGTCATATTTGGACGTAGTCCCCATTTTGAACCTATACCTCTTCTGCACAACGACCAACATCTGTGGGCCTTTGTAACTCTTTCTTCAATATGATATTTCCAGTACAGTTTTTGATCCAAGATTACTCCCAAGTATTTTACCTTTTTAGATATGACAATATTCTTATCCAGGAATCGAGGCACGGTAAAAGGATGAATCTTCCTTTTCCTATAATAGGCATATTTCTGTTTTGTCTGGGTTGACATTTAATCCCCTTGGTTGTTCCCAGTTATATGCTATGCTAAGTGCCTCCTCAGCTCTTCTGCATAGTTGGTTTGGATGTGTGCCCCTTAGAAGTATTATAACGTCGTCTGCATAACAGACTGGTTTAAGTCCTTCATTGGTGATGGCTTTAAGGAGACTGTGTATCGTCGAAACCCATAGGAGAGGCGATAAAATGCCCCCTGAGGTATACCACGATTTACCTTGTCCCTGATTTTTACGTCATATGACCCACAAATAATCCACCTATTCCTTAGCATATAGTTGATCCAGTTTATCAAAGCCGGTCAACCTGAAACTCGTCTAAGGACTGGATAAGTGTATCGGTCTGAACGTTGTTAAAAGCGCCCTCAATGTCTATACAAACGGCAAGTGTGTACATTTCTTCACTGAAGGACTGTTCTATGTGGTGTACAGGGTTGCCCATATTCGACGTACCCATGTTTTTTTTGGGCCCATTCCAATCGACGAGGCTTGTCCGCAGGCAACAATCTTTGCGTCAATTGAATTTTGTACGGGAACAAATGCAAATCAACGCGAATAATCCGTTGTAAAGTGGACCGAGCCATGTCCAACTGCTGAGAACGGCGTTTTTGGGATGTTCTTGGGTACCTCTCAACACTGGCTCGTACGGCAGCGATATTCTCGGCCGATCGCCTTGGTCGACTTTTATTTGGCCTCTTCGGATTAGAAAGAGCCTCACCAGTCGAAAATTTTTCGTATAAACGCTTAATGGTGTTCTTAGAAGGCGCACTTCTCACATTTTTTAATATTTTAAAAGCACGTTGAGTTTTCACAATTGACTTCTTCTGTTGAATGTAAATTTCAACTATTTCGCGTGGCGTGTATTGTTCCATGGTAAAAATCTGCTTGGACTGACGCTTCAAACGCGGTATGTCATTAAGCGATCTGACATCTCTGTCAAAAGTTATGGCGTTGCCAGATGGGTCCGTCGAATATGGGAGACCCTGTACTAGCCACTGATCTTCCTTTAATAGATGCTTGTTGCTTGAATTTTAGCTTGTCAATTATTCGCTCCTTTGTTTTTAACAGGAAAGAAGTTAGGGTAATAGGTTGATAAGACTTTGGTATCGTATAACTCGCCTTGCCAGGCTTGGGTATGAAGACCACCCTTGTTCCTGCCAATTTTACATGAGCTAGGCATGCAGTGAAACCTCCAACCAGATGAGTTGATACCAGATCCACCTTTCTGAAGAAGCGTTGGAAATATTCCGTCCGGTCCCGCAGCCTTGAAAGGATAGAAGCTTTTTATTGCTTCTTTAACCATAGCATCCGTAATAGGTACTTAGTGTATCACATTTTCGTTCTGTAACTGTTCCTCTGTTGGCCCAGCATTACCACTCGGAAAATGAGTTTTAAACAAAAGCCTTACGGTATCATCTATAGTTTTCATCCTTTTACCCGTTTCATCCACCAGTGTTTCGGTTTGGATATGAGTTTTTGAGAGGAACTTTTTTTATTTTAGACATGCTGTTAACGCTGTCTATCTGCTCGCAGAAAAGCCTCCAGGAGTTACGTTTCGCCAGTTTAATGATTTTATTGTATTCTTTGAGTCTTCTGTGCTAGTCATCCCAATATACTGATAGCTTTTTACGTCGAGCTCTGTTGTAAAGTCTGCGGACATCCTTGCCAATCGAAGAATTTGCCCTGTCATCCAGGGTTTCTCATAGGCAGATTTCCTTTCTCGAAGCGGGCAACTATCTTCAAATGATTTTACAAGAGCCTCCGTAATCCTCCTCACATTGATATCAATGTCTTCTGTACTTGGATAATCGTGTTTAGGCTGGCCCAATCGATTTCTAAGTAGACTGACGAATTTGGTCCAGTCGGTTTTAGCCTTATTACGGAAACTTATTGGGTCAGGCGGTGGCCGTGCAGGAGTGTTCATCCGAAACCCTCCACTCATGGAGGGTTCCATAATACTTCTAATACTTCTTCCATAATTTTGTTAACAAAGGTCGCCTTGTTCCCTATGTTGAGAGTTAGAAGATCGCTAGTATTCAAAAATTCTATAAGGGCTTGTCGCCTTTTATTGGTGTCAGTACTACCCCAAGCAATATGGTTTGAGTTGGCATCACAACCAGCTAGTAACACATTACTTGTATTTTTGGATTCCCTTACCAGACGTTCTAATTCCGACGTAGGTGGCAATGTCGGCGCATAGATTTTCTTCAAACAGACATTATTTTCTTCGTTAGGATACAAGTTTTCAAAATATTGTTTGAGAATTTTTTTATATTTATTGGAATTTTTATTTCGCGCCAGCAAAAAATGATTTTTGGAATAATATCAAATTTGTTCTAATTATTTTAAAGAAAGTTACTAAACTTCTGGTTCCACGTAAAAGTGTTGTTACTAACATTTTTAGTCCTCATAATACTTTAAAATCTTCGGAAAATTTAATTTCGGCAATATTTGATGATGTACTACGACGCATTGAATCGTTATTTCAAATATTGCTTTGCTGATTCATAAAGATATCAACTCCATTTATGAGAAATCGGTATTTTAAGGTATGAACATTTTCCCTTCTGAAACAAAATTTGTATTTATTTTTTGAAACAAAAAAAATTTATTAGAAGTGATACTTTAAAAGAAAATAAGTTAAAAAATTAAAAAATGGACAGATTTTTTTTATTATTTTATAGTTTTATTTTGGTTTATGTTTGGCTTGACAGTATATTATGAAAACTCTTATATTATAAAAAACATTAATATTATAAAAAACTCTTATATTTTGAAAAACTCTTCACTCTGCGAATACCAACAAACATAATTGGGACAAACGTTTTTAACGTTTAGTCAACAACAAATATCTCACAATGAAAGCAATAATAACATTACGCAACAAAAATTTTTTTCCTAGACCTAAATATTATTTTTTTGTATAGATTGTGGCATAGTGTTATATAAAATCAAAACCAAACATTTTTATGGATAAAGTTTTTTTTAACAAATTTTTATTAAAAATGCTATTATCGTCGAAGGTACCCTTAGTATTTGCACTATAATTGTTGGAGTATATGCCCGATCAGGTCGACTTATGCGTTAAATTGAACCTATTAATGTGGCCTACCAATGTTGAAAATATCTCTTTCACTTAGAAACAGTGGTTTAGTAACAGTCATTAAACAAATTGGAAAAAGTTGATTTTTTTCAACAAAAAAATCCTAGGACAAAAAGAACATAAAAATAGAAAAAAAAATATTTTATTTTATTTTTTTAAAGTTTGCATCCTAGTGAAGAAAATAATGCCTATTTGAAAAAATCTATGGATGAATAGAAATTATAGCCCTTTGGTAGAGGCAAGAGAATTTCAAAAAAACTTTTTTTTTTAAATTTCTGCTTAAATAGCGATTTTATTTTTTACTTTTATTTATATTATGTACATTTGAGTTTATTTACACGAACGAGTTTCATTAGAAGTAATTGTGAGTTCTTTGTTGACGTTTGAGGATTTTGGAATCGGTTTCTCTAATGAGGAATCAAATATAATCACCCATCATTCTTTCATTCCAGTGCCCTTGGTAACGCCGCTCGATGGACTTCAAATCTTGGTGAAACCTTTCGCCATGTTCGTCACTTACGTCGAAAAGATTCTCGGGGAAAAAGTTTAAATGAGAATGCAAGAAATGAATTTTGAGGGACATATTTACACCTGTTGGAATACATAAAGCGAAAAATAAGTTGGAAGAATACATACATATGTGTTATATACATAACTATAAAAAAATATATTTCTAAACAATTTGTTCATAATTTTTTAACAAATCATTAATTATTGTTTCATATTGCTGGCATTTATTGAATCCAAGGAAATTTGAAACTAAAAGCTTAAACGACCTCCATGCTGCAATTTCACCCGACGTCAAATATGATTCGAAATTCACATCTTTCATCAGTTTCCTTATTTTAGACCCATCAAAAACTCCTTCTTCGATTTTTTGAAAAGAAAGGCTTTTAAATAAACTTTTTAAATATGAGAGTAAAGTGCCATCTTTCCTTAAGGCTTTTACAAAATTTTTAAAGAGCCCAGCTTAAGATGCAGTGATGGCAAAATATAGGCTATCCCAGAGGCATAACATAACTACTTTTAAATCGCAGAAAATTTTCCAGTCATGTTCATATTTTATGTATTTTATCAATTTAGCCATTGTTTCGTATGATTCCTTAGTGTTGACATCATGAGCAATGGGAATCGACGGTTTCTGATTTCCGTTGTGCAAAAGTACTGCTTTCAAACTTTCTTTACGGCTATCAACAAGTAACCGCTTTTCCTTTGAATTGTATGTTTGATTAAGTTCATTCAACAATCCGGGAATGTCCTTGCAAAAGCATCTGTTATCCACAGTTGTATAAAATTGTTTGTAAGGCATATTACGGACTCTATAATATGATATGTTAACATCTGGGGCCAAAATATTGTACTGTTTCATCCCAGATGCAAGCAGTTCCGCCTTATATTTGTTCAGTTCCAAATCTCTCACTAGATCAATGAGTTGAAACTGAGTTAAAGCGATGACTTCTGACTCAAACTTGAATCGCTCAGAGTTGAGTACTCAGTTGAACTTGATGATGTTTCCGTTATTAGGCTGTTAGCTATACTTGGACACTTCCTACTCCAATCTATTAGCTTAGACAAAAATAGCAGTCCGTATCGTGAATGGATGGTTGCCTCAAAATCATTGACATTCCAAATTTCACGTGAAGTCTAAAATTAAAACATTTTATTCCACAAAACATTGTAATACATTAATTGTAATGTACTTACCGCATGCTTCCACTGCTCCATCGAGTAAGATTTACATGGCACGAATTACACAAAATACTAGGTGTCCACGGCTCGTTCATATTTATAACTCGTATACCAAAATATTGCACATATTTTTCTTCTATTATTTTACTAAACGCACGTCGATTTTTTAATAACATATTTTCGACAGATGTAGCAGAAATTGTCGGGATCATTTACACATTAATTCTTTGCCATTTACTCATACTTTGAAATATAACTTTATAATATTTTTCAGATAATCGACTTATCTCTTTAAGGCGCTGAATTACACTGACATTGCATATCATGTTTTATGGATGGTTACGAACAACCATAAAACCTCGTCCTCTCTATAATTATACCCTCACTTTAGGGTGACGAGGGTATATATCATTTGCTACGAAAAAAAGTGTAACACATCGAAGGAGTGATCTAAGACCCTAAGTATGTTCGGCGGATATTCGTTTTGGGTCATTTTAAGACGAATGAGCAATGTCCGTCCGTCTGTCTGTCTGTCTTTCTATCTGTCTGTCTGTCTGTCTGTGTGTCTGCTGGCTGGTGCGCACGATAACTCTCGAAAGGAGTAACCGATTGACTTCAAATTTGGTACGTAGTAATATTTTTTTCTATCTCCGGCTAAGTTCGAAGATGGGCCATATTGGTCCACTCCTTCTAGTACCTCCCCCACAAAGTGTTAAAATGTTGTGAAATATTGAATCTTTAATAACTGATATTATACGTATTCGAATCTTCTGAAATTCCACACATAGTATTAGTTTGTTAGTCGCTATCAACTCGAGGAAAATGGGCGAAATTGCCACGCCCCTTTTGGTACCTCCCACACAAATGCACCATTTTGCACTAAAAGTTAAAAGCTTATAACAATAATACCAGTGTTTAGAAATACTTGAAATTTTGTACAGTGTAATGCTTTTATAGTGCCTACAGTCCAGTGAAAAATGGGCGTTATTGCCGCGCCCCTTTTGGTACCTCCCACACAAATGCATCATTTTGCACCAAAAGTTAACAGCTTATAACATTAATACCAGTGTATAAAAATACTTGAAATTTTGTACAGCGTAATGTTTTTATAGTGCCTACAGTCCATTGAAAAATGGGCGTTATTGTCACGCCCCTTTTGGTACCTCTCCCACAATGGTACCATTTTGCACCAAAAGTTAACAGTTTTTAACATTAATATCAGTGTATACAATTACTTGAAATTTTGTACAGTGTAATGCTTTTATAATGCCAATAGTCCAGTGAAAAATGAGCTTTATCACCACGCCCCTTTTTGTACCTCCCACACAAAATGGCCAAATTATACCACAATTTAATATCTCAACGTCCATATAAACGGTTACAATTCGGAACAGTGCAATGTATTTAAAGTATCTACTGTTCAGCGAAATATAGGTGTATTTCTTAAACCCCTTCTGGTACCTCCCACAAAAATTGACAGAATAATTTGTGTAATATTCAATATTACATTACTCACAAAGTGAGGGTATACCTTAGTCGGTTTACCCGACTGAAACTTTCTTACTTGTTTTATGATGTCTGACACCAAATCCTCATAAAATAAAATGCAAGTGCAATGTCTCTCTCACATATGGCGAATTCAATATACGCAAAAACATCATTTAAAAACGAAAAACTATGAAACAAGATTTGAATTTTCGAATTTCCCTAACATTTACAAAATGGCTCGTAACTTTTACATATATCCATAGATTTTTATACCCTACACCACACTGTGGTACAGGGTATTATAAGTTTGTTTCACGGCAGATGTTTGTAACACCTGAAAATAACACAGCTAGACCCACCTTAGAGTATACCGATCGACTCAGAATCACTAGCTGAGTCGATTTAACAATGTCTGTCCGTCCGTCCGTCTGTCCATGTAAAGTTGTTCGTCGACTACAGGTCGCAATTTCACACCGATCGTTCTGAAATCTTGCAGTTTCGAGTATTTCGCGGCTGTTAAGATCGCTATTGAATTTGGTTGAAATCGGTTAAGATTTAGCTATAGCTCCCATATACATGTTTCGTCCGATTTGGCCCTTTAGTCCTGTAGAAGCTGTATTTTGCATCCAATCATATATGTTTCGTCCGATTTGGCCCTTTGGTTCTATAGAAGCTATATTTTACATCCAATCGTTTTGAAATTTAGAATGGTAGAGTTTCGTGATTCATGAACCAACATTGCCGAATTTGAAGAAAATCGGTAAAGATTTAGCTATAGCTCCCATATATATGTTTCATCCGATTTGGCTCTTGAGATCCAATGGTTTTTATACCCTACACCACACTGTGGTACAGGGTATTATTTAAGTATAAAATGTCCCAAAAGTAAATTTATGTAAACAATTTATACATGAATTACAAAATTTATATATCAGAGTTATTCAATATTACGAGAGTGGTGTAGGGTATTATATAGTCGGCACCGCCCGACGTTAGCCTTTCCTTACTGGTTTCAAATAGACAGTGTTTCCTTCTTTAGCATGCTGGCTTTTTAAAAATGTAATAAAATAATTTTTCGATTTTATTTTTATTTTTATGGTTTTTTTGTACCAAGAAAAAGTGTGTTTTTTTTAAAAAAAAAACATTTTTTCTCATATTTTTGACGACTGTTACTAAACCAAATATTCTACGCGAAAGCGATATTTGTAGCATATGTAGCCCTCATAATTCCCTTTAATTTGAGGTATAACAAAAAAAAAATTTACCATAAACATTTTTTTTTATATTTTTTTCGTGTTTTTGACACCTAGTTGCACCAGAAACTGTTATCCACTTCCCTTGGACAAAAATTTTGTTGCATAGTGTAATCATATCGACTAGAATGGATAAGTGTTTAGATGATGTCGAAAATTGTCGAATACAACGACCCATCACTTAAACCGACACTTTCCGGGCCGCCTTCATTCTCAGGGCAATTTAGCAGGCCTTGCAGAGGTAGGCAAAAAAATAATGTGTGTTGGATCTACGAGTATATAATAGAAAATGAGAAGGCCTTTCTACATGCCTTCTCAAAGAATGCAGTCTGGAAATAGAATAGGATTTCTAAATGCTGATAATTAGGCATTCAAGCAGGCATTATTAGAGAAGCCGGTTGAGAAACTGTGCCGAATCGTTTTTCATGTGCGAATAAGGCCTTCTGAAATGCCTATTTTCAGAAGGCATACCGAAATGTGTCTCGGATCCGAAAGGGAAGGAATTCCAAAAAGCAAATTTTACCGCTGGGAAGATATACCTGCAAAATTTAATCGTCATCTGACAATATATTCGATCTGGCCTTTAATTACAAGAAGACAAGGACAGACGAGCATAGCAAGTCAACCTGTGTAATAAACGATTGGCCTATCTCATCTGATTTTGGGTGTTACAAACTAATGCACAAAGTTATAATACCCTGTTCCGCAGTGTGATGTAGGGTATACAAATTGCGCGTAATAACACAGGAGAGGTCTCTTTATATCCGACGCAACACTGTGGTACAGGGTATTAGGACTTTGTGTATTTGTTTGTAACGTCTACAAAACAAAGAGATAGACCCATGGTTTATTATACCGATCGTCATAGATCACTTTCTGAGTCGATTTAGCCATGTCCGCCTGCTTGTCTATGAATTCTTGTAATCAAAGTACAGGTCGCAAATATAAATCAATTTTTATGAAATTTGGTACACGGGCATCTCTTAGACTAGGGACGATCCCTGCTTAAAATGGGGCATATCGGTGCAAGTTTTGGTATAGCACCCTTATAAAGGTCCCCACCGATGTGACTTCTTGACACATTTTTTATTTGTAAAAAATCTTGCACATCGGTCCCTGTTTTGGTATATCGTCTAAATAAAGGTCCCTTCAGATTAGAATTATTGGCGTTCTAGGAGACGGAAATTTAAGCGTCCTTCACATTGCATTAAATATTTATTAAGGTCATGTTTTTTAACCTATGTTCTTGGAATTTAGAAATGTACTCTTTTAGACCTGTAACTGTTCATAGTAATAATGGTTCTCCGTGCATTTGTTGGCAAACAATGGTGGAGTGTATTATGCAGCGGACCTCGCCCGACTTTCTGTCTTTCCTTACTGGTTTTAAATTTAGTTCTAAACCAGTAAGGAAAGGCTAAAGTCGGGCGGGGCCGACTGTATAATACCCTACACCACTCTCGTAAAATTGAATAACTCTGATATATAAATTTTGTAATTAATGTATAAATTGTTTACATACATTTATTTTGGGAAGTTTTATACTTAAATAATACCCTGTACCACAGTGTGGTGTAGGGTATAAAACGATTGGATCTAAATAGTCAAATCGGATGAAACATATGTATATATGGGAGCTATAGCTAAATCTTAACCGATTTTCTTCACATTCGGCAATGTTGGTTCATGGATCAAGAAACTCTACCATTCTAAATTTCAATACGATTGGATGTAAAATATAGCGTCTATAGAACTAATGGGCCAAATCGGACGAAACATATATATGAGAGCTATAGCTATATCTTAACCGATTTTCTTCAAATTCGGCAATGTTGGTTCATGGATCAATAAGCTCAGCCATTCTAAATTTCAAAACGATTGGATGTAAAATACAGCTTCTATAGAACAAAAGGCCAAATCGGACAACACATATATATGGGAGCTATAGCTACATCTTAACCGATTTTCTTCAAATTCGGTAGTGTTGGTTCATGGATCAAGAAACTCTACCATTCTAAATTTCAAAATGATTGGGTGTAAAATACAGCTTCTATAGAACTGAAGGGCCAAATCGGACGAAAAATATATATGGGAGCTATAGCTAAATCTTAACCGATTTTCTTCAAATTCGGTAGTGTTGGTTCATGGATCAAGAAACTCTACCATTCTAAATTTCAAAACGATTGATGTAAAATATAGCGTCTATAGAACTAAAGGGCCAAATCGGACGAAACATATATAATCTTAACCGATTTTCATCAAATTCGGCAATGTTGGTTCATGGATCAAGAAGCTATTCCATTCTAAATTTCAAAACGATTGGATGTGGATCAAGAAACTCTACCATTCTAAATTTCAAAACGATTGGATGTAAAATACAGCTTCTATAGGCCTAAAGGGCCAAATCTTACGAAAGATATATATGGGAGCTATATCTAAATCTGAACCGATTTCAACCAAATTCAATAGCGATCTTAACAGCTGCGAAATAGTCTAAACTGCAAAATTTCAGAACGATCGGAGTGAAATTGCGACCTGTAGTGGACGAACAACTTTACATGGACAGACGGACATGGTTAAATCGACTCAGCTAGTGATTCTGAGTCGATCGGTATACTTTAAGGTGGGTCTAACTGTGTTATTTTCAGGTGTTACAAACATCTGCCGTGAAACAAACTTATACCCTGTACCACAGTGTGGTGTACATTGATATCAATGTTAAGAAGATTTCCGAGGCTCTTGTAAAATCATTTGAAGATAGTTGCCCACTTCGAGAAAGGAAATCTGCCTTTGAGAAACCCTGGATGACAGGACAAATTCGCTCGATTGGCAAAGATGTCTGCAGACTTTACAATAGAGCTCGACGTAAAAAACAATCAGTATATTGGGACGACTACCACAGAAGACTCAAAGAATACAATAAAATCGTTAGATCGGCGAAACGTAACTCCTGGAGGCTTTTCTGTGAACAGGTAGACAGCGTTAACAGCATGTCTAAAATGAAAAAGTTCCTCTCAAAAACTCATGTCCAAACCGAAACACTGGTGGATGAAACGGGTAAAAGGATGGAAACTATAGAGGATACCGTAAGGCTCTTGATGAAAACTCATTTTCCGACTGGTAATGCTGGACCAACAGAGGAACAGTTACAGAATGAAAATGTATTGCATCAAGTACCTATTACGGATATAACAGATGGTATGGTTAAAGAAGCGATAAAAAGTTTCTCTCCCTTTAAGGCTGCGGGACCGGATGGAATATTTCCAGCACTTCTGTAGAATGAGGTGGATCTGGTATCAACTCATCTGGCTGGAGTGTTCACTGCATGCCTAACCCATTCGTATACCCCAAAAAACTGGCAGGAATCAAGGGTGGTCTTCATACCAAAGCCTGGCAAGGCGAGTTACACGACCCCAAAGGCTTGTCGACCCATTTGCCTTACTTCTTTCCTGTTAAAAACAATGGAGCGAATAATTGATGACATGGTCAAAGGTAAAATAGCGGATGACAGGCTAAAATTCAAACAACACGCCTATGGCAAAGGAAGATCAGTGGAAACAGCTCTGCATGAGGTAGTGCACCACATAGAAGAGTCCTTCAGTAAAGAAATGTATACAATTGCTGTTTGCATAGATATTGAGCGCGCATTTAACAATGTACAGACCGATACACATATCCAGTCCTTAGACGAGTTTCAGGTTGACCGGGCGCTGAAAAACTGGATCAACAATATGCTAAGGAATAGGTGGATTATTTGTGGGTCATATGACGTAAAAATTAGAGACAAGGTAAATCGTGGTATACCTCAGGCGGGCATTTTATCGCCTCTTCTATGGGTTACGACGATACACAGTCTCCTAAAAGCCCTCACCAATGAAGGACTTAAACCAGTCTGTTATGCAGACGACGTTGTAATACTTCTAAGCATATAACTGGGCACAACCAAGGGGATTAAATGTTAACCCAGACAAAACAGAAATATGTCTATTTACAAGGA
Organism: Eudasyphora cyanicolor; assembly: GCA_963930755.1. Taxonomy (NCBI): domain Eukaryota; kingdom Metazoa; phylum Arthropoda; class Insecta; order Diptera; family Muscidae; genus Eudasyphora; species Eudasyphora cyanicolor. The sequence continues at coordinate 221,741,464 of OZ005736.1, forward strand.
AAACGAAGATCCCACGTTTTACCCCGCCTCGATTCCTGAATAAGACAATTGCTATAACTAAAAAGGTAAAATACTTAGGAGTAATCTTGGATCAGAAACTGTACTGGAAAGATCATCTTGAAGAAAGAGTTACAAAGGCACACAGATGTTGGTCGTTGTGCAGAAGAGCAATAGGTTTAAAATGGGGACTACGTCCAAATATGACTCACTGGCTTTACATGAGCGTGATTAGACCAATAATCACCTACGCCTCTGTAGTGTGGTGGACATCAATGGACAAGAAGTGCAACGTAATACCTTTGCAAAAAATTCAACGTATGTGCTGTCTAGGCATAAGCGGGGCATTTAGAACTGCACCAACAAAAGCGTTGGAGACTATACTGCACATCCAACCAACAGACATCCGTATAAAGTATGAGGCAACCCTCACAGCAAGACGTCTACAAGTGATGGGTGAATGGATAAATCGAGACCACAAGTCGTACCATCAGAAGATTTTAGAATATCTTGTTGGTCACATTCAAACGCCAGAAATCTCGGACCGCATTCCTGAAGTGCGGCTTACAGCTACCTGTGATACGTTTGTGCCAGACAGACGCTCCTGGGAAAATGGAACTTTGGCCCATGTGCCAGTGGGAACCAGCTGCTACACGGATGGGTCCAAGCGAGGAGGAAGGACGGGTCTGGGACTTTTTATTGATGAACCAGAAGTCGAACTTCACTTCCGCCTCCCTGACCATAACACGGTATTTAAAGCAGAAGCCTCGATTCCTGAATAAGACAATTGCTATAACTAAAAAGGTAAAATACTTAGGAGTAATCTTGGATCAGAAACTGTACTGGAAAGATCATCTTGAAGAAAGAGTTACAAAGGCACACAGATGTTGGTCGTTGTGCAGAAGAGCAATAGGTTTAAAATGGGGACTACGTCCAAATATGACTCACTGGCTTTACATGAGCGTGATTAGACCAATAATCACCTACGCCTCTGTAGTGTGGTGGACATCAATGGACAAGAAGTGCAACGTAATACCTTTGCAAAAAATTCAACGTATGTGCTGTCTAGGCATAAGCGGGGCATTTAGAACTGCACCAACAAAAGCGTTGGAGACTATACTGCACATCCAACCAACAGACATCCGTATAAAGTATGAGGCAACCCTCACAGCAAGACGTCTACAAGTGATGGGTGAATGGATAAATCGAGACCACAAGTCGTACCATCAGAAGATTTTAGAATATCTTGTTGGTCACATTCAAACGCCAGAAATCTCGGACCGCATTCCTGAAGTGCGGCTTACAGCTACCTGTGATACGTTTGTGCCAGACAGACGCTCCTGGGAAAATGGAACTTTGGCCCATGTGCCAGTGGGAACCAGCTGCTACACGGATGGGTCCAAGCGAGGAGGAAGGACGGGTCTGGGACTTTTTATTGATGAACCAGAAGTCGAACTTCACTTCCGCCTCCCTGACCATAACACGGTATTTCAAGCAGAAGTTCGAGCAATCACGGAGTGTGTGAACTGGCTCAGTAACACGACAAAGCCTAAATATGCCAACATCTTCACAGATGGCCAAATGGCGATTAAAGCAATAACATCGGAAAGGGTCAAATCTAGAACTGTGTTGGACTGTAAAAGAACGATAAATGATTACTCAGCCCATGGTCAATTGCGTATTTGCTGGGTACCAGGACACAACGGAGTGATTGGAAATGAACGGGCAAACAACTTGGCTTCAAAGGGCAGAGAACTTCGAGTAATAAACTTGAAAAATTGGAAACCTTTCGAAGCCACGAAAAATGAGTTGAAGCACTGGGCAGTGATGGCTCATAAAACTATGTGGAATAGCGCAACAGTAGGAGCAACTGCAAAGATACTGTGGGGTGACCTAAATGAAAAGAAAACAAGAAGTCTTCTGAAACTAAACAAAATCGATATTAGTAAGATGATGAGTGTTCTAACGGGACACTCAAGCTTACAAGCACATCTTCATCGAATAGGACTAGCAGGAAACGACGAATGCAGGGCATGCAGAGAAAACATCGAAACGATGGAACATTTTCTGTGTCACTGCCCGGCTTTCACACATGCAAGATCCCAACATTTCGGGTCCGACATATTACCAGACTTGACTCATCTCAGAGAATATGACTGGAAGATACTGAGAAAATTCGTGTCTAGTACCGATTTTCTGTAACTCGTGAGGTATAAAAAGATCATAAATAAGGAGCGCACAACAGGCCGAAACACTGGCTTAAGTGTATGTCCATGGACATGAGACGTTTAAACGTCTCCTCTCTTCAACCTAACCTAACAGCTCGAATGATTAGTTTATGCGTTAATTTTGGGATATACGAGTAGATATCATTTCAAATACAGAATATAATTTTTGTAGTTAAACAACAAACAATAAAATTGATAATTATCTGTCAAACTAAAATCATATACTTTGGCTTTGAGGTGTTCTATAATACACGGTTTTGAGGTCATCTACATTATATTTTAATTAATTTCTGAGGAGAGTTCTATTTAAAATTTTATATTTATTGTTAAGTTCTAAAGTAAAATGTAATTGCTTAGCATTTATTTTATAATTACAAAAGTTGATTTAATGATATCCGTTATTTAAAAGCAAAACACTTACATTTAATGCCGTTGTTTTTGCCATTATAAACGTGTTTCTAAATAAATGCACAAGTTATCTGACAAAGGTTATGGAATGGTGAAAGGTAAAATAACTAGACGTCAACTTGATGAAAGGGTTTTCCAGAAAGGGCGGATCGATGTTGATGAGGAATAAAACAAGCTGTGTATAAGGTATTTACGAAATATTTTTTTTAAATTATAAGGCCCATCAAACACGACGTGTATGTAAACTAGTCAGTGAATACTTGGCATTGCCTAAGGCCATTACCTCGGCAGTCCAATGAAAGATGGCCAGACATCGACACCTATAGAGTATCCAGGCAAATGTGGCCTGGAGAAAGTCAAAATATCTCCTCGCGCTAGGGAGAAAAATGCTACACAAATTAGTGCATTTCTTTCAAATTATATAAAGACCGGATGTTAAATGCAGTTTCAATACCGCTTATTATGCAGATTTAATAACTTATTTCTGCCAAATTTTTTAATGATCGGAAGATAAAGTACAACTTCTATAGCGCTTTGACACCAAATGGGTAGAAAACTATATATGGGGGCTCTATTTAAATCTAATCCGATTTTCCACAAATTTTGCAGTGTTAATTAATTTAATACACGCTGAAAAAAAATCGCTCCTGTAGTATATTATCCCAAACATATTCAGCTGGAAACTTACATATATTTAGGGTACACTCCAAATACATAATATTTGATACACACAAATACACTATATATTTGGGAGGATGTTTTTCTAAACAAGAGTATGTTTTCATCCAAATATATTTGTATTTGGAACTAATATTTCCGAAACAAAGAATATTTTGTATTTAAGTATTTTGGCAATGTATCAATGCCTTCATTTTAAGGCATGTTTTCTGTTTTTCAGATGTTAAAAGAGCAATTTTATAGAAATTTAATATGTTTGTAAAATAAATTTATAAATTAAAATTTGCGCTGTAAAATCAAATGTAAAGCTGCTTATGAAATTTTTAACTGTAAAGTATAACAGGAAATCTAGGAAAAATTTCAACTTAAAATCGAAAGTCAGTTAATTTTTAAAATCTTTTTTTAAATAAAATATAATTGAAAACTTCTTTAACAATAACTTTGTTTGTGTATAAACGCATGTTTTATTTGTGAAAGTCAGTTCGCAAATATATTTTTTTCTAATATATTAATATATGCGTTCCAAACAACATTTCTTGTTTTTTAAATACAATTTATTTGTTCACAAATATATATTATTTAAAAATTTTGTTTCCAAATACATCTTTTTTCAATTCAAACATATCAAAAATGGCGATTTCCCCCCGTGTAAGAAACCTCTTTCTGCCGAATTTCATTCTAATCGGATATAAAATACAGTTTCTACAGCGCTCACATGTTTAACTGGGGGTAACATATATGTATATGGGGGCTATATCTAAATCTGAACCGATTTCCAAATTTGGCAGTGTTAATTCACGTAATAAGAAGCCTGTTTTTGCAGAATTTCGTACTGATCGGATGTAAAATACAGTTTCTACAGTGCTCAAATCGAAGGGTACCATATATATAGGGGGGGCTATATCTAAATCCGAACCGATTTTCCCCAAATTTGGCAGTGTTAATGAATTAAATAAGAAACCTCTTTCTGCTGAATTTCTGACCGATCGGCTATAAAATAAAGTTTCTACAGGGCTTACATGTCAAATCGGGGGTAACAAACACAGGGTGCTTTTTAGACCTGTAGTTTTCAAGGAGAAATAAAACGGATATAGTTTAATGTTATGGCCAAGACTTTAGCCTTATTATAAAGATAATTGTTTGCCATTATGTTTTAAGAATTATTTCGGGTAAATGGCCGCCGTGGCTGACTCGAAAAAATCCAATTTTAGACCACTTTTTGCAGCATTTGTTAGCATTTTCGATTTTGCAAACATTGTTCCGGAGTTAGTCTATTCTATATGAAATGACTGAGAATAAATCAAGTGAGAGCTATCAAAAAGACCAACTCCAAAAAAAGTATTGACAGAATGAAAACCACACGTCTAAAAAACACCCAAAAACAGCATCAACAAGAGCGAAAAAAGAGTGCAGAAAAGCCACCGTTTAGGCAACATTTTCGATTTCAAACGTTGCTTCGGAGTAAGTCAATTTATTATAAAATGGCAAACGAAACTGAGCATAAATCAAGTAACAGCTGTCAAAAAGACCAACTCGGAAAAAGTGTTGCCAGATTGAAAACAAATTTAGCAGTGTTCATTCCTGCGATAAGAAACCTCCTCCCATTGGGTATAAAATACTGTTTCTACAGCGCTTACATATCAAATCGGTGGTAACATATATGAACTGTTTATTTTGAAAGTGGAACAAACGCCACCCTGTTTTTAAACAAAGAGTAGTAGTAGTGAATAATATAAATATACTATTTACATTCCTATATTAAGTGCAAATTTTCGCATTTGGATTTTATAACCCCCTTGTTTTAAAGGTGAATAGTTAAGCAGAATGGTGTTTGTTCCACATTCAAAATAAACAGTTCACACATGGGGGCTATATCTAAATCTGAACCGATTTTCTCCAATTTTAGTAATGTCTTTAAGAGAGTAAAGAGTTCTCTCTGTACATTTTTATACAAATCGGTTCAAAAATGTTGCTTATACAGTGCATATCTGCAAAATCGGAGCTACATATATAAGTATATGGGAGCTATATTTGTATCTGAACTGATATAAACCAAATTTAATAGTCATTGGACCACACTGTGGTACAGGGTATTATGACTTTGTGCATTTGTTTTTAACGCCCAAACAGACAAGAAAAAGAACCATATTTTATTATACCGATCGGGCTCGAACCACTTTTCGAGTCGATGTAGACATGTCCGTCTGTCTGTCTGTCCATGTATTCGTGTGATCAAAGTGCAGGTCCTATTTATGGTCGATTGTAATGAAATTTAGCACAGTGCTATTTTTTTTGCTCAAGGACGATCCCTATTGAAATTGGTCAAAAGCGGTTCAGATTTAGATATCTCACCCCCGATTTGACATGTAAGCGCTGTAGAAACTGTATTTTATATCACATTAGTACGAAATTTGGCAGAGAGAGTTGTCCTATTACATGAATGAACACTGCCAAATTCGGGGAAATTCGGTTCAGATTTAGATTTAGTCCCCGTATATATGTTTCACCCGATTTGATACGAAAGCGCTGTAGCAACTGTATTTTACATCCGATCTGTACGAATATTGGCAGAGAGAGTTATCTTACTACAAAATTCGGGAAAATCCAATCAGATTTAGATATAGCCCCCATACATGTGTTTCACCCTATATGACATATAAGCGCTGTAGAAACCGTATTTTATATCCGATCAGTACTAAATTCAACAGAGAGAGTTTTCTTATTACCTGTATTTCTTATTACCTGTATTTCTTATAAGCGCTGTAGAAACTGTATTTTATATCACATTAGTACGAAATTTGGCAGAGAGAGTTGTCCTATTACATGAATGAACACTGCCAAATTCGGGGAAATTCGGTTCAGATTTAGATTTAGTCCCCGTATATATGTTTCACCCGATTTGATATGTAAGCGCTGTAGCAACTGTATTTTACATCCGATCTGTACGAATATTGGCAGAGAGAGTTATCTTACTACAAAATTCGGGAAAATCCAATCAGATTTAGATATAGCCCCCATATATGTGTTTCACCCTATATGACATATAAGCGCTGTAGAAACCGTATTTTATATCCGATCAGTACTAAATTCAACAGAGAGAGTTTTCTTATACCTGTATTTCGTATTACCTGTATTTCTTATGTTTTTTACATGAATGAAAGTTCACAAATTCCGGAAATTTCAATTCAGATTTAGCCCCCATATATATCCTTCACCCAATTTGAAATGTAAGCGCTGTAGAAACCGTTTGTATTTCCGATCAGTAAGAAATTCAACAGAGAGAGTTTTCTTATTACATTTATGAACACTGCCAAATTCACATTGTTAGGGAATGCCCATTTTCGCATTGTTAGGGAAGTGTAGTGTATTATATAGTCGGGTATATTATATAGAGCCCGCCCAACTTTCTGTCTTTCCTTACTAGTTTTATATAATTCATTGCAATTAACATAGTTTTTTACTGTTTTCGCGATATCTCGCGAAGCAAAGCACATCCGATTTTGATCTCTTCACAGTTGAGTAGAGAGGATGATCGTCAACAAAACCTCATTAACAGTTTTTGGCGTCAAATTAGCCAAACTTGTTAACCCTTGAGGTACGCTGTGGGTATAGCAGTAGTTCGTCCAATACTGTTATACGGTATTGTGGTATGGTGGACGGCAACTGACAAACTAACCATTACCAACCTACTAACAAAGGTTCAGAGAACTGCCTGCCTGAGCATAAGCGGAGCCTTAAGGACTGCAGCGACCGAGGCTCTACAAGCCCTACTCCATATACTGCCGATTAATATTGTGGCGAGAGAAGTTGCAACCAATGCGGCAATAAGATTAAACTGCCTATCAATGTGGAGGTACAAGAACTATGGTCACATGAGGATATCAAAGTGTAGTGCTATGGTAACCGACCGAGTGGACTATATACCAACTGTGTACAACTTCTAGAGAAATTATATCACTATGATTCCCGCCAGAGATGAATGGGTCGGCAGAATACCAGGTAATAGAAACCATCTCCACTTTTACCCGGATGGTTCGTAGCGTGATGAAAAGGTTGGCTTCGGAGTACACTGTGAAGAACTTAGTCTGGATATAGCTCACAGACTACCACATACCTGCAGTGTCTATCAAGCCGAAATAATGGCAATATGGGAAGTCGCCAAGTGGCTGAGTCGCAACACAGTAACCAACACTGGCGTTGTCATTTACTCGGACAGCCAGGCTGCCATCCCTAAATTCACAAACAGCCCTCGACTGCCGCAGATCTCTTAACGAGATGGCTGAGCAGTTTAATATACACCTTATATGGGTGCCTGGGCATAGGGATATCCCGGGGAACTGCAAAGCCGATGAACTTGCTAGGAAAGGGACGACATTACAAATTCTCGAAGAATTTGCGTATATTGGTGCGCCACTATCCACGTGCAAGCTTTGGCTTAGGCAAGAGGCAGTCCAACGAAAGATGGACAGAAATCGGCACCTGTAGGGTAGCTAGACAAATCTGGCCAAGGTATGACCTGAGAAGGTCAACATATCTCCTCGCACTAGAGAGGAAACGATTGTCTACGTTAGTACAGGTTCTGACGGGACACTGCTTGATCGGCGAACACGCCAAAAGATTGGGTATTGACTCCAATGACTTCTGCCGAAGCTGTGGAGATGAGGAAGAAGTGGAGAGCATTGCTTTGCGACTGTCCCGCTTTGAGTAAACGACGACTGGGGTCGGCCTTTTTGGGCAGCCTAACAGATCTTTCCAGTACTGATATTCGTACTATCGATAAATTTATATATCAAAAAGGTTTGTTTCGAGGGGCATTTCAGCGCGTGGTAACGCTAGGGACTAAACTGGTCTATGTGAGCTTGTAAAAAAATACGGCTGCCACCCTAACCTAAACCTAAACCTACGCTGTGGGTAGTAATTTTTTTATCATTTGAAAGTGCTGATAGAATGAAGATTTGGCATCAGTGTCTAAATAAAACTGCAGATTTTTCCTAACGACTTTACAACATTATGAACGCCACAGATTGTCAACATCGGCCCATCCTAATTGAAAAACCCTATACATAATTTCGGTTTGTTTCTCCTCTTTGTGTGTTAGTTAAATATTCCAATTGAAAATAAATGGAGAGCCGATTAACAAATGCGTTACTCTAAATGTATTTTCTCATAGTCGATTTTTGTTTAAATAATTTGAGTTTAGTAACTGCTACAGCTATTTAACAACAGAGCTTCCAAGGAAAATGTTGTATAGAATTTTATCAGTCCTTGTTATACTGAATTGTTTGTCTAATATTCAGGTGAGTTTTCCTGCTAAGTATTTCCCATTACAATTCTAAATTTGGAATTTTCTTAGACAATAAAGCGGCCTTTCAATTTTAATGTGTACAGCGTTGCTTGTAAAACGATCGGTGCTCCTATAAAACGATTTGATTGCAATTTAAACAAATCTGATGAAAGTCGCTATGTTCTAAATGGATATATTGAATTGTATCGTGATTTAGCTACAAATGCTGTGCTTCAATTGCAGTTGCATTTTAAGACCCCAAACGGCATTAAAGTGGTGAAATTATTGGACTTCCAGGTAAATCTATGTGATTTGTTGGATCATTCAAATGCAGTGCGATTAGTTAAACAACTGATTAATGAAGCGTTTAGGACCAGTAATGTGCCATATTCCTGTCCATTCAAAGGCGTAAGTGAGCAACCTTGAAAACTATATGTGTCTTGAAATATCATATGTCATAATAATAATATATATATATCATAATATCATATGTTTATTGTCTTGGCAGAACCAGCTATACAATTTGACTAATTTCAACATTTCCGATGACTATCTTCCTAAGTATATGCCAAGTATGTTTTTCAATATCTCCGCGACATATTATGAAAATAAGAAGATATTCGCAACTGTCTTATTGCAAGGCTCTAAAATTATGAGAAGATAAAATATATCTGGTCTGCCTTTCACCAGAGGTCTTGTTATACTTTTATATAGTACAGATTTAATATTGTAATTGCACTTATTCGAACTTAATTTAAAACTAAAAGGGGTAAATCGTCATTTTTGATATGTTTAAATTGCAATAAAATATATTTGGAACCCCAAGTTTTGAATATTATATTCTTTTGTATTATAATTACAAATAGGGGAGGAATAACTACGGCGGCAGGCGATTGTCTCAAAAAATAGGATTTTTTCGCAATATTTTGTAAGATATCGCCAAAACCGCTGAACGTGAAAGGGACGTAAGGCCCACAGACAGGCGATATGGTACTCAAATTAAATCAAATTCCTGAGGATTCCAATAAGGAAAACATAATATCCATTGCCGTATCGGTCTTTAAATGTGGTTTGCCAGAAACGTCTCCAGAGGAACAAAACTATATAATGTATAAAAATTAATAAATTTAAATATTTAAGACCTAAAATAATTAAATCCAATTGTTCAATTGATCATACTTTCACTCCATTGGATTACATCACATTTTTTATCACATAACAAATATATCAATCCATTACTCCCTTCTAGATATATCCTGCGCTCCAGTCAGACAGACAGATCTTGAAAGATATTGTTGGAACCGCTGATAAGATGAAAAAAAGATGTTAGAAGATCATTTCTGGCAAAACTGAGCCTTCATCTTCTTCTAACATAATTTTTTCATCCCATCAGCGGTTCCAACAATATCTTACAAGATATGTTTGTCTGACTGGGGCGCACGATAATTCTCTAAGGGAGTAATAGATTGACTTAAAATTTGGTCATTTTGACAACAATAACAACAGCTACAGCAACAACAACAACAAGGCAACAACTACAGTGTTTTTTTTAGAGCCGAAAAATAGCAAATGACTATTTGATGATTTTTGACCCGAAATGACGATTTTTAGTGATTAACAGATTATGACGATTCCCAGCTAAATCTTGGTAAGTACCTGTCATTATTCCCTGCATTACCAAATAATGACATCTCGTTATTCGCTGCATTACTTTCGGCTTATTAATAATGACTTACCAATAACAACAGAAATAAGTGATTTTTTGCTATCAAAATCATTTTGCAAATTTTTGATATAATGCAATTTTGGCTATATTGTACATATATTATTATTCTACAAGATTTATTTATTTATGTTTTCAAATAATACGTGCAGATTTGAATGAAAATACCATAAATATGTACGTATGTCGTATAATGTTAGACCGTTGAAGAATTGTTCACATGGGGGTTTGGGTTCAGAAATTCGAATCTGGTATGATGAAATTATTTGTTTCAAGAAAAATGCGCGACAATATGCAAAAAAAAACACTTTAAATGGTATATGCCTATGCTACAAATAAGTACTTATTATGCTACTTTATTGTATGCTTTTGGGAAGTACTTTCCTCCAATGACATCCCCATGTTAAAATAATGAGAAAAGTGGCTAAATAATAAATACTTACCATTATCTAACTTTACTTACTCGGATTATTTGGTAATGAGAAATGTTGCTGGGTTATGTTGCTGTTTTTTTATGACTCCTTCGGAATATATTTAATTTATTGACGATGCAAATTATAAACTTTTTTTCCAATACATTACATTTTTTATTGAATCTTTCATTATTATACAATGAAAATAACAATATGTGGACAAATCTTAACTTAAAATACTATTCTCTGAGTTAATGCCATTGCGAATAAACCATTGAGACTTTACACCATTTTTTAGTTTAATAAAAAGTTTAACATTTCAAATTTAAGAGTTCATAATTTCATTTCATTTGTGTTATTGATTAGTTTTAATTTAAATCATGTCCAGCGTATCTCTCCTTCTAAGGCGGTTATGACCTTCAAAATTTAGTAGTTCTCAAGTAGTTCTGTTTGGATGATTGAATAGTTTACCCACGTAACACGGGCAATATTTTTCAATTTCTTCTTTTACTGTTGGCATGTTGAGATCCTTATGGATGTTAGCGTTTCGTATATACCATGGTGCACCTGTAATTAAACGAAGAATATTCGATTGTCTTCTTTGTAATTTGCATACATTTGAAGCGCACGCTGCACAGTGGGCTAAAATGGAAAAAAATTGACATAATTCTGCCATTTCAAAACCACTTATCGTATGGCGATGAAATTTTAGGTGTGTATACAAGAGGTGTTAGAGAGTTTAAGTTCGTAACTTGGGCCCCCTATCTCATACAGGGGCGGAGCTACGGGGCCCTAAAGTGGACCACCTCGGGTATACAAAATTTTCATCGGCTTCTAACTTTTGAATGGAGTGTCCGGATTTAGTGCCGTTTTTTGTCGTGACCAGACCTACAATAAACATTTTATAGGTTGAAGATATCTTGAAAAGTTTCCGAGATATGTGGATTTTAAATTTGAATTTTTAATTTTTTTCCGCCGACTTTGCCTTGGAGTTTAGCCAATATCTCACTCAAAAAATTACCGATCTTGTTCGTGTGTTTTTTATGGATTTCCAATAAAATTTACAATATCATGAAAAAAAGAATCGATAAGATATGTGAAAAAATAAGAAAGTTATGGTCGTATAAATTCAAATTTTTGAAAAAATTTCATTTTTGTAGATTTTTTGGCGAAAAAAGTCCAATTCGTATTTAGGTCTTGTAGAAAAAGTTTGTTACACAAAGTATATCAAATTTATACTAATTTTAAAGACGACGTTTCACAGAATCTGCTAGAGAAAATCCGAAAAATTTAATTGGTGTGGTTGCCACCCTTCTTCGAACTGGACCTTTTTTTACATAAATTTCAAAAGTTTGATCGATTTTCTCCAATCGCAAAGCTAAATTGTTAAATTTTTCTTTTTATTTATTTGTATTAGGGTGTAAAAAATCGACTGCAAAGGGAATCCCGAGCGCGGCTTTTCATATCGAAGATATAGGACTAAAAGTAAAAAATCCCATTTTTGGGGATTTTTGATATTATTTTTTGCGAATTGAGGGATTTTCTATTAGAAATTTCCACATGTTGCGTTTGGTTATTATTAAACTATTAAACTATTAAAAAAAATTCATCGAAATATATACATTTTTAAGAATTTTATGCCGTATTTGCATTTCTGTCTATATGTAAAATATTTTTTTTTAATTATACCCTACTCCACACTGTGGTACAGGGTATTATAACTTTGTGCACCCAAAAGGAGCCGAAATAGACCTATCGTTTATTATACCGATCGACTCAGAATCATTTTCTGAGTTGATTTAGCTATGTCCGTCTGTCTGTGCATGTATTCTTGTAATCAAAGTACAGGTTGCAATTATGATCCGATCTCGACGAAACTTTACACATATTTTTTTTTGGCCCAAGGACGATCCCTTTGGAATTTGGTTAAAATCGGTTCAGATTTAGATATAGCCCCCATATATTTGTTAGCCCCGATTTGACATGTAAGCGCTGTGAAAACTTTATATTATATCCGATCAGTATGAAATTCGGCAGAAAGAGGTTTCTTATTATATGAATGCACACTGTTAAATTCGAAGAAAATCGGTTCAGATTTAGATATAGCCCCCATATACCCTCGTATATGATACCCCGATTTGACATGTAAGCGCTGTAGAAACTGTATTTTATATCCGATCAGTACGAAATTCGACAGAAAGAGGTTTCTTATTACTCGAAGGAATACTGCCAAATTCAGAGAAAAATCGGGTCAGATTTAGATATAGCCCCCATATATATGTTACCCTCGATTTGACATGTAAGCGCTGTGGAGAGGCGAAAAAATTAAAAATTAAAATCCACATATCTCGGAAACTATTCAAGATATCTTCAACCTATAAAATGTTTATTGTAGGTCTGGTCTAGGAGTATCCACAGCAAACGGCACTAAATCCGGACACTCCATTCAAAAGTTAGAAGCCGATGAAAATTTTTTATACCCGAGGTGGTCAACTTTAGGGCCCTGTAGCTCCGCACCTGTATGAGATAGGGGGCCCAAATTCCGAACTTAAACTCTCTAACCTCTTGTATACACACCTAAAATTTCATCGCCATACGATAAGTGGTTTTGAAATGGCAGAATTATGTCAATTTTTTTCCATTTTAGCCCACTGTGCGCTGTACCCCAGAGCTGGATACTATATGTCCAAATAGGCTTCAATACCGTTTTGTATAAAAGAACTTTATACTCTGGATCTAGGGCAGATCTTTGGCTGATAAGCCACTGAAGTTGATTAGTTTTGAGTTTCATTTGAGTTACTTTAGAGTCTATGTGGCGCGACCACGTCAAACGCCGATCTAAATGGATTCCAAGGTATTTTACATGATCCTTTTGGGGAATCTGTGAATTGAAAATAGAAATTGGAGGACTTGTATCCCATCGCAGGGTAAAAGTAACAAGAGTACACTTTGAAGCATTCACCATTATTCTCCATTTTTTTTAACCATTCTTCTAGGATTCGGACATGAGACTGCATTTGATCGGACGCAACTGAAGGGTTTTTTGTGAGTACTGACGAAAGCAGTATCGCCCGCAAAAGTAGACGTGTGCGTAAAGTTTGTTATGGGCATATCTGCCGTAAAAAATAACGTACAGTTTAGGGCCAAGAATGCTCCCCTGTTGGACACCGGCATTTATTTTCTTAGGGCTAGAAAAAATGCCATTTGATTTAACTTGAAAAGACCAAAATCCTTCGTGCCAGACTTTGTCAAATGCTTGGGAAATATCTATGAATGACGCCGAACAGTATTCTTTAGTCTCAAAAGCTCTTTTGATGCAGGTTCAGAGTATGAAGCCGCCGAGCCGAGCCGCCGATTTTAGCCGCCGCCAACCTTTTTTCACCAGCCGAAGCCGCCGCCGATCTTTGCGGCTAAAATCGGCTGAAACACAGCCGCCGTTCCATAGAAAAACTTTAAAATATGGATAGATACAATTTACATTTTTGATAAGCAAATAACCATATAACAGATATATCGTCCCCTCAATAGAAGAATAGTGTATACACATAAACACTATTATTTTTTATTGCATTTTAATAATCTACGCAATTGGTTGTATATCTAGTGAAAATTTGGGGAAATTCTACTTCCACAAATTGGGTGTTTGAAATTGATTGTTCATTAATAAAATCCTACGTGCCCATATAGAGTTTCAATATCACAAAAACTTAAAATATGATTTTCTCGAAACGACAAACAAATTATACCCTATTCGTTTCTTGGGGGGACGATATGGATTTTCGTTTTGATTCGTTTATTGTCACAAGAGGGAGCTTAACATGCATTAAAAATGAGAATATTGATAGTAATAGAAAAATAATTATAAAAAATGTTTTTAAAGGAAATAATACGATTTTTTATTTATTATTAGATTACTTACACATAGAGAAACAAATATTTTCGGGAAAAAAAACAATGGAGTCCCAGTTCATAAATAGTTATACACTGGTCCATGAGAATGTATGTTCATGCTCTCTTGGTTATGGACCAGTCTACAACCACTTTTCAGCTTGCCTTTATTATAAAATTTAAGAATTAAAAACAAAATATTTATTGATTGGCTTTTATTTTTATAATATTTATAAAAACTAAATTGAAATATATTTTTATTTTAGAAACGGAAATAAATTATTTTAATTCATAGAAAAGGGAAACTTGAAATAGTTATTATTATTATTATCATTATAACGTCTTACTTGTTCAAATTTCCACTTAACAATGAACACAAGACTGAAATGACAAGCACCACCATAAGTTGCTAACGGTAAACACTTAGAATTATTTCAATGCAGACGAAAAAACACAAACAAATATTCACACTGTACAAAATCAAACAAAAGCAGCGCTGCCTAGGCAGATTTCTTTGAATTCTCTTGTTTTTCGTGCGCTCAACTGTTTCTGGCTGCATTACTTTTGCTCTAGACTGGATCTAGTTCATTTTGGACCAGCTCAGATCCGTTCCTTTTCATAGACTGTTTCCAATTTCTCTGCAGGGGTATTACAGAATTGTAATACTGCATATCGCGACCTAAGAGTGAAAAGGCGCTCCAATTTTTGCCTAAATGTATTTTTTTAAACTAAGTGCAAAATGAGTTGAATATACATACATCGATTTGGAAACAAAAAGTATAAAAAATCATGCTCTGTCATATTTAATATCTGAATCGTAAAAGCTCTAAGTCCATATACCAGTTGTAAAAACATAAATATACGGTAAGCATTTTGCCTCTACTGTAAAATTTTAAATATTGGACTTAGCGCATTTACACTCCTAGGTCGCGATATAAATTAATACCTCCATTGTAAAGAATGCTAAGTCGACTTGGTACATTATACTGGAGAGTGCATTTCTAAATATTCTAAATTGTCTTCAGTCAAATCCATCAATTCAATGAAGTTAAGCTCAAAACAAATTACAAGGTAATTCTACGCAAATTTAAAATTTCACTAAAACGACGATTCGTCTCTCCTGAAAACAACCTGTTTCGACTTAGCATACTTTGAAAATCGAGTATATCATAGAGCCGCCTAGCGTCAATTTTATGGCTTATCATGGAAATCGATGATTTTTATACCCGCCACCATAGGAGGGGGTATACTAACTTTGTCATTCTGTTTACAACACTTTGAAATTCTATGACGATTTAGCCATGTCCGTCTGTCTGTCTATCTGTTGAAATTACGCTACAGTCCGTAATAATAGAGCTAGGTTAATCAAATTTGGTATAAATTATTCTTATAGTTGCAGGTCGTTTGGAATTGCAAATGGGCCATATTGATCAATGTTTTGATATAGCTCCCCTATAGAGGTCGCTCCAAATTATGGTTTTTGAGCCATAGATACCACATTTTTAAAGCAATTTAGCTGAAACTTTTCAGTTTGTATTGTATTTTGACAAAAATTCATCACAACAAAAATGTTACCTTCATATTTCATATTTTGTTATAGTCACCCTATAGAGGCCGCTCCAAAATATACGTATTTAAGCCAAAAATACCACATTTTCTAAGCATTTTAACTGAATCCTTGTAGTTTTTATTTTACTTAGACAAGAATTCATCACAGTAAAATTTTTTTTAAATCGGTTCATATTTCGTTGTTGTCCACCTATAGATGTCGTTCCAAAAAAGGCTTGCTTAAGTCATAAATACCACATATTTAAAGCAATTTTGCTGAAACTTTTGAGGTTGTATTCTACTTATATTTTGGCTAGAATTCATGTCAATGAAATTTATAAAAATCAGTTTATATTTTGATGTAGTCCCCGTGTAGAGGAACTATTATTTGAAATGTAAAAATGATTATCACAGAGCCGCCGTATGTCAATTTTATGTCGGCTAAGCCGTCAAGCCGCCGCCGCCGATCTATAATTTTCAATGACAGCCGCCGCCGCTAATTTTGCCTCGGCTTCATTCTCTGTGCAGGTTACGATACGGTGTACCTGTTCTATAGTATTATGACTTTTTCTAAAACCAAATTGATGGTCAGGTATAATATTGTGAGAAATAATATGAGGTGTGATTTTCTTCAAGAGAATGGACTCAAACATTTTTGAAAGTATCGATAGTAAGCTTATAGGGCAATAGGATTTGACTTGAGTTGGATCTTTTCCTGGTTTCGGTATCATCACGATTTCAGACCTCTTCCAAGATAGGGGGAAGTAACGGAGATTTGCATTGAATAAAAATAACACAGTTTTCAAGGCTGAAAAGGGAAGTTCTTTAATCATTTTCGCTGTTATACCATCTCCTCCGGGCGATTTCTTTAATTTTAGCTCTTTGACAGATTTTTCAACGTCCTTTGTTCTAAGCTTGATTGGGCCAGGAATTATATCATCTATCACGGGCTGATAGATTGGGCGAGGAATTAAATCATCTATCACGGGCAGAGAGATTGGGCGTGGAGTTATGTTGTCTATCACGGGCGGATAGATTGGGCGAGAAGTTATGTCATCTATCACGGGCTGATAGATTGGGAGAGGAATTGAGTCATTTATGACGGGCGGATAGAGTGGGTGAGAATTTATATCATCTATCACGGGCGGATAGATTGGGCGAGGAATTATGTCGTTTATCACGGGCGGATAGTGTGGGCGAGGAATTATATCTATCACGGGCGGATAGATTTCAGATGTATCACTGTTGGGTTTAAAAACGGACTCGAGGTAGTTTGCGAATGCATTTACTTTCTCTTCTTTGCTTTTTGCCCAGTTTCCATTTCCAAGGCGAATTGGGGATTCATGCGCAACAGGGCCTCGCATATTTTTTGTGGCCTTCCAGAGACTATAATCGGTTTTCTAGGTTGGATCCAGAGATTGCAAATATATTTTTAGATCACTTTCCTTGGCTGATTTTAGGGCTGATTTCAATCTCTTCTGGCAATTTTTTAGTTTTGTTCTCAGTGCTGGGGAGCGATATTGTTGCCACTCTCTTCTTACGCTTCTTTTTTCATTGATTAACGCTTGGATGCCTATTGGGTTATTGGAGTTATCTCTTTTGAATGCGCTTTTTCGAGTAGCCACTTTAACAGCACTGTTTACAACGTCTGTGAATAGGTTTACCGCGGCTTCAATTTCATCCGTTGTACGTAAGTCTGCATTTACATGATACTTTTTTTTTTAAGTATTAAGCATACTTATCGGCGTTTTGTGGGCGAAAGAGGCAGTCGGAAACGGGGGGAAAAAAAGTATGCCGTACTCGTACTTATCGTACTCATCGTTTTGTGTTTTTCGTTCGCACTTGGAAACAACAACAATTCACACAGGAAAAGCCGAAACAAAACAAATGAAAATAAGTTAAGTATTGAAAAAAAAGTACGCGTGTGAACGTAAATACTTTTTCAAAAGAGAATAAGCCGATAAGTTACTTAAAAAAAAAGTACCATGGAAATGGGGACTAACGATACACCATCGGATAGGTGTGTATTGGGCAAATTGTCATACCCATTTTCATGATTGTTGTAAAGCAATGTCAAAATGGTAGGCGAATGATCCGATGATAGATCAAGTGATGGACATATATATTGTTTAACTCCGCGCCAGATTGGCGGGAGTTAAAAAAAAGAAAAACACAAACTTTATTAATTTAAATTATTTTAATTTTATTGTGGCAGTGTGCCGTACCTATGTGGTGCGGATGAGTTGACAACTGACTCAAAAAAATTTACGGCGTTACAATCAAAATGACAGCGTTAACAGCACTGCATTTTAGCTGCATCGTTGTTGAAAGTTGTGATAGGGGCGCTGCTGTTGAAGATCAGCTGGCACTTCAACATACCGCCCCCCTTGCACGAGTGCAATGTCAACTGGATGGTACGGCTATTTGTTGTTGTCTGGCGATAATGTTGTGATCTTTGTGTATGCAGGAATTTTGTTGTTGCTTTCGCTGTTCCTTATGTGACGGTGTTGCATAATTGTAGTTTGTTTTGCCAATTTGTCCTTTTGATGATGTGGTTATCTTTAACCCGCCAATGGTGACGTAAATTTGACTTTGGTCAATGGTGACGCCGGTCTCACGCACCGGGGATTTCCACTCAAGATTTTTCGAAACGTGTTACTAATAGTTCATGTTTTTTTTTTAATTTATGCTCTTTGGCATTTCAGCTATTTTATTTCAATATTAAAATTCATAAAATTGTGTAATTAGAGCATTAAAAATAACAATGTTTTTAGTAATACATTCCTTAAAATTAAGAAAAAAAATAAAAAATCGCATTTTCATAGATGAAAATAAAGTTTTTTAGTCTTTCGACACTCGGAACTTTTACAAAATAAACAAAAATTGGTATCCTTCTAAACAATAAAATATATCTCATAAACTGGATTTCCTCTGGTAAGCATTTGCTGTACTACGATACTATGTGTTCAAGACACGAATATGTTTTACATTTATCGCAAGAGTACGTGGTTTTTCCGTTTTTTTGCCATCCGTACTCATAGCACCGGCCAATTTTTTAAGGATGCGATGTCCCTGGTACATCATCTATATGTAAAATCTCCGACAGTCTTAGCCTCTTTGATCGCGGCAAGTTCATGTACGTTTGCCGATCTCTTATATGAAGTTCAATTCGTTTCATAACCAATTTCTCAATAAAGTTACGACGTAGTAGTTTTGTGTCTTGATTGTTGTCTGGCAATCACTTGGCTGTTTATGGTACTGAGATTGAGCATAGCGTAGAAGACTACCATAGGCCATCGCCTTGTTGCTCGAGCACAATTATAATTCGCACATAACGATCCACGAAATAGACGCCGCCCTTAGTATCATTATAGCTCAAAATTATATCGGGCTTTTCAGTTTCGGCATCGACTTTAGCTTCATTTGCTTGGCACATGTGACTCCAAATAACAATGACAATGACACCAAAGAACAATGACACAAATAACTCTTCACGTTCAGATAATTAGATTTTTTAAAACCAGCTAATATGAGCAATCCTATCAGGCAATGTATTTCCATCAAATCAATCTCTTTAGCATATGTTTCTATGCAAAATTTATCCTTCGCGGTAGCAATATATTGGTAGGTATACTTGACAATTATATGAATAATAGAGTCCTCAAAAAATGTTTCCACATTTCAAGAAGGTTTTTTCATTGGTTATATTCCGCTTTGGTCTAGGTAACTCTGAAACTTTATTAATTCTTCTAGTACGAACAGATAGGCGCGCATGATCCTTACTCCATTTCAAACTTTTGTCTTTTTCAATATAAAATAAAGAGTTTTTGTTACCTGCAGGCTCTCGGTCACTCAATTCTTCTTCGCGGTCTGAATTTTGTGTTTCCTCTGGTTCAATATCATTCTCGGATTCACTATATGAAGAACTTGGCGGTCTGTCCTCATCAATTGTTATTTCTTGTAATAGAAGGTATTCAAGATGACGCTGTTCGCGTTCGTAAAGCTTTGATTATTTTACTTACATACACAGTGACACACGGTCTCACGTACCTAGTTTTACTTACATAAACAGTGACACACGGTCTCACGCACCGGGTTTTACTTACAAAAACAGTGACACACGGTCTCAAGCACCGGGTTATTCGAAAAAATACACAAAGTGTGCGCACTGAGCAGTTTCGTCGTGAGCTGGCGGTAGGGGACCCGCAATGAGGCAGCTACTCGAAATTGCAACACAAAACATTAACGGAGAATACAGTTATTCGAATTTTTTAACACACCCGGTCTCACAGACCAGTACGTCACCATTGGCGGGTTAAGTACTTTATTGACCGCCGCTGGCTCGTGAAGCAGGTTTCACGTGATGAAACCATACAACGACGGACAAGTACTTGGTTCGTAAAACCATAACCCGAAATCATAAAACGTTTTATTTGAACAAGATTATTGACGAATCACCAAACATTATCACCGGTCTCTGGATCTGCTTTGGTTCGAAGGACCATGTTTAACTCCGCGCCAGATTGGCGGGAGTTAAAAAAAAGAAAAACACAAACTTTATTAATTTAAATTATTTTAATTTTATTGTGGCAGTGTGCCGTACCTATGTGGTGCGGATGAGTTGACAACTGACTCAAAAAAAAATTGACGGCGTTACAATCAAAATGACACCGTTAACAGCACTGCATTTTAGCTGCATCGTTGTTGAAAGTTGTGATAGGGGCGCTGCTGTTGAAGATCAGCTGGCACTTCAACAGATATAATTGTTCACGCTTTATATTTTTTATTATAGCGAAATCAATAAGGTCTGGCGTTTTATTCAGATCTGAGGGCCAATATGTTGGGTGACCGCTCGAAGCTACA
Source organism: Eudasyphora cyanicolor (assembly GCA_963930755.1). Lineage (NCBI taxonomy): Eukaryota > Metazoa > Arthropoda > Insecta > Diptera > Muscidae > Eudasyphora > Eudasyphora cyanicolor. The sequence continues at coordinate 221,762,494 of OZ005736.1, forward strand.
TCTAGTTTAGCAGATGTTATGGCTTTAAGTAGTGGTCTACCTTTTGGAGTAGTGAGGCGAGAGCGCCAAAATGTGTGCTTGGCATTGTAGTCACCTGCTACCAAAAACTTTGTGCCAAGAGTGGAGAATAACTCCATGAATTGATCTTTGTTAATATTGTGTCTAGGGGGACAATATATCGACGATATCACCAGATTTGTGCCTGTGATAGGGATAGAATTTGCTTGTATATGCTCAGTCCTATATTCGGGCATAAGATAATGTTTGATTTTATTTTGGACAATAAGAGCTGTACCACCACAGGCTCTCCCGCTAGGGTGTTTAGTATCGTATGTGGAATAACCACGTATCCTAAAACAATTTCTGGTTGAAAAATGTGTCTCAGAGACTAATAAAATATCTATACAGTGGTTTCGGAGAAAATTTTCTAACTCATTTCTGTGTTGGCTCAGGTCGTTTGCATTCCAATTACAAATTCTTAGTGGATTTATTTTTGATTTAACACGCGTTGCATAAGCATACTTTGATTTCTCATCATTATTTGCTTTGTACATTCAACATGAATGAATTCATAGTTTCTATTAATTTTTCTATTGAGTTTTCGAGGGGAACGAATTACAATTTCTTGTCATACGGGCGTATGACATATTTGGATGAATTGTGTTCTTTGGGATTCGGTTTACGTTTGGGTCGCTAGAACTAGCATTTTCCGTAGGAGATACGGTTCTTAAGCCTGGGAAAGGCGATGGAATATAGCTTGCATATATTGGAGTTTTATTAACATTGTTTGTTTTTTTCATGTGCTTATAGACAGGTCAACCCCTGTAGTTTGCTATATGGTTCTCACCGCAGTTGCTTCATTTTTTTACGCCAGTATCTGTTCTAGGATGGGGACAGTCGACGGACTTGTGCACATCGCCACATCTGACACAAACGGACGGTAATTTACAGTATGCCTTGGTGTGTCCAAATTCTTGACAAGTTGTACATTGGGGAGGATCGGCTCGTTTTAAAGGTTCCTCGACTCGAATTCTACGGTTGCACAAATATCTTAGGTCGTTAATAGGATGAGGTGCGCCTTTTTACTTTATTCTTGCAGAATTAAATGTTAGTTCAACCTTAAACATGAGCTGAGGAATTTTCTTTTTATTTATAATATTTTTTTTTTTAGAAAAATTCTCAAACATTGCGGATGATCGACTTATGACTATTGGTAAAATTGTATATTTTTATGATCTATACTTTTTTATTCCAAGGAGGAGTCGAATATATTGATCTTAATAAACTTGATCTGAAACGATAGCCTTAAAATGCGCAGTATTCTTTCATAGATCATTTGACGATTTTGGTCCAATTTCGTCTGGCAACACTGTGAAGGCTACTTAATTTGGGATTCTTTAAAGCTGAAGATAAAGCAAATTAGGATAAATGGTTCTCGAGTTATGATAAATTATATGCTGCAAGATATTTTTTTCCCATAAATTTCTTTTAAGCTATTAAAGCAATCGATATAAGCTTTCGTTGGAGCAAAAAAAAAAAAAAAAAATGAAAAACAAGTAAGATACTTCAGTCGGGTAAACAGACTTACGAATCCCTTCACCTTCAGTCCCAAAAAATATTCGTAAATGTATTTATTTTTTGTTTTAATTATTATATTGCCAATTTAAATTTCCTTTAATAACATTGAAGTATGCACTGCTTTTAATGTTATAAGCAGTTAACTTCTGGTTCAAAATAGTCCATTTGTGTGGAAGGTACCAAAAGATGCGAGCCAATGTCGCCCATTTTTCATTGTAGGCAATATAAAAGCTTTACACTTTTCAAAATTTCAATTATTTGTATGCACTGGTACTCGTATTTATTAAATTTATATGCCGTTGACTTTGGTGCAGAATGCGAATTTAAGGCACTGGATGCACTTTCTTCGGGTAGGTTTGTTCCGCATTTCGGTATAAGTCCTAAAAATCCGCCCTGAGCAAAAAAAAAATGGCCATTAAGTTATTAATTGAGCCAACTTGACTATACGAATGATGCAGATCTCCTTATGTTTGGGGCTACTTTCACGTCCAATCCTCAGAATTGAGTCCCTAATCAATGAGCAGAAAAATGCTGTTCTGTGTATGCTATCAGGATCACATAACCTCTCGTCTGACACTTTAACATAATCTTGATACAAACATCCCACCCAACCACACTATTCACAACATTAGGAATACTTTGAATGTCTCCTTCCCTCATAGCTGACGTGACTCCGGACAGATGACATCCCCGACGTTGTTGGGTCGAGGGCGCGGGGCTACAGCATATGTAGTCCGGCAAGGTGTAATGTTTTTAGCATTTTTATACCCTACACCACACTGTGGTACAGGGTATTATAAGTTTGTTTCACGGCATATGTTTGTAACACCTGAAAATAACACAGCTAGACCCACCTGAAAGTATACCGATCGACTCAGAATCACTAGCTGAGTCGATTTAACCATGTCTGTCCGTCCGTCCGTCCTTTAGTCCTATAGAAGCTGTATTTTACATCCAATCACTTGGAAATTTAGAATGGTAGAGTTTCTTGATCCATGAACCAACACTACCGAATTTGAAGAAAATCGGTTAAGATTTAGCTATAGCTCCCATATATATGTTTCGTCCGATTTGGCCCTTTAGTTCTATAGAAGCTGTATTTTACATCCAATCGTTTTGAAATCTAGAATGGTAGAGTTTCTTGATCCATGAACCAACATTGCCGAATTTGAAGAAAATTGGTAAAGATTTAGCTTTAGCTCCCATATATATGTTTCATCCGATTTGGCTCTTTAGATCCAATCGTTTTTATACCCTACACCACACTGTGGTACAGGGTATTATTTAAGTATAAAATGTCCCAAAAGTAAATTTATATAAACAATATATACATGAATTACAAAATTTATATATCAGAGTTATTCAATATTACGAGAGTGGTGTAGGGTATTATATAGTCGGCCCCGCCCGACTTTAGCCTTTCCTCACTGGTTTTTGACTATGTTTATCAAAATGTTTAACATAGGAGAAATGTATATTGGTTACCACATTTCTCACCTTGAGTACAGAAAAAAGTTAATGGAATTAGATAATCAGATAAGTAAGTTTTAGATGTTGTTATTATATAAAAGACTTTAAAAGTTATAAGCACTTACTGTTCAAAAATGTGGAAAAAATCCTAGAACATGAACACATAGCTTTATTCCTTTTTTTTATAACTTGTGGCCAAAGTATTAATTCTAAAGGTACTGGTCAGATACGGAAAATATGTGAGATCTTTCAGCGCGGCCCGCGTTTTAATACAATAACACCAAAAAAGGGATTATAGCGGCTTGAAGTACCTACAAATCCATATAGATGTCGTTGATGTGCTTCTAGTGTAACCCAATCTATAGCTTCCCACACCTTCATAAAGCTTGCGTGAAGTTTTTATACTCGTATATAAGTAGATCGAGCAGAAATTATTGTCTCAGATGGCTTTTTACATAGTCAATTCCAAAATTACGGGGCCGTAACAAAATAATAAATCGCTGAAATTTTATTAATTATAACCTACACCACACTGTGGTACAGGGTATTATGACTTTGTGCATTTGTTTGTAACACCTAAAAGGAGAAGAGATAGACCCATTGTTTATTATAACGATCGACTCAGAATCACTTTCTGAGCCGATTTAGCCATGTCCGTCTGTCAGTCCATGTATTTTTGTAATCAAAGTGCGGTTCGTATTTATGGTCCGATTGTGATGAAATTTAGCATAGTGCTCTTTTTTCGCCCAAGCACGATCCCTATTGAAATTGGTTAAAATCGGTTCAGATTTGGATATAATCCCCGAATATATGATTCACCCGATTTGACATGTAAGCGCTGCAGAAACCAGATTTTACATCCGACCTGTACAAAATTCGGTAGAGAAAGTTCTCTTATTACATGAATAAACACTGCCAAATTCGGGGAAAATCGGTTCAGATACAGATATAGCCCCCATATATATGTTTCACCCGATTTAACATTTAAGCGCTGTAGAAATCGTGTTTTATATCCGATCAGTACGAAATTTAACAGAGAGCGTTTTCTTATTACATATATGAACACTGCCAAATTCGGGGAAAATCGTTTCAGATTTAAATATAGTCCCAATATATACTCTACTCCCGATTTGACATGTAAGCGCTGTAGAAACCGTGTTTTATATCCGATCAGTACGAAAATCGGCAGAGAGAGTTTGCTTATTACATGTATGAACACTGCCAAATTTTTATCGCAATGCACATTTTCGCATTGGTAGGTAGGTGTAGGGTATTAAATAGTCTGCCCCGCCAAACTTTCTGTATTTCCTTACTGTTTTTTTTTTTAAATTTTGCAGAAATTGCATGTTTTGTCTTTGGCAATTTTAATAGTATAAACATCTTAAATTAATTTTTATGTTTTTCGGGCTTACTGCTGTGGTGCACTTAACAGCAATGGTTTTAAGCTAATTCATACACGCTGAGAAAATCGCCTGTGTAGTATATTGCCCCAAACATATTCTGCTTGAAATATACAAAAGTTTACCGTACATTATATTTGGCACACACAAATATTATATATTTGGGAATATGTTGTTATACACAAATCATTGTTTCTGTCCTAAAATTTTTTATTTGGGCCTATTATTTATGAAACAAATATACGAGATATGTTCTAAAAATATCGCGAATTTTGTATTTTTTCAAAAAGAATTTATTCATGAATATCTATTTTGTCCCCTTCAAAGTAATTCCGCTCGGATATAATACACTTCTGCCAACGGTCTATCCAATCCTCGAAGCACTTCAAATAATCATTTTTTGTGTTCTTGTTCAGCTCCTCCTTCGATGCCGTCTTTATCTCCTTTCATGGGCCTTAGCGTCGTCCTTTCATGGGCCTTTTCAGTTTTGGGAACAAAAAATGGTCACAGGGGGCTAGGTCAGGGGTATACGGTGGCTGCGGCACCATTACTGTGTTGTCATAACTTGCAGGTAATATTCTTTATTGACCGTAGTACCCTGTGGCAATAACTCATAATGCACCACGCCCCTGCAATCAAAGTAAAACCGGGCGTCCGGCACGCTGTTCGTCCTTCGCATCTTCTCGGCCCTCTAGGAACATTTTGTACCACCGATAAACGTTGCTTTGGTCCAAGGTAGCTTCACCATATGCCACTGTCAACATTCGGAATGCGTCAGCGCACTTTATTTTGTTTTTCACACAAAATTTGATGCAGATTCTTTGATCAATTTTCTGAAATAGATAAAAATCGAAGACAAGTTAAAACACATCAAAGCACAACAGCTGTCAACAATTAAATAAACATTCAAAATGGCCGACCTTGTCAGCATAAGTAAGGGACATGAGTACCAACATAACGCTACAAAAATATCAAAAATCAAATACACGTAGCCCGCGGAAATTAAAAATTCGCATATCTTACGTGCTCTTTTTAGCATAGTTTACATAACATTTCGCAAGATTTCGGAAAAATTCAATTATTTTTGTACGTTTTTCGATTCATAATTAATTCCCCAAGTCTCCTTCACAAAATGCTGAAAAAAACAAAGAAAGAAGAGCTACATATGTATTTTTAAATTATAAGGTATAACTCGATATCAATAAAAAAATTATAAATTACACACACATAAATGGACCATTTTACACCAAAAGGTAACTGCTGATTACTATGTTTAGTTCATACAATTACTTGATTTCTAATCTCGGAATCCTTTGTAATTTCACACTTAGTAATAGTTTTAATGTCGCTATAATTTTGAGAATAATGGGCGGAGTGGCCCCCACCGAACATAACTTGAATACAAGTACATATAAATACATTAAATTGTTTGCAGTGTATGTATAGTTCATATAGTGCCCGGTAAAAAATTAACATTATTGCCATGCCCTTTCGATTACTCCCACATAAAATGTCCGAACCATACCGAAATTGAATGAAACATGACGCACATAAACACATACAAGAATATAAAAATAGTGTAATTCGTCAAGCCATTTCTGGGACATCCAACGTTCCCATAACTTCAGCAGCAATCATCTACATTTTTTCATATTTTGTATATTAGACAATTTTTGCATTCTCAGATAATAATTACCATTTCTTGTATTTGTTGGTGAAAACGCTCACCATGCTGTTCTACTTTTGACCATTCTGACTTCATACTCGGATTCACCGGACAATCCTATTACTATTATAAAAACTTTTTTTGTCTGGTTGTTTGTTTGTTCTATCATCATCTAAACGGCTGAACGTAAGTGCCACAGTCTATTTTGATTTTAAATTTTCCGCCAAGTGACTTTCGACCGCTTGACCGCGTTTTTGAACACGCATAGAAAAGTAGTCAGTTTTCGGCCTGTGGTCAGTTATAGCGCTATCATAAACTGGAGTACTGTTTTTGTTCTTTCTGAAGCCTCTTATAGGATACAAAGTAAAAACCTTGTAAATATGAAGTACTATAAACGAAAAATATATGCGCAAAAAATAATTTTTAATTCTCTGACTGTGATCAGTGTAGCAGTGACCAAAAAAATGTTCATTATTTTACTGATTTTAAAAGTTCCTTAAGAGCTGAGAATATTAAAATGTATGTATTAGTTATTCAATGTCAAGTTTGAGGTCAACTTGGTCATTAAGCATTTTAAAATTTCTAACGCCTTTTAAAAATATATCGCTCACCACTTAATGTGGAAACATATATAACGTTGTCAATTCGGGCAATTCGCAGGCTGTGGTCAGTGTAGCAGTGACTAAACCAATTTTCACTCTTTCTGTATTTTAAAAGTGCCTTAAGTGCTACTAATTTATGTATATCTCAAATGGATGCGATTGTACACCAAAGTGATCTTCAAGGAAATGCGTCGTCCGGCCTGAGTTTTAAAGTTTTTTCGAAATATACCTTTCCGCAAATATTTAACAAAAATGTAGATAATTTTTTAGTTTGGTCAAAATGTATGCACTTGATCAGATTTAGAACTATGTGATATGATTTTTATTATTATGACTAAACAGAAAATCTCTAAATTTGGAACATACTAAGCATTGGTTTCTCCGCCCGCGTTTTGTGAGCTCTTGATCACTAACCCCAAAAAAGTATTAATTTTAAAGATTCCATACATATCGTACAGTTTAAGGCGTGGCTGGAATATGCTTTCATATCTACAGGACTTTTTCTGTGAATTAGTGACCAAATCAATTTTCTATCTTTCGAAAGTTATTTAGGAGCTAAATATCTACAGGGTTGCCCATATTCGACGGACCCATGTTTTTTTTAAAAAAAATCAAAGAAAAAAATAAAAATTTGGCGGTTGGCAATCTTAATCATTTAATTTGTTCCAAGTAGATTTGTTTACATCAATTTTTGAATATGATATCTCTCAAATAGCCGCCTCTGGCGTTGATGGCGTATTGTGCCCTTTTTGCAGCATTTTCCATCGTTTTCGCCAACATTTCGGCCGGAATAGCGGCTATTTCTTCACGAATGTTGTCCTTGAGCTCTTCTACGGTCCTTGGCTTGTTAACGTAAACCTTTGACTTCAAATATCCCCACAAGAAGAAGTCAGGCGGCGTCAAATCGGGCGAACGCGGTGGCCAGTCCAAATCACCACTTTTCGACATCAAACGGCCCGGAAACAAATTCTTCAGAAAATCGATTGTTATGCGACTTGTGTGCGGTGGAGCGCCGTCTTGTTGAAACCAGAACTGCCTCATACGCTTTCGACGAATAATTGGCATCACAAAATTGGTCATCATGTCGCGATAACGCTCCTGGTTGATGGTAACAGCATGGCCATTTTCGTTTTGGAAGAAAAACGGCCCAATGACCGTTTTTGCACTAACGCCGCACCAAACTGTGACTTTTTCGTCATGAAGATGCAATTCTTGAATCTCCTGAGGATTTTCAGTGGCGTAAATACGGCAATTTTGCTTATTTACGGTCCCATTCAATGTGAAATGGGCTTTTTTTTTAATATTTTATGTCATTAAGCGATCTGACATCTCTGTCAAAAGTTATGGCGTTGCCAGATGGGTCCGTCGAATATGGGCAACCCTGTATTAATTAAGTATATATGGACAAAAGTAAGTTTGTTTTAAACCTTGGAGTTGAAAAAAGGAGACTCTTATTTTTAATTGACATTATTCAGATTTTGCACATACATCGGGCAATTTGTTATTTGACGTAAATCTTCACATACATATTAAAATATTTATTATATTTCAGACAGTATTCGCGATACGGCAAAAAGAATCTGTAACGGATTGTAAATTCCAAAAAAATATAGTAAAATTCCCTCACATTTCGTAAATATATGCAACAAAAATAGTGGTATTCCATGTAGATTACAGGAATCTGATCTTGTTGTTTTATTTTATTTATTTAACTAGCTGAGCCCGGTGCGCTTCGCTGCCCATGTCAAAATTCGCGCTGTAGAAACTGTATTTTATATCCGATCAGTACGAAATTCGGCAGAAAGAGGTTTGTTATTACATGAAGGAATACTGCCAAATTCGGAGAAAATCGGTTCAGATTTAGATATAGTCCCCATATATATGTTACCCCCGATTTGAAATTCAAGCGCTGTAGAAACTGTATTTTATATCCGATCAGTAAGAAATTCGGCAGAAAGAGGTTTCTTATTACATGAAGGAATGCCGCAAAATTCGGAGAAAATCAGTTCAGTTTTAGATATAGCCCCCATATATATATGTTACCCCCAATTTGACATGTAAGCGCTGTAGAGACTGTGTTTTATATCCGATCAGTACGAAATTCGACAGAAACAGGTTTCTATTTTACATGAATGAGTATTCTAGGAAAATCGATTCAGATTTATATATAACCTCCATATATATGTTCCTCCAGATTTGGTTACAAAGCGCTATAGAAGTTGTACTTTACTTCCGATCATTACAAAGTTCTCCAGAAAGATTTTTCTCAATTTAGGAACGAATATTGCTTAATTTTGCGATTATCGGTTCAAAATACATTTACCAATTATTCCAAATTATTATCGCAATGGCCCTTATCGCATTGTTAGGGAGGTGTAGGGTATTATATAGTCGGCCCCGCCCGACTTTCTGCCTTTCCTTACTGGTATTAGTAATAAATTCACTGAATGAAAAAATACCGAATTCAGTGGAAAGTCCAGAAAATAGAAATGTATACTTATAAAATTTCCAAATTCTTGTTTCATTGATATTGCATCACATTATCATATTGCGATTGTATTGGACTGAGCAGCTGTAATTATCGCATACCGAGCATTTTTGTTCATGTATTTCCTATATAATACTTGCAAGATATATCAAAATATGGGCTGGGCCACGCCCACTGGTCCTATTCCGCCCATTTGAAAGCCAATCACGTAGACTGCTATCAGATACATATACGCAAAATTTCAACACTCTCGCTAACAAAATGAGCAAGATAATTCAATTTCAAAATTTGGCTTATATGGGCGGTGGCCCGCCCATTGGTCAGATCCCGCCAATTTTTGGACCAATCACGTGGACTGTCACCAGATACATATCTACAACATGACAGCACTCTAGATAAAAAATTGTGCAAGTTATATCAATTTCAAAATTTGGCTTATAAGGGCGGGGCCACGCCCATTGGTCCGATCCCGCCCATTTTCTGACCAATTACGTAGAATGCCACCAGATACATATACACAACATTGCAGCACTCCCGATAGCAAATTGTGCAAGATATAAAAATTTCAAAATTTGGTCATTGTGGGCGGGGCCACGCCTATTGGTCCGAACCCGCCCATTTTTGGACCAATCACGTAGATCGCCAACGGATATATATACACAAAATTCCAGGTCTCTCGCTAACAAATTGTGCAAGATATCACATTTTTTAAATTTGGCTTATATGGGCGGTGCCACGCCCATTGGTTCGATCCCGCCCGTTTTTGGATCAATCACGTAGACTGCCACCGTTTACATATACACAAAATTCCAGCACTCTCGCTAACAAATTGTGCAAAATATCTCAATTTCAAAATTTGGCTTATATGGGCGGGGCCACGCCCATTGGTCCGGTCCCGCCCATTTTTTCACCAATTACGTAGAATGCCACCAGATACATATACGCAACATTACAGCACTCCCGCTAGCAAATTGTGCAAGATATCAAAATTTTGTCTATGTGGGCGGGGCCACGCCCATTGGTCCGATCCCGCCCATTTTTGGACCAATCACGTAGACTGCCACCGTTTACATATACACAAAATTCCAGCACTCTCGCTAACAAATTGTGCAAAATATCTCAATTTCAAAATTTGGCTTATATGGGCGGGGCCACGCCCATTGGTCCGATTCCGCCCATTTTTGGAAAATTCACATAATCTGCCATTAAATGCATACAAACATAATTTCAGCACTATACCTATAATAGGAGCAGAAATATCGGATTTTTAACCTGCGATTTGTATGGGAGGTACCACGCCCCTTTGTCCAATTAATTTTTTTTTATATAAACCATCTCGTGAAAATTTAGAATCGAATAAAAAAAAAATCATCCAAATCGCTCCAGCCGTTCTGACGTGATGCCATTACACAGATGGACCGTTTCATTTTTATATATATAGAAGATGTTCCAACATTTCGATTGAATTCTTCAATCATCTTCAGGGAGACAAACAAAATTAACATTAAATACAAAATACATTTATAATAAAACAATTAAAAACAAGTAGCCTAATATATATAAAAAAATGTTTGAAAACGCGACTTTCTTCACATAAATCTGATCGAAAGCTTTCTATAAACTGCTGCAACAAAAGACAGCACTGGCCGCGCACTGTACCTTGACAGGCCATAGTCCCAATTTTGACGATGTGAAGATATTGACAGAAGAGAGCAATTATCATCGCAGATATACTCTCTAAATGCTACTGTAATTGCCACTCCAAATGACAAACAACTTAATTATAAGAGAGACAGAGATAATTGCGCCAAAATCTACTCGTATCGCTACGCAGTAAACAAATACAGATGTTCAAAAACAAACTTCACGTGACAAAAGCACCATAAGCTAAACGTACTGTTTGCTAAGAATTTTGCATAAAAGTAAATATGTTGTCAATATTTCGGCATCTTTTAAGATGGTATGCTGTACACTGATAGAAAAAGCTTCGTCATGACGACGAATTTGTACATCATCACGATTATTTTTTCGTCAAAAGTCAGCTAACGTACGGAATAATCCCCATGACGAATTTCTGTTTCCAAAAACTTTCGTTCTCAGGATGATCCATTCATCACCACGACGATCCCCATTCATCATCATGACGAACCCCATTCATCATCACGACGAATAGCTTTCATCACCACGACGAATAGCTTTCATCACCACGACGAACTCTATTCATCACCATGATGAACTCCATTCATCAACACGACGAATTCCATTCATCACCACGACGAATCCCATTCATCATCACGACGAATTCCATTCGTCACCACGACGAATCCCATTCATTATCACGACGAATCCCATTCATCACCATGACGAATTCATGCCCACAACTATTTAAATTTTAAAAATTCCATTAAATGTTCTTCTAGTTTTAAACCATTTAAAATGGTATGGAAAATAAAATTATTTGACTGCATTGCTAGGTTCAGTTGTGAATATTCGTTTCGAGACGCAGTTCTTATCAGGTAAGGCTGAAATCAAACAAACGAGAAGTATTCATTACTTCTGCTATTATAAATCAAAAATAATCACATCGAGTAATTTATTAGTGCTGCGTGGAACACACACATGGGCGAACATAACAACGTCGCATGTCTTACTTTGTTTTGCTGTAGGAGTTGACGTTGCCGTAAAAGGCGAAAAAGTCGATCGTTCTCATGATGAATGGATAATTTTATTGACGAATGGTGTTCGTCATTAATTATTAGATTTTTTAAATTGATCTTTTACAACAAATTATTTAACTAAGGTAATCAGAACGCATATAGAACAGTACATTTAAGCGGAAACTATAATTTGATTGCTCCGTTTGATCATATTTTCAGCAAAATGGCCAAATAAATCTTTTCGTCATTGGAATGAAACCTTATCGTTCTCTCGACGAATTTCGAAATCACCAAAAACATGACTTGATGATCGTGTTCGTTCTATTGACGCACAGAAACATCGCATGTACGAAACTTTCGTCATGGTGACGAACGGTTTTTCTATCAGTGTAGATGTATCTTTTAAGATGGTATGCTGTTTATTCACAATTTGGAGAAGATTACAAATTTCCTAGTTTGCCTCAAGCTCTTTTTATCCCCTCACCTTAGAGAGGAGGGTATATATCATTTGCTACGAGCCAAAAGTGTAACACATCGAAGGAGTGACCTAAGACCCTAAGTATGTTCGGCAGTAATCCGGTTTGGGTCATTTTAAGTCATTTCAGCAATGTCCGTCCGTCAGTCTGTGTGTCTGTCTGCTGGCGGGTGCGCACGATAACTCTCGAAAGGAGTAACCGATTGACTTTCCATTTGGTATGAAGAAATATTTTTCTCTATCTCCGGCTAAGTTCGAAGATGGGCCATGTTGGTCCGCTCCTTCTAGTACCTCCCCCACAAAGTGTTAACTTTTAGTGAAATATTGATTCTTTAATATCTACTATACTACCTACTCGAATCTTCTGAAATTTCACACATAGTATTAGTTTATTAGTCGCTAACACGTCAGGGAAAATGGGTGAAGTTGCCACTAACTTTTTGGTACCTCCAACACAAATGGACCATTTTGCACCAAAAGAAATTTTGTACAGTGTACATAATGCTTTTATAGTACCTAGAGTCCACAGAAAAGTGGGCGTTATTGGCTCGCCCCTTTTGGTACCTCCCACACAAATGGCATTTTACTTTAATAGCAGTAATTACTTTAAAGTTATTAAATGCAGTTAAAATTCATAATAATTTAATTAAAACAAAAAAATAAATTTACAAATATTTTTATGGGACTCAAGGTGAGGGGATTCATAAGTCGGTTTACTCGACTGAACTTTCTTCCTAGTTTATGTTTTCTAATAGTGTTTTGGTCAGTAATTATTTTAGAAATGCTATTACTTTCTGAATGTGATAGATATGATAGTTTTGTATTTGTTTTATAAGCATATACTTATTAGACCATTTATTATTTTTTCGGTACTGATTTCCGGGCCGAAAAAGTTTCCATTTGACCTACAAACCTCCAATAAAAAATTTGGTGCCGATTGGATAACGCTAAGGTCTGCCCAAAGTTGTTTGAAAACACAAAACTCACTTTACATGAACAAAATTTGGGTTTTTATCAAATGTGACATGTTCAAGTTATTAAAAAATATTTTATTAGCATGAAAAGTTTTTAAATGGTCTTTGAATAAAATTTTCTTTCTTACAAGTCGTAAACAATCAAAATCGACCGAGAAAGGAAAAAGTTACAGCAGTTTTCATTTGAATTTTACGTCATGACAGGGCATGCATGCACACCGACATGTAGACGTAAGAGCAATCACAATAAAAAATATATCATGCTTGTGCATGCATGAAAAAAACAACGGATTTGCATGATAGTTGATTTTTCGCATCAGTCTGACATTTTTCTACTGGTCAAATAAGAAAACATAAGCATAACTTTGCAGCGCGCTATACGGCCATGCAGCAGGGTCGTTTACAGAACGCGCTCTGCCTCCAACCTAAGTGAATTGAGAAAGGGACAGCTTCGCACCGCAGAATCAGTTAGGCATGTATCACATACAATATCTGGAGCCAAACTGCCGTCAAACAGACAGATATTTCATGATGTGATAACTGTAATGTATAATGCTGCGACGCATCTGACCACTGTTGGTGAGCTTGTGATTAATCGATCTACACATCAAAATTTTTGGGCGCCCCCAAAATCCCGGCTGGTAGTGGAGAAATATGGCCAAAGTCGTTAATGATACACTCATCAAATACAGGTCAAAACACTGGATCGTGCATTTTGTTGCAGAACAAATTAGATCGAAAATTAATCAGGTTCCAATGTTCTCATCACATGATGGAGATAGTATTGAAACATGTGTTTGAGGTTAAACTTCGGCGACTTGTGGTCCTGAAGTGCCTATTTTTAATCGTTTTGCTGCCGTTTGGGTAAGTCTCGACCACAAATCGTTTAAAAACGGACTCGAAGATCCAACTGTACGCTCAAAAATAAGTAATGCTGACTGCGTAATCATTAAGAAATTCTGCATTAAACAGCTAAATGAAACACAAATCCGAGCTGATTACAAGGAACTATTACAATTAACAATAATGTTTCTTGGTGGTGTCGGCACAAATATACCACGCAAGCTTCATGGGAAAAGGCATTTATGCCTTAAAAATATACCTATTTCGAGAGCAGTTTGCATTGACAAAACGAGAGTTCAGTGGGCTATGGAATATATGTATTTTTCTCGTGCGGCTGTATGTCAAAGCGTGGTTTACATGCACTAATGCCATACGAGCATCAAATCATTATATACACTTGTTGAAAGACTCCATCGCATACGCAGAAATCAACCGAGATGTGTCTGAAGCGGTTCTGAAGAAATGGAAAAATCATTTGTGGTATTTGGCCCCAGAATCAATGGCTTTGGCATTTTTCGATTCGGATGTTTCACTCTAAGAGAAACGAAAAATGGATAGGCATCTGCAATCAACAGAACCCGTCGTAAATCTGGAAAACGATCGAAAATTCTCCGACCCGAAACTATTGCTGTGTAATAATTTGAGCGATTTCGTCTCATACAAAACCAAACATTTTTTCGGTGCTTTTGGATTGAGTACTGAATTTTTAAAGCATGACCCATCCATTTGGGAAGTAAATGAAGATTATCAAGATGCTCTCGATGTTTGTCGTAATCTGTTTGTTGTTAACGACACTGCTGAACGCGGTGTACAATTTATGATTAATTACAACAGAATACTTACGAAAGACGAAGAGCAAAATCAATTTATATTACAGTGCATTGAAGAATATCGTAGAAAATGTCCCTCACATAACAAGTCAGATCTAATATAATATTTAAATAATTGTATTTTTTGTTTTTTTTTCACCGATCTCAATATTAAAAAACTATTTATTAATTAATAATACAAAGAAATGTAATTTTACTTATTTAAACATACGATTTTTGAATAAAAAAATATTTCCCCTATAAAGTATGTTCTAAATTTTGAATGAACTTTGGGCAGACCCTAGGGTTATCCGATCGGCACAAAATTTTTTATGGAAGTCTTGTAGGCCAAATGGAAACTTTTTCGGTCCGGAAATCAAAGATCGCAGCAACTTTCACTTTTTGCATCATGTGCTATAAACGGTCTAATACTTATTTAGACTCGTAACTCCCAAAAGCCGCTGAAATATTGAAGAGCAGACCTCCGCTTCCGCAGGTTTAAAACAAATTTACTTTTACCCATATAGTGATCTTCAAGGAGATGAGAAATCAAATACTTTTTTTTGTTCAGCCTGAGGTCAAATCGGCTGTAACATCTAAAAAGATTAAATCGGAACTTGGAACGTAGATATCATTGTATGGATATGCAATACAGACGCGTTTTGCGACCTCTGAAAGGAATTATATAAAATGGCGATTTAGAGCTAAAATCCTATATAAGGTAGTGACTGACTAGGATACATTCAAATTTCCAATTTGTAGTCAATGCAGTCGCGATCAAAACTATTTTCATACCGTTTGATTTTTTGAGAGGTATTATTTTCAGGGGTTTGATAGACTTTCAAGTGGAATGATCGTGAATATTAAGCCAATTTTGTGTGATCCGTGTTTGATCAAATATACGAAGCTATTTGTGAACCAAAGATTTAAAATACATATTTTTACATAAATTTTACTTTAGCCAACATTTTTTTTTATTCAACCGGGTTTGGATCACTGTTTTAAAAGGCAACCCGGGCATCGCCGGGTATTTAAATGCTAGTTTTACATAAGGATTAGATGTCAAGCTATGTACACACGGTATCCAAATCGGACAATGTTGTCAAAAAAATGGCTGAAAAATTTAACCCTGTGAACGTAGAACCATGTGAACAAATTTGGCAACGTTGCCAGAAAAGTCATTATAAGACAATAATATTGGTAAACATCTGGCAATCGTGTAAGTACACAACGTTACAATTGTGAGATTTGCATAACGTAATTTGCATAAACATTTATTGACAACTCTTGCAATCGTTTGAACTGACAATTGACCATTGCCAAACAATCAATCTGTCATTGTCCGTACATTTGCAGCATTGTAACAGGGTTGATAAAGTTGTCCGATCTTTCCATCAAGCTTCAGATACATATCAAAAAACTGTCACTTAGTGTTATTATAGATGGGTATTCCATGGTAACGGGTGTCACTCTGTTACTCAAAGATGTTCAAATATCTAAGAAATTTTCTATGTATCGGTTTAATAACAGCTGCGAAACCAGGACGCCGTATTCATCTTAAAATAAATACAAATGAATTATATTGTTTGTACAGTACGCAACAAAATTTTTTTTGTGTCCCAGACCTAAAAATTATTTTTTTGTATAGATTGTGGCATACTGTTATATAAAATCAAAACCAAAAATTTTGTTATGGATAATTTTTTTTGTAAAAATTTTTTATTAAAAATACTATTATCGTCGAAGGTACCCTTAGTATTTGCACTATAATTTTTGGAGTATATGTCTGATCAGGTCGACTTTTACGTTAAATTGAAGCTATTTATGTGGGCTACCAATGTTGGAAATATCTCTTTCACTTAGAAACAGTGGTTTAGTAACAGTCATTAAACAAATTGGAAACAGTAGATTTTTTTTTAAAAAATATTTTATTTTATTTTTTAAAAGTTTGCATCCTAGCGAAGAAGATAATGCCTATGCATGTACAAGTTTCATTAGAAGTAATTGTGAGTTCTTTGATGACGTTTCTCTAATGAGGAACCAAATATAATCTCCCATCATTCTTTTATCCCAGTGCCCTTGGTAAAGCCGCTCGATAGACTTTTTTCTAGATGAAACCTTTCGCTTTTTTCGTCACTTACGTCGCCAAGATGCTCCGGGAAAAAGTTTAAATGAGAATGCAAGAAATTAATTTTGAGGGACACATTTACACCTGTTGGAATACATAAAGCGAATAATAAATAAGAAGAATACAAACATATGTGTTATATACATAAATATAGAAAAATATATTTCTTACCAATTTTTTCATAATTTTCTAACAAATCATTAATGATTGTTTTATTTTGCGGGCTTTTATTGGATCCAAGGAAATTTGAAACTACAAGCTTAAACGACCTCCATGCTGCAATTTCATCCGACGTCCAATATGATTCGAAATTTACATCTTTCATCAGTTTCCTTATTTTAGGCCCATCAAAAACGCCTTCTTCGATTTTTTGAAAAGAAAGACTTTTAAATAAACTTTTTAAATATGAGATTGAATTACCATCTTTCCTTAAGGCTTCTACAAAATTTTTAAAGAGCCCCAGCTTAATATGCGGTGGTGGCAAAATTTTTTTTGTTTTTTTTGGACGGTAGATGTGCATTTTAATTTGTTTTCACCCAATGTAATGTGTTTTCTTGTTGGCCATTTATTTCTTCTGTAATGATCTTCGCGAGTACGGCTATCCCAGAGGCATAACATACCAACTACTTTTAAATCTCAAAATTTTTCCAGTCATGTTCATATTTTATGTATTTTATCAATTTAGCCATTGTTTCGTATGATTCCTTAGTGTTAACAGCATGATCAATGGAAATCGACGGTTTCTGATTTCCGTTGTGTAAAAGTACTGCTTTCAAAATTTCTTCACTGCTGTCAACAAATAACCGCCATTCCTTTGAATTGCATGTTTGATTAAGTTCCTCGAACAATCCGGAAATGTCCTTGCAAAAGCATCTGTTATCCACAGTTGTATAAAATTGTTTGTAAGGTATACCACGGACTCTATAATAAGATATGTTAACATCTGGGCCAAAATATTGTACTGTTTCATCCCAGATGCAAGTAGTTCTGCCTTATCTTTGGTCGGTTCCAAATCTCTCACTATGTAGATCAATGAGTTGAAACTGAGTTAAAAGCGATGACTTCTGACTCAAACTTGAATCGCTCAGAGTTGAGTACTCAGTTGAAATTGATGATGTTTCCGAATTAGGCTGTTAGCTATACTTGGACACTTGGGAATTGGTATTGTTTCCGAATGTGCAACTGGTGACAGATTTTACTTCAGCGTAATTCCAGCGAATGCTCCTTCCTACTCCGATCTCTTTACTTAGACAAAAATAGCAGTCCGTATCGTGAACGAATGGTTGTCTCCAAATCATTGGCATTCCAAATTGCACGTGATGTCTAAAATTAAACGTTTTTTCCACAAAACATTATAATACATTAATTGTAAAGTACTTACCTCATGCTTCCACTACTCCATCGAGTAAGATTTACATGGCACGAATTACACAAAATACTAGGTGTCCACGGTTCGTTCATATTTATACCCTCGCTTTAGTGTGACGAGGGTATATATAATTTGCTACGGAAACAAGTAAGAAAGTTTCAGTCGGGTAAACCGACTAAGGTATACCCTCACTTTGTGAGTAATGTAATATGGAATATTAAACGAATTATTCTGTCAATTTGTATGGGAGGTACCAGAATGTTTTTGACAAATACACCTATTTTTCTCTGAATAGTAGATTCTTTAAATACATTGCACTGCGCCGAATTATAAGCGTTTTTTGCACTGGTATATTAACGTTATGAGATATTAAATTTGGTATGATTTGGCCATTTTGTGTGGGAGGTACAAAAAGGTGATAACGGCCATTTTTTACAGGGCTATAGGGACTTCAAAAGCGTTACACTGAGCAAAATGTTGTTCCATTTTCGTGCATTGGTACATATGCTGTTAGCTCTTAACTTTTTGTGCAAAATGGTACCTTTGTGTGGGAGGTACAAAAAGGGGCGTGGCAATAGCGCCAATTTTTCACAGTGCAAAAGACACTATAAAAGCATTACACTGTACAAAATTTCAAGTATTTTTATGCACTGGTATTAATGTTACAAGCTGTTAACTTTTGGTGCAAAATGGTGCATTTGTGTGGGAGGTACCAAAAGGGGAGTAGCAACATGGCCCATTTTTCTCGAGTTGATAGCGACTAATAAACTAATGCTATGTGTGGAATTTCAGAAGATTCGAATAAGTATTATAGCAGTTATTAAAGATTCAATATTTCACAACATTTTAACACTTTGTGGGGGAGGTACTAGAAGGAGTGGACCAATATGGCCCATCTTCGAACTTAGCCGGAGATAGAAAAAAATATTACCACGTACCAAATTTGAAGTCAATCGGTTACTCCTTTCGAGAGTTATCGTGCGCACCAGCCAGCAGACACACAGACAGACAGACAGACAGACAGATAGACAGACAGACAGACAGACGGACGGACATTGCTCATTCGTTTTAAAATGACCCAAAACGAATATCCGCCGAACATACTTAGGGTCTTAGATCACTCCTTCGATGTGTTACACTTTTTTTCGTAGCAAATGATATATACCCTCGTCACACTAAAGTGAGGGTATAAAAAGTGTAACACATCGAAGGAGTGACCTAAGACCCCAAGTATGTTCGGCGGAAATCCGTTTTGGGTCATTTTAAGTCGAATGAGCAATGTCCGTCCGTCCGTCTGTCTGTCTGTCTGTCTGTCTGTGTGTCTGTCTGTCTGCTGGCTGGTGCGCACGATAACTCTCGAAAGGAGTAACCGATTGACTTCAAATTTCGTATGTGGTAATATTTTTTTGTATCTCCGGCTAAGTTCGAAGATGGGCCATATTGGTCCACTCCTTCTGGTACCTCCCCCACAAAGGGTTAAAATGTTTTGATATATTGATTCTTTAATAACTGCTATAATACTTATTCGAATCTGAAATTCCACACATAGTATTAGTTTGTTAGTCGCTATCAACTCGAGGAAAATGGGCGAAATTGCCTCGCCCGTTTTGGTATCTCCCACACAAACGCACCATTTTGCTCTAAAAGTTAAAAGCTTATAACATTAATACCAGTGTTTAGAAATACTTGAAATTTTGTGCAGTGTAATGCTTTTATAGTGCCTACAGTCCAGTGAAAAATGGGCGTTATTGCCGCTCCCCTTTTGGTACCTCCCACACAAATGCACTATTTTGCACCAAAAGTTAACAGCTTATAACATTAATACCAGTGTATAAAAATACTTGAAATTTTGTACAGCTTAATGTTTTTATAGTACCTACAGTCCATTGAAAAATGGGCGTTATTGTCACGCCCCTTTTGTTACCTCTCCCACAAAGGCACCATTTTGCACAAAAAGTTAACAGTTTATAACATTAATATCATTGTATACAATTACTTGAAATTTTGTACAGTGTAATGCTTTTATAATGCCTATAGTCCAGTGAAAAATGAGCGTTATCACCACGCCCCTTTTTGTACCTCCCACACAAAATGGCCAAATTATACCACAATTTAATATCTCAACGTTAATATAACAGTCCATATAAACGGTTACAATTCGGCACAGTGCAATGTATTTAAAGTATCTACTGTTCAGCGAAATATAGGTGTATTTCTTAAACCCCTTCTGGTACCTTCCACAAAAATCGACAGAATAATTTGTGTAATATTCAATATTACATTACTCACAAAGTGAGGGTATACCTTAGTCGGTTTACCCGACTGAAACTTTCTTACTTGTTTTAACTCGTATACCAAAATATTGCACATATAATTCTTCTATTATTTTACTAAACGAACGTCGATTTTTTTAATTACATATTTTCCGAAGATGTAGCAGAAATTGTCGGGATCATTTACACATTGAAAAGTTCTTTGCCTTTTACTCATACTTCGAAATATATATTTGTAATATTTTTCAGTAAATCGACTTATCTCTTTAAGGCGCTGAATTACACTAATTTATTAATAAGAAATTTCATTCATAAATTCCGGGTTTAAGGTTCATAAGTTGCAGTACCAGTAGCTGACATATACATTGCTTCGAACGTAGAAACCCAATATTTTCAAGACTACCGCGTACATATAATTTTATTACCTGTATATACGACTGGGATTTCATGCCCCAAAGGGGGGGCGTAACTGAATGGAAACCGCATAAATAAAAGACCACAAATATTGTTGATTGACCCTCTACCTGAGCGGATCTCACCCTATATAGCTCTCACATTGCATATAACGTGTTATGGAGGGTTACGAACGGCCATAAAACCTCGTCCTCTCTATAATTTTATAATGTCTGACATCAATCCTCATAAAATAAAATGCAAGTGCAATACCTCTTATATGTCTCTCGCACATATGGCGTATATTCAATATAAGCAAAGACATCATTTAACCAGTAAGGAAAGGCTAAAGTCGGGCGGGGCCGACTATATAATACCCTACACCACTCTCGTAATATTGAAACTCTGATATATAAATTTTGTAATTCATGTATAAATTGTTTACATAAATTTACTTTTATACTTAACTAATAACCTGTACCACAGTGTGGTGTAGGGTATAAAAACGATTGGATCTAAAGAGCCAAATCGGATGAAACATATGTATATATGGGAGCTATAGCTATATCTTAACCGATTTTCTTCAACTTCTGCAATGTTGGTTCATGGATCAAGAAACTCTACCATTCCAAATTTCAAAACGATTGGATGTAAAATATAGCTTCTATAGAACTAAAGGGCCAAATCGGACGAAACATATTATTGGGACCTATAGCTAAATCTTAACCGATTTTCTTCAAATTCGGCAATGTTGGTTCATGGATCAAGAAGCTCTACCATTCTAAATTTCAAAACGATTGGATGTAAAATACAGCTTCTGTAGAACTAAAGGCCAAATCGGACGACACATATATATGGGAGCTATAGCTACATCTTAACCGATTTTCTTTAAATTCGGTAGTGTTGGTTCATGGATCAAGAAACGCTACCATTCTAAATTTCAAAATGATTGGATGTAAAATACAGCTTCTATAGGACTAAAGGGCCAAATCGGACGAAAGCTATATATGGGAGCTATATCTAAATCTGAACCGATTTCAATCAAATTCAATAGGGATCTTAATAGCTGCGAAATACTCCTTTTGCGACCTTTAGTCGACGAACAACTTTACATGGACAGACGGAAGGGCGGACGGGCAGACATGGTTAAATCGACTCAGCTAATGATTCTGAGTCGATCGGTATACTTTAAGGTGGGTCTAGCTGTGTTACTTTTAGGTGTTACAAACATCTGCCGTGAAACAAACTTATAATACCCTGTACCACAGTGTGGTGTAGGGTATAATTACCATAAACATTTTTTTAAATATTTTTTTCGTGTTTGTGACACCAAATTGCACCAGAAACTGTTATCCACATCCCTTGGACAAAATTTTTGTTGCATAGTGTAATATAAAATATTTTCTCATACGAAAGTCCTGAGTGTTGTCTGTGTCGGCATTCATTTCTTATAGCCGTCACGCAACTATTATGTGAGTAATCAAATGTTTATTTTGTAACGGGTTGCAAACCAAACTGTTCCGGGTGTGGCAAAGTAAAAATTGTTGCTATCAACCTAAGAATTTATTTATTTTAATTTTTTATTTTATCATTTTATGTATTAACAACGACAATACAATAAAAATCTTCAATGAGAAACATATTTGAAAACAAAAATATAAATTAATCTGCCTTTCCATCAACTGCACCTTTTCCATGAGCTGTTGGGAAGAAACACCATGCATGCTATATATATATCAAAGTCTTTTTTTGCAGTACAGATATTATAAAAATTATACCGGGTTTTAAATTGTGAGGCACATCCGTCGAAAATATAAGCACTTTTTTTTGAATATGTTTTCTAAATAATCGACCTTTTATTCTATATTATTTTTGTATTTAAATGACAAGCTCGATGTCAGGTGTTGTTATTGTTTATTTATTGCTATCCAATATTTCGTTCTTCTTTGTTTAAATTCTTGTTTTTTCGTAAGATAGTTTGAAGAAAATCCCGCATTCTTTTTTCGTCTGAGAATAGCATTCATTTAAACTCATTGTCAAATATTTTTTTGTTCTGTATAATGTCAATGACATCTGAAGGAAGAATTTCTGTCACTATTTCCTCCAATACCGCTTTCACTTTTTGGGACGTCTAGGCAAATTGTCTAGGCAATGTTTTCTTCGACTTAAATTCAAACTGTCTTCATCCATAAGCAATTTTCTTTGTTTCTATCTTTCCCGGTCTCTCTCTCGTTGACTCTCAGGGTCATTCTTAAGATTAAACCTAAATTTTTGTATCCGATTCATAAATCCGTGTCCTAAAAACAAAATGAACACTATTTTGACTATAGCAGGTCCATTTCTGGCTGGTACCATGTACTCACATCCATTATGCAACGGGCGTCACCGAATATAAATCACAAATATCTCCCTAAATAAATGATATATTTCAATTATATAAATATTCCATGACAGAATGTACATAGATAGCTTCTATCTTAACCTGAATATTCAATTAAATATGTGTTTCGATAATCGTATATTCCTTATTTGCACTATAAATGTAACCGGTGGCACAAACGTTCTGTGCAGTAATAGGCAAAGTCAGAAACTAAATGAAAAATTATTTTATATTTTTTGACACAACATAAAAACATATCGTATTGCAATTCCAAATAATAGAAAATATTTCCCAAAGGAACGGCATACTTTTTAGAAAATTGTTTTTAATAAAAGTACTTTGCCAACATTTTTTCTCTTAAATATGTACTTGTAAAAAATCAATTTTTTTAATTATTGAATAAAATTTTGAATTTTTTTCTGTTAATAGAAATAGTACAGGAGACTTTTATTTAATTAGCCGGATATTTAAGTTCGTGCGTACAGGTGTCACTTTTCATGTAAATACCCAGATATGATTAGATAAAGGGTTTTCCAACGAGAGGTGTTATTTTGATATTCAAAGAAAAATGCCATTTTTTGAGATAAATGATCGGATGTATATTTCATAATAAAGAGGAAGGTATGCCGTTAATAATAATAAAACAACATCAGCCAAATGGCCACCACGACCACGCTTACAGGACCATATCCTTTTCATGCAATTTTCCATAACCAAATCGCAAAGTGGCTGCCCTATGTCCTCGATAGCCGCGCGAATTCTATCTTTGATGTCTTGAATCGACGCTGGGCTGTTGGCGTAGACCTTATGTTTCACGTGGCCTCAAAGGCAGAAGTCGCAAGCTGTTAAATCACAAGATCTTAGTGACCAATTGTGATCACGTCTTCGAGAGATAACACGGTCCGGAAACTTTTCCCATAACAGAGCAATGGTTTCGTTGCTTGTGTGGCACGTAGCGCCGTCTTATTGAAAGTAAACGTGTCCAGATCAATACCATCCAACTCCGACCATAAAAAATCTTTAATCATCTCTCGATAGCGCAATCCATTTTCGAAAAAGTAAGGTCCAATGACCGCGCCGTACCATAAACCGCACCAAACAGTCACACGTTGAGGATGAAGAGCCCCATATGCGACAATTTTGCTTGTTGACGTAGCCACCGGGGTGGAAATGGGCCTCATCAGTTAAGATGATTTTTCGATGGAATTCCGAATCATTTTCATGCATTTCAAGAACCCAATCAGCAAAGACACGACGTTGTTGTTGATCGGCCGGCTTGAGTTCTTGTGTTAACTGAACTTTATAAGCCTTAAGACCCAAGTCTTTGTGCAAGATACGGTGTAATTACGTTTGTGGAATGCCAAATTCCAAAGAACGGTGGGGAATGGACAAACCTGGATTTTCTGCAACACTTTGGGCTACAGCAGCAATATTCTCAGGTGTTCTTGAGCGACGTGCACGTTGTTTTATTCTTAACATTAAAATTTTTTTATTGCGGTCCGACAAGGTGCTTCACGACGACCCAAAAATGCTTTAGTTTTGTGAACCGTGACTGCAAGATTTTCACCATTTTTATACCCTCACTTTAGTGATACGAGGGTATATATCATTTGCTATGAGCAATGTCCGTCCGTCCGTCTGTCTGTCTGTATGTCTGTCTGTCTGTCTGTCTGTCTGTCTGTCTGTCTGTCTGCCTGTCTGCTGGCTGGTGCGCACGATAATTTTCGAAAGAAGTAACCGATTGACTTCAAATTTGGTATGCGGTAATATTTTTGTCTATCTCCGAATGAGATCGAAGATGGGCCATATTGATGTACTCCTTCTGGTCCTCCCACACAAAGGGTTAAAATTTAGTGAAATATTGATTCTTTAATAACTTCTATACTACTTATTCAAATATTCTGAAATTCTACACATAATATTAGTATATTAGTCGCTATTACCTCGAGAAAAATGGGTGAAGTTGGCATGACCCTTTTGGTACCTCCCACACAAATGGGCCATTTTGCATCAAAATTTAATTGCTTATAACTTTAATACAAGTGCATAAAAATGCCTGAAATTTTCTACTGTATAATGTTTTTGTAGTGTCTATACTCCGGTAAAAAATGGGCATTATTGTACAGCCCATTTTGGTACCTCCCACACAAATGGAACGTTTTGTACCAAAATTAAACGGCTTGTAACTTTAATACCAGTGCATAACAATACTTGAAATTTTGTACAGTGTAATGCGGTTATAGTGTCTATAGTCCTGTAAAAAGTGGACGTTATCACCCCGCCCCTTTTTGTACCTCCCACACAAAATGACCAAATCATACCCAAATTACATAGCTCGTAACTTTAATATAGCAGTGCAAATAAACGCTTATAGTTCGGCACAATGCAATATATTTAAGAATCTACTGTTTACCGAAAAATATGTGCATTTGGAAAAACCCCTTCCGGTACCTCCCACACAAACTGACAGATTTTTAGTGTGATGTTATATATTACACTAGCTTACCCGGAGCGCTTCGCAGCCCCCATCTTTTATCTATTTTCTGTTTAGGGTACTGTAAAATAGCTATACCTCTTTCTTTCAAAATGACATGATTATTACATATGGTGCCAAATGAAGAAGATTTGATTACTCGTTTCATTTCTAGTTTATGTTCCAAGAGTTACCCTGAAATCATGGTACAATATTTATCCCTTTTCCCACAGTACCTCTGGACGTTGAAAAACTATTTTTTTTTTGGTTCATACGTTTGCAACTTTTCCTTGTTTATGTTCCAATACCTACATGCACACCCTGGTACAATATAAAACCATGTTTGTCCCACTGTGTCTATAAAAATACGAATTTAATAATCTAAAGTAAATCGCTCCGTTGTACCACATTCAACCTTTAGTGTGTCATAATTAACCACTTTGCACGATTGTACAATATTTTAAAATGATAATTGATACTTCAAGATCCAAATTCGCAAGCTTTGGCCGTATTTCAACATTTTTGTCCCCTATCTGTACCATTTATTTAACGTTTTCCACACGGTTTAAGTAGTAGAACCTATTTGGAAAAAACAATTTCTTAGCTTTGGTTTACGCTGTAAGAGCTACCTTTGAACTCAAGGACCATATTAAACACTTTTTATTATACTGTGCTTCTAAAGTACGAATTTTTATACATATCTGGGACTATTTTGTTCCCTTTTTTTCCCCACTTACCACATTTAACCATTTTACCGTATTTAACTTTTTTGCTTCACCGTACAATATTTAACCCTTTTTGCTCCACTAAACCATATTTAACACATTTTTTTCCCTCTGTAACATGTTGAACAATTTTTGCTTGCCCCAACTGCATCATAATTTTAACCTTTCTGCACCACAGTGCTACATAATTGCAGTGCATCATAATTTTAACCTTTTTGCACCACAGTGCTACTAAAAGCATACATTTAGAAAAGAAACATTCTTATTTCATATTTAACTTACCCTCTCTCCCTGCATCCATATTTTTACCCACTGTACTAAATGTACGCTTTTTGACCCACTGTGCTTTTGGGTCCACTGAATCAAATTTAACACCTTTTTGTCCTACTATATTTTGTCCACTATATTTAACCATTTTTGCCCCACTGTACCATAGTACATTTTTGCCCCACTGTTCCATAGTAAACGCTTTTTGCCCCACTGTACCATACTTAACCCATTTTGTTCCACGTTACCATATTTTACTATTTGTGCCCACTGTAACCATTTTTGTCATACTGTACCATAATTAACCATTTGTGTCCCACTGTACCATTTTAACACATTTTTTTCCCCACTGTTCCATAGTTAAAGCTTTTTGCCCCACTGTGTCATATTAAACCCATTGTTTCACCGTACCATGTTTAACAGTTTTTGCCCCACAGTACCATATTTAACCCTCTTTGCTCCACTGTACAATATTTAACACAGTTATGCCCCACTGTACTGTATAGTTAACCATTTTTGTCACACTGTACCATATTTAACCCTTTTTGCCCCACTGTATCATAGTAAATAAATTTTTGCCCCACTGTTCCATAGTTAACGCTTTTTGCCCCACTGTACCATTTTTAACCCATTTTGTTACACGTTACCATATTTTACTTTTTGTGCCCACTGTAACCATTTTTTTCATACTGTACCATATTTAACCATTTGTGTCCCACTGTACCATAGCTAACACATTTTTTCCCACTGTTCCATTGTTAAAGCTTTTTGCCCCACTGTCCCATATTTAACCCATTTTGTCCCACGTTACCATGTACCATAGTTAACCCTTTTTGCCCCACTGTGTCACATTAAACGCTTTGTCTCACTGTACCATATTTAACAGTTTTTGCCCCACTGTACCATATTTAACCCTCTGTGCTCCACTGTACAATATTTAACACAGTTATGCCCCACTGTACTGTATAGTTACCCATTTTTGTCACACTGTACCATGTTTAACCCTTTTTGCCCCACTGTATCATAGTAAATACATTTTTGCCCCACTGTTGAATAGTTAACGCTTTTTGCCCCACTGTACCATTTTTAACCCATTTGTCCCACTTTACCATATACATATAACTATTTTTACCCCACTGTACCATAGTTAACCCTTTTTGCACAACTGTGTCCCATTCAACTCTTTATCTCACTGTACAAAATGTTTACCCACTGTACCATATTTAACAAATTTCTGTCCCACTGTGCCTCTAAATTTAAAAAAAAAATCACTCCTTGATCTTGTTTACGTCCCGAGAGCTACTCTCACACCAAATTTCACGATTCTAGGTCTTGCCATTTGGATTTGGCTGTTGTACCACATTTTTCCCTTTTTACCCCACTGTGTACGTAAAAGTTCGAATTTCGAAAAATCCTGTCAATTTCAGAGTCTACCTCATAAGAGCTACCCTCACAGCAAATTTCACGATTCTAGCTCTTGCCATTTGAATTTGGCTGTTGTACATTTATCGCATTTTTCCCTTTTTACCCCACTGTGTGCGTAAATGTTCGAATTGCGAAATATCCTGCCAATTTCAGAGTCTACCTCATAAGGGCTATCATCACACAATATTTCACGATTCTAGCTCTTGCCATTTGGATTTGGCTGATGTACCACATTTATCACTTTTTACCCCACTGTGTGCGTCAATGTTCGAATTTCGAAAAATCCTGCCAATTTCTGCGTCTACCTCCTAAGGGCTACCCTCATACCAAATTGCAAGATTCTAGCTCATTTCGTTTAGATTTGGCGGTGGTACCATATTTATCCCTTTTTGCCCCATTGTGCGGCTAATAGTACGAATTTCGAAAAATCCCGCCTTATTGCTCGTCTACGTCCCAAGGACTACCCTCCCACCAAATTTCATGATCCTAGCTTCAGCCGTTTGGCCTGGGCGATGATCAGTCAGTCAATCAGTCAGTCAGTCAGTCAGTCAGTCAGTCAGCCAGTCACGCAACAATTTTATATATATAGATTACTCACAAAGTGAGGGTATACCTTAGTCGGTTTACCCGGCTGAAACTTTTTTACTTGTTGTTGTGAATTTTAATAATTTCAATGCGTTGTTGAAACGGGTATCGTCCCATTTTTAATAACGGCGTAGTTTCTACTTGTCAAATGGCAAAGAATAAAAGCTTCAAAAGAGACAGCTTCCGAAATATCGGGTGATTTAAAATAACACCTCTTGTTGGAAAACCATGTATTTTCTATTCCGAAGAGCCACCATCGCGTATGAATAACATACATCTATTGTTATATTAACCATACGCCTGAATATCCAGTTGTAAGGAAGTATTTTACAAGTATGAAATTTAATCATACATTTATGTAATACTAGCTGAGCCCGGTGCGCTTCGCTGCCCATGTCAAAATTCGCGCTGTAGAAACTGTATTTTATATCCGATCAGTACGAAATTCGGCAGAAAGAGGTTTGTTATTACATGAAGGAATACTGCCAAATTCGGAGAAAATCGGTTCAGATTTAGATATAGTCCCCATATATATGTTACCCCCGATTTGAAATTCAAGCGCTGTAGAAACTGTATTTTATATCCGATCAGTAAGAAATTCGGCAGAATGAGGTTTCTTATTACATGAAGGAATGCCGCAAAATTCGGAGAAAATCACTTCAGTTTTAGATATAGCCCCCATATATATATGTTACCCCCAATTTGACATGTAAGCGCTGTAGAGACTGTGTTTTATATCCGATCAGTACGAAATTCGACAGAAACAGGTTTCTATTTAACATGAATGAGTATTCTAGGAAAATCGATTCAGATTTATATATAACCTCCATATATATGTTCCTCCAGATTTGGTTACAAAGCGCTATAGAAGTTGTACTTTACTTCCGATCATTACAAAGTTCTCCAGAAAGATTTTTCTCAATTAAGGAACGAATATTGCTTAATTTTGCGATTATCGGTTCAAAATACATTTACCAATTATTCCAAATTATTATCGCAATGACCCTTATCGCATTGTTAGGGAGGTGTAGGGTATTATATAGTCGGCCCCGCCCGACTTTCTGCCTTTCCTTACTGGTATTAGTAATAAATTCACTGAATGAAAAAATACCGAATTCAGTGGAAAGTCCAGAAAATAGAAATGTATACTTATAAAATTTCCAAATTCTTGTTTCATTGATATTGCATCACATTATCATATTGCGATTGTATTGGACTGAGCAGCTGTAATTATCGCATACCGAGCATTTTTGTTCATGTATTTCCTATATAATACTTGCAAGATATATCAAAATATGGGCTGGGCCACGCCCACTGGTCCTATTCCGCCCATTTGAAAGCCAATCACGTAGACTGCTATCAGATACATATACGCAAAATTTCAACACTCTCGCTAACAAAATGAGCAAGATAATTCAATTTCAAAATTTGGCTTATATGGGCGGTGGCCCGCCCATTGGTCAGATCCCGCCAATTTTTGGACCAATCACGTGGACTGTCACCAGATACATATCTACAACATGACAGCACTCTAGATAAAAAATTGTGCAAGTTATATCAATTTCAAAATTTGGCTTATAAGGGCGGGGCCACGCCCATTGGTCCGATCCCGCCCATTTTCTGACCAATTACGTAGAATGCCACCAGATACATATACACAACATTGCAGCACTCCCGATAGCAAATTGTGCAAGATATAAAAATTTCAAAATTTGGTCATTGTGGGCGGGGCCACGCCTATTGGTCCGAACCCGCCCATTTTTGGACCAATCACGTAGATCGCCAACGGATATATATACACAAAATTCCAGGTCTCTCGCTAACAAATTGTGCAAGATATCACATTTTTTAAATTTGGCTTATATGGGCGGTGCCACGCCCATTGGTTCGATCCCGCCCGTTTTTGGATCAATCACGTAGACTGCCACCGTTTACATATACACAAAATTCCAGCACTCTCGCTAACAAATTGTGCAAAATATCTCAATTTCAAAATTTGGCTTATATGGGCGGGGCCACGCCCATTGGTCCGGTCCCGCCCATTTTTTCACCAATTACGTAGAATGCCACCAGATACATATACGCAACATTGCAGCACTCCCGCTAGCAAATTGAGCAAGATATCAAAATTTTGTCTATGTGGGCGGGGCCACGCCCATTGGTCCGATCCCGCCCATTTTTGGACCAATCACGTAGACTGCCACCGTTTACATATACACAAAATTCCAGCACTCTCGCTAACAAATTGTGCAAAATATCTCAATTTCAAAATTTGGCTTATATGGGCGGGGCCACGCCCATTGGTCCGATTCCGCCCATTTTTGGAAAATTCACATAGTCTGCCATTAAATGCATACAAACATAATTTCAGCACTATACCTATAATAGGAGCAGAAATATCGGATTTTTAACCTGCGATTTGTATGGGAGGTACCACGCCCCTTTGTCCAATTAATTTTTTTTTTATATAAACCATCTCGTGAAAATTTAGAATCGAATAAAAAAAAAATCATCCAAATCGCTCCAGCCGTTCTGACGTGATGCCATTACACAGATGGACCGTTTCATTTTTATATATATAGAAGATAATTTGTGTAGTATTTAGAAGAGGTTTAATACATAATATTTATTAAAAACTTGTTTAAGGAATCATAATGTTGAAATATTGCCTTGTCTATATGTATGTTCGTGAGTTGTAATTTATATTTATTATATTTCGAGTCCATGCGCTCAAAGCAATTTTCGAAGCACTTTTTCCACTCCGTTGAGACATTTCCATAACTTGGTTTTTGAAGGCTTCATAAGTTGCTTCTGGCGTCGAAAAACGTTGACCAGACATTTCTTTGATGTGAGGGAATAAAAAGAAGTCATTGGGTGTCAAATCATGACGTTACGGCAGATGGCCCATCAATTCGACATCTTGGGTGCTCAAATAGCCCTTAGTTTTAGCTGATGTGTGAGAGATCGTTGTTGGAAAACAGATGGTTGTCTACCACTCCCATGTTCAATTAAAAGCACTGTGGCCACATGCCCGGTTATACCGAAAAAAGGCGCCATCATTTGCTTCGATGTGCTTCTTCCACGAACAACTTTTGTTGGATTTGGCTTGTCTTGAAAAACCCATAAGCCCAATTGCTGTTTTGTTTCGGGCTCATATGCAACGAGCCATGATTCGTCACCTGTGACGATGTTATATACTGCATTTGAGCTACCGCGGTTGTATTTTTTCAACATTTCTTTGCTCCGATCGACACGAGCCTTTTTTGAGCATTCGTCAATTCTCCAAATCGAAGGAATAAATATATACATATATGTATATGGGAACTATATGTATGTATATCTGAAACGATTTTAACTAATTTCAATAGGAATCCTACTTTGTCCAAAATAAAAATATGTGCAAAGTTTCGTTGAGATAGTGCTATAATTGTGACCAGTACTTTGATTACAAGAATGCATGCACAGACGGTCGGCAGACGGACGGACTGACATAGCTAAATATTCTAAGTCGATCGGTATAATAAACGATGGGTCTATTTCCTCTTTTTTTTTTGTGTTACAAACAAATGCACACAATTATAAAAAGTAAAACTTTGCTTAGATTCAAATACTTTTTTGCAAATAAAGGAACCTTGGATGAAAACAAATATTTCTTCCAAAATAAAATTTTTTTGGGTGCCATATATAATATATTTGGAATATACCCTGAACATATTTATATATGTTACAAGTGGAATATTTTTGGGACAATATACTACAGAAGTGATTTTTTTCAGTGTGTATGAACGAGAAAATTGTCCATCATACACGGAAAAAAATATTTAAAGCGTTGACACTAATTTGTTCTAAAGACAGCAAAACATATAAAAAGTCCATTGTGTTCATCAACTTAAGATAATTTCATTATCGTGACGTAAATAGCATTATGTTTAATTACGAACTGTCACTCAATGCATATGCATTTTATTAAATTTTTTCAATGCATAACAATTCGATAACCACAAAAACGACCCATCCTATTATATTCTCTATGGATGTTGCCAAATGTAATGAAACTCTTTCTTTCTCTCGTTGCAACTGCACGGATAAAATTGCCTCATAGCGTAATGGAAACATTGGTTCGATTGTGTTATTGTATCTGTCACAAATATCAATTTTAAAGACAACATGTTTACGATAACAATCAGGAGATATACAAGCTCACCAACACAAACATACGTACGTGAGGTTGAGGCTGTATCCCAGCAAAGGTATATACATAAGTTATATCGCAGGAATCACATTTTACATAAACGTTAAATGTGATATACCCTCGACGTTTTACATAAACGTTAAACGTCGAGGAGGTATTTCAAGGTTGTAACTAAAAAGTAAGAAAATGTCAGTCAAGTAAACTGATTAAAATATTCCCTCACTTCATCAGAAATTTAATAAGGAATTTTTTAGTTTTTGTGTGGGAGATTCCAGAACGTTGAAATAATTTTGCTCGTTCTTTTCAAGACTTAATTCATTGGAAAAGTAGTCAACTATACATAATATGAAAATATTTAGAAGTTTGCAAGATACGGGGATCTTTTGTTCGTAGAAATTTAAGGAGGTAGTCCAAAAGGTTGTTCAACTGCACAGTGGGCATTTTGATGATATGTATTGTGCCGAATTTATTTATGAGTTATAAAATTTTGACGCAATTTGATATCTTTGTGTTTGGTTGCCCATTTTCATTGCGATGAAGAAACTATAACTATATATGAAATTACACCAGATTATGCTATGTAGTACTGAAGTTATGGGGATTTAATATTTCACTCGAGCACCCGTGACAGAGGGCCTGGAAGATGTAGCTGAAATTACTTAAAATATCCTGAAACGGATTTCCGCCATGCATCTCACATTGTGTGTGAGATTTATTGTAGTTTGTTGTCCATAGCATACTATATACGATGATGCAACTCAACTAAGAACATATGTTCGAGACAAGCGTGCCAAAATAAAAAAAACGGTAATCGAATGCACGTAGCCCGAGAAATGGTCAAATTCACATTTATATTTTCATTGAACAGAACTCGTATACCTCTACTAATGTAAGGTTATAACAAGTACGAAAGTTTCAGTCGAATTAAACGACTAGGTATACCTTCATTTTGTAAGTAATACTCGTATAACATTGTGCTAAGTAATTTCACAAAATTCTAGTCGAAGGGCTGTGCATTAAATTTTCTGATGTGTGTCCTAAACACTTAAAAATATCGAATAATTGACATAGAGATAAATAATGATGAAGTAATGATATAACTTGACGTTATCTCCTTAAACCAAGGTATAACTATGAAATTAGCCATAACTACAATAGATAAGAAATGGGACATTATTGCACAATATACAAAAATTCCCCGGGAGCTATTCATCGAACTATTGAATTTTTGCATAAAGGAGAGGAGATATTTTAAATATGCGGACAGAATACATGAAAAGAGAGAAGGCATATCTATGGGGTCACCAACTTCACCAATAATCTCAGATATTTGAATCTAAACCCAAAATAATGACTAAATATGTACACGGGGCAAAATCGTCATTTCATATCAAGTTTGAATCGAATGAAAATATATTTGGAACACCAATTTTTAAATTTTATATATTTCCTAGCAAATACATTTTATTTGAAAATCAACTAAATATATTTGGAACGCGTATATGTATTAGTATATTACAACAAAATATATTTGCATACTATATTTCTCAAATAAAATATATGTGTTTAAAAACAAATAAAATTATAGTTTAGGAATTTCACCAAATATATTTTTTTTAAAATAGATTTTAAAAACTTTTGCTGGCATTTTTGAATTTCAGTTTTTTTAAGTTTTTTCCTTGGTTTTGAATTGTACTTCCCAGCATTAACTTCTGTTCTAAATCCATCATTTAAATTTCTGAGTATTCTAATCCATCATTAGTTGTCAATCCTCCAAACCATTAATTTTGATACACAATTTCAAGTATTTGTATGAGGTGATATTAAAACCATAAGCAGTTAACTTTTGGTGCAAAATGGTCCATTCGTGTGGGAGGTACCAAAAAGGCAGTGGCCACTTCGCCCATTTTTCTTGACGTGTTCGCGATGAATAAACTAATACTATGTGTGAAATTTCAGAAGATTGGAGTAAGAAGTATAGAAGGTATTAAAGAATAAATATTTCACTAAAATTTAACCCTTTGTGGGGGAGGTACTAGAAGGAGTGGACCAATATGGCCCATCTTCGAACTTAGCCGGAGATAGAGAAAAATATTACCGCATACCATATTTGAAGTCCATCCGATACTCCTTTCGAGAGTTATCATGCGCACCAGCTAGCTGACAGACAGACGGACGGACAGACTTAGGATGACCCAAAACGGATTTCCGCCGAACATACTTAGGGTCTTAGGTCACTCCTTCGATGTGTTACACTGTTGGTTCGTAGCAAATTATATATACCCTACTCTCTAAGGTGAGGGGTTTAAAACATGAAAAATTATTGTTGAACTGACAGTCAAGCTCGAGGTCAATTTTAATTAGAATATTTTTTATGCCACTACTTTCGCAAATAAGCAAATTGTAGCAATTTTTGTACATGGCATTTTGGTCCATATCCATTTTTGTTTTAATATTTTTTCGTATTTGTATTAAATGGACCACAAAGGCAGTCGGTATTGAAGGAGAGTATTTTACATATTGTGATCGAAAGAACAAAAACTAGTGAGTCAAAAATATAGGGCGATAGAAAAATGCAGACATAGAAAAAAATACCAAAATTATTTCCCGTAAATCAGAGTTAAATCGATTTACAATACCAATATCTCAAAAACAAGACGAAATTTTTTTCGAGTGACTAATAAACTAATACTATGTGTAGAATTTCAGAGGATTCAAATAAGTAGTATAGAAGTTATTAAATAATCAATATTTCACTAAATGTTAACCCTTTGTGGGGGAGGTACAAGAAGGAGTGGACCAATAGGGCCCATCTTCAAGCTTAGCGGGAGATAGAAGAAAATATTACCACATACTAAATTTGAAGTCAATCGGTTTCTCCTTTCGAGAGTTATCGTGCGCACCTGCCAGCATACAGACAGACAGACGGACGCACATTGCTCATTCGACTTAAAATGACCCAAAACGGATATCCGCCGAACATACTTTGGGTCTTAGGTCACTCCTTCGATGTGTTACACTTTTGGTTCGTAGCAAATGAAATATACACTCCTCTTTAAGGTGAGGGTATAACAAGACAAAAATGGCGTCTGTTCCATTAAGCCGACGAACTCTTTAACAGTAATTAAAACTATTATTATCACGGAAATATTAATATTTTAACCTAAATAAGTAAAAATAACATGTGTTTTAGGTATTTATTTATACTTACTTAGTTAAAAGTATTAATATTTCTGTGTTAATAACAGTTTTAATTTCTGTTTAACAATTGTAGAACATCCCTCATGAAGCAATTCAAGTAAAATTGCGAAATATTGGAAAATTAAAATGAATAAAATATAATATTCCTATAAAAATTGACCTCCAACTTGACTATCATTTAAAAAATTTTGGATACTAAAAACCACATTAAAAAAATATGAAAAATTATTTTTTTTAATTTCCCTTACTTAAAAATATGGGTAATAATTTATATATTTATAACGGGTTTTCCAATAGGGATGATATGATTTTGAAGTGACGTTTCTGCAATTTGTAATATGTCATGATCTGTCATTTGTTTTTCATTGTATTCAGTAGTGTTTACAATTTCATCAAGGAGAGATATACGCAAGAACAACGTTTACAAATCATTCAGTTTTATTATCAAAATAATCGTTCTCCAATTGCAACTTTTCGTGCGCTAAGTCCATTTTTTTTAAATCCAAATAAAAAACACTTTCCAGTTGACCTTGACACCCATGATCGATTGTGGCTACGTGCCACACAGCAAATGAAACAATTGAATTGTTGCGAGAAAAGTTTGGAGATTCGATTATATCAAGAAATAGTGATATTGAATGGCCGCAGCATTAGACTATTTCTTGTGGGGTTATTTGAAGTCATTGGTCTTTCGAAATAAACTAGACTCTCTTCAATCTTTACAAGTCAATATTGAACGTGCCATTCATGACATACGAGTACTACTTGATTTAGTTGAAAAAAAGTGCTCGGAAATTGGGTTCATCGAATTCGTTTGTGCAGAAGGAGTTGAATGACGTTTTATTTAGAACTTAATTGTATCGATTGTACTTCACATTAAATATAAAACTTTTGAATTTCCTTAACAATAAGTGTTTGTTTTTCATAGAAATCACATCACTCTTATTGGAAAACCTTGTACATAGATAGGCATTGTTTTCTTTGTTAGGATGCTAGCTTTCAAAAATGAAAAAAAAAACATTTTTACAAATTTTTATGATTTTTTCGAGCCAGATTTTTTTTTGAAAAATGAAGTTAATCTTTTTCCAATTGTTTTAATGACCGTTACTAAACCACTGTCTACATGAAAGTGATATTACCAACATTTGTAGCCCGCACAAGTTTAATTTAAAGAGTAGCGAGGCTCTTTCGGGATTATACTTCAAAAAATATGATCCAAATACTCCATGAAAATTGAAATTTAAATATTTTTTTTTTGTTCGCAATTTATTTAAAATGGAAACAAAAAACTAATTTTTTGACATATTAAAGTGACAGATATGTTATGTTCTTATAAATTAAACATATAACTAAATTTTATACATCTATATATATAAAAGAGAGTGTCTGTTTGTGGGTTTGTTTGTTTGTATGTTTGTTTGTTTGTTTGTTCCGTATAGACAGAATGTACATGTGTGCCGGGTGGTACTTGAATTTTCGATGTATCAAGTGGGTGTGGACCCGCCCAAATGGGTCAAATTTTGATATTGAGAAAAATTTTTAGCTAGAGTGCTGAAATTTTGTGTGTGGGCGGAATCGGACAAATGGGCGTGGCTCCGCCCATATAAGCCATATTTTGAAATTGAAATATTTTCCACAATTTATTAACGAGAGTTCTGTAATTTTGTGTATATGTATCTGGTAGCAGTTTGCGTAATTGGTCCGAAAATGGGCGGCATCGGACCAATGGGCGTGGCCCCGCCCATATAAGCCACATTTTGAAATTGAGATATCTTACACTATTTGTTAGCGAGAGTGGTAAAATTTTGCGTATATATATCTGGTAGCAGTCTACGTGATTGGTTCAAAATTGAGATATTATGCACAATTTATAAGCGATAGTGCTGAGTTTTGTGTATACATATGTGTCTGGAGGCTGTCTACCTGATTGAGACAAAAATTGGCGGAATAGGACCAGTGGGTGTAGCCCAGCCCGTATAAGCCAATATTTTAAATTGATGTGTCCTGCACAATTTGTTAGCGAGAGTGCTGTAATTTTGTGTATATGTATCTGGTGTCAGTTTAGGTTATTCGTCCAAGAATGGACGGGATCGGAAAATGGGCGGGTTCGTACCAATGGGCTTGGCCCCGCCCATATAGGTAAAATTTTGAAATTGAGATATCTACCAGAATTTGTTAGCGAGATTGATGTAATCTTGAGTATATTTATCTGGTGTCAGGCTACGTGATTAGTAAAAAAAATTGGAGGGATTGGACCAACGGTAGTGACCCCGCCCACATGAGCTATCTTTTGAAATTGATATATCTTGAGAAATTTGTTAGAGAGATTGCTGAGTTTTGTGTATATGTATGTATTTGGCGGCAGTCTGGGGCAACGAAGTGGACCGGGTCCAGCTAGTAAGTATATATGTCATAGTTATATTTCTACTAATGCATTCGATTTTAATTTTAATATGGGAGATCAAAAATGTGCGATCGTTTTAGCCTTCTAATTTAATCGGTGTCATCTAGTAAAGTTATTGCTAATAATTTTCATCGAGGTAAAAAGTGCTATATCTTTCAATTTGTTCTTTGGCAAAAGGTGTTTTTAAATCAATATGAATAGTGTTATTTCTCACAAACCAAGGAGCATTCGTTATTTGTCTCAGAATTTTTGACTGATATTTTGCTATAGTATTAATGTTAGAATATAATTCACTACCCAAAGTTGGATTCCTTAAGTCCATACGGGTTTCAAAATAGATTTATAAATAAATAGTTTGTTCTCCAAAGATAGCTGCGACTTGGAACCCAAAACCCAGAACATTTTCTTGGTTCTGATGTCAAGATAGGTTCTTGTGGGATTAATGTGATCTTTTTATATTAACCGCTTGTCTAGTTATTACACGCAGTTGGATTGGGGAATAGAAACGCCGTTTAAGGAAAGGGAAGGACGGACAATCGTCCTTGTTGACAGAAAAAGTAATTTGTGTTGAGTTTTCGGCATTTACTTCAATATTCCATTTATCTATCCATAATGGTGTCAAAAATGTTATGCCTCAATACACAAAAAAGGTCATAGTTCATAGGGATATCCAGAGGAACTGTAAAGAGGACTAACTAGCTAGGAAAGGAACGGCAATACAAATTCCCGGTACATTTTCATATATTGGTGCGCCAATGTCATGGAAGCATTAGCTTTGGCAAGAGGCAGTCTATTGATAGATTAGCCGTAAGCGACACATGTAAGGTATCTAGACAAATTTGACCAATATATGACCTGAGAAGAACGAAAATCTCTTCGGACAAGAGTAGGTTGCGTATTTACTCGAATAACATCTGCAGAAGCTGTGGAGTTGAGATAGAAGTAGAGGGCATTGAGCACTTGCCTTTCTAATATTAATATTGATATCTTTTTATATTAAACAGGTTGATTTCGATCGGCCTGTGACCAAGAAGTCTAACCAGTATAGAGTTCGACCGGTTAATCGGTTTCGGCCTTAGGCAAAAAACTAACAACCTGTCGGCCTTCGGCGAAAAAAGGCCGAAGCTAAACATTTACTTATTCACTTAAATTTAAAAATATTAAACTTTTTCATAAGAAAATATTTTATAATCTACAACAGTTTTGAATATCTTTCGGCCTATAAATTATCATTTTCACCTTTTTCAAATTTTATCAATTTAAGTAATGTGAAAAAAAGATTAGAATACTCTATGTGTCCTACATTTGCAGCTAACCGAGATTTTGCATGTTGAAATATATGTAAAGAGAGGCTTAAACTCGTTTTAGTGGATCTAAGTGGAAGCTATAAAACATTCGGGTTTCGGTTTCGTCCGAATTTAAGGATTTTGGCCGATGTTCGGCCAAAAAAAACGGCTTCGATCGATCTCTAGTCCAGTTGTTCTTAAGTGACGCCGTTACCAAGAATGGGGGATTTCATGCGAAGTGCGTCAATTTTTAAAACCGATATCTTGCAATCGGGATGATCGGAAGACATTTTATAGAAGTTGTGACACAAAATGTCAACCAAGTTGGTTAAGGGTTGTCTGAGTTTCAGGTTTTTGAGTTTTGAAATTTTGGTCAAACGGGCCTATTGTCCCATCCATATAAATTATTACCTATTGTATTTTGAAAATTTTGCCCCAAGTGTTTCTGATAGCATTTTCTTGAATCTTTTTAATAAAATAAAATAATTCACAAAAATATTTTATGTGATTTTTTTTGCGAAATTAAAAATAGTTATTCCATTTTTGGTAAAAACTATATTTAAATTTTTATTTTTTTTTTGCTCAAACGAAAGCTTATGTCATTTGCTATAATAATGTAACAGCAAACAATTTTAAAAGTTTGTTGTTATAAAAACAAGTTAGAACATTTTAGTCGGGTAAATCGACTAAGGAATACCCTCACTTTGTGAGTAATGTAATGTGGTAATTTTGTGAAGGAGGTTCCAATAGTGGCGGGGTAAAAAAAAATTATGGCTTTTAAAATTATGCATGGATTTTCTTCGGAATGTTCTCAATTTATTCACGACCGATGAGATTTTGGATAAAAAAATAAAAAATTTAAGAGCTGTGAATTTTTCGATATTATTAAGAGGTTTTAATTAAAAATTTATTACAATTCTCACAAAAAAATTGATTTTTCCGCAATATCTTGCAAGATATTGTTAAAACCGTTGATGGAATGAAAAATGATGTTAGAAGAAGATGAAGGCTACTTAATTTGGTATTGTCTAAAGCTTTTCTCTAAAGATAAATGATTCGCAAGTTATGCTAAAATATGTGCACCACTACTAACGAAAGCCTGAATCTCTAAAGATAAATGGTTCGCAAGTTATGTTAAAATATGTGCACCACTACTAACGAAAGCCTGAATCAGCCATCTAACACCGAGCCGATGGAACGAAGGCTTGATTATACCTGTACCATGAAAAAGGCGACCTACGGAAATGTAAAAATTGGCGCGGTATCTCACTGCTGAAAATCATACAGATGATATTAGCAAGTATATTATTAGATAGACTCTCTCCAATTAATGAAACATTAAGACAAGAGCAGGCAGGGTTACGAGAGGTTAGGTCATGTTTCGACCATGTTTCTACACTAAGAATTACAATCGAACAAGCCAGCGAAAATAAATCGTCCACATATCTGCTTTTTGTGGACTTTGAACGTGTTTTGATACCGTAAAAAGTCATCACATTTGGGAATGCCTGTTACGTAAAGGAGTGCCGATCTCAATCATTAATCTGCTCAAGAATGTGTACGATTATTCGGGAAACAAAGTATTACTTAAAGGACAAACATCAGAGAACTTCCAGTCCTATTTCTACTAATTTTGGATGATGTTATGACAGCAACAAATGAATCTGGGTGACGCAGACGACACACAGTGTCACGAGCGTGGCCAAAAATGGTAAGAGCTGATGTTGGAATTGTTGATTTTTTTTTACACAATTTTATGAAAAACACAACAACTAAAAAAAGTGTAAAATATTATCCAAAAATATTGAGCAGTTTTTGAGTTATTGTGGCTCAAAGTTATGGTTTGTTTGCAAAATGATAATTGTTAAGAAACACAATGAAATTTCGCATCGAGTAACAAGATGTTAAATTAAAATTTTTTGTTAACGGTTGGTACAAAATGCCATTGAAATGCAGGTGTGATACATACTGCTACAATTGCAACACTGTTATAGTTTACAAATATTGATCATATGTGATGTACCGTTAGAAAGAAGACAGGTCTGGTGTGAAGTCAGGTTTTGACAATATACACAAACTTGCGTAGACAATAAAAAAAACATCAAAAAACATCTCTCAAATTTTTTGATATTTTTTAGCTATAAGTATGTATTTTAGCATATATAAGTCTCAGCTGCACAGCTCTGCACAAATTTTATTGGTGAATCTTTTTATCCCCTCACCTTAGAGAGGAGGGTATATATCATTTGCTACGAGCCAAAAGCGTAACACATCGAAGGAGTGACCTAAGACCCTAAGTATATTCGGCGGATATCCGTTTTGGGTCATTTTAAGTCATTTGAGCAATGTCCGTCCGTCCGTCCGTCAGTGTGTCTGTTTGTCTGTCTGCCTGCTGGCTGGTGCGCACGATAACTCTTGAAAGGAGTAACCGATTGACTTCAAATTTGGTGTGCGGTAATATTTTTCTCTTTATCCGGCTAAGTTCGAAGATGGACCATATTGGTCCACTCCCTCTAGTTCCTCCCCCACAAAGGGTTAACTTTAAGTGAAATATTGATTCTTTAATAACTTCTATACTACTTACTCGAATCTTCTGAAATTTCACACATAGTATTAGTTTGCTAGTCGCTAACACGCCAAGAAAAATGGGAGAAGTGGCCACTCTCTTTTTGGTACCTCCCACACAAATGGACCATGTTAGACCAAAAGTTAACAGCATAGTGAGTAGTATATTTGTTCGTACTTACGAGTATATCTGTATTTATTACATATTATCTCAAATAAATAAAAAGTTCATTTCGCAATGTGTTAAAATGTATTATGATTTGCTGTAAATATATTATGGAAAACTAAATCGTTTTTTGAACATTTACTATTATGTCCAAAATGCATATGTGATAAAAATCCAAAAAATAAACGAAAATTAAAAACAAATCAAAATTGAAAATGAAGGTGAACTTACAAATTTGAGCCTGTTTTCTTTACAAACGATTCGTTCTGTAGCCAAATCGGACTAAACATATATATGGGAGCTTCACCTAGATCTGACCCGATTTTCTTGAAATTCGGCAATACTGGTCTATGGGTCAAGAAACTCTTCCATGCTAAATTTCAAAACAATTGGATGTAAAGTACAGCTTCTATAGGGCTAAAGAGACAAATCGGGCAAAACAAATATATGGGGGCTATATCTGTCCTTTAGTCAATTTTTCCAAAACTTCGTTTTTATTCTTTCCGACCGAAAAAAACGACTTATGCAAAATTTCATTCACCTGCGACGGCTCCTTCTATTTTTGGCCACCTCTTATATGAAATCACGACACTGTGCGACATCTGCTTACTGGCACATAGTTTAGAACATATACAGGAAAAACTACAGGCTCATAATCGGAAGGCCCAAATAGTTGGACTCAAGATCAACACAAACCAGTAAGATTGGATAACAACGAAATATCCAATGTATACTTTATCTAAAATTTGGACAAAATCGGACGAAACATATATATGGAAGCATTTCCTAAATCTGAACCGATTTTCTCTTTAAATTCGGCAATGTTGGTTCATAGATCAGTAAACTCTACCATGCTAATTTTCAAAACAATTGTATGTAGAATACAGCTTTTATAGGGCTCAATCGGACGAAATATATATATTGGAGCTATAGCTAAATCTGAACAGATTTCTTTTAAATTCCGCAATGTTGGTCCATGGATCATGAAACTCTGCCATGCTAAATTTAAAAACGATTGGATGTAAACTACGGCTTTTATAGGGCTAATGGGCCAAATCGGACGAAACTTATGTATATCGGAGCTATATCTACATAAATCTGAATCAATTTTCTTCAAATTGAGCAATGTTGGTCAGGTTGGCTAAAAAAAATGTGGATGTCTTTTAGTTATCCCGTGACCTAAAATAAAGGTCTTCAATACATGAGTCACACCCATACTCCTCTCCTCAAGCAGAAA
The DNA here is from genome assembly GCA_963930755.1 of Eudasyphora cyanicolor. Classification (NCBI taxonomy): domain Eukaryota; kingdom Metazoa; phylum Arthropoda; class Insecta; order Diptera; family Muscidae; genus Eudasyphora; species Eudasyphora cyanicolor. The sequence continues at coordinate 221,806,525 of OZ005736.1, forward strand.
ACTGCAAACCTTCGCAAATCGTGGTTTACGCCGAATTATCCGTTGCTTCTGGCCAGATATGATCAGTAACATCGATCTTCTACACCTGACATACCAATTTCCGATTAACATATATATTGTAATAACGAAATTTGGACGGATTCGATCCCAAAATGCAATAGCAAAAGCAGCTCTCACATGCAACCAACAAGGAATGCGGCGACAAGATCGACCCAAAATAACCTGGCGTACGAATGGCACAGGACAGAACCAGATGGAAATCTATAATCGACGCCGTTGGCACCCATTTTTGAAAATAGCGGATCATCAATTACATCAATACTATTTATCAGAATCTTCTGTAATTCCGCGCATAGAAATATTTTATCTGTAGCTATAACCTTGAGAAAATGGGCGAAGTTCCACGCACCTTTAGTGCTTCCTACACAAAGGGACCATTTCATACATAAAGATCACTTATTGTAATTTCAATACCAGTATATGAGTCACTCCATCGCGACACTGTGCTCCCAAGAGGAGTAAAAGGAACATATATGTATATATGAGTCATTCCATGCCAAACGGTGCGATTTTTGGCATCACTAGCTTGTTTGCTTCGAAAATTTGTGTATGTATTTTTCTCTTAAAAATATTTTATAAGTGTTTCAAGAAAAACCCAGTAAGAAAAGACAGAAAGTCGGGCGGGGCCGACTATATAATACCCTACACCTACCTACCAATGCGAAAATGGGCATTGCGATAAGAATTTGGCAGTGTTCATACATGTAATAAGCAAACTCTCTCTGCCGATTTTCGTACTGATCGGATATAAAACACGGTTTCTACAGTGCTTACATGTCAAATCGCGTGTAACATATATATTGGGACTATGTTTAAATCTGAACCGATTTTCCCCGAATTTGGCAGTGTTCATACATGTAATAAGAAAACTCTCTCTGTTAAATTTCGTACTGATCGGATATAAAACACGATTTCTACAGCGCTTAAATGTTAAATCGGGTGGAACATATATATGGGGGCTATATCTAAATCTGAACCGGTTTTCCCCGAATTGCTCAGTGTTTTTTCATGTAATAAGAGAACTTTCTCTGCCGAATTTCGTACAAGTCGGATATAAAATAGGGTTTCTACAGCGCTTTCATGTCAAATCGGGTGAAACATATATATGGGGACTATATATAAAACTGAACCGATTTTCGCCGAATTTGGTAGTGTTTATTCATGTAATAAGAGAACTTTCTCTGGCAAATTTCGTACTGATCTGATTTAAAATACAGTTCCTACAGCGCTTACATGTCAAATCGGATGAAACATATATATGGGGGCTATATCTAAATCTAAACGGATTTTCTCCGAATTTGGTAGTGTTCATTTACGTAATAATAAAACTCTCTCTGCCGAATTTCATAAAAATCGGATGTAAAATGTGGTTTCTACAGCGCTTACATGTCAAATCGGGTGAAACATATATATGGGGACTATATCCAAATCTGAACCGATTTTAACCAATTTCAATAGGGATCGTCCTTGGGCCAAAAAAGAGCACTATGCTAAATTTCATCACAATCGGACCATAAATACGACCTGCACTTTGATTACAAGAATACATGGACAGACAGACGGACAGACGGACATGGCTAAATCGACTCAGAAAGTGATTCTGAGTCGATCGGTATAATAAACAATGGGTCTGTCTCTTCTTCTTTTAGGTGTTACAAACAAATGCACAAAGTCATAATACCCTGTACCACAGTGTTGTGTAGAGTAAACAGATGGCGGAATTACGATTTTGTCTAAAAGGTTCGTTCAATCGCTTGTCTCCTCCTGAAATACCTGACCGATTTTGATGTACTTTACCTTGTTTTGAAGGTACTGTTACTAAATTTCAAGAAATAAAAGCCGTCTTATAACACCACATAATAATTTTTAAAGTTTTGTTAAGTCATATTCTTAGACTCTTTTTTAGCAACTGTGTGATTTTGGAAGTGTTGAAATGATGGGCCTATTTTTTAAGATTTTTTATCAAAACCCCTTCTGAAAAAGCAATCAAAATTTCTGTGAATGTATATAAAAGAGAACAAACTTTTTTTGCGGCATAACATTTTGCGGTCGATTTGGGTACATAGGATAATACAGATCTCAGGCTATAAATTAGTTTCAGGATTTACTCTAGTTCTCGTTATATACCGCTATGTGCAAAAATGGAGAGGTTGCATCACATATTTGAGAACAACACGAGAAAAATTGTCCCAATTGTTGCAGTTTAAAAAAAAATTGGAGATTGCATGGCCTTTAACTTTTCTAATAACATGTTTTCATCTGATGAACGGTTACATATATTTTTTAATAATTTCTAAATATATTTGTTATCGTAAAGCTTAGTGGACCATGAATAAAATGTGCCAATTCTGAAGAAAATCGCAGCATAATTTAAAACGTTGTAAGTAAACTACCCAAACCTTTCACGTTAAGTTTGCGCGTGATAAAAGTTTTTGAGATTTAATGATAGATTTGCTAAATTGATGATTTTCTTCAAAATTGCCTCATTTTATTCATGATGGATCAAGCTTTACGATAAAACCATGAAAATAAAATAATTTGGCATTTTGCTATGATTATGATAATTTTTTTTGAAAAAAATGTATGGGCTTTTGAAATTTTTAAGAAATGAAAAAAAATGAGTTTTTACGTTTTACGAGATAATTCTTAGGTGTAAAAAGTTTTTTGTAGACCTCAGTTATTAGAACACACACAAATGGATTTTAACACGACTTACACGCGCTGAACATTTTCTTCACACGATGTGGCCGACTTTGAGTCCCTCTAACTCCGCCCCTGTCTGACATAGGCGTCCCAAATATAAAACTTAACTTCTCTAACACCTTTTCATCTACCATTCCAAGTTTGGTCGCAATCGGTTGTTTGGTTAACTTATATATGATTGTTATACAAAATCGCGACAAAATCTTCTTTTTTTTGGCTACCCACACTCAGTATTGCAAAATTTTTGCGAATAGCCATTCATTTATTGTTTAACAATAGACAGTTTGGCGTTTAGTTTCAAAATATTTTAATTTGAATAGTGTTCAATATTATTTTTTTTTTTTTCAATATAAACTTAAATTCGAACAAAACCTGCTATATGAGTACTTATAAATTCCACAAAACATAGACAATTTACGAAGGAAAAAAGGGCTATATTTCAGAACTTCGCGTTTAATGGATTATATTCAAATTAGAACAAAAATTCGCTGAAGCTCAAATAATGTGAGAATAATGGCCAATTCCACAATCTCCGGTTATCCTACCGTTAGAGCTAACCTACAGTTATAGCTGTCAAATTGTATGAAATATTTATTTTTTAACTGTGATTTAGCTCTAACCGGAGGTTGTTAAATTGGGTGTTGAACTGATTTTTTGCTCTACTGAAAAATTTGTTTTTTTAATATATGCACAAATGGATATAAGTGATCGATATACCATATTACATTACTACACAGTGAAGTATGCCCTAGTCGGCTTACGCGACTAAAATGTTCTTACTCGTTTATTTCTTCTCTAGGCTTTCTTCTCTAGATAATTTAACTGGGATATGATGGTACTCATGAAAGGATGGCCAATACTCTTGAGTTCAAAAGGTCAAGTACTTATTATGTCATAGCTGTCATATGTGATAGGGGATAGTCGTGCTTTTGCTTGCGTTTTTTTTATACCAAAATCATAATAATGACATTTGAAATTTTAAGATTTCAATAAAAATAACAATGAAATTAAATATGGGACATGGGATGACATGTTTTAGATAAGAACTGCTTACGTTAGCGTAATGTGAATACTGCTTGAATTGTTTGAGAGAAGAAGAAGTTTAAAAATTTTTCAAAGAGTCAGGTCAACATAAACCTGACCAAAACTTTAATAAGTTTATATAGGGTTTTAAAATAGGCACATAACAATTTCGTATCTTTATATCAACGCAACCTCAAACATTTTTATTATCTTTCTTGGTAAAGTTCACTGGAAATCATTAAAAATTACTACACGGGGCAAAATCGCGTTTTTTGATATGCTTGAATCGAAAGAAAAAATATTTGGAACACAAATTATTAAATATTATATATTTCTGAGCAAATAAATTTTATTTGAAAATCAATAAAATATATTTGGAACGCATATATTAATATATTACAACAAAATATATTTGCAAACTAAATTTCTCAAATAAAGTATATGTTTAAGTACAAATAAAATTATTGTTTAGGAATTTCTCCAAATATATTTTATTTAAAAAAGGTTTTCAAATCTTTTGCTCACTTTTTCGAATTTCATTTTTATTTTTTCTTGGTTACCAATTGTACCTCTCATTTATGGTAACATATGCAGCATTGATTTCTGTTTCAAATCAATCATTTCAATTTTCTGAGTATTCCAAGCCATCATTAGTTGTCAATCCACCATAACATTTATTTTGATCCCAGATTATAGGATTTCAATTATTATTTCTTATTTTTACGAACATTAACATTTCTAAAAAATACTTGGAATTACTGAACGATATAAAACAATTTAGATATTTTCTGAATACTTAAATGCAAATTGTTTGGTTGCTTCGGAAATAATAGTCCCAAATAAAAACAAATTAGGAGTAAACAAAGATTTGTTTAGAACAACATCTTCCCAAATATATTAGCTTTGTGTGTACCAAATATTATATGTTTAGAGTGTACCCTAAACATATATATGTTTCAAGCCCAATATGGAACAATATACTACAGAAGCTATTTTTTTTCAGCGTGTACCAAAATGAAATTCTGAGCTTTATCCAATTTTCGGCCGTAATGATCGTCCCACCCGACAGGCTGTGCGTGCTATGGTGGATAAATTTAAATCCAAATTTTTACTTTTGGATGTTCCGGCGACAAAGAGTTGCCGTACCGCTCGAAGCGACGAAAATTCGCAGCCGTAAGTGTATCCGTTCAAAATGAGCTAAATCAGACCATTCCACGTCGTTCTCAGGAATTTGGCATCTCTCAAACCACACTGTGGCGTATTTTGCGAAAAGATCTTGGACTTCATCCTTATAAGATCGTACTGACTCAAGAACTAACGCCACTTGATCATTTGAAACGCCGAAATTTCTCCGAATGGGCTCTGGCAAAGTTAATGTTATGTCCATAATGGATAATGGATAAACATATGGCTCCACCCTTAGAGAAGAAGGATAGAGAAGAAAACGAAAAAATTTCATTTTCAAATTTATCTTTGGAACTTTACGAGATAAATTAAGCCTGGAATATTTGACACCACACTAGAAAATGTCTTTAATACGTAATAAGGAAGAATCACTTTATTCCCATTCCAAATTTTTACATACCAAAGGTACCAATTTTGGCGTTGTGTACACGCTGAAAAAAAATCGCCTCTGTAGTATATTGTCCCAAACATATTCTGCTTGAAACATATATACTTTAAGAGTGAACTTCAAATATACAATATTTGACACATACAAATATTGTATGTTCGGGAGGATGTTGTTCTAAACAAAACTATGTTTACATCCTAATATTTTTTATTTGGATATGTTATTTCCTGAACAAAGATCTATTTGCGTGAATATATATCTATTCTTTAATTGCTTTAAGTTGTCAGCAATTGAAAGGTAATTTTTAGAAAGTTTTATTGTTAGTAAAATTTCTTTATAATTCAAAATAATGACTTGGAATAGTTAGAAAAAAAATAGTTTCAAATAGAAGTTAATGCTAAGTATTCCATTTTTAATAGAAATGCATAATTCGAAAACAAAGAAAAATTCGAAAAATTCAGCAATGTTTTGAAAATCTTTTTTAATAAAATATATTTGGAAATATTCATAAACAATAATTTAATTTGTATTTAAACACATACTTTATTTGAGAAAATTAGTTCGCAAATATATTTTATTCTAATATATTAACATATGGGTTCTAAATACATATTATTGATTTTCAAATAAAATTTATTTGCTCGAAAATATATAATATTTAAAAATTTGTATTGCAAGTATATTTTCTTTCGATTCAAACATATCAAAAAAGGCGATTTTGCCCCGTGTAGCACCGTGCCTGCATGTTATGTGAGGCCAAAATTTTAAACATAAGGTCGCCATTGTTTTTGAAGTTTCAGCTACCAGATCGAAGGGAAGACCATTTATTGCCTTTCAGTAGTAGTAAAATGGCTAAATGTATACACGCTGGAAAAATCGCTTCTTCAGTATATTATCCCAAACATATTCTGCTTGAAATATATAAATGTTTAGGATACATTCGAATTATATTATTTTTGTCACATATGTACAAACATTATATATTTGGGAAGATGTTCTTCTAGACAAATTTTTGTTTCAGTCGTAATGTTTTTTATTTGGGACTATTATTTACGAAACCAATATTTATTGTCGTTTAAGTAGGCAGAAAATATATCAATACCTAGTATATAACTAGACAAGTTTTATGCTTTTATATTATTTTCAGAAATCTTAAATGTTCATAAAATTTCATTATAATTGAAATGCTTGATGCAATGGTAACAAATGACTTGGAAGAAAGAGAATTTTAAAATTAGTGATATAAAACCAAAGCAATTGATACGTATGTCATTTTCAATAGTAAGGTATAACTCGAAATCAATGAAAAATTAAAAATGTAATTCGAAAAATCTACAACATTTTGAAAAGCTTTTGTAAACAAAATGTATTTGGGGAAATTTCTAAACAATAATATTATTTGTATATAAGCACAGATTTTATTTAAAAAAATAAGTTTGGAAATATAATTTGTTGTACTATATTAATATATGCGATCCAAATAAATTATATTTATTTTCAAATACAATTTATTTCCGCAGAAATATATAATATTTAAAAATTTGCGTTCCAAATATATTTTCCTTCGATTCAAACATATCAAAAAGATTTTGCGCCTGGTATGGTTCAAAATTTCCTCTTTTTTTATTTATTTTTGACAGTGGTATATTTATCAGCGGACATAAACATTTATAATATGTTCCAGCTGGAATTGTAATTAGCTTTATTACTTCATAAGCTGAACGAATTAAATATGTACACAAATATACTCAGAAAATCTGAAGCCTTAACACTTTTGTGGATTCTGGTGAGTGTTATAATGGCGAAAGTCATTAACACTTTGTCCGCAAACGTTGGCCAGGGTTATAACGAATAATCCACATACCATTAGGCCGAGGTGTAAATGCGATATGGAAAATTAATCCTTTCTTATATATGGGGCAAAATTCCTCAAATGTCCCAGGTAAAAAATAAAAGTTGTCCGATTTGTCTGAATTTTTACTCGTTTATTGTTCAAGCATAGAAAGTCGGAGAATGCTAATATTGGGTCAATCGAACAGCGATTGGCCAAGTTATTGGACATTCAATTCGGAAAAAAGCAATATTTTTTGTCAAAATAGAAATTTTCAAACTCGTTTTTCACATACAAATAAAGATTTTAGAGCAGTGCGTCAAATGACACTCTGGAGGGATATTTCATGGACTCTCTTGCAGATAAAAAACTAATTTCGTAAAGTTGCATTTTGGACAATTCTTTTGCATTAAAAAAAATATTTCGCAATATCAAAAATATATCACGAAATTTTTTTTCTGCAATATTTTTAAAGGAATCTTTGACATGTTTGTTAGTTCATATCAAATTTGTGGTATGTACTTTTTCCACAGCAAAAAGATATGATATTTTAAAAAAAATAGTTCGAAAAATTACAGTCAATGTTAACAAAGTTTGTTAAAATCAATACTGCACAGTATGTAAATCACATTGATACATCTCCAAAGTGTCAATACTTCACGATCCATGTACTTTCATGTAGTGAACACTCAATGATCATCCGGTTTGATTAACTGTTTAGCTAGTGCCTTTGCAATTGGATTGAAGCTACTTCGTATTTCAAATAATTTTACCATTCAATAAATAAATTTCGTTTATATACGAAATTAAACGTATACATATCGATGGCTTATATCCAAAATGGGCTATATTAAAAAACCCAATTTTTCAGGAGGGCAAAAAAACTGTTGAATTTTATTATTTCGCGATTTTTTTTCATTTAATAATGCAACACAAAATCATTCATATGACTACCAAGACTGGCTCGGCAGTACCTCATCCGCTCATCTCAATTTTTCAGGACATATTCTATTGCTTCGAGTCGAATCTCTTCAATGGCAACTTATGGTGATTTCGTTTCTGAAAAATAATATCACTACATCATGTTGCTACATTTTAAAAATTCCCACTGCACATACTGCTAATTTCGCATTTTGCATGCGAACAATCGAACAAAAATCGTGCGGTGAGTAAAACCCATTCCTACATTATAGCGCAACCATTTGATAGTGCATTAAGCATGTACGCTTTCAATTAGGCTTGGTTCTGAAGTTTGGTTTTTGACGGTGCAACACTCCACATCGTGGACTGGGCTGAGTGTGGAAAATAGATATTTTCGCATTTGCGGAGTGTAATAATTTTACAAACCCGTTCGTACGGCTGCACCATTTTTACAAACTAACCTAAAAATGCGGTTTTAGTGTAAAATGTAGAAAAATTTTAAAAATTTTTTACACAAACGAAATCATCATTAGTTTTCATGTTTCAACGCTTCAATTGTCTTTGGATGCTTTGCATAGCATTTATCCTTAATGGGTTCTCACCGAAAATAATCCAAAGGACTCAAATCACAATGCAAGGTAATCGGTAATTCAAATTTTAAATGGCCCACCCTTTATAGTGAAAGTAGAAAATCTGGTAAAAAATCCAAAGTGACGTATGGAAGAAAAGTAGACCTTATAGAGATGATCCGCGAGGTATCATACGTAAAGATAGGATAATAAATATGGAGTCAGTGGCAAAAATACTATTTTAGTGGAGTGTAGGGTGAATGTGAAAACAAAGTGATTTTATTCTTCCTTAAAAAGCTTCAACATTTGCTAGAGAATCCCGCAAATTTAATTTGTTGATGCTGGACCGAACTGCCATAGTGATTGTGCGTTTGTGACATTGGGTTATTCATGTGTGTGTGAGAGAGAGACAGAAAACGAGGTCAAAAGAAACTAGTCGAATTTGACTTTTAAACCCTATGTAACTTTTTTGTTTGTGAATAAAACTGAGTACTTTAAAGACAAAATTTAATTATTTTTAATTGCCTTTATTATCGTTTCAAAATAAGTCCAAAACAAGGGGGGTAGAAAACGAGATAATAGAGGTCAATTATCGAATTTGACCTCGGAGTCAAAAATGGCCAGTGGACGAAATATAGCCCTTTCCAAAACGTGAACAACGGTATACATCCCGTTACGATCGGACTTCAAATAGCAACACAGGATAAAGAAAACTAAAAGGGCGGTATGTAGGGTGCACCAAAAAAATTAAAAATTTTTTTTCTGAAATTGTCTTTGAATAATCTTCAAATCTAGGGGGTGACAAACGCAACTTATTTTTCTTCGTTGGGCATCGACCCTATCTACCGTACACTGACAAAGTTTATAGAAATACATGTAAATAATTTTCTGATTTTTTAGAATTTTGTTATTTTTTCGAACTAAATTTGCTAAAAAAATCATATCTTTTTGTTGCGGAAAAAGTACATTCCAAAAATTTGATATGAGCTAACAAACATGTCAAAGATTATTTTAAAAATATTGCAGAAAAAAAATTTCGTGATATATTTTTGATATTGCGAAATATTTTTTTTAATGCAAAATAATTGGTCCAAAATACAACATTACGTAATTAGTAGTTTATCTGCAAGAGATTCCATGAAATATACCTCCAGAATGTCATTTGACGCATTGCTCTAAAATCTTCATTTGTATGCGAAAAACGCGTTTGAAAATTTCAATTTTGACAAAAAATATTGCTTTTCTCCGAATTGAATGTCCAATAACTTGGTCAATCGCTGATCGTTTGACCCAATATTAGCATTCTCAGAGTTTCTATGCTTGGACAATAAACGATTAAAATTTCAGGCAAATCGGACAACTTTTATTTTTTACCTGGGACACTTGAGGAATTTTGCCCCATATATATAACCTACAGACCAACCAAGAGAAATGTTGTTGCTTAAACAAGATTAAACCACCAAGTATCTTTTCACAAACTTTTTAATTAAAGCTGCAAACATTCCTTTTTAGGGATGACAAAGTAAACCAAAAGGATGGTTGTTTTGTAGAGAGGAGGTGGTTGTGCTGTATAAATACAATAAAAAATTTAAAGAGGTTTTGCTTCAAATAATTAAAACGCCCAACGGCCCAACAATTACCGGCTGCGAGTGATCCGCATGGAAAACATTGTGTTTTACAGCGGAAACAATGTAAGATAAATGTCAAACTTGTGTGCGAGGAAGACGAAAAAGCAAGAAAAAGGATGCCAAACAACAGCAACAACAAGAAATAAACTAAATTCAGAATAATGAACGCTAAATTAAAGCAGTCCTTAATGGCAGACTACGAGTAAAAACGTTTGTTCGTACATTCGGTGTTTCCTTTTTCGTTTGCTGTTGCACGATTGTATGCCACAGGCATCTTTGATAACTACATCAGCACCGGAGCACAGTGGTTAAGAATCCATTTAAATTTTGTTTTGGTAAAGAGTAATATGCTAACATTTAAAAGCAACTGGTACAAAGTGGGGCCTTGCTACTTGCCAAAAGTGTAACACATCGAAGGAGTGACCTACGACCCCAAGTATGTTTGGTGGAAATCCGATTTGGGTCATTTTAAGTCAGTTTAAGCCTGAAAAAGACAGACGTTCTTCAGGGGCTTAAGGCGAAGCCCTGATAAAGGTATGAAGCCATAGGTCTTCCCAAATGATTGCATATTGCATGTCAGAACATTGTGCTAATATTAAAAATTTTTAATAAAAATAAATTTTTATTTTTATTTTAGTTTAAATGCTATAACACAAAGAAATAAATCAATTCCATGAATAATTTTAAAACTAAAGATGTGCAAATTTCAACTAGTTCTCCGGCAAGAATCTGAATTTGGACTTCCTTCCGGAGCTCTTTTACTTCATTCTCCAAATCTTAAAATATAAACATTGAGAAAATATTTACTCGTAGTATAACACATCACCAGAACCCACTTCAACTCACTTCAAAAACAGAACTTTTTCGCACTTTATTTAATTGCAACTTCACACCCGAACGGATCAACGCTACAACAGAAACTGATGCCAACTGATAGCGTTTTATCAAAAATAATAAGATAGTCATCCCAGAGCGACTAAGTTGTCAGGTACGAACGAATAGAAATTTCAACGAGTAGGACTTCAAAAAGTGAGGTTTTCCGCGGATTCCAGACCGATTTTCCCGAATTTTTTGTAATTGTCACAATTAAAAAATTAATATAATTGATTAGTGTAAAAAATATTCAAACTATGTTCGCGGAAATGTTTTTTTTTGCGTGTGACAGTTCATTCCTATTCGTTCGTAACTGATAGATTTTGACGTTTAGGGCTGACGGCACATCTGTATAATTTAAGGTCTGTGCGTTTTATTAAAACTGGTTTTTGTTTTGTTTCTAATTGCCCTTTTCATCCCCCCTCGATGTTCTTTTTTGTATGTACGAACCTACAGGAATGGAATTTAACAAGAGGCTTCGTCACGTGGCTTTTATTTTTTATAGACCGATATTTTGTATTATGCATCACAGTTATAGCTTAATTATTGATTGGAAATTGAAAAAAAGTTAAAAAGAGTGTGAAAAACAATTTAATTTAAACAATTAAACCAACGTGACGAAGCATGTTGTTAATGTTAACGAGAAAATCTTTTTATTGCTGCTCTTTCATTTGTTGTACTAAATCACGTTGGGCGATGAACCACTCGATATTGCTAGCCCTCTGCCTTCGTTTTGGAAGGCCTGTATCAGGCTATCGAAAAGGAAGCTTCTACATTGGTAGAGGTAGTGCCTCCCCCTTGTTGTTGTTGTCCTAAAATACGCCTTGGCATCTGAACAAGGAATATTAGCCCTATACTTTTGAGTGCCAACTCTTCTAGGTAGTGCAGCTTCTATCCCAAAACTTCTTGCAAGTTGTGTGGATTCTTCAAACAGTTGATCAAACTCCGCATCTGAATTTCTACACATGTCACTTAATTTAGTCGTTGCCAATTTTTTGATTTCGTAAGCCTTTATTATATCTAGGTTAATCGTTTGCAAATACCGTGATAAGTTCTGTGTAATGGCCAAAACCGTACTGCTTATTACCACACCCAATATAAAGCCAAATTTACATACACTGTTGTGCAAACTCATTCCATCCCTGCAACCTACATGTTAAAAAGGTAGATAGATAAGAAATCATAAATGTAATTTTAACTTAATTTTCGCCATATCTGGTTATCATAAATTTAAAGCCAACCATTAATTACACCGGTCGACAAAAACAACATTTTTTCTTGGGTTTCTGTTTTAATGCATAGATTCTGATTCTAGACGCCAAAAAACGTCAAAATCTCCAATCTTAGCTTCTAAAGTTTGTTTTTGTAAATTTTACATCGATAAGAAAGTTTTAAAGTTAAAACCTTACTAAATTAGCTAAAACTTTTTAAATTATGCATCGATTTTCTTCGGAATGGGCTCGTTTAATTCATGGCCGAACAGACTTTGCGATAAAATCATAAAAATATAACATTTGTTCATTTTTAGATTGTTTTATGGGAGTTTTATTTAAAAAATATTAAAATTTTATCAAAAAATCACATTTTTTGCAATATTTTGTAATACTCGTATATCGTCGAAACCGCTGAATGGATGGAAAATGGTATTATATGAAGTTGAATTCTTTAAAACTTTCCTCAACCAAATCGGATAAATGGTTCTCGAGTTATGCCAGTTTATGTGGTTCAACCACTAATTTCTTTCCATATCACAGGTTATCGCGAGAATTTAAAGAGACGACCCTTTAGGCTAAGAAAAAAGAGAGGTTGAACCACATATTATGGCATAACTAGAGAACCATTCATCCGAATTGGTTCAGGTAGGCTTTACAAACTTCAGAATTAAGTAGCCTTCGACTTCGCACAATACAATTTTCCATCCGTTCAGCGGTTTCGACGATATCTTACAAAGTATTGCAAAAAATCATATTTTTGAGAAAATTTTAATAATCTTTTATATATAAAATCCTTTGTACGTTTGTTAGTAACGTATGATCTCCGAAACCATTTGTGTTTTAGTATTATTTTTACCGCGATTAATTGCGGAGTGGTCAAGTTATTTGCAAAATTCGCATTTCCAGAGCGATTCGACTGAAATTTAAAATGTATGTGTGGTTTGTCTTGATAATAGTTTGTATTTATGATTCTAACTGGTAGATGGCGCTGTAGTGCACATATGGTCAGTATACATTTTTTTAATGACTTTTCCTGAAACTCAGGTGTATGTATTTTTGAATAAAACATCAATGAATAAGAAACCAATACATTCCAAACAGGACGGGCAGGACAACGTCTGCTGGGGTCAGCTAGTTTTTAAATAAAGCCTCATAAAAACATCTAGAAACGCATAATTGTCATATTTTTGTGATTTTATCGTGAACTCTGAAAGGTTATGAATAAATTGAGACCATTCCGAAGAAAATCGATTCATTATATAAAAAGTTTTAGCGAGGAAACCATGCACTTTTCTTATTTTTAGTTGTTATTACTTTTACTGTTACCATTTTTTACGCTTTTATATTGTTTTTTTAACGGCCTTCCAAATTTTGTTCGTATTGTTTTGAGTGAATTTGAAAATTGAAAACAGTTTATGCCTATGTTTAAAACATTTCGGGGGGGCCCGGGCCCCCCCCCCCCTCTGGATACGTCCCTGCTCACAAATTGACCATATTGCACCAAAAGTAAACAGCTTATAACTTTAGTACAAGTAAATGCTTTAAATTTATTATCCTGGTCGGCTGGTTGGTACAATCGAATCGTCCCTACATTTAAAGGAATTCATTATGGTGGTCCGTCTTGATATTGCTGGGGCTTTTAACAACATTCACTCAGATGCGCTGATTGCGGTACTGTCGCATCTTTATTAGACTAATTCAGCATTTGCTCATAAGAAAACAAAAAACAGCTAGTCTCGGTGCCACAACGCTAGCGAGATTTGTAAACACTAATTTAAATCAAGAGGTGAATGGAATTCTGTTAGATCTACAACGTTGTGGCTGTATAGTCGTGGCATATGCGGACGACTCTGCAATCGCAGTAATTGGCAAATTCCCCAGCGTGTTCAGAGACTCCGAATATTCTCTCTTTTTTTTTACCGATAAACTTCTATTACACTGGGCAAAATTCCCTTTTTTGATATGTTTGAATCGAAAGAAAATATATTTGGAACACAAATTTTGAAATATTATATATTTCCGAGCAAATACATTTTATTTGAAAATCAATAAAATGTATTTGTAACTCATATGTTAATATATTAGAACAACATATATTTGCGAACTAATTTTCTCAAATAAAATATGTGTTTCAATACAAATAAAATTATTGTTTATGACATCTCCAAATATATTTTATTTAAACAAAGATTTTCAAAACGTTGCTTAATTTTTTGAACTAATTTTTTCCTTCGGTTTTTAATCATTTTTTCTAACTATTCCAAGTCAGTATTTGTTGTCAATCCTTCAAGCAATTTATTGTTATAAAAGATTTCAATTATAAAGAAATTTTACAAATATTTAAAATTTCTAAATATTAACTTTTAATTGCTGAAAACTTAGAGCAATTAAAATATCGATATGCTTTTATGCAAATCAATCTTTGTTTGGGAAATAATAAATCGAAATAATAAATATTAGGATGTAAACATAGTTTTTTTAGAACAACATTCTCCTAAACATATAATATTTGTGTGTGTCAAATATTATATATTGGGAGTGTACCCCAAATATATATTTGTTTCAAGCAGAATATGTTTGGGACAATATACTAGAGAATCGATTTTTTTTCAGCGTGTATGAACTACTGTGCGATAAATGCAACAGACAGCACCCGAAGTAGGAACAGCTGTGTCAGTAGTTGCAACATTCATCCAAATTCATTTTCCGCAGAAAGAAACAACTGAAAAATGAGATAAAATGAAGTTAAAGCAAAGTACGTATGTTAAACTCCTACGTGACCGTGAGCATTAAAGCTTTGTTAAGCAGAACGACGAGAAAAGTTCATCGTAATAAACATCACCGTGATGCGTGATGAGGGTGAAGGGGAGTAAGAAGACAAAACCATAAATGGAAAACCCTCAGGGGAAGGAGATAAGGTGAAATTCTTCACCACTTCCCGCGGAAAGATAATTTTAAGATAAGCAGGTCTTTATTGACATCCACCTTGAAAAATTCATTTTATTTACAATATGTTTCATGCCAAAAGCAAATAATTCTGGTTATGAAATATATTTGAAATTTAAAGTGACACTAACATATTTCATTTTAAATTTCTTAGTGCTATGGTAACATGAAGCAGTGATTTAAAGTAAAATATTTTTAAGGCTACCAGAATCATACGGACATGCAGGTATTTTTTGGATAAAATAAAGCGGATAATTCTTAGATTGTTTCATTATTGGATAATTTAAAGCCATATCAGTTTTCATTTATTTAATTCACAATGGTTTCAGGTTAGGTTAAAGGACGCACAGCACTCTATCAATAGCTGGCGTGTTCTGCTTCACTCGGAGACCGGTAGGTCCATTGTGTTTGTCCTGGAAAATAATAGAATAAAAGAGAGTATATAATGGGTGGGGTTAAGGGATTGAAAAGGGTGGAAACAAAATGGGTGTCCCATGCCGTTTAGGCAAATGGATGAATAGTTGTCATCTCAGCCATTCCAGGCACCTAATGAAGTAAAGGATTCTGTCGATGTTGTGTAATGACAGAGCTTCGAGATCTGCTATAATAAAGTCACCTAGATAGCGGTTTCTTCTTCTAGATAGTGAAGGACATTAGCAGACAAGGTGCTCAATCGTATCCAGGTCCTCCTCATCTGCACAGAGCCGACAGTAGTCCTCGGAATCACGTTGCCAATTTGATGTTAGTGCTCCAACATTACAGTGACCTGTGAGTACGCCCGAATATCCCTCTTTGTGAGGTTCAACAAATCGTATCGTTTTCCAGGATGGCAAAAACCTCAGCCTGAAAAACACTGTAGGTATCAAACAACCTATAAGATATACCTATGCCAAGACATTCACTAAAGATGCCTGTCCCGTGCCTACATCCATTTTTGATCCATCTGCCCACCGCCCAACCATTCTGTCCTAGAGGATATCGTCATGTCCAACCTGGAAAAGTTTAGAACTGGCGACAAATAGTCCGTTTGTTCTGCTATTTCCCTCAGTTTGGTGTTGACCGATGCCTCATTCAGGATTTTCGAGTGACCCCAGTCTGAGTTGCGCCACATATGTGACTCGCAGAGTATAATTACATACTTTATGAATTGACCAATCGGTTGAAGGTTCAGTAAAGTATTTATTGCCGCCTGTGGTGTACTCCTTCTCTAGCCGGTAATGAACAAGAATGCGATCCTTTGAACTAGATAGTTTCCTATAAGCACCTTGAGTAAGATCAGTAATGGTTGAGAGAAATTTGCCTCCAGCCATGATTACAACATCATCGGCATATGCCACAACTTTCACTCTTTCCTTTTCGAAGGATCCGAGTATCCCGTTTATGACCAAAAGCCACAGGAGAGGTGATAGTACCCCTCCCTGTGGGGTTGTCCTGGTCACAATCTTCCTAATAGAACCCTCTGCCAATGTTTCGTTGATGATCCTGTTTTTCAACATTGAATCAATCCAGTAAACCAGCAGAGGAGATGCGCCCATATCCAACAAGGAGTCGTGTATGGACTCCAATTTCACATTTTTAAAGGTCCCTTCTATATCAAAGAAGGCAGCTATAGTGAATTCGGATTTTCCTAAATTTCGTTCAGTGTAACCAACCACGTCATGTAGAACACTATCAACAGAGCGACCCTTGATGTATGCATCTTGACAGTTATTGATTAATGATGTGTGTAAACGATCCCTGATATATATGTCCATCAGTTTTCCAAAGTTTTTAAGTTTTTAGGCGTTGAGTGACTGGGTTTTCCCGCTTTGGGGATGAATACCACACTGACCTCACGCCACGTTGAAGGTATAAAATCCCTAAAAAGCCTAAAAATTCGCGACAGCATATTCATTGCTGTGGTCCCTGCATTTTGAAGCATGGCTGGTGATATGCCGTCTGGTCCTATTAATTTATACGGTTCAAAAGAATTAATAGCCCACAGTATTTCTCATCGGTTGCTAGGTCATTTACCATCGAAGACTCGCGTTCATCGCGCTGTGGTATACTTAATCCGGTACCGACGTTGAGAATGTCCTATTGGACAAGGTTCGAGCACTCGGGAAAGTGTGTCGTGGTGAAGAGGTCCAGACTTTCCGAGCTAGACTCGGTCCAAGTTCCATCTTCCTTATTAATGCTGCCAAGCGCCTTCGGGTATTTTTAAAGTAATCGTCGGAATCTGGAAGACTCATTAACACCTTCTATGCTTTCACAGAAGTTGTTCCAGGAGGCTCGTTTGACCTTATTTTTGTACTTATTGAAAGATTTCTTGTTGCAATACAATCTTCTGGCATTCTGCCGTAAATTACGAAGGCCTTTGGTCCACCATGCACGTTGGGACCTTTTACCTGGATACGTAAGGGGGCATGTTTTCTCAAAACTGCTGCTTCTAGCTAGGTGTTGTCGGCGAAGTTATGCTTCATCGAAAGGAGCTGCCTATCAGCAAGTTCATTAAACTGAGCCCAGTTAGTTTTCTTCGGATTTCTGAAGGGGGCTTCATTACCTGTTACCATATTCAGATCGAAGAGAATGTATCTATGGTCCGAGAAGTAGTTCTCCCTGGACACTCCGAAAGAACATTATCATCAAGATTTTTCAATGTTATGTCTATTACCTCCGATTTATTTTTGACTTGAAAGGTTGGATCCTTACCAACGTTGCAAATCCTTAGTCCAGAATTAAAAATAAAATCATAAAGTGACTCACCTAGATAGTTCATATCTGAGCTTTCCCATAGAGATTGGTAAGCATTGACGTCGCATCCTATGATCAGCCTTGTTTTACGGCGATTGTTATGCACCAGCTTTCTTGCTGACTCATTTGTACATTGTACATTGCTCAGTCCAGTTACCTTATTCTTAACGATATAGGGTTCCTGGATTAGAGATATGTCCACTGAAGAATCTGAGAGGGCAATAAGAAGTTCGTTCGAGGCAGCTATAGAATGATGCAGATTAATCAGCACTACTCTTAACTTGCTCGAGCTAGTTCTCTTTTGAGGTTTGAATGCGGAAGTGGCAGTAGCCACATCCCCATCATACCTTGTCCCCTCTCTCTCTCTTAAGTAATCTTCTGATTTTTGTCAATGGAAGCTTTAAAGATCAGACTACCACTCTCAGCACAGGCCTTAGTTGATTGGATCGTCCAAGGAGCTGTGCTGAGACCAATTTCAATTAGCTTCGCGAGCGGTTTCAGTGGATCAATCTGACCTGGTTCAGTTGGGATCCACGATTCACAATACTGCTTGGTTAATTGAATGCAAAATTAAAACATTTTCTGGTGCAATAGTTTTACATTAGAATTTCTGTTTCCTAAAATGTTTGCTTTTTATACCCTACACCACACTGTGGTACAGGGTATTATAACTTTGTGTATTTGTTTGTAACACCCAAAAGGAGAAGAAATAGACCCATCGTTTATTATACCGATCGACTTAGAATCACTTTCTGAGTTGATTTAGCTATGTCCGTCTGTCTGTCTGTCCGTCTGTCCGTCTGTCCGTCTGTGCATGTATTCTTGTAATCAAAGTACAGGTCGCAATTATGGTCTGATCTCGACGAAACTTTACACATATCTTTTTTTTGGACCAAGGATGATCCCTATTGAATTTGGTTAAAATCGGTTCAGATTTAGATATAGCCCCCATATATATGTTAGCCCCGATTTGACATGTAAGCGCTGTAAAAACTGTATTTTATATCCGATCGGTATGAAATTCGGCAGAAAGAAGTTTCTTATTATATCAATGAACACTATTAAATTTGGAAGAAATCGGTTCAGATTTAGATATAGCCCCCATATATACGTTACCCCCGATTTGACATGTAAGTACTGTAAAAACTTTATTTTATATCCGATCAGTATGAAATTCGGCAGAAAGAGGTTTCTTAGTATATGGATGAACACTATTAAATTTGGAAGAAATCGGTTCAGATTTAGATATAGCCCCCATATATACGTTACCCCCGATTTAACATGTAAGCGCTGTAAAAACTGTATTTTATATCCGATCAGTGCGAAATTCGGCAGAAAGAGGTTTCTTATTACATGAAGGAATACTTCCAAATTTGGAGAAAATCGGTTCAGATTTAGATATAGCTCCCATATATATGTTACTCCCGATTTGACATCTAAGCGCTGTAGAGACTGTATTTTATATCCGATCAGTACGAAATTCGACAGAAGGAGGTCTTTTTACATGAATGAGTATTAAGGGAAGATCGGTTCAGATTTATATTAAAGCTCCATATATTTGGTATCAAGAAAGAAGTTTCTCACTTTAGGAACGAATATTGCTTAATTTAGCGATTATCGTTTCAGAATTTACCAATTTCTACCCATTTACCAATTATTCCAAATTATTATGGCAATGACCCTTTTCGCATTGTTAGGGAGGTGTAGGGTATTATATAGTCGACACCGCCCGACTTTCTGCCTTTCCTTACTGGTTCAATATTGCAAAAATGTAACGTCTGCTGAGAAATCAAAGTGTCAACTAGAACTGGGATATGTCCATTGCAATTCACATCTACTTCGATGAATATTAATTTGAATTCGTACTTGTAGCGACGACAATTAGAGACCATTTACGAAAAAAATGACAAGTTACTTTGACAAATACACATTCACCTTAAAAATTCTTTGACTAGGGATTCCGATAGAAAATGGGACATATCGGTCCAAGTTTTGATATAGCCCTCCTTCCGATTATACATCGTCCCTATAGAAAATGGGATACATCGGTCCATGTTTTTGATAATATTTTTCTTTATAATATAATGTCCTAAACACGAAAAACATTAAAAAATTAATGGTAATTTTCGATTTTCTTGGTGGTTGTCTTTACTATTTGGGCCATAATTTTTGTTGTATAAGATCGATCAAAACAGGACGTACCTTTAAATTAAATTAAATAAGGATTATATTGAAAATATCACTTTCACGTACGAGTAAAAATAGAAGTCCATAATAAAAATACAAATTGTTGTTTAATATATTAAATAATTACACTTAAAATCTATACATTGAATTAAAGAATTTGTCTTAAATTTTAAGATTTCGGTAATGATCTCGAATATTTGTAGTTAATTTAATGCCATGAAACGTACTTGATTTGAGGATGCATATCGTCCCTTCAATATAATAATAGCCTATAATAAACTACGCAACAAAAAATTTTTTTTTTGTTTCCTAGACCTAAAAATTATTTTTTTAATAGATTGTGGCATACTGTTATATAAAATCAAAACCAAAAATTTTTTTATGGATACATTTTTTTTTTTAAATTTTTATTAAAAATGCTATTAACGTCGATGGTACCCTTAGTATTTGCACTATAATCAGGTCGATCAGGTCGACTTATGCGTTAAGTTGAAGCTATTAATGTGGGATACCAATGTTGGAAATATCTCTTTCACTTAGAAACAGTGGTTTAGTAACAGTCATTAAACAAATTGGAATAAGTAGATTTAAAAAAAAAAAAATCCTGGTACAAAATCAAACATAAAAATAGAAAAAAAAAATCGAAAAAAAATATTTTATTTTATTTTTTAAAAGTTTGCATCCTAGCGAAGAAAATAATACCTATTTGAAAAATCTATGGATAATGTAGAAATTATAGCCCTTTTGGTAGAGGTAAGAGAATTTCAAAAAATCTTTTTTTTAATTTCTGTTTAAATAGCGATTTTATTTATTACTTTTATTTATATTATGTACATTTGAGTTTATTTACATGAACGAGTTTCATTAGAAGTAATTGTGAGTTCTTTGTTAACGTTTGTAGATTTCGGAATCGGTTTCTCTAATGAGGAACCAAATATAATCACCCATCATTCTTTCATCCCAGTGCCCTTGGTAACGCCGCTCGATGGTCTTCAATTCTTGGTGAAACCGCCATGTTCGTCACTTACGTCGAAAAGATTCTCGGGGAAAAAGTTTAAATGAGAATGTAAGAAATGAATTTTGAGGGACATATTTATACCTGTTGGAATACATAAAGCGAAAAGTAAGTTGGAAGAATACATACATATGTGTACATAAATATAAAAAAATATATTTCTAACCAATTTTTTCATAATTTTTTAAGAAATCATTAATCATTGTTTCATATTGCGGGCTTTTATTTGATCCAAGGAAATTTGAAACTACAAGCTTAAACGACCTCCATGCTGCAATATCATCCGACGTCAAATATGATTCCAAATTCACATCTTTCATCAGTTTCCTTATTTTAGGCCCCCACCAAAAACTCCTTCATCGATTTTTTGAAAAGAAAGACTTAAATAAACTTTTTAAATATGAGAGTGAATTGCCATCTTTCCTTAAGGCTTTTACAAAATTTTTAAAGAGCCCCAGCTTAATATGCAGTGTGGGCAAAATATCGGCTATCCCAGAGGCATACCATACCAACAACTTTTAAATCGCAACAAATTTTCCAGTCATGT
This sequence comes from Eudasyphora cyanicolor, assembly GCA_963930755.1. Lineage (NCBI taxonomy): Eukaryota > Metazoa > Arthropoda > Insecta > Diptera > Muscidae > Eudasyphora > Eudasyphora cyanicolor. The sequence continues at coordinate 221,828,348 of OZ005736.1, forward strand.
TCACATTTTATGTATTTTATCAATTTAGCCATTGTTTCGTATGATTCTTTAGTGTTGACAGCATGAGCAATGGGAATCGACGGTTTCTGATTTACGTTGTGTAAAAGTACTGCTTCAAACTTTCTTTACTGCCGTCAACAAGTAACCGACATTCCTTTGAATTGTATGTTTGATTAAGTTCCTCGAACAATCCGGGAATGTCCTTCAAAAGCATCTGTTATCCACAGTTGTATAAAATTGTTTGTAAGGTATATCACGGACTCTATAATATGATATGTTAAGATCTGATATGTTAACATATTGTACCGTTTCATCCCAGATGCAAGTAGTTCTGCCTTATATTTGGTCACATCCAAATCTCTCACTAGATCAATGAGTTCAAACTGAGTTAAAAGCGATGACTTCTGACTCTAACCTGAATCGCTCAGACTTGAGTACTCAGTTGAACTTGATGATGTTTCCGTGATGATGTTTACTTGGACACTTCCTACTCCAATCTATTAACGTAGACAAAAATAGCAGTCAGTATCGTAAATGAATGATTGTCTCCGAATCATTGACATTCCAAATTCCACGTGAAGTCTAAAATTAAATCCTTTTTTCCACAAAACATTATAATACATTAATTGTAAAGCATGGCACGAATTACACAAAATACTAGGTTCGTTCATATTTTAACTCGTATACCAAAATAGTTCTTCTATTATTTTATATTTTTTCGACAGATTTAGCAGAAATTGTCGGGATCATTTACACATTGAAAAGTTCTTTGCCGTATACTCATACTTCGAAATATAACTTTATAATATTTTTCAGAAAATCGACTTATCTCTTTAAGGCGCTGAATTACACTGACATTGCATATCATGTTTTATGGATGGTTACGAACAACCATAAAACCTCGTCCTCTCTATAATTTTATGTCTGACTCAATCCTCATAAAATAAAATGCATATGGCGAATTCAATATACGCAAAAACATCATTTAAAAACGAAAAAATATGAAACAAGATTTTTTGAATTTCCCTAACATTTCTCGATATTTTTTTCTATTTTTTATGTACCAGGAAAAAGTGTTTTTTAAGAAAAAAAAACAGTTTTTCCTCATATTTTTGACGACTGTTACTAAACCAAAGATTCTACGTGAAAGCAATATTTGCAGCATATGTAGTTCCCTTTAATTTGAGGCATAACACGGCTCAATCAGGCTTATACTTGAAAAAAATGGTCCAAATACTGAATGCACTTTCCATGAAAGCTGGAATTTAAAAAAAAAATTACCATAAAAATTTTTTTTAATATTTTTTTTCGTGTTTGTGACACCTAGTTGCACCAGAAACTGTTATCCTCTTCCCTTGGACAACAATTTTGTTGCATAGTGTTATTAACCCTTTCATGCCCGAATTATTTTAGGAAGACTAACACACATGTATTTGCTAACTTCGAGGAGAACATCTACTGCTTCCAATTTCAATGTCCTCGGCGTCCTGGTTTGTCCGCTATAAGGAGTTGATTATTGGCAACAAGGATAACGAAAAAGATCCAAGAAGCAACTTCTTGTATACAAATTTCGTATTACATGTTACTTTCGACTATTTAAATAACTCTTAACTACTTTTTATATAAATTTATTAATTTTTATGCGTATACTGAAGAAAATTCAATTACATTTTCGTCCAATATTTTTTCCAACACTGGTATAAAATAAAGATTTGCCTGCAGCTGATTACTCATAGCTCCTGTCTTGCTGAAATTTAAAAAAAGCGTAATTAATCTTACAGGTTATGATACAAAAACCAAATTTTCAAAAAATTTCATAATATGATTTTGTAGTAGACAATACATAATGTTTGCATATAGGCAACATTGGGCATGACATATCGTCATAAGAAGGGAAAAAAAGCGTAACAACAAGAAAAATCGATGTGTTAAACTTTTGGTCCATAGCAAATGATATACACCGTCCTAAAGTAAGGGTATTGAAATGGTAAAGGTTTTTAATCTCCAGCCTGGAAATTGTCGAAAATGTGACAATTTTTTTAAATTTTCGTAAAAATGGTGTAATGCGGAGAAGCATGGCAACAAAATTAATAAAATTTTTTAACTATTTATTTTCTCGAAAATATTCTCCAGTTTCCTTTAAGATGAATATAAATATGTTACACTTTATTTTTATAACTTTTGCTATATCTACCAAATACATAAAAGCAACTCAACGAAACTTTGCACAGCTCCCATATATAAGCATTTCCGCGGGTCGCGAACCTACGTTCGTACGCTTTTGATGTACAAAAAATATTCCCCGTATTTTTTTGGCGATATGATAGCATTTTGTTATCTCTATGTTAGGTGCAAAAGATGGGTTTCATCGAGTTTAAGTTTTCATAATGATACCAATAAACATGTGGTCACGAACGTAGGCGATATTGAAGTCAACTTTGGCTGAATCTATTAACATGCAAACATTTGCGAAACGGAACGGAATATTCTAAAGCTATAAATTTATTTTAAAAGAGGATTAATGTAGCTTTCTATCGGGTAATTAGCTTAAGAACCAGTCGCGAATGTACGATTTACCATGTGTTTTAATACATAAAATAATTAAATATAAAAATTTCTTTAAAAGTAGCTTAACATGGAAAATACAATTTTTAAGTTTTTAGGCCAATTTCCTCATGAAAACAACTGAGATATACTATGAAACCATTGTATTTGAAAAATGTAGACAATTTGTATTAATTTTTTATAATTATTCACAATAAAATACGATGTTTATCAACATTTTATTTTTCCGCCCTGGTTGACCATTCGGCGGAAATGCCCATATAAGTACCACCGCTTTGGAACATTTGCACCGTATAAACAACATTTTTTAACCGATCAGTACACAAATTGACAGAGAGAAGTCTCTTGACACACCTAGAGACTATACAAAATTTAAGAAAAATTGGTTTAAATTTAGATATAGCCCCAAAACATATGTTACCTCCGATTTGATATTTAAGCGCTGTGAAAACTTTATTTTATATCCGATCAGAACTAAATTCTACAAAAAACGTTTTTTATCACATGAATGAACACTGCCAAATTTGGGAAAAATCTGTTAAAATTTTGAAATATCCCCCATATATATGTTACACCCGATTAGACATGTAAGAGCTGTAGAAACTGTATTTTATATCCAATCAGTACGAAATTCGGAAAAAAGAGATTTCTTATTACAAAATCGGTTCACATTAAAATATAGCCCCCATACATATGTTACACCCGATTTGACATGTAAGCGCTGTAGAAACTGTATTTTATATACTTGTCTTATTACAAAAATGGACATCGCTATTTTAGCTCTATTGAAACTGTATTTTTCGTCCGATCTTTATATAATTTGGCAGAAATGAGGCGTTTGGTCCAAGCTGATAAAAACGGTTTAGATTATATATAGCCCCTTCTATTTGTTCCTTCCGATACTTTATTTACGAAAGAATGCTATTAAATAGTCAACCCCGCCCGACTGTTTGTCTTTCCTTACATTTAATAACTTTAAAGTACACAGAAAGAAAAAATTGAGTATTCCGTACTTGAATCAAGCCGTAGCGGTGTCAAAAGTACGTTAAGTACGGATTTTCTTAAACCAAGTACAAAATACTTGAATCAAGTACGGATTTTTAAGCCCTGAATTCTTAATATTACCGCTAATTAAGCCTGATTAGGCTTGATTTTGAGCCGAAAAATTCTTATTTTACGCATAAAGCGATTGATTTAAGAATTTTATCGGATTAATTTGAGTGCGAAACGGGCTTCAATGAAGAAATTTTTGATTGAATTAAGCCTGCCCAATACTTAATTTAAGTCTGATAATACTTGATTTAATCCTGATCAGTTCTTGATTTAATCCTAACCAATACTTGATTTAAGCCAGATAAGTTCTTGATTTAAGCCTGGTCATACTAGATTTATTGTGCTTTCGTTCGTTTTACACCTATATACCATTTATATTAATTATACCATTTTTGCCACTGTATTGGAAAGAATGCAATTTTTTAAAATGGTATGTCAAAATATAATTGCTTGACAGCAAAAGTAAAAGTTTTGCTGCATTTATTCGATTTAAATATGAAACATATAAGGAATAGCATCAACGAAATGAATAAGAATTATTAACAACTTCAAAAAACTAAAATCATAAAAAATCACGCCAAGTAATGTATTTGCAAACACTGCTTGAACGAGAAACGAATTGGATATGGTCGCGCACAAATGTTTATACATCGACAATTTATATGCATGTGTGTTTGATTTTGCGTCAGAAAAAATCAACCAGTTGCATGAGAGTGGTTGAGAGGGTAATTTTATTGTGCTCTATAATGGTTCTGTCTCTCAGAGATTAAAGTAAGCTTTTTTTTCTTACTTTAAGCCATATTAGGCTTAATTTTCCTTTTCAAGAAATTTTTACTTGATTTCAAGCATTAAATGCTTATTGTAAGCCTTTCAGCGCTTGATTTTTTCATTTTAAGCCGATTTATACTTGTTTTAAGAAAAACTTAGTACGAACGTACTTAATTTTTTAAGTACGATTTCGGCTTAAATTAAGAATTTTTTACTTGAATTTAGTATGGCATTTTTCTTTCTGTGTATGTACTGGCATTAATGTTATAAGCTGTTAACTTAAGGTGCAAAATGGTCCATTTTGTGGAAGGTACCGAAAGGAACGTGTCAATAATGCCCACTTTTCTCTGGACTCTAGGTACTATAAAAGCATTAAACTGTACAAAATGTCAAGTATTTGTATGCACTGGTATTAAAGTTATAAATTGTAAACTTTTGGTGCAAAATAGTCCATTTGTGTGGGCGGTGCCAAAATGGGGTGTCAACTTCGCCCAGTTTCCTTAGGAGTTAGCGACTAATATACTAATACTATTTATATGTGGTATTTCAGAAGATTCGAGTAAGTTATATGTAAATGATTAAAGAATCACTATTTCACTAAATGTTAACCATTTGTGGTAGAGATATTGGAAGGAGTGGACCAATATATCCCATCTTCGAACTTAGCCGGAGACATAAAAAACTATTATCGCATACTAAATTTGAAGTCAATCGATTAATTATTTCGAGAGTTATCGTGTGCGCCTGCCAGCAGACAGACACTAAGACGGGCGGACGAACATTTCTCAAATTACCTAAATCGAATTTCCGCCAAACATACTTGGGTTCTTAGGCCACTCCTTCGATGTGTTGCACTTCTGGCTCGTAGCAAATAATATACACTCTCCTCGCTAAGGTGAGTGGTTAACTAAAGACCCTCCTTTCAGCATCGCAAGAATCATGCGATATTATCCGCATGCAATGTTCATGTTAATGATGTCAGAGAGTTATCATTTTTCGTCACTCCATCTTCTTCGCATATTTAATGTGTGTACTTTGTATATACGACGAGCACGATGTCTCATCCCAACACTCTTACTACTCCTATCCTTTGAAATCGTCGATGCAATACTGTGGTTCAAATGTTGTCATCCTGATAGCAGCTGTGAATCTAAGAAGACAAATTTGGATTTCCGTTGGGTGTGTACATCGTCTGATATTGCAGGTAATCGATGTATAAAGTGCAAGTCATGTATTATACATGTTCTGTCGTACATTATAAGTGTCTAACATACATTAGGGCATATAGAAACAAATATCTTTAGTCAGTTTGGAATAATAAGAAAAGTAAAGAAAAACTAAAATCAAAGTTTGCTGCTATGACTGCTCAAGAAAGAATTTGATCAGCGCATGAATGTCTAAAAGTTAGGTAGAACAAATTTGCCAAAAATTAAACCAAGAAATTGTTTATCCTCCCACATGGAAGGAGTGACTCCGCCCCTATGTATATATGTTCTAAGGAAATGCATTTTATTACATTTTAAGTCATTTGAGCAATGTTCTTTCGTTCATTCGTCCGTCCGTCTCTCTGTCTGTCTAACTGGTGTGCACGATAGCTCTCGAAGGAGTAACCGATTGACCTTAAATTTTGTAAAAAGTGTGTTTTAGACGTGTGGTTTTTAAGACGAAATAAAATGCATATAACACTTTGCAACCAAAATGTCGTCCAAGGGATGTGGATAACAGTTTCTGGTGCAATTTGGTGTGACAAACACGAAAAAAATATTAAAAAAATGTTGTACGGTAATTTTTTTTTTAAATTCCAGCTTTCATGGATAGTAATACTAAATATTTGGACCATAATTACATCAAGTAAAGGGTTTTCCAACAAGAGTTGTTATTTTGGTATTCAAAGAAAAATTCAATTTTTTGAGATAAATGATCGGATGTTTATTTCATAATAAAGTGGAAGGTATGCCGTTAATAATGAAAAACAACATCAACCATGTTGTTTTTATTATCATGAAATTTTCCATAACCAAATCGCAAAGTGGCTGCCCTATGTCCTCGATAGCCTCACGAATTCTATCTTTGAGGTCTTGAATCGACGCTGGGCTATTGGCGTATACCTTATCTTTCACGTGGCCCCAAAGGAAGAAGTCGCAAGGTGTTAAATCACAAGATCTCGGTGGCCAATTGTGATCACTTCTTCGAGAGATAACACGGTCCGGAAACTTTTCCCATAACAGAGCAATGGTTTCGTTGCTTGTGTGGCACGTAGCGCCGTCTTGTTGTAAGTAAACCATACAACCATAAACCGACCATAAAAACATTAATCATCTCTCAATAGCGCAATCCATTCACCGTAACTGTTGTTCCAACCTTATTTTCGAAAAAGTAAGGTCCAATGACCCCGCCGGACAAAAACCGCACCAAACAATCACACGTTGAGGATGGAGAGGCTTCTCAACAATAACTGTTGGGTTTTCCGAGCCCCAGATGCGACAATTTTGCTTGTTCACGTAGCTACCGAGATGGAAATGGGCCACATCAGTCAAGATGATTTTGTATCGTTCGTATCGTTTTTTTGTTCGTTTTGTATCGTTCGATGATCGTGTATCGTTCCATTTTTAGTAATGGCGTAGTTTCTACTTGTCAAATGTCAAAGAATAAAAGCTTCAAAAATGACAGCTACCGAAATACCGGGTGATTCAAAATAACACCTCTTGTTGGAAAACCCTATATAAGCCTGAGGTTAGGCTTTAAATTAAAGGGAATTATGAGGGTTACATATGCTGCAAATATCGCTTTCACGTAAAATCTTTGGTTTAGTAACAGTCGTCAAAAATATGAGAAAAAATTATTTTTTAAAAAAAAATACTTCTTCCTGGTAAAAAAAACGTAGGAAAATAGAAAAAAATATTTTATCACATTTTTAAAAAGCCAGCATGCCAACGAAGAAGACACTGTCTATTTGAAAAAAATCTATGGATAGATGTAAATGCTATGAGCCATTTTGTAAATGTTAGGGAAATTCAAAAAAGTCTTGGTTCATAATTTTCGGTTTTTAGATGATGTGTTTACTTATATTGAATTCGCCATATGTGAGAGAGACATAAAAGAGACATTGCACTTGCATTTTATTTTATGAGGATTGATGTCAGACATTATAAAATTATAGAGAGGATAGAGAGTTTTTATGGCCGTTCGTAACCCTCCATAAAACATGATATGCAATGTGAGAGCTATATTGGATGAGATCCGCTCAGATAGAGGGTCATTCAATAATATTTGTGGTTTTTTATTTATGAGGATTCCATTCAGTTACGCCTTTTAGGGGCATGGAAATCCTAGTCGTATATACAGGTAGTACAATTATATGTACGGTAGTATCTTGAAAATATTGTATTTCTACGTTCGAAGCAAACTATATGTCAGCTACAGGTTCTGCAACTTATGAACCTTAAACCCGGAATTTATAAATGAAATTTCTTATTAATAAATTAGTGTAGTTCAGCGCCTTAAAGAGATAAGTCGATTTACTGAAAAATATTACAAAGTTATATTTCGAAGTATGAGTAAAAGGCAAAGAACTTTTCAATGTGTAAATGTTCCCGACAATTTCTGCTACATCTGTGGAAAATATGTAATTAAAAAAATCGACGTGCGTTTAGTAAAATAATAGAAGAAATATATGTGTAATATTTTGGTATACGATAATTTTCAAAATTAAAATTTTGCCATTACGCGTATGCGTATCCTTGCTATGGCCAGGTAGTGGTCGGAGCCTATATCTGCGCTGCGCAAGGTTCTAACATCCACTGTTTCTCCACTTTTTACTTATGAAGAGATGGTCGATTTGGTTTTCTGTTATGTTGCCTGGGGATCTCCACGTGGTTTTATCACATAATCTATGAGGGAACCTCGAGCTTCCAATAACAAGCTTTTGGGAGTTGCAGAAGTCGATTAGTACATCTCCGTTTTCATTTAGCTAGCAAGTTCCATGCTTTTCCATTATATGCTCTATGTTTGTTTTCGAAGTACCAATTTCAGCATTTAGGTCGTCCACTAGTATTATGATTTCACCTTTTTTGATGTCTGAGAATGTCGACTGAAGAAGTCAATATATGTATATTAGGATGGCGTTAAAAAAGTTCGCGTTGTTCAAGGTTTATATGAAAATGTGTTTTTTAGTATATGTAAAAATAATAAAAAAAAACATGTTTTCCCTTAATAAAATTGTCAATTTTTATTACTTTTAGTAATTGACCACTGGAAATTAAAATCTGGACCATTATTTATGGGTCGATGAGACTTCCTTTAAAGAAATTGCATTATTAGGTCAACATTTTAAGTATTTATATACACTGGTATTAAAGTCATAAGCAGTTAACTTTTTGTAAAAAATTATCAATCTGGTGGGAGTTACCAAAAGACCCCTGCCTTTTGGTAGCTTTTGGTATCAAGGAGATAGCGAAATATATACTATTGACGAGAATCATGTTTATTGTTCATAAAAACTGCCGATGGTCTCCGATTTTGATGTAACAAAATTTTAATTTTGAAAAATATCTATAAAAGATAAAATCATCTATATGTTTTCTGTTCTTCACATTATATGTTAAGATTTAGTCAGCACATACACGGGGCAAAATCGCAATTTTTGATGTGTTTGAAACGAAAGAAAATATATTTGGAACATATATTTTTAAATATTATATATTTTCTAGCAAATAAATTTTATTTGAAAATCGACAAAATATATTTGAAACACATATATTAATATATTACAACAAAATATATTTGCAAACTAAATTTCTCAAATAAAATATGTGTTTAAATACAAATAAAATTATTATTTGGGAATATCTCCATATATATTTTGTTTAAAAAATATCAAAACTTGCTGATCTTTTTGGAATTTCAGTTTAAATTTTTACTTGGTTTCGATTTGTACTTCCCAGTTATGATACCACGTGCAGCACTAACTTCTATGCTAAATCAGTCATTTCAAATTTCTGAGTATTCCAAGCCATCATTAGTTGGCAATCCTCCAAGTTATTTATTTTAATCCAAGATTATACTATTTCAATTATTATTTATTATTTTACCAATATTAACAATTTCTAAAAAATTTACTTTGAATTACTGAAAAATTTAACAATTTGGTATTTTCTGAATTTTTATCTGCGAATAAATATTTTTTTCAAAAATAATAGTCCCAAATAAAAATATGTTGGGTTGTAAACAAAGATTTATTTAGAACAACATCTTCCCAAATATATAATTTTTGTGTGTACCAAATATTATATGTTTGAGTGTACTCTAAACATATATATGTTTCAAGCCGAATATGTTTAGGACAATATACTACAGAAGCGTTTTTTTTCAACGTGTAATATTTAAATAAATTCTACTCAAACTAATGTACAGATTTGTTTACATTTTCGATATGAAACGAACGAAAAATTTCGCAAAAATTCAATTATTTTTGTACGTTGTTCGATTTATAATAAATTCCCTAAGTCTCCTTCACAAAATGCTGAAAAAAAAACAAAGAAAGTATAATAATTAAAAAAGTTATAAAGAATTCAAACCATATTGCTCATTCTGCGCCACCCTGTCAAACTATCTTAAGTGTAATAAGAATAATTATAATATATATAATAATAAGAAATACTACAAAGTTAATTTTTGTGGTAGTCAGAGCTAATCGTCTGCAAAATGTGATATCCACACGCTAAAAAAACGCTTCTTTAGTATATTGTCACAAACATATTCGTCTTGAAACATATATATGTTTACGGTACAATCTAAACATATAATATTTGGTAAACACATATAATATATATTTCGGACAATATCCTAAACAAATCTTTGTTTACATCGCAATATGTTTTTATTTGGAGCTATTATTTCCGAAACAAATATTTATTTGCATTTGAGTATCCATAAAATACTTAAATTGTGTTAAATTTTTCGGTAATTCGGAGTTATTTTTTAGAAATTCTTAATGTTTGTAAAAAAATAACTAATAATAATAATCGTATAATCTTGAATCAAAATAAATTACTTGGAGGATTGACAACAAATGATGGCTTGGAATACTCAGAAAATTCCATAACTGGAAGGTACAATTCGAAACCAAGGAAAAATTAAAACTGAAATTAAAAAAGTCAGCAGAATTTTTGAAATTTTTTTTTAAATAAAATATATTTGGAGAAATTCCTAAACAATAATTGTATTTGTTTTTAAACACATATTTTATTTGAGAAATTTTGTTGCAATTTATTAATTTATGCGTTCCAAATATATTTTATTGATTTTCCAAAAAAATTTATTTGCTCAGAAATATATAATATTTTAAAATTTGTGTTCCAAATATTTTTTTTTTTCGATTCAAACATATCAAAATAAGGCGATTTTGCACCGTGTACGACATAAATCAAAAAAAAAATTGTTCCTTTGTTGAAGGTTGTACACATATATATTGAATGTTCCGTGACCTGAAAGATTTTTTTAGCATTTTCCTATGCATTGTATTGAAGTATAGCCTCCCTTTTTTGTCGTTATATAGCGATTTGTTAAGGTCAATTCGTCCTAATATACATACATATATGGCGTTGAGAGCATTAATTGCATAACCCACCTAGGCTATTAAAATCAGATGACTTTGCTACTAAGTTTGAATTTCTTCATAAACTGATACGCAGAAAAGGACTATGGTCATCTCAATTGTTACCAACAACAATCATATTATTACTATATTCATGATCGTGATCTCGGACAACACAATAAAGATATGGTAATAGTGTTGATCGTGTGATTCTTGAGATGATCACATTTCTTCCGTTTGTTGAATAAGTTTGAGTATTTGCAAATCTATCACCTTTTTTGTTTGAGATTTCCTGGGGCATTTATATTTGTATATTAATATGTTTCAATCTAATGACATCTGTTGTTACTACATTCTGATTTTTCTGTTTGCGTTTTATCCCCCTGTTTTTCTCAGCTATTCACTGCTACCGTCAAGAGCGAAGATTTGTGTGTCCATATGTGTATGTGGAATATATTTATTGGATGTATCAATGCCGAGGATTCATTTACATATTCATATCTGTTCACCGGTAGCTTCAGGTGATAAATCAAACGATGCTTAAATGGATTTTAAATGAATGGCAGTATGCAATACAGCGTGGAAATCAATAGGGATCGACTTAATTGTACCTCGAGCTATAAGCGCAAAAAATCCTTTTTTCTCCTTTGGTTCGAACACGTCAGTCGTGGTGGTGTCACAGCCACTCCCCCTGCAGCGACCAAGTCAGGATCTGATACCTGATACGCTTGGAACGATATTCTCCTAGTTGGTGTGTGTTGTTGGGAAGTTCGGTGGACTGCGTACTCTGAGATGACGTTGATGAGTCTTGAGAGAACGTCTGAGGACTCGGGCGAGGAGTTCTTGTTGTCTGCGGATATTCAGGCCCAGTATTATTGATGGTGAATGCTGGCTTCAGTCGATCTACCCAGGCACTTGCGCAGACCCAAAAACTAATTCAAAGACTAAAAATTAACCCGTTGTTTACTTTAAAGGTTTATGTCCAAAATGTAGTAAATTGTAGCATATGATGACAGATATAATATTGTAAAAATAAGTTAAAGCCTATACTATCCGGAAAATTTGACTGGTATCAAGCCCATTACTAATTAGAACAAGTAAAAGCGTTAAGTTTGGACATGCCGAATCTAATATACCCTCCACCATGGGTTGCATTATATTTTATTACTGGAAAAATCTTTTCATATGGAGGAAATCATGAAACGATCCTTTTAGCTTACGCAACTTTTTAAAAAACGAACGCTGAAAAATTTTGGGTCGCAAATTTTTTAGCCATACTCTTCACCTGAAAATGTGGTATTTATGGCTTAAAATAGTATATTTAAGAGCTGTATCTACACGGGGACTACTGCAAAATAAAATCTGATTTGTAAAAATTTTATGGAGATGAATTCTTGCCAAAATAGAATACAAACTGAAAAGTTTCAGCTAATTTCTTAGAAAACGTGGTGTGTATGGCTTAAATAAGCCTTTTTGGGAGCGACATCTATAGGTGAACAATAACAAAATATGAACTGATTAAAAAAAATTACTGAGATGAGTTCTTGTCTTATTTAAACACAAACTGCAAAGATTCATTTAAAATGCTTAGAAAATGTGATATTTATGGCTTAAATACGTATATTTTGGAGCGACCTCTATAGGGTGACTAGAGTAAAATATGAACCGATTTGTAAAATTTTTGCTGTTATAAATTCTTGTCAAAATAGAATACAAACTTCAAAGTTTCTGCAACCTCTATAGTATATAGTATTTCTACCAAATTTAATCAACCTAGCTCTATGATTACGGATTATTATTACTATTATGACGGACGGACATGGCTAAATCGTCTTAGCATTTTACGACAAAAATATATATACTTTATGGGTTCTCAGATCAATATTTAGAGGTGTTACAAACGGAGTGACAAAATGAATATACCCTCCATCCTATGGTGGAAGGAATAAAAAATCTAAGAAGATAAGCAAGCCACAGCGCACAGTGGGCTAAAATGAAAAAAAAATTGACATAATTCTGCCCCTTATCTCATACAGGGGCGGAGCAACAGGGCCCTAAAGTTGACCACCTCGGGTATACAAAATTTTCATCGGCTTCTAAATTTTGAATGACATTTTATAGGTTGAAGATATCTTGAATAGTTTCCGAGACATGTGGATTTTAAATTTGAATTTTTAATTTTTTCGCCGACTTTGCCTTGGAGTTTAGCCAATATCTCAATCAAAAGTTTACCGATTTTGTTCGTATTAGGGTGTAACAAATTTTTGGATTTTTACTTTTAGTCCTATTTTGGATTTTTACTTTTAGTCCTATATCTTCGATATGAAAAGCCGCCCTCGGGATTCCCTTTGCAGTCGATTTTGTTACACCCTAATACAAATAAATAAAAAGAAAAATTTAACAATTTAGCTTTGCGATTGGAGAAAGTCGATCAAACATTTGAAATTTATGTAAAAAAAAGGTCTAAATCGGAGAAGGGTGGCAACCACATCAATTAAAATTTTGGCTTCGGAGTTTCTCTAACATATTCTGTGAAATGTCTCCTTTAAAATGAGTATACATTTGATATAAAAGGTGGCGCAAAAGTAATCCTCCTATCAGAAAATGCTATAAATTTTGCGATTGGCCCCTAATGTCAGTTCTGTTTTGACATTTGTGTAGTAAACACGTGCGAAATACACGTTAATAAACAATGTTACGCTACACTGCTCCAGAACGCGGAATATTGCTGACTATTTATTTGACCAATAATCGGTCGGTGACTTTGGCACAACGTGAATTTGAATTGAGGCCCATTTCCATCTTAGCGGCTACGTAAATAAGCAAAATTTACGCTTCTGGGGCACTGAAAATCCGCGTGTAACCCACGAATAGCCATTACACCCGCTCAAAGTCACTGTATGGTGTGCTGTTTTCGCTGGAGGAGTCATCGGACCTTTTTTCTTCGAAGACGTCGCGGGCCAAACGGTTACTGTGAATGGTGAGCGCTACAGAGCAATGATCAACGAGTTCTTTTTGCCGCAACTTGATGAATTGGGATTGGAAAACATGTGGTTCCAACAGGACGGTGCAACGGCATACACTGCACGTGCCACAACCGATATGCTGAAGGATGCATTTCCCGGGCGCCTAATCTCCCGTTTTGGCGATTTGCACTCGCCAGCAAGATCGCCTGATTTGACCGCTCCAGACTTCTTTTTGTGGGGCTTTTTGAAGTCGCGGGTTTATGTCAACAAGCCTCAGACTCTTGTAGCTCTTAAAGTTTTGGCCAAAGTGATGGAAAATGCCATAAAAAGGGCTCAAATGACAATCAACTGTGGCGGCGGCCATTTACATGACATCATATTCTCGACTTGATGTAAAAAAAATTAAAAGACCAAATAAAAATAATCCACAAGAAGAATCAAAGTTTTTCATTTTTTTTTTAAATTACAGCCAAAAAACATCGAAAGGTTACTTTTGCGCCACCTGTTACTTTGTGTAACAAACTTTTTCTACAAGACCTAAATACGAATTGGACTTTTTTCGCCAAAAAATCTCCAAAAATGAAATTTGATCAAAAATTTTATTTTATAGGGCCATATCTTTCTTATTTCTTCACATATCTTATCGATTCTTTTTTTCATGATATTGTAAATTTTATTGGCAATCCATAAAAAACACGCGAGCAAAATCGGTAAACTTTTGACTGAGATATTGACTAAACTCCAAGGCAAAGTCGGCGAAAAAATGAAAAATTTTAAATCCACATATCTCGGAAACTATTCAAGATATCTTCAACCTATAAAATGTTTATTGTAGGCCTGGTCCAGGAGTATCCACAGAAAAAAGCGCAACTAAATCCGGGCACGCCATTCAATAGTTAGAAGCCGATGAAAATTTTTTATACCCGAGGTGGTCAAATTTATGACCTCTTGTATACACACCTAAAATTTCATCGCCATACGATAAGTGGTTTTGAAATGGCAGAATTATGTCCATTTTTTTTATTTTAGCCCACTGTGCAGCGTCCATCGATAAACAATTACAAATTCATGAAAAACAGTTCGTAAAAGCAAATAGAAAGCATTTGGAAGCAATAGTTCAAAATGAAAATAATAGTATTTGTCAAGCTATGTACAAACAATTGTCAGATATAACAATATTGTCAAGAAAAGCCGGAAAAATGCAACCCTGGGTGTGACCACACACAATTTTTGTCTTGCAACGTTTGCAGAAAAGTTATTGTAAGACAATAACATTGGTAGACATCTGGCAATAATGTAAATACACAACGTTGTCATTGCGGAATAAGTTGCAGAAACTTTTGATTGTCAGATGTGCGACGTTTATGCATGTAACAATGGCGCCATTGTCAGAGAAACAATTTATTGGAAACTCTTGCAGTTGTCTGAACTGACAATTCACCTTTGTCTAACAATCTGTCATTGTCCGTACATTGGCAGCACTCTAACAGGTTTGATAACATTGTCCGATCTGACAATCGTGTGTACATAGCTGTAATCAATAAACCCAAAGCTTTTATCATCATGGCGGACGAATTAGCTGATATTTCAGGGGTGAGCAAGTTTCAATGTATATCCGAAACCTTCATGAAAACGATGTTCGATATAAAATTTGTGAAGATTTGTAGAGTTTCTTCCCAAGAGAACAGTTCGATGGATATGGTTTGGCTGAAGTTATTCTAAATTTCCTCGAAACGTCTGGTATTGATTGTTTAATTTATGTTTATGCGTCTGACAATGACGCCATTGTCAGAGAAACATTGTATTGCCAGCACTGTCTATAAAATATTTTTATTGGCAATCCTGCATATTTCATATATTTACAAAATATATTGTAAATATATGAAATTGTAAGATTTTTTTGCAATCGTCTGAACTGTCACTTCACCTTTGCCTAATAACACTATGCAACAAAAATTTTGTCCAAGGGATGTCGATAACAATTTCCGGTGTATTTTGGTGTCATAAACACGAAAAAAATATTAAAAATTAAAATTATTTTTTTTAAATTCCAACTTTCATGGAAAGTACATTTAGTGTTTGGACCATAATAAATTATGAGGTCTAGATATGCTACAAATATCACTTTCACATAGAATTTTTGGTTTAGTAACAGTCGTTAAAAACTTTTTCCTGGTACAAAAAAAATCATAAAAAATAGAAAAAAGGTCGAAATAATATTTTTTTAACGAAACAAACACTGTCTATTTGAAAAATCTATGGATAGATGTAAAAGTTATGAGCCATTTTGTAAATGTTAGGGAAATTCGAAAAAAATCTTGTTTCATATTTTTCCGTTTTTAAATGATGTTTTTGCTTATTTGAATTCGCCATATGTGTTGCACTTGTATTTTATTTTATGAGGATTGATGTCAGACATTATAAAATTATAGAGAGGGCGAGGTTTTATGGCCGTTCGTATCCCTCCATAAAACATTATATGCAATGTGAGAGCTATATTGGATGAGATCCGCTCAGGTAGAGGGTCATTCAACAATATTTGTGGTTTTTATACCCTACACCACACTGTGGTACAGGGTATTATAAGTTTGTTTCATGGCAGATGTTTGTAACACCTGAAAATAACACAGCTAGACCCACCTTAAAGTATACCGATCGACTCAGAATCACTAGCTGAGTCGATTTAAGCATGTCTGTAAGTCCGTCTGTCCATGTAAAGTTGTTCGTCGACTACAGGTCGCAATTTCACTCCGATCGTTCTGAAATTTTGCAGTTTAGAGTATTTCGCAACTGTTAAGATCGCTATTGAATTTGGTTGAAATCGGTTCAGAGTTAGATATAGCTCCCATATATATCTTTCGTCCGATTTGGCCCTTTAGTCCTATAGAAGTTGTATTTTACATCCAATCGTTTTGAAATTTAGAATGGTAGAGTTTCTTGAATTTGAAGAAAATCGGTTAAGATTTAGCTATAGCTCCCATATATATGTTTCGTCCGATTTGGCCCTTTAGTCCTATAGAAGCTGTATTTTACATCCAATCATTTTGAAATTTAGAATGGTAGAGTTTCTTGATCCATGAACCAACACTACCGAATTTGAAGAATATCGGTTAAGATTTAGCTATAGCTCCCATATATATGTTTCGTCCGATTTGACCCTTTAGTCCTATAAAAGCTGTATTTTACATCCAATCATTTTGAAATTTAGAATGGTAGAGTTTCTTGATCCATGAACCAACATTGCCGAATTTGAAGAAAATCGGTTAAGATTTAGCTATAGCTCCCATATATATGTTTCGTCCGATTTTTCTCTTTAGTCCTGAAGAAGCTGTATTTTACATCCGATCATTTTGAAATTTAGAATGGTAGAGTTTCTTGATCCATGAACCAACACTACCGAATTTGAAGAAAATCGGTTAAGATTTAGCTATAGCTCCCATATATATGTTTCGTCCGATTTGGCCCTTTAGTTCTATAGAAGCTGTATTTTACATCCAATCATTTTGAAATTTAGAATGGTAGAGTTTCTTGATCAATGAACCAACATTGCCGAATTTGAAGAAAATCCGTTAAGATTTAGCTATAGCTCCCATATATATGTTTCGTTGCTCTTTAGTCCTGTAGAAGCTGTATTTTACATCCAATCATTTTGAAATTTAGAATGGTAGATGAATTACAAAATGTATATATCAGAGTTATCCAATATTACGAGAGTGGTGTAGGGTATTATATAGTCGGCCCCGCCCGACTTTAGCCTTTCCTTACTGGTTTATTTATGAGGTTTTCATTCAGTTACGCCTTTTTGGGGGCATTGACACCCCAGTCGTATATACAGGTAGTAAAATTATATGTACGCAATACAAAGTAGTACGCGGCAGTCTTACAAATATTGGGTTCCTACGTTCAAAGCAAACTATATGTCAGCTATAGGTACTGCAACTTATGTACCTTAAACCCGGAATTTATGAATGAAATTTCTTATTAATAAATTAGTATAATTCGGAGCCTTAAAGAGATAAGTCGATTTTCTGAAAAATATTATAAAGTTATATTTCGAAGTATGAGTAAAAGGCAAAGAACTTTTCACTGTGTATATGATCCCGACAATTTCTGCTACATCTGCTGAAAATATGTAATTAAAAAAAAATCGACGTGCGTTTAGTAAAATAATAGAAGAAATATATGTGCAATATTTTGCTATACGAGTTAAACATATGAACGAACCGTGGACACCTAGTATTTTGTGTAATTCGTGCCATGTAAATCTTACTCGATTGAGTAGTGGAAGTATGTGGTAAGTACTTTACAATTAATGTATTACAATGTTTTGTAGAAAAAACGTTTTAATTGTAGACATCACGTGCCATTTGGAATGCATTCACGATACGGACTGCTATTTTTTTCTAAGTAAACAGATTGGAGTAGGAAGGAGCATTCGCTGGAATTACGCTGAAGTAAAATCTGTCACTTTGCCAGTTGCACATTCAGAAACAATACCAATTCCCAAGTATAGCCTAACAGCCTAATAACGTTTGAAAACAGTACTTTTGCACAAATATGTCATCAGAAACCGTCGATTCGCATTGCTCATGCTGTCAACACCAAAGGATCATACGAAACAATGGCTAAATTGATAAAACACATAAAATATGGACAACTTGAACAACTTGGCTGGAAAATTTGTTGCGATTTAAAAGTAGTTGGGATGTTATGTGAAATGCAAGGCGGATATACAAAATATTGCCGTTTTTATGCCTCTGGGATAGCCGTGCTCGCGAAGATCATTACAGAAGAAAGAAATGGCCAACAAGAATACACATTGCATTGGGAGAAAACAGCATAAAATACACACCTCTCCTCCAAAAAGAAAACATTATTTTGCCACAACTGCATATTAAGCTGGGGCTCTTTAAAAATTTTGTAAAAGCCTTAAGGAAAGATGGCAATTCACTCTCATATTTAAAAAGTTTATTTAAAAGTCTTTCTTTTCAAAAAATCGAAGAAGGAGTTTTTGGTGGGCCTAAAATAAGGAAACTGCTGAAAATTTCGAATCATATTTGACGTCGGATGAAATTGCAGCATGGAGGTCGTTTAAACTTGTAGTTCATGTATGTATTCTTTCAACTTATTTTTCGCTTTATGTATTCCAACAGGTATAAATATGTCCGTCAAAATTCATTTCTTGCATTCTCATTTAAACTTTTTCCCCGAGAATCTTGGTGACGTAAGTGGCGATCATGGCGAAAGAATGAAAGATGAAAGAATGATGGGAGATTATATTTGGTTCCTCATTAGAGAAACCGATTCCGAAATCTACAAACGTCAACAAAGAACTCACAATTACTTCTAATGAAACTTGTTCATGTAAATAAACTCAAATGTACATAATATAAATAAAAGTAATAAATAAAATCGCTATTTAAACAGAAACTTAAAAAAAAAGATTTTTTGAAATTCTCTTACGTCTACCAAAAGGGCTATAATTTCTACATTTATCCATAGATTTTTTTCAAATAGGCTTTATGCAAGGATGCAAACTTTTAAACAATAAGATAAAATATTTTTTTCGATTTTTTTCTATTTTTTATGTTTTTTTTTTCGTCACAGGAAATTTTTTTTTTTGGAAAAAGTCTACTTTTTTTATGTCTAGGACACAAAAAAAAATTTTTTGTTGCATAGTGCAATCTGCCGTTGTTCCTACATTACGTTGTCCGATCTGACAATCGTCTGGAGGTACGCACGCATAGTAATCTCAGTTAGAAATTGTCTCGGCACTATCCAAACCATATACCACTTTTTTAAAATATCCTAAAACGGAAATAGCTCTCCAATAAGCAATTTGCAATAACAGGAATTTCCGTGATGATAAAAAGCTACAATTAAAGTGGTATTGCGAACTCGATGGGGTGAACAACATGACTCTGGTGAAATATAAATTCACCTACAAGCAGGGTTACCATACGTCCTCCTTTGGGAGGACATGTCCTTCTTTTTAAAAAGTGTCCTCCCGTCCTCCCTCCTTTTTCTAAAATGATCGATTTGTCCTCCTTTTGCTAAAAATTACAATTTTGTATAAACAGTAAACCTCCACATGAATTATACTCGCAACTACTTTTAGTACAAAGTTAGTACTACAATAATTGAGCTCGATGACTGAAATTTGGTACAGATACTACTTATAGCTTCAAGTAACTTGGGATTAAAAATGAGCAATATCGATAAATTTGTAGCATCTTCTGTCCGATTTGACTTATTAACGCCATAGAGACTGCAAATTTCAACTGGTCGAACTGAAATTGGTAATTTGGAAGTATGTATATCCAGAACCCTTCCGACGAACAATGGTCATCATAGGTCCATGTTTTGATATAGCCTTCATCGCACCTTCAATCCGATCTTGCTGAAATTTGACAATAAGGCTTATTCATACCTGGGAAGAAATTGGTCAAAGTCGGTTCAGATTTAGATATAGGCCCTATATAAATTTTCATTCCGAATTGGCCTTTTAGCGCCACAGAAGCTTTTTCATACCCAATCACTTTGAAATTAAGCAGGATGGAGTTTCTTGATCCAAGGGCCCACATTGTCGAATTTGGGTAAATCGGCTTAGATTTAAATGTAGCAACCAAGGTTTGTAACCTTGCCAAATTTGAAGACAATTTATTCAGATTTAGATTTAGTCCTCCGATTTGGCATCTAAGCGCTATAAAATACAAATTGTTGTACAAATCATTATCATAGGAAATTGTATTTTTTAAATGTCCTCCGAAAGTTTCAAACTCTCTTTGTAAATGTTACAAATGTCCTCCTTTTCTGACACAAAAGTCCTCCTTTTCGAAAAAAGGTTATGGTAACCCTGCCTACAAGTAGCCTGTATCGAGGCTTTGGAAATATCAATTTTACGTTGTCTGATCAGAAAACTACAAAATCTGCTATTCAGTTATTGCTGGCTATAAAAACGCTGGATTTTCTAGTTTCGCTCCATGTACGAGTAGTAAATTGTAGTTGGCATTATCATTAAGTCGTGTTCTTCAAAATGAAAAAGATTTAGCTGAAGCCGTCCATCTGGCTGAAAATACGAAACAGGAATTGATGGACATACGCGAAAATTGTTCTCTCCATTTTAGTGCGATTTTTTCGTCTGTTAAAATATTTTGTGAAAAACAAGTCATTCCAAACAAGAAACCTAGGATTTCGGCCCGAAAAAGTCATCGTTGCAACGTTGATGCCACAAATATTGAAGAATATTATAAGATTTCGACCTATATTCCATACCTAGATTTATTCATCACTCATCTCGAAGATAGTTTTTTGAAACACCGTGGAATTCTGTCAAATTTCCAATATCTTTTTCATCTAAAATGACAATACTAAATGAAGAATGTTGTAAACAATTATTTGAAAAATATTCATAAATTTTGCCTGACAGTTCTTTTGAAGGGTGGTTTGCGTCGGCTGAAAAATTACTTGCGGTCAACCATGACTGGAATTGATACTGGAATTGGTCGCAGGAAGTTGAAGTATACTCGTTGTTTCCTTAAAAATTCCGATGAATCGGCAGGATTATCTGATTCGGTTAAAAACTCTTGATAGCTGTCCTTAATCCCAACAAAACAGTTGGAAGTATATCGACCCACGATACTTGTGCCATCTCTCAATCATTCCATTTGATTGTGGATGATAAGCCGTTGTTCCAGTACGTTTCGAATCTATTAAATTCGCTAGGGTCTTGAATAAGGCGGACCCGAATTGTGTGCGCTGGTCTGTTGTAATTGTCTTACCTCCTGTTTTTGTAAAACGTTTTCGTTCGTTTAGGACGAAACGTCATATTTCAATTAACTATACATAACTCGAAATCTATAAAACACAGTCATGAACTAGTTTCGTTACGAACTGTTTCCCAGCTTTCCTATAGTACATGACAAATTATAGACTCCTGTGGGTTATATATTTCGCGTATCTATTGACTGATTTTGGATGATTCGTCGTAGACAAACGAAAACGTTTTACAAAAAGTTTGGATCAAAGTGCAGTTGCAACCGCATGAGCCGACATGCCTCTCATAGGCACAGCTTCAGGCAATTGTGAAAAACGATCGATCATGTTGAGACAATATCTATTTATAACCCTGTGCCAACAACATTATTATTACGATGTCCAAATGATTATGATGGAACCGATGGTCTGGAACATCTATTTTGTCCGGAGTAAGGCGGTTGTGTCTAGTGATATTTGCCCTATGGCACGATATGCAATTCCGAGACCAAGTACGGATTTGTTTTTTCATTCCAGGCCATACGTATTTCTCACGTATCTGTTGAACTCAGCGTATCTCCAGGGTTTCAAAGATTGGCTAGCTTGACGCCAAAAACTGTTAATGAGGTTTTGTTCAGGATCATCCCCTCTACTCAACACGAGATATCGCGAAAGCAGTTAAAAACGATGTTAGGGGTTCTTCTTAAAAACTTCCTTAACACCGGGGTGTAATGCGCCCTCGTGCCCATCAGTATGGTTTGCAGTCAGGGGTAATCGACTGTTTTTGTACGGAGCCTTGCTGATCCCTGGGCGCCTCATCAAGTAATAGGTGTTGTGCCACACAGTACCTTGGGCTATGCTGTGGTGGACATACTTAAAACAAACTCTCCTAAGTCCGGAGTTTTTTGCGTACAGTGCTGTGTTTTAACGGCTGCCTTTGCTGATACCTGGACACCTCAGCATCGACTGAGTCCTTTTCCCGTTTTTGCGGGCTATGACGTTGGACGATGGACCTAACCTACCCCCACACTCGTGGAACCGTTAAACCAACCAAAACGGACACACAAAAACAACCAACCGATACGACTACGAATACAAGAACTGATAGCGATACAACTAGAACGAATACGACGATGACAACGACGAATACACGAGGATCTAAATCTTGGCTTGGAAACAAGGCAAGTGATCCATAGACCGCTTCTAAGGCGGCAACTTTACCTGGCTTTTCGGTTTCCTATGGTTACCATACCCGTCCTTCCAAGAGGAAGTTTAATGATCGGCGCATGGCCGATCCTGCATCTCTGACGAACAAGCAGAGAGAATCCCTCAAGTGGGCACGGAGTATTTCTGAAGAACAGGATACCGCATCATCTTCCATACGGCAGCAGCCATTTAAAAGGCTTCTCTCCCCAGATGAACCACCGGCATCCAAAGGGACCAAAGGGTTTAGTGGTAACGCTGCTCCTCGATTCTTCGCTGCTCCTCGGAAGACGGCAACATACCCAAGAGCAGGTGGAGTGAGATGGAGTACCTGTGCTCTGTTTTCTTCGATGTTCTTAAGGAGATGGCGGGTCCGGCTCCCGATTGTGTCGACGCAGGTTGGTCCCATAAAACTAATACGATTTAGTTATATGTGCTCTATTGAATGCTATCGCTGCGCTTTGAAGAAAATTGGTGAAATCGGGCCGGGTGCCGCGCTGGGTATTGTCAACAAGGAGGACATCCAGTCTCGGCCCAGGGTGCATGCATGGGTTCCGGCTATACCAGCCGATGCGGCATCCTTGACTAAGATGCTGAAGGTTTGCTATCCCGAACTGGAAACTGGAAGATCGGTCGATTGGATGAGGCGGATGGGCATCGGAGGCACGCAGTATTTATACTAAATGCCGAGTCTCTATCCCACCTAGTCAACTCCGTAGGCTAGTTTCAAAAATAACCGTTTTAAGGTGTGCAAGAGCGAAGAGGGGGAAATTCGAAAATACACCTCTAGATAACACTGGTGTAGTATCTAATGAAGAACTTCCCTCTTCGCAAGTATCAGAGCAGCATCTGGCGGAAACTTTCGTTTTACCCAGGAACAACGGTTGATTGGATATATGGTTTGTGGGCTCAGGACACCAGGGTTTAAGCTGCTTCAAGGTACAGGTAAAGGAAGACGTAGAGCCTGTACAGGGTCTCCCATATTCGACGGACCCATCTGGCAACGCCATAACTTTTGACAGAGATGTCAGATCGCTTAATGACATACCGCGTTTGAAGCGTCAGTCCAAGCAGATTTTTTACCATGGAACAATACACGCCACGCGAGCGCTCTGAAATAGTTGAAATTTACATTCAACAGAAGAAGTCAAGTCAACGTGCTTTTAAAATATTAAAAAATGTGAGAAGTGCGCCTTCTAAGAACACCATTAAGCGTTTATACGAACAATTTTCGACTGGTGAGGCTCTTTCTAATCCGAAGATGCCAAATAAAAGTCGACCAAGGCGATCGGCCGAGAATATCGCTGCCGTACGAGCCAGTGTTGAGAGGTCCCCAAGAACATCCCAAAAACGCCGTTCTCAGCAGTTGGGCATGGCTCGGTCCACTTTACAACGGATTATTCGCGTTGATTTGCATTTGTTCCCGTACAAAATTCAATTGACGCAAAGATTGTTGCCTGCGGACAAGCCTCGTCGATTGGAATGGGCCCAACGAGTCCGTGGGTCCGTCGAATATGGGCAACCCTGTATTCTTGCCAAGAACGACCTTAATACACACCGTCTTCCTTCTTTTAGTAGTTCCTCCAAGAATTTAAGTGGAAGGAATTCTGATTGGAAAGTTTTGGACACCCATAGCTTTCCGACCATAGATATATTAGCTTCTGCTTGAATGCGAAGCCTCCTAAAACCGTCTTCCCACTCAATATTAAGAAGGCTAATTGAGACAAATTTAGGCACATATTCAATAGGTCTCTTCCAAAAGGTCTAGAAATTAAAATACAAACTATTCGGGATATAGAAGGAGTCACATCAACTCTTATCGACTCGTTACAAGCCGCATGTCCAAGACAGAACCCAAGGAGAAAATAACGACCGCAGTGGACGTCGTCTCAATTACTTATGCTGAGGAAGTGCTGTAGGAAGCTCTTCAATAAGGTAAAGGTCACCGGAGCCCAACAGGACTGGAACACATACAAGGAAGAACTCAAACGGTACAAAAAAGAGGGGAGAATCCTGGATAGATTTTTGTTGTTGCGTAGAAAGCTCTTCCGAAGCCTCAAGGTTACGGAAAATTTTACCCTCAATCGCTGGGAGTGCTCCTGGATACACATTTCCCGGGCATCTCTGAAGAGGCATTGAATGCTTCAGTTGGAGATTCCCTTGAAGTACAGCCATCAGGGGTTGCCAACGAGGTTGTAACGGAATCTAAAAATCTTTGGGCTATCAAAAGCTTTAATCCTTTTAAGTCGCCAGGACCAGGCAAAATCTTGCCCGCGGACCTATAAGTCTCAAAGAGATATACACATATTGTATCAATCAGGCATACATACCAACAAAATGGAGAGAAACCAAGGTTTCTCTCCAAAGACGGAACTACTTCTTTTCACCAGGAGAAATAAGTTACACCTGTCTCCTTGGGGGTATTGAAATTCCCTTCTCTAAAAGCGCAAAATTCTTAGGTACTTTACTAGACAGGAAGAGCAAATAACGCTGTGGTAGCGCTATATAAATGTAAAAGGACAATAGGAAAAACGCTGGGTCTGAACCCGCGTATAGTTTATTGGTTGCATACGGCAGTAGTCAGACCGATAAAGCTGTACGGCATCGTCGTCTGGTGGACGACTCTGCAGAAATCCACATTCTGTGCAATATTAAACAATGTTCAGCGAATGCCTGCTATATGTATCACTGGTGCGCTGAGAACGAGACCAACTGCGGCACTAAATGTTATACTAAATTTAATGCCGCTAGATATTGTAGCAGTGCAATATGCCGCATATACTGCGAATAGACTCAGGGAACTGTCACTTTGGTCAGGAAATGACTACGGACATAGTGTCGTTGTAGACATAATGCCTGAGCTTCTGGGCACTGTTGATTACACTATTACTGAACAACTCATTAACAAGAAGTATCTCACTCTTACACCTGATAGATCAAAATGGAATGGTCGTATCTCAGGACAGAGGAGGTTCATTAACTTCTATACAGACGGTTCCAAACTCGATAACCAAGTGGGCTTTGGTGTCTTATCTGAGGAACTTCAGCTATCACTTGCAAAAACACGGTCTGATCACTATAGAGTTTACCAGGCAGAAATCTTATCTACCTATTAAAGAGGTAGCGGAATGGCTGAAAATTAATGTGCTGACCAAAGTCGATATAAATATTTTCTCTGATAGTCAGGATGCTATCAAGTCCCTGAAACTATATTCCTGAATTAAAAAACTGCCCTCGAATGTCTCAGATCTCTTAACGAAATGGCTGAACAGTTCAATATTCACCTGATATGGGTACCGGGCCACAGGGATATACCAGGTGAACTGCAAGGCAGATGAACTTGCAAGACTACTTACACGCCCCAGGGAACCTGGAACATGTGGGCATGCCACTAGCAACCTGCAAGTTCCTCCTGAGAGATAGTGCACTTACGGCAACAAATGAGAGGTGGTCACTAGTCAGGAACTGCATACATTCCAGGCTGATGTGTGGTTTAGACTCAAACACACACCAAACTACAGCTGTCGTTGTCGAAAACGGACGTCTCGCTTATCGTGTCTGTCATGATAGGTCACTGTCTTATGGGACGGCACACAGAGAGCTTAAAGGTATTGCATAAATACTTTTGCAGAAGTTGATCAGATGAAGAGAAGGAAGAGTCAATAGAAAACCTTCTGTGTCTGTGCCCCGCTCTCTCTAGAAGGCGGCATACAACCTTGGGCTCTTATTTCTTTGAGGAGTTGGTTGACTTGGCTGATGTTGGAATCTGACAACTTTTTAAAGCATTCAAATTGGTTCAACGGGAGAGGCTAGGTATAACTTATGTTTTCCCTTACATACCCGTGGTAACACAATGGACTGTATAGTTTAAGCGAGTATGTTTTACTGACTGCCACTCTTAACCCAACCTATCCTAGCGTGTGCAAAAATTCAGCTTCAACAGGGGCTTCAGCGGTAAAGTGATCGAAAATCACTTGGTGGCAAATAAAAAATCGAAGTAGCCTATATTAATTTCTGGTTTTTGGTCTATGTGGTCACCAATTTGAAGGAAAATGGGTTCAGCTGTTTAAGCGTGATGCGGCTACAAACAAGCAGACAAAGAAATAAACGATTTTATAATATTAATAGGATTAACTGCTCATCATCCTAAAACCAGTGTACATGAAAACTTGTAAAATTTCTTACAGTGTAATGTTAATGCATTGTATAAACTTTAGTGAAAAGTGGATGTTGTACAATTCTGGGGCTTCTAGAAGTGCACTGTATTCAACTTTCGATACAACTTACAAAATTGCAAGTATTTTGGTTATTTTACAGATTCGCTGAATAAAGAGAAAAACAAGTAAGAAAGTTCAGTCGGGTAAACCGACTCATGAATCCCCTCACCTTGAGTCCCAAAAAACTTCGTAGTTTTCTTTGTTTTAATTAAATTACTATCAATTCAAATCGCATTTAGTAACTTTAAAGTATCTACTGGTATTTGTATATGTTCCATTTGTGTGGGAAGTACTAAAAGGGGCGTGCCAATAACGGCCACTTTAGACTCTAGGTACTATAAAAGCATTACACTATACGAAATTTCACTGGTATTAAAGTTAAAAGCTGTTAACTTTTGAGTGGGAAATACCAAAAGGGGCGTGCTAATAACGCCCATTTTTCTTTGGACTCTAGGTAATATAAAAGAATTATACTGTACAAAATTTCAAGTATTTGTATGAACTGATATTAAAGCCATAAGCAGTTAACTTTTGGTTCACAGTGGTATATTTGTGTGGGACGTATCAAAAAGGGAGTGGCCGATTTTCCGTGACGTGTTAACGACTAACAAACTAATACTATGTGTGAAAATTCAGAAGATTCGAGTAAGTAGTTTAGAAGGTATTAAAGAATCATTGTTTCACTAAAAGTTAACCCTTTGGGGGGAAGTACTAGAAGGAGTGGACCAATATGGCCCATCTTCGAACTTAGTCGGAGATACAGAAAAAAATTACCGCATACCAAACAGACACACAGACAGACGGGCGGACATTGCTCAAATGACTTGAAATGACCCAAAACGGATTGCCGCCGAACATACTGAAGGTCTTAGGATACTCCTTCGATGTGTTACAATTTTGGCTCGTAGCAAATAATATATACCCTCCTCTCTAAGGTGAAGGGATAATAAAAAGAAAACAGATGTCAGTGCTCAGTCCGTGAATTAAGATTATTTACTTCTTACCGCTTTCTATGCCGCTTCACAAGTGAAATTTTGCGGCAGAACATGAAAGCAACGCATACGCAGTTAAGGGAAGTTAGTACCATAGTAATTGGAATCTTAAATTTAAAGTTGGGAACTCTTTAACCAATGAGTGGAAGCACTTATTGGATAAAGAGTTGCCACATTTACAGAGTAGATTAAAACTAAATGGGGATTAAAGTAAATGGTCATGTCGATCATTAAAACAGTTTAGAATGCAAATAGCAATCAGTATACGAGTATATTCAATTAATGCAGATCAGAATTAATGTAGATCATAAGGAAAGTTGATGAATATGGTTCGACAGGTGTCATGACCTTTAACACAAAATTGGCACGTTCATAAGAAATATCTAATCCCCAATCCCACTAATTATATCAATCCCAATCAATTATCTCAATGTTCGTTTTAGAATATTTTTGCCTTGATCATATTCTGACAAAGAGACGTGAGATATGGCAATGTGCGTTCTCGCATCTACTCGTACCACACAAGATTCCATACCATACCACATTTCTTTAAAGCTGAGGGTATTCTTCAGCCGGTTTACTCGACTGCAATTTTCTGACTTGTTTTCATTCCTGTTTTTCAATGGTTTACTTCTCGAAACATCAAATATAAATATTTATGAAAATTTTTTGACAAAGTGATGGCCACCACAATCCTTCGGTAGACATTGATGTCTTTGCTGATAATACCTATGAAACTTTCTACCAAACAAAAAGAACAACAACCACATAGAGATTGGGAAACCAGGAAAGGCAACAGCTAAAAGACATTAATATGTATAAAAGAATTTGTTCAACAATCAAAATCAAATTGCTATTGTGCTATCGTTTTTTGTGTATATATAATCTTTTTCTCTGGGTTCAGCATGGCTTTCAAGGAGATTACAAAGGACACTCTTCACATACAAAGACACACACACACTCAGGTACAAAAACGGACAAACTCTCGAATCTTAAGGAGATCTTATCAACAGGATAAAAAAGCACAATTGTCTTAATACAAATATCATTTTTCTACATCATCAATAAAAAGTTTATCCCTTAAATACAGATACACCCATCCATGTTCATATGTGTATGTCTACACACATGGTTATAAATAGGTTTACAGCACAGATAAAATACATTTCATTATACGTATCAATTTGTGTCAATGTCATTATCGTTTTCACCAGTCGGCACAAATACACATCCGCAAAGACAATGAGATTGATTTAAACCGGAAGGAGATAGGCCCCCAAACAGGCACACACACCTAGTGTGTGAGGCGTGTGTGTGTGAGAATATGGCTTATATGCGGCCTAAACCAAACGCACGCAGGTCTTCACACACACAAACACAGATAT
Organism: Eudasyphora cyanicolor; assembly: GCA_963930755.1. NCBI lineage: Eukaryota > Metazoa > Arthropoda > Insecta > Diptera > Muscidae > Eudasyphora > Eudasyphora cyanicolor. Next base: position 221,857,847 of record OZ005736.1, read on the forward strand.
TTAAACACTTTTGTCATCATCAGCACGAATTCATTTAAGCATACATAACATCTCTATTCTCGTATGTATGTTTAAGAAAACGGACGTTTATTAAAAGGCAACAAAGACAATTTTTCCGGATGAGACATCCTTTGTATCTCATTAGGGGCCATGACACGATTCTATCCATTACTTCGTAGCACATCATACATCCGAACTTCATTAGTCCGTTAGCAATTTCATAAAGAGTATATAAAGAAAAAGTAAACTTATATCCATTCCTGCTTTGGATGTTTAACTTATTCGACAATTATTTTTTGCGAAACGCTACAAGATTGACCAAATCATATTTATATTGTTAAAATAAAGTAATGCGACAACTTTTTAAACAAAATTTAGACGAGCAATAATACTTTTGTATTAAATATTTTTTTCTCTCAACGCGTCCACTGGAAAAACAAGCAATTTTTAGATATACTCGTATTTAGGCCCAGAAAAAATTACATACCTCTTTCATCTCAGTACAGAGAGTTTCACGCATTTTATTAATTTCGTAGGGTTAGCCTTTTTATACCCCCACTTTAGTGAAGGAGTGTATACCATCATCAGAAACGAAAAGGGGCGTAACAACAAGAAAAGTGAAAATTCAGTTTTTGATGGATTTCGGTACACTGCATCAAAATACACATCCTGACAAATTTTTAGCGATCTACTATCAAAATTGGCTAATTTATTAACGCAATTCAAAAGGTCCTAACAACATATCATTTCTTTTTTCATAGTTAAAAATTCCTACTTCTGGCAATTTTCAAAAACTTGTTATAAATCATGTTTGTGGGAATTAATATATGCATTATTATGTTTAGCTTTTTCCTGAAAGGCACGTTTTTCTTACAACAACATTTTTCATTTTATTTAGTTTTTTGCTTCTCCTGTAAATTTTTCAAATATGATGATAGGCCGTTTCTTATGACGAAATATACAATTCGCTGCGGGCCCTATGTATATTCGGCGGAAATCCGTTTTAGGACATTTAAAATCATTTGAGCAATGTCGGTCCGTCTGTGTGACTGGAGCGCACGATAACTCTCGAAAGCAGAAATGGATTGTCTTCAAATTTGGTGTGTGATAACATTTTTTCTATGTCAGACTAAGTTCGAAAATGGGCCATATTGGTAAACACGTCCTTGTATCTCCCTCACAAAGTGTTAACGTTTAGTACCTATCCGAATCCCATGTAATTCCACACATGGTAATAGTTTATTTGTCGCTATCAGCTGGAGAAAAATGTCCGAAGTGGTCCCACACCTTTTGATACCTCCCACACAAACGGATATTTTGGACAAAAATTTAACTGCTTTTAACTTTAATACCAGTGCATTTAAATGCACTGTGGTGTAATGCTTTTATATGTAGTACCTACAGTTAGTTAAAAATTGGCATTATTGATACGCTCTTTTTAGTACCTCCCACCCAAAATGGACAAATCATACCGAAATGTACCCGCTGGAGTTTGTCAGTCCCCTAACGGGTGCGTCCCCTGGTGCTGTATAAGGGAGTGGGATGGACCCACTGTTCTATCTTTACAAAGGCTGCCTAAGAGAGGATGGATCAGTTTGTACATCGCCCCACACTTCGCATCGGTAATTCAAATTTAAAATTTTAAATGGCCCACCCTACTCCATTTCATTAATTCCAAAATTATTATTTGCTTCATAATCATCATTTACATCAATCATCATAAATGTCATTAAAATAATCTTCATCATCATCGTCACCATTATCATTGCAGACTGCGACTCTTCCTCATGTTTGAAATAAATGGATCAGAACTTCAAAGAAATCTATTAAACACGTCTTCTATTGTATTTTCCCGACTGCGTTTACGAGAAAAGAACTCACTTTACCTTTTGAAGTCCTTATTTCTGGCTTCCTGACATTCTTCAGTGTTGACCAATGAGCAATGGTGATAGCAATATAATTACTGATCCGTGAACAAATGTAGAGTAGGAGTCATATAATGGGTAAATTTTTAACAAACAGCCTGGAAGTGTCACTAGCTGAATTTGAAAATTTTTCAATATTGACCTCAATACCACTAGAAACAACTATTAATATTGAGTGCATATTTTTTATGAACTGTAAATCAATTTTTGCAAATTCTGCAGTATCAGCAATTTTATGTATCAGCATTAATTTATTCTTCATCATTACATCTAGTTTGCCATTTTTTAATCGGAAGTTTATATGACAAGTGAATAAGGCACTCAAAAATCTTATCCAGCCACGAAGGAAAGATAAACCAAATTCCATGGTATCTATATATATATCTTTTGCAATTATTTCAATAATATTATAACTCTTTGCTTGTGGCGCCACATATATAAATGTTTGTGTGGACTTTGTGTCGGTAATGGCGTTAAAGACTTTACCGTCAATCATCACTAGAGTTCGTGCTTAACTTTCACTAATCTCTCTCCAACTACTACAACGGAATCGCCAAGATCCTTTCTTTCTGTATCCATTTTTTTTCTTTTTCGAGTTTAATATTATTGACCGTTTCTTTCATAAATTCAATTTTCAATGGCCTACAAAACCTATTGGAAGATGGTCGAGGATTTAGCCAAATTGTTTTCTTTCCACAAACTAATTTCAATGTTACAATCGATGTTATAAATACTGAAGAATACCAGGCATTAATGTCATGAAAGGTTTATATGAACTATGTCCTGAACTTCCATCAAAGCCCCGCTTAGTACACGGAGAAAAAAATATGTTAAAAATATGTTTGGATACAATCATAAATATGTTTGGGACGGGCACAATCATATATATGTTTGTGGGTAAACATATTATGTTTGCACACAATCATAATATGTTCGGGGCAAAATTCTAGCATATTATAAAACGATATGATTGTGTCCTAACATATTTTTGGCAAAATAATATATTAGAGCATATTTTTTAGATTTTTAGAGAGTATTACTCTCTGAGAGCCCAATTATGTGACTCATAGAGCATCCACCATCACCACTGTGCAGTTAGAATGAATATATGGCTATGCTTATACTTTCTTGTTTCGGGTGTAACATGAAAGTAAATTAAAATACACGCTGTGCATATAATTCTCGTTGACTCTATATAGCCAGTGGTATAAGGTGTTGACGTTTTTCAGTCAATGGGGTGGATCAACGGAGCTACCAACCAAGTTGAAAGAAAAGTGGCATAGTCCGCAGTCCGAATAATGGATAATTAATGGAACATTAGACTAGAATTTTATAAATATATTATAGGTGCGTCACAAAGGTTCAGACTTTTGATAAAAAACAACAACATGCAATCATATACATGATTAAATGCAATCATATATATGATTACATACAATCATATAAATGTTTGGACATAAGCATATATATGATTACACACAATCATATAAATGTTTGGACATAAGCATATATATGATTACATACAATCATATAAATGTTTGGGAACATTACCGCTACCCCAAACATAATATGTTTGGGAGCTGCTCCAAACATATATATGTTGCCTGCAAAATATGTTTGGGGCAATATGTTACAGAGGCCGTTTTTTTCCTCCGTGTATATAAAGTTGGTTTAGACAATTCTTCATTGTCTAACAAAATAAAATCATGTATGGTCTAATAGTGCTTGTAGATTGGTCTGAGCTGACGTTTCAGTAATTTCTATTTCGTCTCGTTCTGAATAAAATTTTGTTTAGCTTCTTGGACTTTTGTATACGATGGACATTTCTCGGGCGCTGCTTTTCTAATTACATTATATCAGTGTCGAGTTTGCTTCGCTTCTACCAAGACGGAAAGAGCTTCCTCCGCACTAAATTTCTGTGGTGATAACTGTTCTAAACTTGTTCATTATTTTATTCGCTCTTATTAGAGATGAGATTATTTCCTTAACTATTTTCAACGCATCTGGTTTTCAAGCAGCTCTTAAGCTCATTTGTGTAGCGTAAGCCAAAAAAAACAAGGTATTTGTTGATTAGGAACTGAATTTCCTAAATATTCATTTATTTTTCTATCAGCTCGATTTTTCGCGATATACCGTTATGTTGAAAATGAAGGCACTTTTACCACATATTTTGGAATATTTTGAAAACGGTTCACCATATTCAGTTTAGAGAAATATCCAAAACTCGTCAATAAAATTATATATAAGCCGAGCTGACATTGGTTTTGAATTTGCCTATTAGTTTCAGAGATATCGTTGAAGTTTTGAAAAACAAATTAACAATTTTATAAAAAAAAAAAATAAAATGCGACTGAAATCACAGTTTTGGTGTAAAAGCATTTAGTTCAATATATTTCGAATGATATGAGTTTTATTTCACTGAAATCGGTGTACAACTTTTGATTTTGTTTACAACTTACTGAGAAAACTGAATTGATAAAAATCACAATTTCCATACAATTTTTTTTTAATACTATGAGTGTCTTTGCTGCTTTTTTACTTATATTTACGTAATAAAAATTTCGAGCTGATAGAGAAAAATGGAGTTTAGATTCACAATCAGCGACCTCAAATTTGCAAAAATTTGCTATAAAGTTCCAGTTATCACAAAAAATATTAATTTTGTTCCTTTGTGCAATAATAAAAAAAACTTGATTTTTTGTTGGATTTTTTTCAAATAGATTTTTTCGAGTTATTTTGCAAAATCTTTAATAAGTCAAAAACCAGTTTTACCAATCTGATTTTTTCGTTTTTCAATATTTCCACAACATTTATCTAAACAAAAAAATACGGTTCCATAATAAAACGTTTGCTTTTAGAAGTCTTAATAAAAAATAATCACTTAAATTTTTTAAATGCGCGCAAAAATAATAATAATTATTGAACTTTAAACACACACTGCAAATAAAGTAAACAAGTTAGATCTTTTAATTTTGCAATTAGAGATGTAGAATTTTATCTAATTAACCCGGTATCCGGTACGGTTGCAAAAGTTAAAGTTCATCTTTTGTATTAAATGCCTCTTTTGATGGATTTCAATCCTCAATGAAAGTATGGCACAGCTCACGACAAAAAAGAAAAATCTGCACAATGATGAAAGTTGTAGAAGATGACCCATAACAAAAAGCTCAGGTTCTGGATGCTACAAAGGAGTTATTCAAAACTCCTTCCACCTCTTCGGTAGCAGGAAAGAGAGTCAGATATCCCGAAGAGCAGAACACTTCAAAACCGCCGAAGAAAGAGCTCTCTCTTTCAAGTAAATTGGAAAGACCGAGTCAAGCCCCTCACAAAGAATACATTAGTCTGTATCCTTGTGGAGAGATATTCCAATCTATACTAAAGAGGAAGATGGTTGATGAAAAATTTAAGAAGCCACCATCTTACGCCAAAGTAGCGAGAAAGTACAGTGAAGAGCTCTGCTACGCACTGATCAATATCAATTTTGGAGCACGCCCTCATTACCGATGACGGGCGCCCAATTTAGATGGTGAGCAGCGAGTTCACAAGGGACATCCTGAGGATGAGCTTGTGGATAGTAACCCCCTCCCTGTGAAGGCACGAAGCTAAAACTAAAGAGGATGAGGGACATCCCCCAGCTCATAAAAGCGAATTAAATTAATTAATTGGGGCAGCAAATTAACAAAAGATCGCATGCGCAAACTCTTCGGCCAACAAAACAAAGGACTGGACGTGAAGAGGTGGTACTGGTCACGTAATCGGTAAGGCAAGGGTTGGCGCTGAAGACCCGAAAAGTGCGCCAAGGGATTTCAAAGGCAGTGAAGTAGAGAAGCCCCCATCGGAGTCAATAAATGATAAGGGAGCCGAAACTACCATCTCAGACTCCCAATATGTCATGAGGTGATACAGGCGGCAAACAACGCTTTGATGGAAATAATAAATAAAAATAAGACTCATTTTTCTTTAATCCAAGAACCATGGACCACGTCAAATACCAATTGTTTTATGCAAATACAGGCACTAGACTAAGGACCCGTATTATAAGTCACAATAACCTTTTCTCTCCAGAGTTGTCAACATCGGATGCTACAGTACTGAAACAGGGGAATGGAAGTGTATACCTGGCATCAGTATATACATCTTTCGACTCACCGAATTTACCACCCATTTCGGAACTACTTTGCGAGGGATAGTACTAACATTAATAAACGGGGATAAGCCGTAGTATAATTCTTGAGTACTACCAGATAGACGAAATACGGGAATGGAGGGTCTTCAGAGAACATTTCTTTTCTGACCATCGTTATATAAGGGTTAATAGCACGCCCAAAATGGACAAAATTCGGCAAGCTAATTAGAAAAAGACTAGAGCAGGAAAATTGTGATTGTCTAAGTGTTGAAGACATTAACACTAATGTTGGTAACATTACGGAGATTCTAGTGAGGCCATTCGAAGATAGTTGTCCGCTTCGAGAAAGGAAAACAGCCTAAGAAGGCCCTCATTCATCGGGGAGTTTCGCTGTATTGGAAAGAGATCCGCAGATTTTACAATAAGTCATGCCGTAATCAGACAGATTGGTTGAAAAATGCGTCAAGAAGTCTAATTGGAACAGATCTTTATATGGAGGCTACATCAAAACATGGATCGACGTGTCCCATTTTCACTAGAGTCAAGATCCCATAGTATGTGAAGATCTCATAGTATTGACTACAAACACAATTGTTTATGTTATTTCCATATATTGTCAGATTGACAACATTTATTGTTTACAACGACCAAAAAAAGTCGCGTAGCGTATACAGTATTATTTTTCGAATGGGAAGCGAATATTGAAATATAAATTTTTGCGAGCGCAAGCGAATATTTCAAAGTGGGTTTATGCATATGTGAATGCGAATATTCGTTTGTAACGCATGATCGCACAAACCATAAGAAAGAAAGATATATTCGCCTCTGTTCTATATTCCGAATTTGTCCTGAATCGGAAATTTCCGCTCGAAATTGAGCTTCTAAATCTTTTTTTTGGACCCAAATATATTTCTAATGTATCAAATATGTTCTAAAAGGAAAATAAAGGTAATCTGTATTTACAGATAATCTTCAAAAGTCTACAAACAGAAATTATGGACAATTTTATGAATAAGAAATCCGTTCTCGGAATGCAGAACAGGGGTGATAAGTACAATTAGCTTTATTCGTTCAGAACTTATCTGCGTTTTCAAATCAATGCTAACGTTATATGTGGTGGAGGGGTCAACTTATTTGCAAAATTCGTATTTTAAAAGAGATTTGTCTAAAATTTAAAACGTATGTGTTCATATTTATACACGCTGAAAAAAATCGTTTCTGTAGTATATTGTTTAAAACATATTCTGCTTGACTTTTATAAATTTTTAGGGTACACTCCAAATATGTTATTTTTGGCTCACACTTATATATTTGGGAAGATATTGTTCTAAACAAATATTTGTTCCTGGCCTAATATTTTTGTTAGGACTTTTATTTAGGTAACAAATATTTTTTTGCATTTCAGTATTCGGAATATAAATACTTTAATTTGTAGGCAAGTTTCATGTTATGAATTAATTCAACGTTAATTTTTTCATTTATTTTAAATGTTCGTAAATTTATAATTGAATTTTTATAACCTTGCCAATTACACATTGCTTGATAAATTTAAAATAAAAATCAGTGCTTTAAAACATAACTCGAGATCAATAAAAAATTAAAAATGTAATTCGAAAAATCTGCAATGTTTTGAAAAGGAGAATACCAAACCGACAATTTTATTTTAATTTAAACACATATTTTATTTGAGAAAAGTACCTCTGCAAGGTAGCTAGACAAACCTGGCCAAGTTATGACCTGAGAAGATCAAAATATCTCCTCGCGCCAGAGAGGCAAAGATTTTCTACGTTAGTATCAGTTCTGACGAGACACTGCTTGATCGGCGAACACGCCAATAGATTGGGTATTGACTCTAATGACTTCTGCAGAAGCTGTGGAGATGAGAAAGAAGTGGAGAACATTGAGCACTTGCTATGCGACTGCCCCGCTCTGAGTAAACGACGACTGGACATACAGCGGTCGGCCTTTCTAGGCAGCCTAACAGATCTTTCCAGTACCGATATTCGTACTATCGATAAATTTGTATATCAAACAGGTACGATGAGGGACATTTCAGCCCGTGGTAACACTAGGGATCTTAACTGGTCTGGCTTGTAAAAAAAAATACGGCTGCCACCCTAACCTAAATACATATATTTTGTTGTAATATTTCAACATTTTCAATCGAAATATTTTTTCTCAGAAATATAAAATTTTTCCAAATTTGTGTTCCACATATATTTTCTTTCTATTCAAAATATCATAAAAGGCCACATTAGGGTGTTTTTCCTGAAACTTGGAAAGTATGTTTATAATAAAATGTGAAAACCAATACATTCCCAAAAGCGACGCGCAGGACAACGTCTGCTCGTATCATCTAGTATATATACATAAGGGCGATTTCACGTCAAGTGAGTGCATTTTTAAAAGTGATGTCTTTTGATCCGGCTGATACTTCTACCAAGTTTAGTCCTACTTGATAGTATTCATGACACAAAAAATCAACGATATCGGTTGAGGACTGTCCGAATTCGAGGGTGTTGAATTTTGAAATTTTGGTCATATGGCCCTTTTTCCCATTCATATATGTAGCTAATTACTGGCTGTGCGAATAATCGTCCAAGTAAAAATCGCCCAAAAGTAAATGTAAATTTTTTAGGCGTTTAATCACTTCCATGAAATTTAGCCCAAATCTTAAATGAAAGATCACCCAATTTGTTTCAGCTTTTATTAATTTTGTTAAAATTCCAAATGTCCAAAGACAGCTATGCGGCCCAAATGTTCGTGAGAATATTTGAGAATATAAACAACATAAAAAATAGTAAATCGGTTTGTGAAGTATTATTTTGTTTCATTAATCTTAACACCACTGATAAATTTGTTGTTAGTTTTATCTTAATTTTCCCTTTTTGATAAAATGTAAACTTCATACCATCAATGTAAACCGTTTCATTCCATCAAAGACACCCATAAATTAGAAAAATGAATTAATGAAGGATTTCATTCCCATAATGATACTTTTCATAGCATCAATGCAAATTTTCATTGCATCAACGTAAAATAATTAATGAAACGTGTTCCTTGATGCAATGAAGCTTTTTTTCAGTGTACATATTGAATAAAACGTCCAACTGTTAACAATAATTGTATTTATAAATGTTCGCATGCGAAGCAGCGGGTATTTGCTATAAACTAAAAACTTCTGATTCTATGGTATTCTATTTCATTATTTTTAAATTTCCTTGGAAAATTAGAATATTCGAAATTAAATTGCATGTTTTGAAATACATTCGCATCACACATAATATGCTGAGGCAAGAGACGATCCATATTGAAACATCGGTACATATTGTTGTTTAGTCCTCATATAAATAAAGAACACATTTTTTCTACTAATCTGGCTGAATGCAAGCATTTGTACTCTAATAAAAATGTAGCTTGGAAAGAGGAGACGTTTAAATGTCTCATGTCCATGGACATTAACTTCTGCCTGTTGTGAGCTCCTTATTTATGATCTGTTTATACCTCACGAGTTACAGAAAATCGGTACTAGACATCTCATCATACGTGGCATGGAAGGGTTTCCAATTTTCTAAGTATATTTCTCGAACTTCTCTGTCCTTTGAAATCAAGCTGTTTGCTCGTTCATTTCCAATCACTCCGTTGTGTCCCGGTACCCAGAAAATACGCATGGGCTGGGTTATCATTTATCGTTCTTTTACAGTCTAACACAGTTCTGGATTTGGCCCTTTCCGATGTTATTGCTATGATCGCCATTTGGCTATCTGTGAATATGTTGACATATTTAGGATTTGTTGTATTGCTGAGCCAGTTCACACACACACCGTGATTGCGCGAAATTCTGCTTGAAGTAACGTGTTATGGTCTGGGAGGCGGAAGTGAAGTTCGACTTCTTGTCCATCAATAAAAAGTCCCAGACCCATCCTTCCTCCTATCTTGGACCCATGCGTGTAGACATCCCATTTATCTGTGTTTCGTTTTCCCAATAGCGTCTGTCTGGCACAAAAGAATCACTGGTAGATTTAAGCCGCACTTCAGGAATGATTGTACTATCTTCTGATGGTACGATTTGTGGTTTCTATTTATCCATTTGCTCATAACTTCTAGATGTCTTGCGGTGAGGGCATATCCTCCAACGCTTTGATGCGGTTCTAATTGCACATACGTTGCATTTTCTGCATTGGTATTACGTTTTACTTCTTTGCCATTGATGACCACACTACAGAGGCATAGGTTATTATTTGTCTAATCACGCTCATGTAAAGCCAGTGTGTTTTATTTGTACGTAGTCCTCATTTTGAACCCATAGCTCTTCTGCACAACAACCAACACCTGTGGGACTTGGTAACTCATTCTTCAATATGATCTTTCCAAATCAGTTTCTGATTCAAGATTACTCCCAAGTATTTTACCTTTTTAGATATGGAAATTTTCTTATCCGGGAATCGAGGCACGGTAAAAGGCAGGATGTTCGTTTTCCTTGTAAATAAACCTATTTCTGTTTTGTTTGTGTTAAAATTCCCCCCCCCCCTGGTTGTCCCCAGTTTATGCTATGTTAAGTGCCTCCTCAGCTCTTCTGCATTATTGGTTCGTCTGCATAACAGGCTGATTTTAGTCCTTCATTCGTGAGGGCTTTAAGGAGACTGTATGTCGTCCTAACCCATAAAAGAGGAAATAAAATGCCCCCCCTGAGGTATACCAGGATTTACGTTGTCACAAATTATTACGTCATATCGTCGCTTGGTTCACGGAGGAAAATCGCCATTTTTGATATGTTTGAATTCAAGGAAAATATACTTGGAACCAAAATTTTTAAATATTATATATTTTTGAACAAATATATTTTATTTGAAAATCAAGAAATTTTGTTTGGAACGCATATATTAATATATTACAACAAAATATATTTCAGAACTTACTGTCACAAATAAAATATGTGTTTACAATCAAACATAGATATTGTTTAAGAATTTATCCAAATACATTATATTTAAAACAATTTTAAAACTTTGTTGACTTTGGCAATTTTTAATTTTATTTTTTCCTAGATTTTGTGTTATATTTTACAGGTAAAAAAGTCGTAAGCAGCATTTTTTTTGTTTTAATTTACAATTTTTAATTTATAAATAGTCCAATTGTCAATCCATCAATGCTATTTGTCGTTACCCAAGATTATACGATTTACATTTTAATATAATTTTTCAAACATATAAAAATTTCTAAAAAATTAAACCTTAAATTTCTAAAAAAAACCGCAAACTTTTCTTTACATTAAGGCATCAATACATTGCCAAAATACTTAAATACAAATTAATCATTGCTTTGGAAATATTATTTCCAAAGAAAAAATTATTGGGATGAAAACATAATTTTGTTTAGAACAACATCCTCACAAGTGTCAAATATTATATATTTGGAGTGTACCCTAAACATATGTACGTTTCCAGCAGAATATGTTTAGAACAATATACTACAGAAGCGATTTTTTTCAGCGTGTTGACCAACTGATGGAACTAACATTTAAAAAATTGTTCAGGAGAAAATTTTTTATGTTTTTAAAAAAATGTTGCTTCTTCCCCATATTGCCAGAAACGTGGAAAATGTTCTACCGTTTTTGGAGATAACAGTAATAGCTACATGCTCAAAATTTACACACACGTTGAACTATGACGAGGCAACCCACAAATAATCCACCTATTCCTTAGCATATTGTTGATACATTTTTCAGCGCCCGGTCAACCTGAAACTCATATCATGTTAAAAGCGCCTCCAATATCTATACAAACGGCAAGTGTGTACGTGTCTTCACAGAAGGACTGTACTACCTCATGTAGTGCCGTTTCCACTATCGGTTTAGATTCCAGGTTTTTATCCGATGTGTCCGTAATTTAGAAATGTATTATTTTTAACCTGCAACAATTCATAGTACTAATGTAATAAATATTTCTCCGTGAATTGTGTGGTAACGTACAGTCAACGCGGCCCGATTTTAGTCGTTCTTTACTGGTTTCTATGCATATACTTGAACATTTCCTAATATTTCTAGAACTAATCTATACAAAGTGACCGAAAATGTATGAAAATTTGGTGTCAACTTCACCAGACATAAAAATCGGACTTTCAATGTCATAGTGTACTTTATCAGACGTGGAAATATAATTATGTACTTAATTAAACCATCAAAAGAAGAAGGTCGTTTTTCTTTTCCTTAGAGCAAAACAAAAACACAAAAAAATATTTTTTATCATGTCAGCTATTCTTTTCCCTCCCCCATATAAAAACGTAAGACAAACTTTGTCTTGTCTTTTCATTTCACACTAATTTAAATCTATATAAAGCCAATCAAATATTTATGAACTTGCCAGTTGTCCTGTCCGCTTCTACCCTATATCTCTTTTCTTTATAAAGGACACTTTCAACTTCAATTTTTAACTGCTCTAATGACATAACTTTTGGGGTTTTCTAAAGAGAAATAGAAAAAAAACAACGACGACCCTTTCTTCTCGCTGTATTGTTGATTTTTGGGTGATTTTTCTGCCTTTGTCGAATAAAAGAATATTAAGAACTGGTCCCTTTTTTGTGCCTGGGAGTTTGTAAACAATAAAGCAACAATTTTCGGAAAGAAAATCATTCTTATCACAAACAAAAAATTAAATAGACGAGTAAGAAGGAGCAAAATGAAAGATTGCCAAGTTGTCTGTTCATCATTGGGGTTGGGGAAAGGCTGGGGCCCTTTATAACCGGGGAGAAAGTGGGAAATGTATTTTCGAACAACCACATGTCCTTCCGCTTTTTATCTGTCTCTGTTCCATGTCCTTGTAAGGGGACAATCCATACCAAAGACAGACATATAGGATAAACTGTCACATGCAGGTTCTAACTGTTGGCCATCGTTCATCATTAATCATCCAGAGGAATGCTGTATACATTCACCAGTTTATATTTTCATTTTTAATATTCCTTTTTTGTGTTTTTTATCCCTATTTGTAAATTTGGTTGTCACAGCTCGGTTTGTATCAATCACAGGGAATAATTATTACAATGTCAACAACAGATGTGTACGTATATTAGAATGGATTGGTAATGTAATGTATCTGAATGAAAAATCATTGGAAATGGTATTTATACCCTACACCACACCGTGGTACTCGTACAGGGTATTATGACTTTGTGCATTTGTTTATAACGTCAAAAAAGCGAAGAAATAGAACCATTGTTTATTATAGGGTAATTCCAGGTTTCCAAGGAAACCGACCCAGTCTGAAGATTTCAATGAAATTTTACACGCATATACTAGAAGGCCATTTGAAATAACTTAACATCCTCTCTAAGAATAATAAATTAATTTTTGTCTATTAAAGACATCAAAAGGACTAAAATGTCCCTAATCCCTAAATGTTAATCCTTAAAAGCATATCTTCCATTTTTTTCGTTTTATTTTCAAAAATTACCCACATATTTTACCACAAAATGTAAAAATTTCAGCATTGGTCCTCCTTGGGTTAAAAAAAATATGAATCAATTAGACTCCGTCCGTCTGTCAGTTCGACTGAATGGTGCTAACCATAACTCTGAAAAGGAGTGACCGAAAGACTTAAAATTTCGTTCGTTACAATAATTTATTCAAACCCAGTTTTTGTTTGATGGACAACCATATCGGCCTACTCCTTGTGGTACCTCCCCCACAAATGGCTAACATTGTGTGACATGTTAAAGCTCTTACAACTTCTATACTACTGATAGGTATCCTGTAAAATAGCATACATAGTAATCATTTTAAAGCCTCTATAACCTGAACAAAAATGGGCGATAATGCCACGCCCCTTTTGGTACCTCCCACACAAAGGGACCAATTTGTACAAAATGATCACAGCTTCTAACATAAATACCAGCAGATACAAATACTTGATATTTTTCGCAGTGTAATTTTTTTATAGTACCTACAGTCCAGTACAAAGTGGGCATTATTGCCAAGCCCCTTCTAGTACCTCTCAGACAAAAGGTAACAATTGTGTTAAATGTTAAAACTCTTTATTTATATATTTACTTCAATGAGTTTTTTAAACGCGGCATTAGCCGTTGATAAAATGTCGGCATTAGTCGTGGACAAAACTAAATTTGTTTTCGTAGCTCGCGATGCGAACCCAAGCAAAAAACAAAAATGTATTGATATGAGAGTTTTAGTATGTTGACTTACTTCGGCAAAATTGGGGTTTGGTTAGTAATTCTTGTTAAATTTAATTTACTTCTTCCATAAGTATTTCAGCTGATTTAATTTAAAGACATACATTGTTGCTACTGAATTCTGAAGATGATAGAGTGGTGTCTATCGAAACTGCAGTCAATTCTACCAAGCAATCAAAACTCTCTACCAATTTTTGTATTTCAGTTAGACAGAAAATAACTGAAACATATGGTCTCGAACTGAATAGCAAAAGCACAGACCAACAATAAATAACAACAACACATTTTACAAAATTGTTACCATTTTTGTGAGAAGTACTACAAGGGGCGTGGCAATAACGTCCACTTTGTACTGAACTGTAGGTGTGCAAGTATTAATATGCTCTGGTATTAATGGTATAAGCTGTGAACATTTTTACAAATTGGTTTCTTTGTGTGGGAGGTACCAAAAGGGGCGTGGCATTTTCGCCCATATTTGTTCAGCTTACGGAGGCTGTAAAATGATTCCTATGTCTGCGATTTTACAGGATACCCATCAGTAGAATAGAGGTTATAAGAGCTTTAACATGTCACAAAATGTCAGCCATTTGTGGGGAAGGTAGGTAGGTAGGTCGATATGGTTGTCCATCAAACATAAAATGAGTTTGAATACAATATTATAACGAACGAAATTGTAAGCCTTTCGGTCACTCCTTTTCAGAGTTATCGTTAGCACCATTCAGTCGAACTGACAGACGGACGGATACTAATTTATTAATATTTTTTTTAACCCATGGTGAAATTTTTACTTTTTGAGCTAAAATATGTGGGTAATTTTTAAAAAATATGGAAGATATGCTTTCAGGATAATAAAGGTTTAGGGACATTTAAGTCCTTTTGATGTCCTTAAGAGACAAAAATTTATCACCTAATTTAAAATTCTTTGAGAGGATGTTAAATTCTTTCAAATGGTACTTATATCATTCAAATCTGATATTCCGTTCAAAAGTTATGTAGACTTTAAAAAGGCCTAATTTGTAATAAAATGCTGTAGGTGACCAACTTGGGCACCCTAATCAAAACAGTTATGAATTTTGAAAATCGGTAAGAGTCTGCATGGTCTTCTAGTATACGCGTGTAAAATTTAATTTAAATCGAAAGGGTCAAATATTTAAATAGTAATTTTTGGGCCGTTTAATTTGGAATTACAATATACCGTCGACATATAATCACTTTTTGAGTCGATTTAGCCATGTTCCTCTGTCGGTCTGTCCATGTATTCTTGTGATCAAAGTGCAGGTCGTATTTATAGTCCAATTGTAATGAAATTTAGCACAGTACTCATCTTTGGCACATGGACGATCCCTATTGAAATTGGTCAAAATCGGTTCAGATTTAGATATAGCCCACATATATATGTTACCCCCGAATTGACATGTAAACGCTGTAGAAAATGTATTTTATATTAGATCAGTACGACATTGGGCAGAGACAGTTCTTTTAGTACATGGATGAACACTGCCAAATTCGGGGAAAAATGGGTTTAGATGTGGATATAGTCCCAATATATGTATATGTTACACCCGATTGACATGTAAGCGCTGTAGAAACCGTATTTTATATCCCATCAGTACGAAATTCGGCAGAGAGAATTTTCTTAACGCATGAATGAACACTACCAAATTCGGTAAAATCCTTTCAGATTTCGATATAGCCCCCATATATATGTTTATAGTCCGATTGTGATGAAATTAAGCACAGTGGTCATTTTTGGCACAAGGACGAACTCTATTGAAATTGGTCAAAATGGGTTCAGATTTAGATATAGCCCCTATATATATGTTGCCCCCGAATTGACATGTAAGCGATGTAGAAACCGAATTTTATATCCAATCAGTACGAAATTCAACAGAGAGAGTTTTCTTATTACCTGAATGAAAACTACCAAATTCGGGGAAATTCAGATCAGATTTAGATATAGCCCCATATACACGTTTCATCCGATTTGATATGTATGCGCTGTAGAAACCGTGATTTATATCCGATCATTACGAAATTCGGCAGAGAGAGTTTTCTTATTACATGTATGAACACTGCCAAATCTGTATTGCCATGCCCATTTTCGCATTGTTAGGGATGTGTATTATATAGTCGGCCCCACTCGACTTTCCGTCTTTTGATATCACATTGAGAGTCAATGCCACCTAAGATTTTAAGAAATTGTTTAATGTATACGCATTTCTATTCTGTATACGCATTTCTATTCTGTTTGCAATGCAGTAGTGAGAGGTCCTATAGTAATGTTTTATGATTTCACACACAACACCGTCCGACACTATTTGGCTCCTATGGTCGAGACGTAAATAATGTTATCCTTGGCTGTAATTAACAAAATATTTATAAATTATATTCACTCTATTTACCTCTAATTTGTATGAACAAATACTCTTCAAACACATATCCTGACGCGAAAACTAGCAGCAAATTTCATCAAGTTTTAAAGATATTTGGAAAAAAATTTAGAAATCAGTGTTTTTAGAACCTATGTCAGGATTTTCTAATACAGATCTATCTATGCTTGAAGCAATTTCAAAATAAATGTTATTCTGATTCAAATTAAATAAAATTATCGTCGGCTGAATGCCATTTTGTTTCATACGCCATTTCGTATGATCGCAGAAAATTATTTATTGCTTGAGTAAAAACGGGACACGCTGAAAAAAATCGCTTCTGTAGTATATTGTCCCAAACATATTCAGGGTACACTCAAAATATATTATATTTGGCACACCCAAATATTATATATTTGCGAAGATGTTGTTCTAAACAAATCTCTGTTTCCGTATTTCCATATTTCCATATTTACGAAACAAAAATTTATTTACATTAAATTTTTAAGAAAATATATCAATACATTAATTTTAAGATAAGTTTTATGTGTTTTCAGTAAAATTACTTTAAAATTGAAATGGTATAATCTTGCATAATCATACTTTGCTTGATGGGTTTATGACAAATGATAACTTGGAATATATAGAAATTTAAAATTAGTGTTTCAAAACAAAAAGTTATTGGTGCTTATGTCATATTAAATTTTAAGGTATAATCGAAATCAATGAAATATAAAAAATTTAATTCGAAAATTCTGCAACGTTTTGAAAATATTTTTTAAACGAGATATATTTGAAGAAATTCCTAAACAATAATTTTATTTGTATAAAAATACATATTTTATTTGAGAAAATTAGTTTGCAAATATATTTTTTGTAATATATTAATATATGGGCAAAAGACAAAATTTTTTAATTTTAGAGTAAATATTTTTTGGAAATTTTTTTGCGAGCACATCAGCCGCATTTGTAGTATATGGAGATGAAAATGTAAGCCTGCAAAAAAACCCGTTGTTGTGAAGTAATTTCATTGAGGGGAGCGTAATTTATGGCGGTTCCAAATTGAAATTTAAAAAAAAAATCCATAAAATGCAATTTTCAGCGGAATTACGAATACTAAACTTACAATCGTAGACCTCTAGCATTTCTATCAGGATATGTCAAAATATTCGCTGTGCTTTCATTATTTGGAAAAATATAGTGAAACAAAACATTTTTTAATTGACATTTTATTTAATATAACAAATCCCGCAAAATATAAAAATCGGGAAAATATATGTAAAGATCATTTTGATTGCATTTTTTGGGGAACCTCTTTTGTAAGATTACATAATAGTATTTGTTATGGCCTTTAATAATAAACTAACAGACTTCATATAAAAAGAATCTGAATTAGCGAATTTTTGCTGTGATACTCGAACACTAAGAAATTTTGAAATATTTTCTTATAAATTTCGCGGATGGTCCGGATATTTGCTCATATCCGGAATTTTTGCAAATTTGAAAAAAGCGAATAAAATTTCAGTGATTCATTATTTCATTACGCGACCCTGATTTTAGGATTCACCATGTAAAAAACCTTCTGGAACAATAAATTCAGCTCAGTCTATGTACAACTGTCGATGTGCCCCGCGAAATGCGCTATTGAAAAAAAATTCACGCAAGTTTAACTAAGGTTTGGAGAGCTCTAACGTTGGTTCAATTTGGAGCGAATCATCGACACCTATATGGATTTTTAGGTACTTCTAGCCACTATAATCGCTTCTTCGGTGATATTTCAATACAAAGAATATTTCAATGTTTGAATCGAAAGAAAATATACTTGGAACAGAAATTTTTAAATATTATATATTTTCGAGCAGATAAATTTTATTTGAAAATCAGTAAAATATATTTAGAACCCATATGTTAATATATTAGAAATATATATATTTGCGAACTAATTTTCTCAAATAAAATATGTGTTTAAATACAAATAAAATTATTGTTTATGAATATTTCCAAATATATATATTATTAAAAAAAAGATTTTCAAAACTTTGCTGAATTTTTCGAATTATAGTTTTATTTTTTTCCTTGTTTTCAAATTATGCATTCCTATTAAAAATGGCATACATACATTAATTTCTATTTGAAACCACTTATTTTTATTTTCTAACTATTCCAAGTCATTATTTTCAATTATAAAGAAATTTTACTAACATTAAACATTTCTAAAAATTACCTTTAAAACAAGCAAATAGATCTTTGTTCGGGAAATAACATATCCAAAAAAAAAAAAAATATTAGGATGTAAACATAGTTTTGTTTAGAACAACATCCTCCAAAACATATAATATTTGACACAAACAATTTGGAGTGCACCCTAAAAATATTTATGTTTCAAGCAGAATATGTTTGGTACAATATACTACAGAGCCGATTTTTTTTCAGCGTGTAAAGATCTCACATAAACCATGCCCACGAAAAATTCTTCCTCCATGTGACCCTCGTATTTTTTGTAACTGACCAGTACCTCTAGAATAAATAGTTTGGCCACAACCTCTAAAAAATGAATAAAGATATGAACATTTCTAGGTTTTTTTCTACATTTTAGAAACGTATGTGCGAATATCTTTTAAAGTATATAAGTTAATAACAAAAATTTTTGAAAAAAAACTTTTACGTTTGTGGTTTAAATAATTCCATCAACTTTTGCAACGAAATCAGTACGCAACGCGAGAAAAGTGATAACTAACATAGATTACCCTATGTAAAAAATTTTAACTTTTGCCCATATGCGTTCCAAATAAATTTTATTGATAAATAAATAAATTTTAAATGGTCAGAAATATGTTATATTTAATAATATATTTTCTTTCGATTCAAACATTTCAAAAATTGCAATTTTGCCCCGTGTAGGGTTTGTATGATTCCACAGTGTTTGTATCAAGGATGTAACGAATATTCGCTTTCGTATATGCGAATACGAATTATTCGCTTCATTTTGAACCTTCGCATTCTCAAAAATCGACTTTTGAATATTCGCTTTCGCAAAAATATATATCAGTATTCACTTCCTAGATCGAAAGCAGTAAGGAAAGGCAGAAAGTCGGGCGGGACCGACTAAATAATACCTTATCCCTCCCTACCAATGTACATAGTGGCATTGAAATAATAACATTGAATAATTGGTTTCGTTTCAATTAAGAGAGGACGTGGGAAACTCTGCTAAATTTCGAAATGATTGAATGTGAAATACAGCTTCTGTAGCGCTAAAAGCCCAAATCGGAAGGAGCATATATATGGGGGCTAAATCTATATCTAAATCTGAACCGATGTTCCTCAAATTTAGTACTGTCTCTAAGTGTTTCAAGAGACTTTTCTCTGTCAATTTTTATACAGATCGGTAAAAAAATGTTGCTTATACACTGCACATATGCCAAATCGTATGAACATATATATGGGAGTTATATGTTAATATGAACCGATTTTAACATTTAAATCGTATAATCTTTCGTAACTTTATATTGTATTGATGGATTGTAATATAAAACAAAATCAGATATTGCTGATATGATATGATATTTTAACTATACAGTATAACACGAATTCAAGGAAAAATTTAAACTGAAATTAGAAAACGTCAGCAAACTTTTAAAAATCTTTTTAAATAAAATATATTTGGAAAACTTCTTAAACAATAACTTCGTTTGTGAAAGTCAGTTCGCAAACATCTTATTCTAATATATTAATATATGCTTTCCAAACTAAATTTCTTGAGTTTCAAATAAAATGTTTATTTGCAAATATATAAAAAATAAAAATTTTAGATCCAAATATATTTTCTTTCAATTCAAACAACAAAAATGAATCTATATAAATTGTTTCGCTTCTGTAAATCAATTCGTATTCGCAAAAACAATAAAATACTATTCGCTTCCTTAAAAATGCCAAAAAATATTATTCGCTTTCGCAAGAAATATATTTCAATATTCGCTAAAGCCACTTTCGTTACATCCCTGGTGTGTATGATTCTCATGCATTCCTGTGCCATTAAAATCAAAAATAAGCAACCTATAACAAATACACTTATTATTCGATGAACAGTAGATACTTTAAATACATTGCACTGTGCCGAATTATGAGCGTTTATGTAAACGTTATGAGCTGTTCAGTTTTGGTATAATTTGACAATTTTGTGTAGGAGGGTACAAAAGGGGCGTTGTGGTAACGCCCATTTTCCACAGGACTATAGGTACTTTAAAAGAGTTACAATGTGCGAAATTTTGTAGTATTTTCGTGCATTGGTACTCACGCTATAAGCTTTTCACTTTTTGTACAAATGGCACGTTTGTGTGGGAGGTACCAAAAGTGGCGGGGCCACTTCACCATATTTCTAAAGTTGATAGCAACAAATAAACTATTACTATGTGTTACAGAGGATTCAGGTAAGTAGTGCAGAAGTTATTAGGGAATCAACATTTCACTCAATTTTAACCATTTGTGAGGGAGGTACTAGAAGGAGTGGACAAATTTGAAGAGTTATCGTACGCCCCAGCCAGACAGACAGACGGATGGACATTGCTCACATGACTTAAAATTGCACAAAGCGGATTTCCGCCGAACATACTTAGGGTCCTAGGTCACTCCATTTGCTACGAACCAAAAGTGTAACACATCGAGGGAGTGACCTAAGACCCTAAGTATGTTCGGCGGATATCCGTTTTGGGTAATTTTAAGTCGAATGAGCAGTGTCCGTCCGTCCGTCTGTCTGTCTGTGTGTCTGTCTGCCGGCTGGTGCGCACGATAACTCTCGAAAGGAGTAACCGATTGACTTCAAATTTGGTATGTGGTTATATATTCTTCTATCTCCGGCTAAGTTCGAAGATGGACCATATTTGTGTACTCCTTCTAGTACCTCCCCCACAAAGGGTTACCATTTAGTGAAATATTGATTATTTAATAACTTGTATACTACTTATTTTAATCCTCTGAAGTTCTACACATAGTATTAGTTTCTTTGTCACTATTTCCTCGGGAAAAATGAGCGAAGTTGCCACGCCCCCTTTGGTAATGGACAATTTTGAACCAAAAATTAAAAGCTTATAACTTAATTACCATGCATACAAAGGCTTGCAATTTTCTACAGTGTAATGTTTTAATAGTACCTAAAATATAGTGAAAAATGGCCATTATTGCCACGCTTCTTTTGGTACCTCCCACACAAATAGACCATTTTGTTCCAAAAGTTACCAGCATGTGAATTTAATACCAGTCTATACAAATACTTGAAATTTTGTACAGTGTAATGCTTTTATATTACCTAGAGGCCAGAGAAAATTGGCGTTAGTGGCACGCCCCTTTTGGTACCTCCCACACAAATGTACTTTTTTGTACCAAAAGGTAACAGCTTTTAACTTTAATACCAGTGCATACAAATACTTCAAATTTCGTACAGTGTAATGCTTTTATAGTACCTATAGTCTAGAGAAAAGTAGCCGGAATTGGCACGCCCCATTTGGTACCTCCCACACAAATGGACCATTTTAAACCAATAGCTTTTAACTTGAATACCAACACATACTTTAAAGTTATTGAATGCAATTTAAATTGATAATAATTTTATTAAAACAATAAAATTAATAAATTTACTAATATTTTTTTGGGACTCAGGGTGAGGGAACTCATAAGTCGGTTTACCCGACTGAACTTTTTACTTGTTTAAAATTTCAAATCCCCATAAAATTTTTTATTTTTTTTTTCAAAATAAAAATTATAGCGATATCTTATTTTTCCATTTAGCAACTTTTTTATAAAGTTTTTAGGGAAAAATAATTTGCGTAGGTTAATATTAAAAATTCTGACGCATTACTGAAAAACTTAAAACAAATAAATAAATTTTACAAAAATTTACGAGTACAATTTCTATACTAAAATTTTTCGAATTATTGAATGCAAATCTGTCTTTGTTTCGGGAAAAATAAATAGAATATATAAAAAAAATATTAGGATGGAAAAATTTTTTTAGAACATCATCTTCCCAAATATATAACATTTGTGTGTACCAAATGTACATATGTAAATATTTCAAGCCGAATATGTTAAGGACAATAATACAGTATCGATTTTTTTCAGCGTGTAATAAATAACTATTTATGTAGCGTTGTATAAATAAATCTAAATGTACAATAAGTACACGTAGCCACCACAATTCCCAATCCCCTAACAGCGTCGGGACGTCAAATATCTAAAAGGGTTTATGTTGCTTGATTAGGCGACATAAATATTATTCCTAATTTGACCTAATATCCGCTTAACAACTGCTTATAAATTATGCATTATGGGTAATTTTGTGGTAGACGCCTAAACATCATTTGATTTAATTAATCACAATTCCTAATTACAGTCCATTTGAGTAAAAAATCTGATATAAATTTTGGGTCATTACTCTACTTCATTGTGGGCCATCTGCTTCAACAGGTAAGTAAGTGTGAAAGGTGGTCATTTAATATTATCCCAGCTCACCCATCCGACCGTTGGACCATCCATCTATTCTCCACAGAATGTTTGACAAATCGTCGACAATGTGTTACATGACAATTAAAACCACTGCTTTGGTTGGTAATGATGAGACGCCATTATGTCGGTGGGTGGCAGTTTTCTGGTCCCTTTACTCTCTGCAATGTTTGTTGGGAGCTCCTTTCGACAAGCGAAAGGACTTCCGCTGTGTTAAGGGGCAACTACAATGCCGGCAACTGTGTTGACACGAGCATGGCAACCATTAACATTAACTAATTACGAAAATGTAGTTGTTGTTTCTGTGTTATGCTCATTTCTGTTGCATTTCATAATGGTGTTGCACCTGAACATGACATTATGTGGGGTCGAAGGGGGGATAGTTCTTGGCCAAACTTCAAGTTTCTGTTGTGGGCGATGTTGCTCCACCTACTCCACTAATAATGTTGACATCTTCACTACTCGGAACATTATTATATTTTCGTATACATAGAGAGTATATGTATAGGAACACCAGCCATCACATACTCGTACAGTGCACAGACAGCCACATTGCTAAGTAAGAATGGCTAAATTCGGGTGGTGGTATGTGTATTTTATTCTACACCACTACTAACAAAGCGTGCATATTGTAAAATAGGCGCATGGGAAGGAATTTTTATATGGGAAATATTTTATAGTTTTGTTTTTGACTATTGAGTATTTTATTATTATTATTAGTTCATTTCCGGCCACTCGAGGATCATAGGACCATATCAAATTCTTTTCATCGATATATATCAGCTGCTAATGACTTCGATTGACTCTAAGTTGTTGTTGTAGCAGTATAGGTGTTTTGTTGTCCGTTAGGTGTTGTTTGATTCGCCTTGTACTGTGGGTTCTGCTGTATTTGTTTACAGGCCCTTGGCTGCTTCCGTTGTATTTGTCCAAAGAGACAGTGGCGGTTAAACAGTGAGGAAGATATCACCCCACCTTGGAGAACTCTTGTTTCACTGTACGGGGTTTGGACTTCCACACATGTAATTAACGATACAGCGTTCCAGAGAGTATGAGAGTATCGAAGGCATTCGATAGGCCAAGCAGCACGAGGACTGTCCTTTCGCCGGGCTTGTTCTGTTAAGACTACGGCCTATACGTGTGGTTATGGTGTGTAAAGCAGTAGTCGTACTATATTGCATTCAGAATCCTTGCTGATGATCAGCAATTGGAAAATTTTCTGGTATTATCAGAGTAGTAAGAATAGGTTAAGGACTTTAGTCAGATACTCGACTCCCGGTATGTCCAACTGCTTCAACATCACTCATGCATTCCTTCGTGGCCAAGCGTACACATGCGAAATACACGTTAATAAACAATGTTACGCTACACTGCTCCAGAACGCGGAATATTGCTGACTATTTATTTGACCAATAATCGGTCGGTGACTTTGGCACAACGTGAATTTCGTCGCAGATTTCCTGGCCGTCCAACGCCTACTGGTGAAACACTGCGACGTTTAGCCGCTCGCCTCGAAGAGACTGGCACAACACGAGATGCTGCCAGGCGTGGCAGACCCCGGAGTAGCCGTTCTGCAGAGAATATTGCTGCTGTAGCCGAGGATGTCATGGAAGCGCCGTCGACATCGACCAGACGACGTACCACGCAAATGGGTATCAGTCGACGGTCTCTACAGCGAATTTTGGTACAAGATTTTAAGATGTTTCCGTACAAAGTCCAGACGGTGCATCAGCTGTTAGCTGCAGACCGCCAATCGCGTCTAACATACCCTCAAGAAATCCTTAATCACCACCAAGAGGAAGATGATTTTTCATCAAAAATAATCATGAGTGATGAGGCCCATTTCCATCTTAGCGGGTACGTAAATAAGCAAAATTTACGCTTCTGGGGCACTGAAAATCCGCGTGTAACCCACGAAGAGCCATTACACCCGCTCAAAGTCACTGTATGGTGTGCTGTTTTCGCTGGAGGAGTCATCGGACCTTTTTTCTTCGAAGACGTCGCGGGCCAAACGGTTACTGTGAATGGTGAGCGCTACAGAGCAATGATCAACGAGTTCTTTTTGCCGCAACGTGATGAATTGGGATTAGAAAACATGTGGTTCCAACAGGACGGTGCAACGGCACACACTGCGCGTGCCAAAGCCGATATGATGAAGGATGCATTTCCCGGGCGCCTAATCTCCCGCTTTGGCGATTTGCACTGGCCAGCAAGATCGCCTGATTTGACCGCTCCAGACATCTTTTTGTGGGGCTTTTTGAAGTCGCGGGTTTATGTCAACAAGCCTCAGACTCTTGCAGCTCTTAAAGACAATATCCGTCAAGAATGTGAGGACCTATCGCCGGAAGTTTTGGCCAAAGTGATGGAAAATGTCATAAAAAGGGCTCACATGACAATCAACTGTGGCGGCGACCATTTACATGACATCATATTCTCGACTTGATGTAAAAAAAAATTAAAAGACCAAATAAAAATAATCCACAAGAAGAATCAAAGTTTTTCATTTTTTTTAAATTACAGCCAAAAAACATCGAATGGTTACTTTTGCGCCACCTTGTATTTAATGCACAATATTTTAATTCACTTAAGCTTAAATTTGTTGTAGCAGCTTCGATATCTATTTGTCGCTATTTAGACTTCCTGAAAGTGTGGCATATCCATCCCCACTTTATCTTTATGATTTCAAGGTGACTCGTTTTCGGCTTCGTTATTGTCCACAAGTTATTATTTGTGATAGTCCTTGGCAAGTATATGCGTAGAATTTTGCGTAGGAATTTATTCACGAATGTTTAAAATGAATGAAAGTCACTTTTTTCTGCGTTCCATGACTTTACGTTCGAGTTGAATTGACTCAGCTTGGTTTCTTTGATATGTTCTTCGATATCCAAATTGTTTTTAAATGTCCGAATGCCTGCCTGGCTTTGTTGATTCGACTCTATATGTCTCTACTAGCTCCTACAGACTTGTCGTGTATACTACACGGGAAAAAGCGCCGTTTTTGATATGTTTGAATAGAAAGAAAATATATTTAGAACAGAGATTTTTATATAATATATATTTCAGAATAAATACATTTTATTTGAAAATCATTAAAATTTATTTGGAGCGCATATATATTTCCGAACTAACTTTTTCAAATAAAATATGTGTTTACAAACAAATAAAAATTTCTCCAAATATATTTTATTTGAAATAAATCAAAAATTTGCTGAATTTTTTTTTGCGAATTTCAGTATCTTTTTTTATTTCGGGTTATGTCTTATAGTCAAAAATTGCCTTAACATTTCGCTCACCCACTTCAAGAGCGACATAACTCAAAATTGAAAATTGCCAAGATGAGTAACTTTAAGTCCGTATAAAAAGATAAGTAATGAAATGAAATAAGATGTGAAAAAACGCTTGAATAATCCGAAATATGGTTGTTTACTTATAGACCAAATTTCGCTGAGATTACTTTATAGACATTTGCAAAATTCGCATTTTTGTAAGGCAACCTCAAAAACTTTAAATTTTGAGTAATGTCACTCTTGAAGAGAGTGAGCGATTTGTTTTAAAGCATTCATTATTGAATTCTAATATTTAGAAATTATTAGTTATGCAAGATTATACGATTTCAATTATGAAAGAATTTTAGAAACATTTAAAATATTTAAAAAACAATTAAGAAAGTTTCAGTCGGGTAAACCGACTAAGGTATACATGCCCTCACTTTGTGAGTATTGTAATATGGAATATTACACGAATTAATGTGTCAATGTGTGTGGGAGGTACCAGAAGGGGTTTATCAAATGCACTTATTTTTCGCTGAACAGTACACGCAAAGAAAAAATTCGTTTCTGCGAAACGAAATATTAGACAACTACAATTCTCGTTTGCCGGAACTGAAATTTCGTTTGTTGTGACAGAAATTTATTTCGCGTAATGAATTTTTTGTTCTGACGAATTTTTTCTTTGCGTGTAGATACTTTAAATACATTGCACTGTTCCGAACTATAAGCGTTTAAGTGCACTAATATATTAACGTTATGAGCTATTCAACTTTGGTATAATTTGACCATTTTATATGGGAGGTTCAACAAGGGGCGTGGTGGTAACGCCCACTTTTTACAGGACTATAGGTACTTCAAAAGCGTTACACTGTCCAAAATTTTGTATTATTTTCGTGCATTGGTACTCAAGCTATAAGCTTTTAGATTTTTGTATAAAATGGTACGTTTGTGTGGGAGGTACAAAAAGGGGCAGACCAACTTCAACCATTTTTCTCATGTTGATAGCGACAAATAAACTATTAATATGTGTGCATTTTCAGAGGATTCGGATAAATAGTATAGAAGTTATTAGAGAATCAATATTTCACTAAATGTTAACCCTTTGTGAGGGAGGTGCTAGAAGGCCCATCTCCGATGTTAGTCTGAGATAGAAAAAATATTATCCCGTACAAAATTTGAAGTCAATCAGTTACTCCTTTCGAGAGTTATCGTGCGCTCAAGCCAGACATACGACCAGGCAGACAGACGGACATTGCTCAAATGACTTTAAATGGCTCAAAACGGATTTCCGCTGAACATATTTGGGGTCTTACACGCTGAAAAAAATCGCTTCTGTAGTATATTGTCCCAAACATATTCGGCTTGAAACATATATATGTTAAGGGTACACTCTAAACATATAATATTGGGTACATACAAAAAGTATATATTTTTGGGAAAATGTTATTGTAAACAAATCCTTGCTTACTTCCCAATATGTTTTTATTTGGGACTATCATTTCCGAAACAAAAATTTATTTGCACTTAAGAATTCAGAAAATACGTCAATTGCGTTAAATTTTTACTAATTCAAAGTCATTTTTTAGACATTTTTAATGTTCGTAAAAATAATAATAATTGAAATCGTATAATCTTGGATCAAAATAAATTACATGGAGGATTGACAAGAAATGATGACTTGGAAATCTAACTCAGAAATTTGAAATTATTGATTTAAGGAGAAGTTAACGCTGCATATGGCATTGTAACTGGGAGGTACAATTCGAAACTAAGGAAAAATTTAACCTGAAATTTCAAAATGTCAGAAAAAGTTTTAAAAATCTGTTTTAAATAAAAAATATGTGGATACATTCCTAAACAATAATTTTATTTGTATTTAAACACATATTTTATTTGACAAATTTAGTTTGCAAATATATTTTGTTGTAATATATTAATATATGCGTTGCAAATATATTTTGTTGATTTTCAA
Source organism: Eudasyphora cyanicolor (assembly GCA_963930755.1). Lineage (NCBI taxonomy): Eukaryota > Metazoa > Arthropoda > Insecta > Diptera > Muscidae > Eudasyphora > Eudasyphora cyanicolor. The sequence continues at coordinate 221,886,187 of OZ005736.1, forward strand.
ATAAAATTTATTTTCTCAGAAATATATAATATTTAAATAATTGTGTTACAAATATATTTCCTTTCGATTCAAATATATCAAAAAACGCTGTTTTGCCCCGTGTAGGTCCCTACTTCGATGTGTTACACTTTTTGTCCGTAGCAAATGATATATACACTCGTCACACTAAAGTGAGTGTATAATGAACTTTGAATTACTGAAAAACTTAAAACTTGCAAATAAGTTAATCTTTATTTCGGAAGTTATTGTTCCAAATAAAACGAAAACTGAATGGAAACAACGATTGTTTTAGAACAATATCTGCCCAAATATATACTATTTGTTTGTGCCAAATATTACATATTTATGGTGTACCCTAAACATATATATGTTTCAAACTGAATATGTTTGGGACAGTATACTACAAAAGCAATTATTTTTCAGCGTGTACCCATGTATCAAAATGAGTCAACATTAGGGTAATCAAAAACCGCACCGGTTAACCGGTTAATTGGTTTCTCTTTAAAAACCGCCTATCGGTTTTCGGTTTTTCTGCATTTTCGAATAACTCGAACCGTCGGTTTTTACAACTCGGTTTATTCGACTTTTCGGTTTTTTGAAACCATTACAAAATGATAAAGAAAATATTATTTTTGAAATAGGAACCTACCTAAAATTTTGAAAACATCAGTATAAAAACCGCAGACTTCATTTGTTCATATCCATCGATTTCAAAATGCAGTTTTATATGTATTTATACTGCATATATTTTATCGAGGGTCTAGGTGATTATTGCGGTATAGAAATTAATTAACAATCCTTTCTAATTGAAATGTAGGTATAAATAAAAATACATTTGTCCAGTTTCACATTTCGACAAGTTTTCATCTCTATAGAATGCTCAAGTCAGAATCCGCTACTACTGATAATATGTGTATGTATATAATCGGTTTGCCATTTGAGCCATTCATATGATGCTAAAACCTAAGATTTTGCCGATCTTCACTATTAGTCAAGTTTTATAAAAATCATAATCAATTTTTTTGTAAACAAATCTTTTTAAAAATTGAACATAAATATTATAAATATCGCACATATTATAATATTATATCATAAATGAAATCGAAACAATTACCTATTATAAATACTCGTAAAAATATGAAGTGTTTAAAATACAATTTTCAAATAAATCTTAATTTAATTGAAATATGGTTGCGTATTGAATTTGCACTACGCTTATTTTACGTCATCTAACAAAATTTTGAGCATTATTTATGCATTTTTATTAAAAAAAGAAAAAAACCGAAAACAACCGGTTCACCGGTTTTTTATTTTCGGTTAACCCGAAAACCGGTTTTAGAGTTAACTTAATTTTCGAAGAAACCGAAAACGGTGTTTTCAAAATAACCGGTTTTTTGATCACGCTAGTCAACATGTTCGATGACTTGGACTTGTATACAAATGCGTTCTATATTTTCCACATTTATGCACATCGATTTAGTTTTTTCGACATTGATCTTCACTTCTGTTTGCCACTTCTTGCACTTGCGTCAATTTTCCTTGAATATCCGAAAACATATGGGTGAGGAGACATATGTCGTCTGCATAGTCCTACCCTGTAATCTCCAGGTGATGCCTCCTCTGTGACTAGTGGCTTTCAGCCTTACTATGTCGAGTACACAATTAAAGAGAAATTGTGACATCACACAGCCTTGTCGAACTCCGGTCTTAATCATAATTTTTCCACTGAGTTGATTCTCGTGAAGTACTCGTATTCGGCAAGTGGCATTAGAGTATAGGCATTTGATGAGAGATATTAACTTTATGGGGACACCTTTACAAGCGACAGCCTGCCATACCGCATTGTGGTTAGGGGTTTAAACGCCTTCTCGCAGTCGATGAAAGTGAGATATACACGGAGAAAAAATATGTTAAAAATATGTTTGGATGCAATCATATTTATGTTTGGGACGGGCACAATCATATATATGTTTGTGGGTAAACATATTATGTTTGCACACAATTATAATATGTTCGGGGCAAAATTCTAGCATATTAAAAAACGATATGATTGTGTCCTAACATATTTTTGGCAAAATAATATATTAGAACATATTTTTTAGAGTTTTAGAGAGTATTACTCTCTGAGAGCCGAATTATATGACTCATCATTTTGTGCAAAGAAGGGTAATATGTACATATATGGTAACCGTGTGTATGAGGAGGAATGGCACCGACACCAAGGGGTATTATTATTATTTGATGATGCTTACTCGCCCCGTCGAGATTAAGGTCGGGTTTTTTTTATTAAATATGTGTGGTGAATGTCGAATTAAAAGAAATTAGCTGTAGTTTTAACACGTACAACAAATTCAAAATAAAAGAAAGAATATGATATCAAAGATGTATAGAGGTTATTCATTAAAAAAACACAATTATTTTGGTGCAAAATTAATTTTTTTAAAAAGGAATGTATGTTACTTCAAAACATTTTATTTACAAAACGTTCTATAATACTGACGCCGTTTTATTGCCCCACATAAATTATTTTGCCAACATACGTATGTATGTACGTATGTATGTGGGCTTACCATCCCAGCGGCGGAAATTGCGAGGCCTTCCATATATAAGACATGCGGAAGGCCTTATTCGGCAAGGACTTCCCTATGTAAGGCCTGTCAAATGCATGATTATTGATCAGTTGAAGGCATGCCAATATCAGGCATGATACAGGACTTCTAAAAGAATGGAGTGGGAATGTGAGAGCGTGTGGTTCGTAGTCCAGCGTTCATAACAAATACAACAAATGAAAAAAAAAAAACAAAAAAAAACGTTATCCAAATCCCAACAAAGAATCTTCCTTTTTGATAGCCTGAAGAATGCCTTCTAAAGCGAAGACAGAGGGAATGTAAGAGAGAGTGGTTCATCGTCGATCGTTCTTATCAAATGAAAGAGCAAAAACAATAAACGCTATGTAAATCTCAACATACCTGTAATCTTCCTTTTTGATAGCCTGAAGAAGGCCTTCTAAAACGAAGGCAGAGGGAATGCAAAAGCGAATGGTTCGTAGTCCATCGTGCTTAAATACCACAAATGAAAGAGCAGCAACAACAAAACGAAGTATGCCGTTATACAAATTCCAACGTAATTTGAAGGGAAAGCAAATTAACAAGACGGTTCGTCGCGCTTGTTTAAATTTTCTTTAGTTACGAACGAGGAGAAATTATTTTGCAAACGCGGAAATAGTTTTTTTACTTTTTTGCACTTATCAATCAATATTAATTTTTTAATTGTGATACATAATTACAAAAAAATCTGTCTTAAAACAAGCAAAAAAACAATCGCCGCGGGACGAATCATCTTGTTAAATTCTATCACTTTAGTTTCGTACACACAACAACAAGAACTTGTGCTTAGAGAGGGGGATGAAAAAAGCAAGAAAAAACAAAACCAAAAACAGTTTTCATAAAACGCTATCAGTTGTTATCAGCTTCTGATCTTGCATTCATCGGTTCGGGTGTTTTAAAGGTTTTAAATAATAAAAGATTTTAGGTTATTTATTGAATTGAATTATTTTGTTGTTTTTTTTTTGGTTTATACTTTTGAAGTTGAATTAATTTATTTTTTTGTGTGTTATGCAAATAAAAGAAACATCAAAATAAAAAATAATAGATACTAAAAAAATTAATATTAGTATAATTTTTCCAATTCTGCAGCGGAAGAACCAGATGGGCGTCTATCAAAGCTTCGAAGACTTTCGAGGCCTGATTTTTTCAGACATGATGTATGCATTATTTAAATTAGCCTTCAGCAGACCTTCTTTTATAGTCCTTCCGGAAGGCCTGATTTTTTCTGACATGCGTTATCCCTTATCTATGAAGGCCTTCTGGAGGCATTCTTGTAGGGAAATGGAAAGGAAGGCCTTGCCTCCCAATCTCACGCAATGTTAAATGGAAAGGAACAGGTAATGTGTAGGGAAGGCCTCCGTCATGACTAAGAAGGCCTGATATAAGGCCTTATAGCTCATGCATTCCGCCGCTGGGATGTTCTTTGAACAAACACACTCCAGCACTAACAAATTGTTTTCATCTGAAATGACCCCGGGTACAGTAGTGAAGAGTGCACTGTACTATTGAAGTTTTGCCTTGCTCTGCACATCGCACAAATTCTTTTAAAGAGACACAACTCAAAATGTAGTAATTTTCAGAAAACTCAAAAACTATTCTGCAGCTCATGAACTACTTTTCAGAAGCAAAGTGTGTATTACTGTTTGTTGTTATTGTATTTCTGTATTTGACGTTAGGTTACTTGTTGCTGTGAACCGTTATAGTTTCATGATGGAGCGAAAAGAGTAGAAGAGATCTTGTGTCTCTTTAGCCAAACAGGGTTGTTGTATATGATTAAATACAATCATATATATGATTACATATAATCATATATATGATTACATATAATCATATACATGATTACATAGTCATGTATATGTTTGGACACAAGCATATATATGATTACATACAATCATATATATGTTTGCATACAATGTTTGGGAACATTACCGCTACCCCAAACATAATATGTTTGGGAGCTGCACCAAACATATATATGTTTCCTGCAAAATATGTTACAGAGGCCGTTTTTTTCCTCCGTGTATTTCCCATTTTTTGTTACGTTGATGATCATTCCTTCAACTATTTCTTCAAGAAGCGTTTCGTTACACCAGAAATTCCTCATGCTTGGTAAAAGTAGCTAAGCGCCTTTGGAGAATTTCCGTTATGATTGAGGCTTATGATTGGTTGTAGACTGTGGCTGGCCATAATATTTTGAGGATGCTGCTGGTGTTGAATATTTTTAGTTTTGTGTTGGAGGATATGTGCGGAGATCGCTAAGCAGGATTTAGATGGCCAAAATATTGGTTGACATTTATTCTGTTTTTGATGTCAGACCCTCCGCCCGCAATAGTCAGCATGCTTCCGATAGAACATAATGTTGTTACATCTTTCAAGTTATGATTCCTGATTTGTAATCTCACGATGTTTGTGGCCTGCATTAGATGCCTAAGCCTGTACAGAATCTAGTTTGCCTTGTCTGTCATCATGTCTGTATGCTAGAAGACAGATGTCGTCGGCGTAAACAAAGACTTCCAGTCTTTTGTTGAGTCCTCAGGTTATACCTCTTGGTGTGGATAAGGCAATGGGAAGAGAACAGATCCTTATCTCGGATTTAATGCTGGTTGGTCGGCTGATGACTTCGTCGTGCAGGGTGAGGTGAATAAAATCATGTTAGATCTAGAACGGTGTGGCTCCAAAATCGTGGCATATGCGGATGACGTGTCAATCGTAGTAACTGGAAGGGTGGCTCTAAACAAATTGGCCAGAAAATCGAAACGAAGTTTACATAGTTAAGAAAAAGAAGATTTTAAGTTTTGTTTTTAGTTGGCGTAGATAATATAATAATATATCGGGATAATTGTACTTTATGAAAATCATGTTTTATTGGCCCATCTTTCTTAAACTTGTCCATAGATTACGATTTTGGCGAACAATTTTAACCCTCCCTAGTGTTGGTTCTCTTTCCTCGCATAAATGGAACAAAGGTGGTATTTTCTGAAAGTTCAAAATAACTTTTTTAATGGATGCTTTTACTCCTGTAAGGAGCTTAGGGTCGTAACAGATATTTTCCAGTACGCTCGATCGTATTCGTGATGTTTAACTTCGTTCCAATGTGGACGTAGGCGGTATAGTTCAATTTCGGTTTGCCGCTTTGATGTTTATGATGGCTGTTCTCTTCTTCGGCTGCCTTGTGAGTTAAAATCTACGGCTTGTTTCACAATATGGTTCGGTTGTTTGCGTAAAGTATGGCCAATCCAACTCCACTTACGTTTTCGGATTTCATGTGTGATTGACGTTTGGTTGGTTTGTGACCAAAGCTTCAGATATGAAATTGTCATGGGCTAATACATATATGCGAAGGATCTTTCTGAAACATTTGTTTACTAAAACTTGTGGGGATTGCAATACGCATGTTGATGTGTTCCAGGTCTCAAATGCATACAACTGTGTGGATTTCACGTTTGTATCAAATATTTTTAACTTTATGATTTAAGTCGGCCGTTTTCTTGACGAGCTTTATTTATGCCGTCGAAGATATCTGCTTTGGAACCGCCACTCTTGTCCAGTATGCTTCCCAGATAGCAGAATGTGTATACTTCTTTAGGCGCTTGATCTCTTGTTCTCTTTTAATTGTGCTGCTTACCAGTTTTCATGGAGGATTCGGCAGGTAACGTTCGCATATGGACCCTCGATGAATCTTGTAATTTTTTAAAAGCTTTTTCAAAATCTATGAAGGCTAGGTAAATTGACAGTCTACACTCTGCAGACCAAAGACAATCGAAGGTAAAGACACCTTATCGGAGTTGACTTTCAAACTAACAACAAAGCTTCCTGTAGATAGGGTTACCATAACCTTTTTTCGGAAAGAAGGACTTTTGTGCCAGAAAAGGTGGACATTTGTAACATTTACAAAGAGAGGTTGGAACTTTCGGAGGACATTTAAAAAATACAGTAATTGGAGAGAATGGCCATTTTACTATGATCAACAAATAAACTCCAAAACCGCAAGGAATGTCTAAAGTCGGGCAGAGTCGACGATGTGATACCGTACACCACCCTATCTGAGCAGAATAGGAAGAAATATAATCATGTTTTATTAATGTTATTTTGCTAATTTTTATAACGCTTAGATGAACAAATTTTCCGAAAATTTGTACTTGGTGCTACATTTAGATCTGAACCGATTTACACCAAACTCGACAATGTGGTTTCTTGGATCAAGAAACACCAGTCAGCTTAATTTCAAAGTTATTGGATATGGAAGAAAAGCTTCTGAGAGCTAAAAGGCCAATTCAGAACGAAAATTTATATGGGGCCTATATCTAAATCTGAACCAATTTTGACAAATTTCTTCCCAGCAAGATGTCAAATGTTATATACCCTCAATCATGGATTGCAGTCAACTGTTTTGGGTTCAAATAAACTCATATTACAAAATGTTAACCCGATTCGTTGGAATTTGTTGTGTTTGTTGCGTTAAGAAGTAAAATCTTGATGTACTTTTGTACAGGGACGTATCCAGGATTTTGGTTAGGGGGGCCAAACCTTTTTTCCATAACAAAGATAAACAGTTAAAAAATTGCGTTTATTGTGTAGGTAATGGAAGTTAAGTTCCTTAGTTTTTTATTCGAATTTTATTCCTAAATATAAATGTGTACTTTAGTACGAGCACAGTAAAACTTTTTATAATAAAATACGTAAGAGTTAAAAATGTAATCTTCGATTTTTTGAAAGAAATATATCAATTATTTCATCGATTTTGACTACATCTTTGTATATAAACATCAAAGATAAGATAGCATTTCTCCGTCCATTGTGTTCCGGAGATAAGTTTTTATTCTTCTTAACGTCGAGAAACTTCGCTCAGCAGATGCCGTTGTCACAGGTATTGTGGCCAGTATCTGCACAAGGGTAAAAACGCTTGGGAACATGTCCTCATCACAAACTGAAATACCATTTAATGTATTTCATGGCTTATCATTCTTCTGCTTCCAATAATCAATTCATATACTTATTTCAGCTAAAACATATTTTGCTGAATTTTTTAAATCGTTTTTGTAAAAAAGTGTGACTTCTTCGAAATCTTCCTTTATTAGATTTAAAACTCTTATCGGAACGATATTAAACAGACTTGTAATTATAGCTTCATGTTCGGAAAATCTATTATTTAAATGTAATATTACTTCGTCCAGATATGGTATGGACAATGTTGTCCTAAAATACGCCTTGGCATTTGAACCATGAATATTAGCCCTATACTTTTGAGTGCCTACTCTTCTAGGTAGTGCAGCTTCTATTCCAAAACTTCTTGCGAGTTGTGTGGATTCGTCAAACAGTTTTTCAAACTCCGCATCTGAATTTCATTTAGTCGTTGCCAATTTTATGATTTCGTAGGCCTTTATTATATCTAGGTTAATCGTTTGCAAATACCGTGATAAGTTCTGTATAATGGCCAATATAAATATTACCACACCCAATATAAAGTCAAACTTACATACACGGTTGTGCAAACTCATTCCATCACTGCAACCTACATGTTAAAAAGGTAGATAGATAAGAAATCATAAATGCAATTTTAACTTAATTTTCGGCATATCTGGTTATCATAAATTTAAAGCCAACCAATAATTACACCGGTCGACAAAAACAATATTTTTTCTTGGGTTTCTGTTTTAATGCATAGATTCTGATTCTAGACGTCAAAAAACGTCAAAATCTCCAATCTTAGCTTTTAAAGTTTGTTTTTGTAAATTTTACATCGATAAGAAAGTTTTAAACTTAAAACCTTACTAAATTATCTATAACTTTTTAAATTCTTCGGAATGGGCTCGTTTAATTCATGACCGAACAGACTTTACGATAAAATCATAAAAATGTAACATTTGTCAATTTTTAGATTGTTTTATGGGAGTTTTATTTTAAAAATATTAAAATTTTATGAAAAAATCACATTTTTTTGCAATATTTTGTAATACTCGTATATCGTCGAAACCGCTGAACGGATGAAAAATGGTATTATATGAAGTTGAAGGCTACTTAATATTTAATTCTTTAAAACTTTCCTCAACCAAATCAGAATTTAAAGAGACAACCCTTTAGGCTAAGAAAAAAGAGAGGTTGAACCACATATTATGGCATAACTAGAGAACCATTCATCCGAATTGGTTCAGGTAAGCTTTACAAACTTCAGAATTAGGTAGCCTTCAACTTCGCACTATACAATTTTCCATCCGTTCAGCGGTTTCGGCGATATCATACAAGGTATTGCAAAAAATAATATTTTTTGAGAAAATTTTAATAATTTTTAAATGAAGGCCTCATAAAAACGTCTAGAAACGCATAATTGCCATATTTTTGTGATTTTATCGTAAACTATGAAAGGTTATGAATAAATTGAGACCATTCCAAAGAAAATATGCACAATTTAAAAAGTTTTATCGAGGAAACTATGCATTTTTGTTATTTTTAGTTGTTATTACTTTTACTGTTACCATTTTTTACGCTTTTGTATTGTTTTTTTAACGGCCTTCCAAATATTTTTCATATTTATACCCTACACCACACTGTGGTACAGGGTATTATGACTTTGTGCATTTGTTTGTAACACCTTTGAAGAGATAGACCCATTGTTTATTATACCGATCGACTCAGAATCGCTTTCTGAGCCGATTTAGCCATGTCCGTCTGTCTGTCCGTCTGTCCATGTATTCTTGTAATCAAAGTGCAGGTCGTATTTATGGTCCGATTGTGATGAAATTTAGCATAGTGGTATTTTTTGGCCCAAGGACGATCCCTATTGAAATTGGTAAAAATCGGTTCAGATTTAGATATAGGACCATATATATGTTACCCCCGATTTTACATGTAAGCGCTGTAGAAACTGTATTTTATATTAGATCAGTGCGAAATTTGGCAGAGAGAGTTCTCTAATTACATGAATGAACACTGCCAAATTCGGGGAAAATCGGTTCAGATTTAGATATAGTCCCCATATGTATGTTTCACCAGATTTGACATGTAAGCGATGTATAAACCGCATTTTACATCCGATCTTTATGAAATTCGGCAGAGAGAGTTTTCTTATTACGTGAATAAACACTACCAAATTCGGAGAAAATCTGTTCAGATTTAGATATGGCCCCCATATATATGTTTTACCCGATTTGACATGTAAGCGCTGTAGAAACTGTATTTTATATCAGATCAGTGTGAAATTTGGCATAGAGAGTTCTCTTATTACATGAGTGAGCACTGCCAAATTCGGGGAAAATCGGTTCAGATTTAGATATAGTCCCCATATATATGTTTCACCCGATTTGACATGTAAGCGATGTAGAAACCGCATTTTACATCCGATCTTTATGAAATTCGGCAGAGAGAGTTTCCTTATTACGTGAATAAACACTACCAAATTCGGAGAAAATCTGTTCAGATTTAGATATAGCCCCCATATATATGTTTTACCCGATTTACATTTAAGCGCTGTAGAAATTGTATTTTATATCAGATCAGTACGATATTTGGCAGAGGGAGTTCTCTTATTACATGAATAAACACTGCCAAATTCGGGGAAAATCTGTTCAGATTTAGATATAGTTCCCATATATATGTTTCACCCGATTTGACGTGTAAGCGCTGTAGACACCATATTTATATATATATAAATATCAATATATCAATACATTGAGTGATAATGGCCGTTGTTCATGTGGAGGGTTTTGCCAAAATAACAAATTTCACCCCGATCAGTTGAAATTTTTAATAACAAGTTACGCAGCTATAAGAAGTATCTGTACTAAATTTCAGACATCTGGCCCAATTATTGTAGTACTAACATTGTACTAAAAGTAGTTGCGCGTATAATTCATATGGAGGTTAACTGTTTGTGAAAAAGTTAAATTTTTAAAAAAGGAGGACAAATCCAACATTTTTGAAAAAGGAGGGAGAACAGGAGGCCGCAGGTTAAAAACGCAGGTTTACCATCTTTCGGTAAAAATGTGCGAATACACTGGGGTGTCTATACCTTCGATAGTCTTTGTACAGACTATTCAATTATCACTCGTAAACTGTTGACATGGATTTATAGGCTCGAAAACCGGCTTGTTTCTTTCTGAGATCGGGCATGATGCTGGTTGACAATTTTCTTTTTAGGATTTGTGCATCACCTTGTTTATCACCCTTAGAAGGGTGATTCCTCTCCAGTTTTTACAATCGGCTAGATCCTCCTTTTTGGTAAGTTGATAATCACTCCTTCTGCGATTTCGTCTGGTAGAATTTCTAGACTCGACGATTTTGGCGCTCGTTGTTTTTGTCGGCTTTTAAACTTTCTGGGAAAATTGTGTCTATACTAGGCGATTTGTTGTTTTTAAGAGATTTGATTGCTCCGCATATTTCGGTACTGTTCCAACATTCAGTAGATATATTCTCATTTTTTTGCTGTAATTGCAAAATATCTGAGAATAATTCAAAACAGGAAGTTGTTATTTAGACTTAATGTAATGGAACGTTAAGAGAAAGCCATAGTCACACGCAAAGAAAAACTTTGTTTCTGCGAAACGAAATTTTAGACAACTACAATTCTCGTTTACGAGAACTGAAATTTCTTTTGGTCAGAACAATGAATTGTTTACGCAAAATAAGTTTCTGTCATAAATCTTTTCTTTGCGTGCACATTAATAGAATGTGCAGGAAACCGGTAGGTTCGCGTTATAAGAGATTAGATTGCTTCGCATATTTCGGTACTATTCCAACATTCAGTAGATATATTCTCATTTTTTGCTGTAAGTGCAAAATATCTGAGAATAATTCAAAACAGGAAGTTGTTATTTAGACTTAATGTAATGGAACGTTAAGAGAAAGCCATAGTCACACGCAAAGAAAAACTTTGTTTCTGCGAAACGAAATTTTAGACAACTACAATTCTCGTTTACGAGAACTGAAATTTCTTTTGGTCAGAACAATGAATTGTTTACGCAAAATAAGTTTCTGTCATAAATCTTTTCTTTGCGTGCACATTAATAGAATGTGCAGGAAACCGGTAGGTTCGCGTTAAGGCCTGTCTTCTAAAGACGTCCATTGGGTATATGTATATATAGCAGTAGTTCGCCCAATACTGCTGTGCGGCATTGTGGTATAGTTATATACTATCCATTTCAATCCATTTATCAAAGGTTCAGAGAACCGCCTATGCATAAGCGGAGCGTTGAGGACTACTGTGACTGACTCTCTACAAGCCCTACTCCATCTACTTCCCATTGATATTGCGGCGAGAGAAGTTGCCACCAGAGCAGCATTACGATTGAACTGTATACCAACGTGGAGGTATACATTGTGACATGAGGATATCACAATGTAGTGCTATGGTAACCGACCGAGTGGATTATATACCACCTCCAGAGTGGAATGGGTTGGCAGAATACCTGGAAACAGAAACAATCTACAATTCTACGCGGATGGTTCGAACCTTGATGATAAGGTTGTCTTCGCCGTACACTGTAAGGAACCCAGTCATGATATAGCTCACAGACTAACAGATACATGCAGTGTCTATCAAACCGAAATAATGACAAAAATGGAAGTCGCTAAGTGGCTGAGTCGCAAATTGGTAACCAATACTGGCGTTTTAATTTACTCGGACATTCAGGCTGCCATCAATTCTCTGGAGGCCACATCCCTGAATTTATAAACAGCTCTCGACTGCTGCAGATCTCTTAACGAGATGGCTGTGCAGTTTAATACGAGTATACACCTCATATGGCTACCTGGGCATATTAAACTGCAAAGCTGATGAACTTGCTAGGAAAGGGACGACATTACAAAAAATTTGGTACATTGGAGCGGCACTGCGTAGGTAAGAGGCAATCGACAGTCAAAAGAAAGATGGTTTGAAATCCGTACCCGTAGGGTACTGCGTAGCACCTACTTAAGGGCTAACTTTCTTGGTAATATTGATAAGTGTTATTCCGCCGGTTTTTGCACAGCATTCTCGTTCTTTTACTGCATCATATATCTCATTTGATTGTTAGAACGCCTGTATGGTGTTGGATAGGAGACTTTGACCATATCCTCTTCGTCGTGCCTGACATTTTTCTTGACATGCTTTTCGAGTGCGTGTTACTCCGCGTGTAATCTTGTCTTGACTGTACGAGTTTTGGCCATATTTAAATTTTGTTTTAGAGAATTACTACTAGTTGTTGTAATACATGTTGGTCGGAGATCGACTGTTTCGTGTTTCTAGGTTTGTGCCCAAGCAGTTCGTCGGCAGCTTTAATGAAACAATTTCTCATCATGTACCAGGTTTAAGGAACAGGAATGTTACCCATTACTGAGGCTTCTAAAGCGCCAGTATATGCATTCCGAAGTATCTTGATGTTTTTCAAGAAATAATTTTCTCTGGATAGGGGTTTCTTTCTTTATTGTTGCAATTTTTATAGGGACAGTGCCGATAAGCCCTCGCTTTATGTAAATATGTTCATGGTGGAATGTGGTTCCTCCGACCACCAGGTTGTTATTGAGGCAGGTTTCGATGAACATTTGACGATTTGCGTCATTCTGCCGATACCGCATCAGTCCATTGCCATTTTTCACTGGACAGTCAGGATTCTGGCGCGTGGTCTGATGCGGGCTACTTCGAAGTTATGTTTTTAAAATTTGATTTTTTTAGAAAAAGTTATAGAAACCGTTTTATAAAAAAAGTAATATTTGTGTTCAACTTAAAGGAAACGTCCTGGATAATGTTATCGGCACGGCTCAAAAATGTTTACTAGCGTTGTTGCCAAGCTTCTCCAAGTTCCACTATTTTTACGCCAATATGACAATTAAGCCACATTTGCTCCAATCGCAATGCTAGCATATTAGAACCTCTATCTTTATACCCTACACCACACTGTGGTGCAGGGTATTATAACTTTGTGCATTTGTTTGTAACACCCAAAAGGAGAAGAAATAGACCCATCGTTTATTATACCGATCGACTTAGAATCACTTTCTGAGTTAATTTAGATAGACTTTACACATATCTTTTTTGGCCCAAGGACGATCCCTCTTGAATTTGGTTAAAATCGGTTCAGATTTAGATATAGCCCCCATATATGTTAGCCCCGATTTGACATGTAAGCGCTGTAAAAACTTTATTTTATATCCGATCAGTATGAAATTCGGCAGAACGAGGTTCCTTATTATATGAATGAACACTGTTCAATTTGGAAGAAATCGGTTCAGATTTAGATATAGCCCCCATATATACGTTACCCCCGATTTGACATGTAAGCGCTGTAAAAATGTTATTTTATATCCGATCAGTGCGAAATTCGGCAAAGAGAGGTTTCTTACATGAAGGAATACTGCTCAATTCGGAGAAAATCGGTTCAGATTTAGATATAGCCCCAATATATATGTTACCCCCGATTATACATGTAAGCGCTGTAAAAACTGTATTTTATATCCGATCAGTGCGAAATTCGGCAGAAAGAGGTTTCTTATTACATGAAGTAATACTGTCAAATTCGGAGAAAATCGGTTCGGATTTAGATATAGCCCCCATATATATGTTACCCCCGATTTGACATGTAAGCGCTGTAAAAACTATATTTTATATCCGATCAGTATGAAATTCGTCAGAAAGAGGTTTCCTATTATATGAATGAACACTTTTAAATTTGGAAGATATCGGTTCAGATTAAGATATAGCCCCCATATATACGTTACCCCCGATTTGACATGTGAGCGCTGTACAAATGTTATTTTATATCCAATCAGTGCGAAAGTCGGCAAAAAGAGATTATCACTGTAAGAAAAATGTTATTTTCTACACTTTTACGTTGACGTATAAAACCACCAAATGAAACTGTAGGTATTATCAATTAAACTTACAAATAACGATTTTTTAATTTTATCAAAATATTCAACTCCTCCTTGGAATAAGCCTCGACGTGGCGGCGGAGGTATGTTCTTTCTTGGAACGAAATCAAATATCCCACATTATTACTTCAAAATCCATTTGTATATAGGTAGGCAGGTGTAGGGTATTATATAGTCGGCCCAGGCCGACTTTTTGCCTTTCCTTCCTGGTTTTTAAATGTGGTAGGCATTACATCAAACTACAAATGGAATTTACGCCCTTCTTTTAATATAGTATGTAGATATAGGCGAAAAATAAAATTGACTTTTTGTGGAATACTCGAGTTGTTTTGAATTTTGAGATTACTTTTGGCAAATATTGTGATGTGGGAACTATTTTCAATACCTACAAATTGAACAAATTAATTGGTGTTATTGAAATTGCATTTGAAAATTTATTTTTTATTTTATTTTTCCTGACCCAGCCCTAGTATTTTGTAAATATCAGAGCAGAATGTACACCGATTTCCGTCACATCAGTTTGTATGAAATCGAGAGCTGTTCCAACAACATTACACATCATAGTGCGACAATCGAAAAGCGTGATACTATTTTTCTTATGGGTCTTGGCGGGTAAAACAACGTTTGTTCTGTGAAATTTTAAGGACACCCCAAAATCCGGATTTACGGGTAAAAAAACCCGATTGTCTTGCCTTTTTGCACTTAAACGCATATAACTTTGTTAGTTATTAAAAGAAGAGGCTTAGGCCGTTCGACTGATGCATATCTTGTTTATTTAGAAATTTAGGAATATATGTTTATTTGTCCTACAAAAAATGTTTTCGTCATTTTCTAGTTTAGGCAATGTTTTTACCAATTATTTTGTCGGATAACCGCACGATTAATTGATTTACATATATAATATATTTTGTAAGGAAAAACTGTCTCATAAAAATCCATTTGCAATTGACTAATTTATTAAAGTTTTATTAAAACTAAATATGTACATAAATAGTAGTTTTGACCATTCAACTCAAAAATGTTTGCTTGAGTGATTTCTTTTTAATTCGTCATCAACGTCAAACAAGTGTTTATGTACACATTTAGTTTAAATTAAACATAATTTTGGGGGTGTCCGGGTATTTTTTAAAAAAAAACATTCTTGTTTACTCGACAAGACTTACAGGAAAAATAATATCGAGTCATTTGCTATTCAACTTGAGTTTTTTATCGTTGCACTGTATTTTTCATCATACAGCAAATATTGTTGTTAATTAACTCTGTTTTAATATTAAAAAAGTACTAGGACAGGGTCGACAAAAATTAAGGCGAGACATTATTTCAATGTTTTCGAGTTCCTACCACTGTACACAGTTGCAATACTTTAGATCTAAGCACACACCCCTGTGTATTGTTTGTTTGGCGTTTAAATGTGTTCGTCATAAAGATGGAACTAATGGTGTACCATTTGTATAGAAGTATGCAACTCGTCACTCATGTGGCTTCTGACTCCTAGTTATTGCACGTGCGTGTGTGGGTGTAGGGTGGTTGTGGAACAATGTACCTAGATTCGTCTTCAGGAGTGACACTTACATTAAAGAGGACCGACCGCACATGGATTCCGGTTAACCTGGGTTCTTCTTAGAATAATCTTTCAACGAAACGATAACCTTTGTTATTATCCGTTAACAGTATTGCGGCAAGCTTAACATATTATGGCACCACACACTTCGAGGTCAACATGAGAGGAATTAAAAGTTTCAAATTACGCATTCACTTCACATTCTCGAATACTGTGTGTGATGTTGTTCGTTCGTTGTTCCCTTTAATTAGAAATGTGAGCTAAATAATGTAGATACCAGATTCCGCCAAAGGAGAACGAACCTTAAGCCGGATTCTTTAATGAGCACAATGGCAAAAATTATTTTCTCCAAATTAAGACAACAATATTATTAAATCTAGGAGGTTTTTTTAAAGTATGTATATCAAGATATATCGTTCGTTGTTCCCTTTAATCAGAAATGTTAGCTAAATAATGTAGATACCAAATTCCGCCAAAGGAGAACGAAACTTAAGCCGAATTCTTTAATGATCTTTATCTAAACCGACTTGTTTCACATTCGGCAGTGTTCGTGGATTACGCCACACTTCAAAATGATTGGATGTAAAACATAGCTTTTAAAGCGTTTACAAAATCAAAATGAACGTAAGGACAGCGCAAGAAAAAAATGATTCATGATTTTAGCATTATAACTTTTTTCCTATTTCAATTTTCCTTTTTTGGGTTGTCAATGTCATCAAAAACAATGTGGTTAAAATTAGCTCAATCGAACAGATACGAGTATATATTTAAATATGAATAGCCAACAAAAATTACGTGAACTGATTATTAAAAATTTCAAAGAAAATTATTACTCTTCACAAAAAAGCAATTGCTAGGAAGGCGTTGGTATCCCGCATTTAGTTTATTGAGTCACAATAAGACTTACGGAACTCTTAACCATTAATAGGAATACTGGCAGTGGCAGAAAAAGTGGTGTTTCAGACGCCAGAAAAATTAAGAAAATAATAGATATTTTGAAAAAGAAGCCTAAAGTTTCGGGAAGAAATGATTCATATGAGTCATTCCATGCTAAACGGGACGATTTTTGACATCACTATTTTTGATTGCTTCGAAATTTTGTGTATGTATTATTTTCTTAAAAAAATCTTATACGTAGTTCAAGAAAAAATTTTAAATATTTTTTTAAAGAGTTATGAGCAATTTAAATTATGAAATTACGTTGTTTCTAAAAGGTGTGTACATTCTTTAGCTTGTATCTCCTGAAATACGTGACCGATTTTAATGTGCTATACCTTGTTTTGAGTTGGAGACTGGACTGGAGTCAGCACTGCGACACATATACTAATTTTTAATGTCTTTTCCCTTTTATACTTTCTATTGCGATTTCCAAAATGATAACACCCTTCGATTTTTTTTGAAATTTTAATGTCGTGTTCTTAGACGTCTTTGTTAGCTGCTGTATGAAATTGAAAGTGATTAATTTATGGGAACTATTTTTACGATTTTTATCAAAAAACCATTTGCATAAATTCTGTGAATGTGCCAAATTGTAAAAGAAATGTAAAATGTATAAGAATACACAAAATTTTGAAGCAATCAAAAATAGTAATGTCAAAAATCATCCCGTTTGGCATGGAATGACTCATATATGACAAATTGCTCAGAGACTTTTCTAAAAAAAATAAAAAAGAGACTGGTCAGAAAACTTACATGTGCAAATGGAGCAATGAAGAAAT
This sequence comes from Eudasyphora cyanicolor, assembly GCA_963930755.1. Classification (NCBI taxonomy): domain Eukaryota; kingdom Metazoa; phylum Arthropoda; class Insecta; order Diptera; family Muscidae; genus Eudasyphora; species Eudasyphora cyanicolor. Next base: position 221,903,913 of record OZ005736.1, read on the forward strand.
TTAAATGAGAATTACTAAGGAATTTTCTGTCAAAGTGTGATTGCTGAATCATCGATGACGAGATTTACGTGTTACGAGTATCTGTTATAGTAGGGGGAATATTGCAGAACAATGTACAAAAGAAGTCAAAGTTTCTCAAAACAGTTTTTAGTACAGTTAGCTATTTGCTCATGTGGAGAAAGAAGCAGCATATTCCTAGCCATGGGAGTCATAAGTACTGAGGGTTTACTTCCATTTAGAATAAAGTACGACGTCTCTAAATTTTTCTGCCCGATCTCTCGTCTTGTATATACAGCAGGGCTATTGAATGGTAACAGCCGAATGACATTTTATTTGTACGAAAGGAGACAAATCCTTTACATCCAAAAGAAAGATATTTGGCCTTACTTTAAAGGACGTTAAATGCCACAAAAAGAGAAGCAAATTATGTTACTATGGATTTGTGCAAAACTTAAATTTTTTTCTTAAAAAAAATAGTTAATAAATGTAACTCAAATTTTATAATAACCAGTAAGGAAAGGCTCAAGTCGGGCGGTGCCGACTATATGATACACCACTCTAGTGAGATTGGAAAACAATCAATGTTGGTCCATTTATTAAGAAACTCTACAACTCTGAATTTCAAAACAATTGGATGTAAAATACAGCTTCTTAAGGTCAAAAGGGCCAAATCGGACGAAACATATATACGGGAGCTATATCTAAAGCTGAACCGATTTTCTTCAAACTCAATAGGCTTATTTTCGGGTACGAAAGACTACTAACAGCAAAATTTCAGCACGATCGGAATGCATGGTTTAATCGACTCAGCTAGTGATTCTGAGTCGATCGGTATACTTTAAGGTGTAGTATTAAGGTCTAGCTGTAGTATTTCTAGGTGTTACAAACATCTGCCACAAAACAAACTTATAATACCCTGTACCACAGGTTGGTGTAGGGTATACAAATTAATACTGCTCTATTTAAAAGAGTGTAAATTCAGGATTAACAGATTCACTCAAAAAAATTTATTGAAAAAAGGTGTGTAACATTTTTTTCGTGCGCTGTCCTTATGAGTGCTATATCCAAATCTGCACTCTAAATTGCTTTAAAAAGTAGTATCTATGTCTAAAAGCCCGTATTTTGCGGCGATATCTATAGAGGAGCTATAGCGTGATTCAGTTCGAGGTTCCCTACTAACGGTGTGATATCACACGATCTTGGTGGCCAATCGACCGGCCCAAAACGTGAAATTATCTGCTCATCGAAGTGTTCTCTCAATAAATCCATTGATTGACGCGATGTGTGGGAAGTGGCGCGTCTTGTTGAAACCAAATGACGCCGAGATCACGAGCTTCAATTTCAGGCATCAAATAGTCGGTTATCATGGCACGATAACGGTCGCCATTGACGGTTACGTTCTCACCGGATTCATTTTTGGAGAAATGTGGACCGATGATTCCACCGGCCCACAAACCACGCCAAACCGTTGTTTTTTCTGGATGAAGTGGCAGCTCTTGAATCTCTTCAGGTTGCTCTTCGTCCCAAATGCGGCAATTTTGCTTGTTTACATACCCATTGAACCAGAAATGGGCCTCATCGCTGAACAAAATGTGGCTCGAAAACGGCGGATTTTCTTGGAACTTTTCAAGAGCCCATAGAGCGAAGCGATGTTGCTTGGGAAGGTCGGGCGGCTCTAGTTCTTGCACAAGCTGTATTTTGTATGCTTTCAATTTAAGATCTCGACGTAAAATGCGCCAAGTCGTTCCATACGCCAGTCCGAGTTGCTGCCAACGGCGCCGAATCGACTCTCCACGGCCTTCGTGTACACTCTCAACTACGGCCGCTACATTTTCTTCACTGCGTGCTGGACGTAGTCTATTCGGCCGAATATTATCCAATAATTAATGCTGGGTCTCAAGATGGGTGATGGCGTTGCGGATAGTACGCTCAGTAGGCCGATTATGTTGACCATAAGTTGAGCGAAGTGCACGAAACACATTCCTCACAGAACGTGAATTTTCGTAATAAATTTGAACGATTTGTAAACGTTGTTCAGGCGTAAGACTTTCCATGATGAAATGCCAAATAATACTTAACAAAAATAAGATGACAGCATGACACGACTCACACGTGATCTGTCAAAAAAGGCTATCGCTCTATCTACTTGGATCCCCCGTTATATCAAAACATTGACCGATATGGCCCATTTGCAATCCCAAATAACGCTCCTGGTTGATGGTAACAGCATGGCCATTTTCGTTTTGGAAGAAATATTTCTACCAAATTTTATCAACCTAGCTCTATTATAACGGACTGTAGCCTGATTACAACAGACGGGCGGACGGACGGACAGACCGACGAACATGGCTAAATCGTCTTAGAATTTTACGATGATTAAAGATATATATACTTTATGGGGTCTCTGATCAATATTTAGAGGTGTTGCCAATGGAGTGACAAAATGAATATACCCCCCTCCTATGGTGGAGGGTATACAAATATTTAAAGGTTTAACAATTTTCACTTTTTTAAACGTTTTATATTTTTCCAAAAACCTTGGGTCGTTATTAAAAATTCTGACTCATACTTATTTGACCAGATATAACAACTCTAATATATACATATATACCATATCGGAGCGATCGGACCTTTATAAACTTTTTGTATACCCTCCACCATAGGATGTGGGGTATATTCATTTTGTCCCTCCGTTTGTAACACCTCTAAATATTGATCTGAGACCCATAAAGTATATATATTTTTAATCGTCTTAAAATTCTAAGACTACAGGGTTGCCCATATTCGACGGATCCATGTTTTTTTAAAAAAAATCTAAGAAAAAAATAAAAATTTGGCGGTTAATCATTTAATTTGTTCCAAGTAGATTTGTTTACATCAATTTTTGAATATGATATCTCTCAAATGGCCGCCTCTGGCGTTGATGGCGTATTGTGCCCTTTTTGCAGCATTTTCCATCGTTTTCGCCAACATTTCGGCCGGAATAGCGGCTATTTCTTCACGAATGTTGTCCTTGAGCTCTTCTACGGTCCTTGGCTTGTTAACGTAAACCTTTGACTTCAAATATCCCCACAAGAAGAAGTCAGGCGGCGTCAAATCGGGCGAACGCGGTGGCCAGTCCAAATCACCACTTTTCGACATCAAACGGCCCGGAAACAAATTCTTCAGAAAATCGATTGTTATGCGACTTGTGTGCGGTGGAGCGCCGTCTTGTTGAAACCAGAACTGCCTCATACGCTTTCGACGAATAATTGGCATCACAAAATTGGTCATCATGTCGCGATAACGCTCCTGGTTGATGGTAACAGCATGGCCATTTTCGTTTTGGAAGAAAAACGGCCCAATGACCGTTTTCGCACTAACGCCGCACCAAACTGTGACTTTTTCGTCATGAAGAGGCAATTCTTGAATCTCCTGAGGATTTTCAGTGGCGTAAATACGGCAATTTTGCTTATTTACGGTCCCATTCAATGTGAAATGGGCTTCATCGGACATGCACGTTGAGTTTTCACAATTGACTTCTTCTGTTGAATGTAAATTTCAACTATTTCAGAGCGCTCGCGCGGCGTGTATTGTTCCATGGTAAAAATCTGCTTGGACTGACGCTTCAAACGCGGTATGTCATTAAGCGATCTGACATCTCTGTCAAAAGTTATGGCGTTGCCAGATGGGTCCGTCGAATATGGGCAACCCTGTATTTAGCCATGTCCGTCTGTCAATCCGTCCGGCTGTCCGTCCGTCCGTCCGTCCGTCTGTTGTAATCACGCTGCAATCTATAATACTTGAGCTAGATGGCTGAAATTTAGTACAAATACTTCTTATAGTAGCAGGTTGTTTGGGATTGCAAATGGGCCATATCGGTCCATATTTAGATATAGCTCCCATATATACATAGCATCTAACTTGTTGTGATTCCTACTGTTCTCATCTACTATATTTTTTGTGTTTTTGGTGTTATTTTCTTTAAGTTTGAGTTATTTTGTGAGGTCACATGCTATCCATGGTGGAGGGTATATAAGATTCGGCATGGCCGAACTTAACGCTGTTACTTGTTTAATATTTCTTTATGAAAATTTTACACAACAAACCTTGAAAGTTATACTTTAATATACCATTGGTTTCAATCAAAAAGTGTTAACCGTTTCGTCATAAGAAAATCATAAAAATGTGCATTTTTTGCACGAATTAACGTTACCCCCTTTAAAATACTTTATATAGTTATTTAAATATTTTTTTTAATTTAATTGATATACATTGCTTTGCTTTAAAGAAACCTTACACACCGAATGCGTTGATTCTTTCCACGATGTGGTTTACCCCTTCGGTGTTTAACGTTTATCCAAGTGCCTTTGAGACTGCCAATATTCTCCCTGTTGATTGTTGTGAAATAATGAAAGCGACTTGTTTACTGTAACTTTTATCCACAACACAAGGCACCACTCACTCATACACACCCACTCATTGGTATGCGAATACTGAGACAGCCGCAGGGCTCATCAGGACTCTTAATAGACATACCTACTCCGGGTTGTTTACCCGAGTCAAACATCACCAAACCATCACTTATGCAAGTACACGTACACGTTTTCCTATAAAACCGCTGTACACATAAAAAATTTACTCACATAATAGAAATTCCATATATAACCCCTATGTAGATTCCACTTATTTTATATAACCACAAAAATAGCTCATTTCAATTAAAAACCTGTTTCATATTGCTGTGCTTTCAAAACTCCGTTGTTATGGAAAAACATAATTTTTTACGTGTAGACAAACAAAGTGATATATTTAACGCTAGATGGAAGTTCAATGATTCGTAAAGTATACTGTCAGTGGTTTGTTCATAATATTAAGTAGAAGTATTAAAAAAAAGTACTAAGAAAGGGCATTAAAAGGAAGAATCTGTCAAATGCAAAAGATTTTCCGAACACATATATGTTTTACGGCATCTTTGAACTTTCAATCATGTCAATTCTAAAGGCATAGATTTCGAGTCAAGGATAATACGAATTTAAAATAAATACAGATCATCAGTATGGGTCGGTCCCCACACACAAACAAATTTAAAGCGGACACCCCCTACGTTTAAAGATTATTCAATGACAATTTCAGATCAACAAAATTGTAATCAAAGAGCTAAATGGAGCCACTGACAAACCACACGTTGAAAAAAATTGCTTCTGCAGTATCCCAATATATTCTGCTTGAAATATATAAATATTTTGGGTACACTTGAAATATATTTTATTTTGCATACACAAATATTATATATTTGGGAACATGTTGTTCTAAACAAATCTTTCTTTCCGTTGTAATATTTTTTATCTGGGACTACTATTTACAAAACAAATATTTATTTAAGTATACAGAAAATATATCAATACCTTAATTTTAAGATAAGTTTTATGTATTCAGAAATTCAACGTTCTTTTTTATTGAAATTTTGTATGTTCATAAAATTCCTTTATAATTGAAATTGTATAAATTGTATTGAAAAAAATCGCTTCTGCAGTATATGGCAATATATTGGCAGTGCCCCGCCCATTCTTCCGATCCCGCCCATTTCTGGACCAATCACGTAGACTACACGCAGACAACAGTTTGGTTGCCTCAACCAAATTATTTGCCAACCGAATTTTGCTAGTTCTGTCTACTATCATGCGATTCCATCAGGACAACCAACATTTTGTTTGTGTTTTACTTCTGCTTCCATATTGACAACAATCATATTTGGTTGCAACAACTACGAAAATGGTAACTGAAAATTATCATTATTATGCCACAACCAACTGTTTTTAAAAATTGGTTGTTATGAAACGTTGTTAAAAAACGTTTTCATTAATTATCCCCTCACCTCAGAGAGGAGAGTTCATTTGCTACGAACCAAAGTGTAACACATCGAAGTAGTGACCTAAGTATGTTCGGCGGAAATCCGTTTTGGATAATTTTAAGTCATTTGAGATTTTTTTTTGATTTTTATAAAAATCATAAATGAGGAGCGCTCAACAGTCCGAACCACTGGCTTAAGTGTATTTCCAACGTCTCCTCTATTCAACCTAACCTAACCTAACCTAAGTCATTTGAGCAAAGTCCGTCCGTCCGTCCGTCCGTCCGACTGTCTGCTGGATGGTGCGCACGATAACTCTCGAAAGGAGTAACCGATTGACTTCAAATTTGGTATGCGGGCCATATTGGCCCACTCTTTCTAGTACTTCCCCCACAAAGGGTTAACTTTTAGTGAATACCGTTAATACCGTCAATACTACTTACTCGAATCTTCTGAAAATTAACGCATAGTATCAGTTTGCTAGTCGCTAACACGTCATGAAAGATGGGCGAAGTGGCCACTCGCTTTTTGGTACCTCCCACATGAATGGACCATTTTGCACCAAAAGTTAGCTGCTTATGGTTTTAATATCAGTTCATACAAATACTTGACATTTTGTATAGTACAATGCTTTTATAGTACCTAGAGTCCAGAGAAAAGTGGGCGTTATTGGCACGCCCCTTTTGGTACCTCCCACTCAAATGGACAATTTTGTACCAAAAGTTAACAGATTTTAACTTTAATACCAGTACTTTAAAGTTATTAAATGCAATTTACATTGATAATAATTAAATTAAAGCAAAAAAAAATAATAAATTAACGCATATTTTTTGGGACTCAAAGTGAGGGGATTCATAAGTCGGTTTACCCGACTGAACTTTCTTACTTGTTTTTATTTTATTTGTTGAACAGAACACCAAACTATTCATAACAAAATTAAAAGTTCCATGTTACAAATGCATCACTATTATGAGATCTGGAAATATTTGACACAAATTTTAGTACACGAGAGAACAATGCATAACAAAACTTTTATGCAAATATCGCTTAACCCTGTGCTTTAAATTTTATGATTGCGGCTTTTTTTATTTATGTAAAACTTTTTGCACACTATATTCTGCAGTCCACACATTATTATCCACACGAAATTATATTTGACTACATATACCGTTCTTGAACAAAATGTTGACTACATTCTGTGAAAATTTCTTGAAGATCGGTTCAGCGGGTTAGACGTCTATACGGAACCAACAAAGGGCGTAGCAACAAGAAAAATGGAAATTTAGTTTTTGATGGATTTCGATACACTGCATCAAAATACACATCGTGACAAATTTTTAGCGACTTACAATCGAAAATAGCGAATTTATTAACGAAATTCAACAGGGCCAAACAATAAATGATTTTTTTTCATCGTTAAAAATTCCTATTTCACGCAATTTTCACAAACAAGTTATAAATCATGTTTGTCTTAATTTATATATGCATCATTATGTTTGGGTATTATCCTAATCCATACATCCATTCTAGAACATGCTAAGTAGACATAGAAAATTTTTGGGGAGATTGCATTTTTAATTTAAAATATTCCAAATTATATTCAGTCAGTCACACAAATTTTAAAATTCATCAATCTTTGACCGCCTTTCATGAAAAACTACCTTTTTGCACTTAGAATGGTTTAGAATGGAGGTATATGGAAGGAATTCACTTTGAAGATGTGAATGATACTGCGGAAAGAGCGGCGATATATGGAAGTAATTCACTTTAAAGTTGTGACTGATACTGCAGAAGGAGCGGAGATAGTGAAAAACATTAACGGTTGAAAACAAAAGATGAAAACAGATGCATATGTAATGTAAAATTGCGTTTAATAAAAATAATGTTATATTAAAACTTTTAAAATTGTACTTACACAGTATGATTTTTCACGATGTTGTCATATTTTTCGACTTGTGGGTCATTATGCCGTATGAGTGTAATTGAGTAAAATTTCAACTGTCAGCAGGCACGGGAAGGAAGCTTCGCAGGCGCGTGAAATATTTGGAGATTCATTTTTTTTGAGGGGTGAGATAAAAAATATTTCGACTTTAAGAAATAACGGACACCCTAATGGCGGTGTATAAATATGGTCTTGCAGCCGGGAGAATATCCTAGAAAGAATCACAATTTTAAATTTTCTTTAAAATTCCTTTATAATTTAAATGGTATAATCTTGCTTGATACATTGATTTACATGTTATCCACTCGTACCCCCAGGTGACATTTCTGTAACAAACCCAAAAAGTTCTTAGAAGATCCAAAGTATATAAGTTTTATCATTGTGGTTGGGCTGAAAGCCTTAGAAGACTTTACTGATTATTAGAGTTTTTCCCGCGAACATGATCTCGGGAAATCCTGGTTAAAGTAATATTTTTCAATCCCGGGAAATCTGAGCGGGAATTCCCGGGATTTTTTGCTTATACATAAATATAGTTTTCCTTCACATTTTAACAAATCAGGAGTTTTTATTCTGTATGTTTTTGCGTAGTGCAATTTTCTAAAAAGATTTTTATTTTTTCATTAAAAAATTTAGAAAAGAGGTATTTTTAATATTTTCTAGCTTTTCATATTAATAACACAGGTCATAAAAGTTTTTGCTGCGTTGCCGGGGTTTGTAATTAATTTGGATATGTGGGATAATACACTTCTAAGCCTGTGAGGTGGTTTCCTTGGATAGTTTGTAGTTCTCGCGATAAACCGTGATATGCAAAAATAGAGAGTTTGAACCATATACAAGGTGGCGCAAAAGTAACCTTTCGATGTTTTTTGGCTGTAATTTAAAAAAAATATTAAAAACTTTGGTTCTTCTTGTGGATTATTTTTATTTGGTCTTTTAATTTTTTTTACATCAAGTCGAGAATATGATGTCATGTAAATGGCCGCCGCCACAGTTGATTGTCATTTGAGCCCTTTTTATGGCATTTTCCATCACTTTGGCCAAAACTTCCGGCGATAGGTCCTCACATTCTTGACGGATATTGTCTTTAAGAGCTGCAAGAGTCTGAGGCTTGTTGACATAAACCCGCGACTTCAAAAAGCCCCACAAAAAGAAGTCTGGAGCGGTCAAATCAGGCGATCTTGCTGGCCAGTGCAAATCGCCAAAACGGGAGATTAGGCGCCCGGGAAATGCATCCTTCAGCATATCGGTTGTGGCACGTGCAGTGTGTGCCGTTGCACCGTCTTGTTGGAACCACATGTTTTCCAATCCCAATTCATCAAGTTGCGGCAAAAAGAACTCGTTGATCATTGCTCTGTAGCGCTCACCATTCACAGTAACCGTTTGGCCAGCGACGTCTTCGAAGAAAAAAGGTACGATGACTCCTCCAGCGAAAACAGCACACCATACAGTGACTTTGAGCGGGTGTAATGGCTCTTCGTGGGTTACACGCGGATTTTCAGTGCCCCAGAAGCGCAAATTTTGCTTATTTACGTACCCGCTAAGATGGAAATGGGCCTCATCATTCATGATTATTTTTGATGAAAAATCATCTTCCTCTTGGTGGTGATTAAGGATGGCTTGAGCGTATGTTAGACGCGATTGGCGGTCAGCAGCTAACAGCTGATGCACCGTCTGGACTTTTTGTACGGAAACATCTTCAAATCTTGTACCAAAATTCGCTGTAGAGACCGTCGACTGATACCCATTTGCGTGGCAGGTCGTCTGGTCGATGTTGACGGCGCGTCCATGACATTCTCGGCTACAGCAGCAATATTCTCTGCAGAACGGCTACTCCGGGGTCTGCCTCGCCTGGCAGCATCTCGTGTTGTGCCAGTCTCTTCAAGGCGAGCGGCTAAACGGTGGCGTTGGACGGCCAGGAAATCTGCGACGAAATTCACGTTGTGCCAAAGTCTTCGACCGATTATTGGTCAAATAAATAGTCAGCAATATTCCGCGTTCTGGAGCAGTGTAGCGTAATATTGTTTATTAACGTGTATTTCGCATGTGTTTACTACACAAATGTCAAATCAGAAATGACATTAGGGGCCAATCGCAAAATTTATAGCATTTTCTGATAGGAGGATTACTTTTGCGCCACCTTGTATTTTAGCATAAATCGAGAACACTTATCCGAATTAGTTCAGGATTGTTTAAATTAACAATATTATGTAGCCTTCAGTTTCTTCGAATATAATTTTTTCATCCGTTCAGAGGTATGGACGATATCTAGTCAGATATTGCAAAAAATCATATTTTTTTTATACCCTCACTTTAGTGATACGAGGGTATATATCATATGCTACGGACCAAAAGTGTAGCATATCGAAGGAGTGACCTAGGACCCTAAGTATGCTTGGCGGATATCCGTTTTGGGTCATTTTAAGTCGAATGAGCAATGTCCGTCCGTCTGTCTATCTGTCTGTCTGCTGGCTGGTGCGCACGATAACTCTCGAAAGCAGTAACCGATTTGGTAAGTGGTAATACTTTTTTCTATCTCTGGCTAAGTTCGAAGATGGGCTTTGCAATAACTTCTATAGTACTTATTCGAATCTTCTGAAATTCCATACATAGTATTAGATTATTATACGATATAGTTAATACCAGTGTATAAACATACTTGAAATTTTGCACAGGGTAATGCTTTTATAGCGCCTACAGTTCAGTGAAAAATTAGCATTATTGCCACACCCCTTTTGGTACCTCCCTAACAAACGTACCATTTTGTACAAAAATTTAAAAGGTTATAGCTTGAGTACCAATGCACGAAAATAGTACAAAATTTTGCACAGTGTAACGCTTTTGAAGTACCTATAGTCCTGTGAAAAATGGGCGTTACCACCACGCCCCTTGTTGAACCTCCCATACAAAATGGTCAAATTATACCAAAATTGAATAGCTCATAACATTAATATATTAGTGCACATAAACGCTTATTGTTCGGCACAGTGCAATGTATTTAAAGTATCTACTGTTCAGCGAAAAATAAGTGTATAAAGCCCTTCTTGCACCGCCCACACAGATTCTGTGGGAGGTACCAGAAACAAGATGTAGATAATTTCGCAAATCCAACCAACTTTATCACCCCCAATAATGATCAAAACATAATTGCGAAGGAATCTTGTTTTTGTTTTATTCGATCTGCTTTCATAGTTCATATTTTGTTTTCATACTTAGGCTCAAGATCGTTATTGTTGTTTTCAGTATATCAAAACAACTTTGTTAAAAATTAAAGAAGAAGTAAGTGACATGTATTGGGGGTGGTTGTAATGGTTGGATAGACAGATCTCCCACCAAACTCCCATTGCCAATATCCCAATAACAACGGTTACTTCAGTCGAATTATTAGAATAAAGGTATGTTCAAAAAATTTTGTATTTTGTCCCCTTCAAAGTAATTCCCCTCGGATATAATACACTTCTGCCAACGTTTTTTCCAATCCTCGAAGCACTTAAAATAATCATTTTTTGTGATCTTTTTCAGCTCCTACTTCGATGCCGTCTTTATCTCCTCAATCGTGGCGTAGCGTCGTCCTTTCATGGGCCTTTTCAGTTTTGGGAACAAAAAATAGTCACAGTGGGCTAGGTCAGGGGAATACGGTGGCTGCGGCACCATTAATGTGTTGTTTTTGGCCAAATATTCGCGCACAAACAACGATGTGTGTGCAGGGAAGTTATCATGGTGCAAAAGCCAGTTTTTGTTCTTCCACAAATCCGGGCGTTTTTGGCGGAATGCGTCAGCGTACGTTATTTTGTTTTTCACACAAAATCTGAGAATCAAAGAATCTGGATCAAAGAATCTGCTTTGATCCATTTTCTGAAATAGATAAAAATCGAAGACAAGTTGAAACACATCCAAGCACAACAGCTGTCAGAAATTTACTCAATATTCAAAACGGCCGACCTTGTCAGCACAAGTAAGGGACATGAGTACCAACATAACGCTACAAAAATATCAAAAATCAAATACACGTAGCCCGCGGAAATTAAAAATTCCCGATATTTTTTTAACATACCTCGTATACGCAGAGCCAAGTATCATTAAACGAGAACTGTTTACTAAAAGCGCATATCTCCAAAAAAAGACATTCAGTAATCATCAGCCCTCGTACATGCACTAACTTCCACTCTCGTGAGTCTTTACAATGTAAAGAATTCACACGAATGTTTTGCTGTAGTTGACTATACAACAACAACGTATTTGGTCGTGCTACCATTTCTTCTTGATTTTGTTTTATTCGATCTGCTGTCATAGTACATATTTTGTTTTTGCCCTTAGGCTCAATATCGTTATTGTTATTTTCAATATATGAAACCAACTTTGTTAAAAATTAAAGAAGAAGTAAGTGACATGTATTGGGGTTGGTTGTAATGGTTGGATATCCTTATTACAACGATTACTTCAGTCGACTTATTAGAATATATGTATACTAGGGCGGGTCGATTTAAAAATCGCCCATTGCTCAGTGAAAATCGTATTCTAGGGATCAAAATAAGAAACTTTGCCGAAGGAACCATACCTCTAAAACGAATGTCCCGGAAAAAATCCCACTTTGACCCATTTAAAGTGCTCCAATCAAGTCCAAATGTATGACCGACCCCCACTCAGTGAAGTGCTCAGTGAAAATCGTATTCTAGGGATCAAAATAAGAAACTTTGCCGAAGGAACCATACCTCTAATACGAATTCTGATGTCCCGGAAAAAAATCCCACTTTGACCCATTTAGAGTGCTCCAATCGAGTCCAAATGTATGGAACCCCCACGGGGTTCCAGGGGGTGTGCCACTGCTGGGTCGGGCCTCCAAAGTTAGTGGGGGTCGGTCATACATTTGGACTCGATTGGAGCACTCTAAATGTGTCAAAGTGGGATTTTTCAAAATTTGCCCCTACCCAAAGTTCGACTCAAATTCCGGGACATCAGAATTCGTTTAAGAGGTATGGTTCCTTCGGCAAAGTTTCATATTTTGATCCCTAGAATACGATTTTCACTGAGCAATGGCGACTTTTTTGCCTCCCCACAAATCGACCCGGCCTAATGTATACGCACAGCCAAGTATCATTAGCGAAGAAGGTATTTTATATTATACGCTACTTAACCGAATATTCTATGACTGTAAACTTACCAAATTAGCTACAACTTTATAAATTATTCATCGATTTTCTTCGAAATTGTCTTATTTGATTCATGACCGATCAGACTTTGCTATAAAATAATATAAAAATTTGATTATTTTATTTATAATTGTGTATTTTTTGACGTTTTTATTTAAAAATTATTAAAAGTTTCTCAAAAAATAGGATTTTTCGCATTATCTTGCTCAATATCGTCGAAACAGTTGAAAAATTATATATTAGAAGATGTTGAAAAAGGGTTACATAATTTTAACTTAATGATGATTTTTTTGCATTAAATCTTATTTACACACGTACGTCTTTCATCTTTATACACCATAATTTAAAAATGTTAAGAAGGTGAAAAAATTGTATATCTAATTAAAAAAATAAATAGATTTTTCTATGTTTTAAGTTTGTTTTGAATATATGTCTTAAAGTAATTTTATATACATAAAATACACATTTAATAATTTTCATGACGCCTAACCTGCCGCCAGTTGTAAAGAACGGACGTGTTATTGCAGAGCGGATAGTTTTTTTAACCTATATATATAACCTAGGTGTGATGTTCTTAAAGTGGGGGTTGAATTTGTTGCATCGGTCTCAGGACAGACATTTTGGAAGTAGTCTGGAAGGCCAACATCGAAGTACCTATTACGGGCAAATACTGGCTATGGGGGTCTGTCCCAAAAATTTATGATTAACCCTGATGTAGTAAATGATATTACGGTGCAGGGAAAAATAAACCCAGTACCGGCGGAAAGCGTTGATTTACTAGCGAGTCACGTGTCGTCATTATCAAACAATCGTGAGCAAGTAACTTCTACGGGGTTGGGTGCCTCGGATCCCGTAGTCGAAACAGATACAAGAGCACATCTAGCCTTTGGCAAAAGAAACGATGAGGAAGATAAAGAAAACCCAAGGGGGGGGCTCTAGGCAATCCCAGCTTTTAAAAGCTAGTGGGAACTCAGACTCTGAGTCATCAAGTGATAACAATATTACTATTGTTGAAAATCGGAAGAGACTGTCAGGGGCACAAAGATGGAAACTGAATAAGATGAACCGGCAGAAGATATGGAAAGAGATGAATTTGACTCGTCTACATCTACTAAAAGAGTCAGATCTCCCGAAGAGCATAGCGATGCGAAATCAATTAAGAAGAAAAAAAGCTCACCGACACCCTGCACTTCGGAGAAACCTATACAATCCACCAAAAAAGGAGTTTCTAGTCAGAATCCGTTAATGGTGGGAGGTGAAGTTAATCCTGCTGTTGAGAAGGTGGGCAAGTCCACCAAACCATCCATAAAGGAGGGGCCTCAAACAAAAAGACCCATTCTAAAGGAAAAAGCAAGGTGGCTACAAAAAAGATTAAGGAAGCACCATCTTATTCCCAAATAGCCAAAAAACATATCCGGGACGAACTACACTATGCCATAATTGATAGCAGTAGTGCGTCTGGCAGAATTCCCGAAGAGCAAAAGAGTATCTTCAAAGATTTGCTCTACACAAAGGTATTGGACCACATTCTCGAATCGAATGATGGACCAACAATCCTGGTGGTAGGCATAGACCCGTATTCCAGGGATAGCTTTGTCAAGACAAAAGGCTTGGCATTTTTCGGGATTTGGAAAATCTTCTTTAAGCTTGGAAAACCCCCCATTGGCAGGACAGTTAAATTGAGCCCAAGCACGAACGTACCGCCTGCAGTGGCAAACGAAAATAGTGAACAGAAAGAAGCGAGTGAGACAATTCCAAAAAGTGAGGGGGAAGTGGTCGATAACATCGCAAATTGCCGATAACATCATCAATTTTGCAGAGAGTTCCCAGAAAAGGTGGTGATAAGGATATGAAGAGGGGCACAAAAACTCAAAACAAAGAGGGAGCGACAAAAACAACACCGCCATCCAAGAAGTGGTCGATAACATTACCAAATTACCACCAATTTGCATAATGTTCCCAGCAATAGCGGTGATAGGAATAGGTATATAAAGAATCAAAACAAAGAGGGAACGAAAAAAAGTAACACCGCCTCTCAAAGACGTCTACTTGGAGAGTGTGTAATAGGTAGTAAACGAAAGGAGGAGAAAGACTCACTACCAAATAAGGAGGGAGTGCAACCAAATAGGATAGACAACTCCCAAAAGAAACTTTTACTGGAAAGGCAATGATTGATCATCCAGATAAACCTCCACCGGAGCGAAACGGCATCCATTGCTCTGATGGACATAACAAATAAAGGCAGGGTTCATGTTGCTTAGTTCCAGGAACCGTGAACTACTAGTAACAAAGTTACTGGATTAAACCATATGAACTACAATCTTTTCTACGCTAACACAGGTACTCGTCCAAGGACTTGTATTCTATGCCATAAAAACGTATGCTATCTTTTCTCTCCAGAGTTGTCAACATCGGACGCAACTGTGCTGATGCAAGGCAATGGAAGTATGTACCTGGCGTCAGTATACCTGCCATTCGAAGCGCCGACATTGCAAGCTACGTCGGAATTACAACCTCTGGTAAGGGAATCCAAAAATACAAGTAATGTGTTACTAGCTGGTTGTGATGCCAACTCTCACCATATTGCTTGGGGTAGTATTGACGCCAATAAAAGGGAACAAGCCCTTATAGAATTTTTGAATACTAACGATCTCCTAACTCTCAACATAGGGAACAAGGCGACCTTTCTTAACAAAATTAGGGAAGAAGTATTAGATATAACGATATGCTCAGAAAACCTCATTGATGAGATCCGTGAGTGGAGGGTTTCGGATGAACACTACTATTCGGACCACCGTTATATAAGGTTTAAAATTCCACGGCCACCGCCTGACCCAATAAGTTTCCGTTAGAAATCGATTGGACCAGTCTAAACACCATTATCCAAGTACAGAAGACATTGATATCAATGTGAGGAGGATTACGGAGGCTCTTGTAAAATCATTCGAAGATAGTTGCCCGCTTCGAGAAAGGAAATCTGCCTATGAGAAACCCTGGATGACAGGGCAAATTCGCTCGATTGGCAAGGATGTCCGCAGACTTTACAACAGATCTCGACGTAAAAAGCTATCACTATATTGGGATGACTACCATAGAAGGCTCAAGGAATACATTAAAATCATTAGACTTGCGAAACGTAACTCCTGGAGACTTGTCTGTGAGCAGGTAGACAGCGTTAACAGCATGACCAAAATAAAAAAGTTCCTCTCAAAAACTCATATCCAAACCGAAACACTGGTGGATGAAACGGGAAAAAGGATGGAAGCTATAGATGATACCGTAAGGCTTTTGATGAAAACTCATTTTCCGAGTGGTAATGCTGGGTCAACAGAGGAACAGTTACAGACCGAAAATGTAATGCACCAAGTACCTATTACGGATGCTATGGTTAAAAAAGCAATAAAAAGCTTCTCTCCTTTTAAGGCTGCGGGACCGGACGGAATATTTCCAGCGCTTCTTCAGAATGAGGTGGATCTGGTATCAACTCATCTTGTTGGAGTTTTCACTGCATGCCTAACGCATGCATATACCCCAAAAAATTGGCAGGAATCAAGGGTGGTCTTCATATCTAAGCCTGGCAAGGCGAGTTATACGATCCCAACGACTTATCGACTTATTAGCCTAACTTCTTTCCTCTTAAAAACAATGGAGCGAATAATTGACGACATGATCAAAAGTAAGATAGCCGATGACAAGCTAAAATTCAAGCAACACGCATATGTTAAAGGAAGATCGGTGGAAAAAGCTCTACATGAGGTAATACACCACATAGAAGAGTCCTTCAGTAAAGAAATGTACACACTTGCCGTTTGTATAGACATTGAGGGCGCTTTTAACAACGTTCAGACCGATACACTTATCCGGTCCCTAGAATAGTTTCAGGTTGACTAAGGAACAGGTGGATTATTTGTGGGTTATATGACGTAAAAATCAGAGAGAAGGTAAATCGTGGTATACCTCAGGGGGGCATTTTATCGCCTCTCCTATGGGTTACGACGATGCACAGTCTCCTTAAAGCCCTCACCAATGAAGGACTTAAACCAGTCTGTTGTGCAGACGACGTTATACTACTTCTAAGGGGCACACATCCAAATCAACTATGCAGAAGAACTGATGAGGCACTTAACATAGCATATAACTGGGCACAACCAAGGGGATTAAATGTCAACCCAGACAAATCAGAAATATGTCTACAAGGAAAAGGAAGATTAATCCTTTTACCTTGCCTCGATTCCTGGATAAGAATATTGCCATATCAAGGTTAGGTTAGGTTGAATAGAGGAGACGTTTAAAACGTCTCATGTCCATGGACATACACTTAAGCCAGTGGTTGCCATATCTAAAAAGGTAAAATACTTGGGAGTAATCTTGGATCAGAAACTGTACTGGAAAGATCATATTGAAGAAAGAGTTACAAAGGCCCACAGATGTTGGTTGTTGTGCAGAAGAGCTATAGGTTCAAAATGGGGACGACGTCCAAATATGACACACCGACTTTACATGGGCGTGATTAGACCAATAATAACCTACGCCTCTGTATTGTGGGGGACATCAATTGACAAAAAGTACAACGTGAATTGCAACGTATGTGCTGTCTAGGCATAAGCGGGGCAATTAGAACTGCACATCCAACCAATAGATATTCGTATAAAGTATGAGCAGCCCTTACAGCAAGACGTCTACAAGTGATGGGTGAATGGATAAATCGACACCACAAGTCGTACCATCAAAAGATATTACTATCACTGGTCGGTCTTATTCAAACAACGGAAATCTCCTACCACATTCCTGAAGTGCGGCTTACACCTACCTGTGATTCGTTCGTGCCAGACATACGTTCCTGGAAAAACGAACACTAGCTCAAGCGCCATTGGGAACCAGCTGCTACACTGATGGGTCCAGGATAGGAGGAAGGACGGGTCTGGGACTTTTTATTGAAGAACCAGAAGTCGAACTTCACTTCCGCCTCCCAGACCAAAACAAAGTATTTCAAGCAGAAGTTCGAGCAATCACGGAGTGTGTTAACTGGCTCAGTAATACCACAAAGCCTAAATATGCCAACATATTCACAGATAGCCAAATGGCGATTAAAGCAATAGCATCGGAAAAGGTAAAATCCAGAACAGTGTTAGACTGTAAAAGAACGATAAATAATTACTCAGTTCCTGGTCAACTGCGTATTTTCTGGGTACCGGGACACAACGGAGTGATTGGAAATGAACGAGCAAACAGCTTGGCTTCAAAGGGCAGAGAACTTCGAGTAATAAACTTGGAAAATTGGAAACCTTTCGAAGCCACGAAGGATGAGTTGGAGCACTGGGCAGTGATGGCTCACAAAACTGTGTGGAATAGAGCAACTGTAGGAGGAACTGCAAAGATACTGTGGGGTGACCCAAATGAGAAGAAAACAAGTAGTTTTCTGAAACTAAACAAGATCGATATTAGTAAGATGATGAGTGTTCTAACGGGACACTCAAGCTTACAGGCACATCTTCATGGCATAGGACTAACAGAAAACAACGAGTGCAGGGCATGCAGGGAAAACATCGAAACGATGGAACATTATCTGTGTCACTGCCCAGCTTTCACACATGCAAGATCCAAATATTTCGGTTCCGATATATTGCCAGACTTGACTCATCTCAGAGGATATGACTGGAAGATACTGAGAAAATACGTGTCTAGTACCGATTTTCTGTAAACCGTGGGGTATAAAAATAATAAATAAGGAGCGCACAACAGGCTGAACCACTGACTTAAGTGTATGTCCATGGACATGAGACGTAATTTTCATTAAGAGGGATCCCGGGAAAGTTAAAAAAAAATTCCGGTTTACCGTGAATTGAAAAAGTCCGGGAAATAAAAAACTCTACTGATTATGTTTCTATTTCATTTTTTCGTTAGAAGTTAGGTACGCGATCATGTAAGTGACATAAATTATATTTTTCGTTACTTTTGATACAACGTAATATTGCAAGTAGTGAAGTCATTAAAAAAATAGTTCAGGCGCTACAAAAAATGTGGATTTTTGTAATACTCAATGTAATATTGTTACTGTTACGAATATCAGAATAGATCTTTGAAGTTACTATCAGTTTTATTACAATTGCCAAAAAGTTGTTTGTACACGCTGAAAAAAAATCGCTTCTGTAGTATATTGTCCCAAACATATTCGGTTTGAAACATATATATGTTTAGGGTACACTCCAAACATAAAATTTTTGGTACAAACAAAAATTATATAATTGGGAGGATGTTGTTCTAAATAAATCTTTGTTCACATCCCAATATGTGTTTATTTTGGACTATTTTTTCCGAAACAAATATTTGGTTGCATTTAAGTATTCAGAAAATAAGTTGAGTTAAATTTTTCAGTAATTCAAAGTACATTTTTTAGAAATTTTTCATGTCGTAAGAATAATAAATAATAATAAATGAAATCGTGTAATCTTGGATCGAAATCTATTACTTGGAGGATTGAAAACTAATAATGGCTTGGAATACTCAGAAATTTTAAATTATTAATTTAAAACAGAAGTTAATGCTGCATTTCGTATCATAACTGGGAGGTTGAATGCTAAACCTAAATTCGAAAAATTCAACAAAAGTTTCGAAAATATTTTTAAATAAAATATATTTGGAGAAATTCCTAAACAATAATTTTATTTGTGTTCAAACACATATTTTATTTGAGAAATTTAGTTTGCAAATATTATACGTTGTAACATATTAATATACGAGTTCCAAATATATTTTATTGATTTTCAAATAAAATTTATTTGCTCAAAAATATATAATATTTAAAAATTTGTGTTCCAAATATATTTTCTTTCGATTCAAACACATCAGAAAAGGCGATTTTGCCCCGTGTACCATTTCTGTACCCATAATTTTAAAAAAAAGATAAAAAAAATTATAAAACAAACGATTTTCATAGTTACAAAATCTATCGGAAAAATATGAGTTTTTGTTCCTTTTTGAGATGTTGTATTACGAAGGTTTAAGAATTGAAATAAATAAAAATAAAAGATTAGTGCTTTAAAAAAATGTTATTGCTACTTAAGTCATTTTAAATCAATGAAATTCGAAATAAATAAATTCGAAAAATCTGCATCGTTTTAAAAGCTTTTTTAAAGAAAATATATTGGAGAAATTCCTAAAATATAATTATACCCTCACTTTAGTGTGACGAGGGTATATATCATTTGCTACGGGAAAAAGTGTAACACGTCGAAGGAGTGACCTAAGACCCCAAGTATGTTCGGAGGAAATCCGTTTTGGGTAATTTTAAGTCGAATGAGCAATGTCCGTCCGTCTGTCTGTCTGCTGTCTGGTGCGCACGATAACTCTCGAAAGGAGTAACCGATTGTCCTCAAATGTGGTATGTGGTAATATTTTTTTCTATCTCCGGCTAAGTTCGAAGATGGGCCATATTGCTCCACTCCTTCTAGTACCTCCCCCACAAAGGGTTAAAATGTTGTGAAATATTGATTCTTTAATAACTGCTATACTACTTATTCGAATCTTTTGAAATTCCACACATAGTACTAGCTTATTAGTCGCTATCAACTCGAGAAAAATGGGCGAAGTCGCCACGACCCTTTTGGTACCTCCTACACAAATGCACAATTTTGCACCAAAAGTTAACAGCTTATAACATTAGAAACAGTGTATAAAAATACTTGCAATTTTGTACAGTATTATGCTTTTATATTTCCTACAGTTCAGGGAAAAATGGGTGTTGTTGCCACGCCCCTTTTGGTACATCCCACACAAAGGTACCTTTTTGCACCAAAAGTTAACAGCTTATAACATTAAAACCAGTGTATAAAAATACTTGAAATTTTGTACAGTGTAATGTTTTTATAGGGTCTATAGCCCTGTGAAAAATGGGCGTTATTGCCACGCCCCTTTTTTTTACCTCCCACAAAAAATGTCCAAATCATACCACAATTTAATGTCTCATAACGTTTATACCAGTGCACATAAAAGCTTATAAGTCGGCATAGTGCAATGAATTTAAAGTATCTAACGTTCAGCGAAAAAAAGGTGTATTTGATAAACCCCTTCTGGTACCTCCCACACAAATTGACAGAATAATTCGAGTAATATTCAATATTACATTACTCACAAAGTGAGGGTATACCTTAGTCGGTTTACCCGACTGAAACTTTCTTACTTGTTTTATTTGTATATAAATAAAAACATATTTTATTTGAAAAAATTAGTTTGTAAATATACTTATATGAATTTTATTGATTTTCAAATAAAATTTGTTTGCTCTATATATATAAGATTTAAACATTTTTTTGTTTCAAATATATTTTCTTTCGATTCAAGCATATCAAAAAAGGCCATTTTGTCCCGTGTGAAAAGATAAAACTAAATATCGACAAGATCGGAAATGTTTTTAAATATGTGTTTTTGAATAATTTCTTAAACAAACAAGAAATCAATTCTTGTTTTTTTATTCCATCTGCTTTCATAGCACATATTTAGTTTTTGCACTTAGTTAGGCTCAAAATAGTTTTTGTTGTTTTCAGTATATGAAAACAACTTTGTTAAAAATTAAAGAAGTAGTATAGTGACATGTATTGAGGTTGGTTGTAATGGTTTGGTAGACAGATCTGTTTAGGGAGCCATCAAACTCCCATTGTCAATATCCTTATTACAACGATTACTTCAGTCGATCATTAGAATATATACGCACAGCTCAAGTAACATTGAACGATAACTATTTGCTAAAAGTGCATATCTCCAAAAAAAGACAATCAGTAATCATCATCCCTCGTACATGCACCAACTTCCACTCTCGTGAGTCTTTACAATGTAAAGAATTCACACGAATGTTTTGCCTAAACAAATACAACGTATTTTGTCGTGCCCTACCATTTCTTCGTGTTTTTGTTTTTCAATAATGACGTGCCGCAGTGGTTTGTCGAATGTGCCAATTTAATCTGAACAGGGTACTTAAAAACATTGCACTGTACAGATTTGCAAGTAACAGGTGGCGCAAAAGTAATCCTCCTATCAGAAAATGCTATAAATTTTGCGATTGGCCCCTAATGCCTAATGTCGACATTTGTGTAGTAAACACATGCGAAATACACGTTAATAAACAATGTTACGCTACACTGCTCCAGAACGCGAAATATTGCTGACTATTTATTTCACCAATAATCGGTCGGTGACTTTGGCACAAAAAACATCGAAAGGTTACTTTTGCGCCACCTTGTATTTGTCGGTACTGATGTTAAAGATATGATCTATTCAATATTGATACACGCTGTAAGAATAGCTTCTTCAGTATATTGTCCCAAACATATTCTGCTTGAAACGTATATGTATATGTTTAGGGTAAACTCGAAATATATGAAAATGGTGTCCTAAACAAATATTTGTTTGCATCCTAATATTTGTATTATTTAGATCAATTATTTAAAAAAAAAACATTTATTTATATCTAACTATTAAATTTTCCAATGCGTCCTATTCTTGTGCCAAGGTCATTGCCGTAAGATCCTGTTGTTCATTATTTTGCCTTTTGTTAAGCTCAGTCCATACGATTGTCAGATGGGACAACGTTAATAACCCTGTTAAAGTGCTGAAAATGTACGGACAAGTACAGATTGTTTAGCAAAGGGGAATTGACAGTTCAGACGATTGCTAGAAAACCTTACTATTTCATATATTTACAATATATTTTGTATATATTTATCAACATTTTATAGACAGTGTTGCCAATAAAATATTTCTCTGACAATGGCGCCATTGTCACATGCATAATCTTCGCTCATCTACACGCTGAAAAAAAATCGCTTCTGTAGTATTTTGTTTTATATGTTTTATTCTGCTGAAAACATACACATTTTTAGGGTGCACTCCAAATATATAATATTTGACACTCACAAATATTATATGTTTGTGAGGATGTTGTTCTAAACAAAATTATGTTTTCATCCTAATATTCTCTTATTTGGAAATAATATTTCCAAAACAGTGATGATTTGTATTTAAGTATTTTGGCAATGTATCGATGCCTTAATTTAAAGGAAAGTTTTCAGTTTTTTAGAAATTTAAGGTTTAATTTCTTAGAAATGTTATATGTTTGAAAATTTAAATAGTATAATTTTGGGTTACGATAAATAGCATTGATGGATTGACAATTGGACTATTTATAAATTAAAATTTTGTGCTGTAAAACAAAAGAAAATGCTGCTTACGACATTTTTAAAGAATAACACAAAATCTAGAAAAAAATAAAATTAAAAATTGCCAAAGTCAACCAAGTTTTAACATTTTAGTTTTAACAATATCTTTGTTTGTTTGTAAACACATATTTTATTTGTGACAGAAAGTTCGCAAATATATTTTGTTGTAATATATTAATATATGCGTTCCAAACTAAATTTCTTGATTTTCAAATAAAATATATTTGTTCAAAAATATATAATATTTAAAAATTTACGTTCCAAGTATATTTTCTTTGAATTCAAACATATCAAAAATGGCGATTTTCCTCCGTGTAACAGTCTGCAAATTATCTCACAATGACTTTTCTGCCAACGTTGCAAGACAAAAATTTTATGTTCACAGACTTGCATTTCCGTCACTTTTTTGTGACAATATTGCCCGATCTGGCAATCGTCTATACGTAGCTTTAATTTCGTTAATCGGTATTTTTTTCCAGCTAAGTAGATGATTAGTTTGCTGTAGCCTGCCCTAGGATGATGTGATTGCCATCTATCGTCGCCTAGAAACAACGCCTCCATTGTGATTGTGCAATAGTTCATGCTTAGTGTGGCATTTGCCTTTAGCAGTGGACGCAGATAAGATATATGTAGAAAATGAAAGTGGATCGGTCATACCTTAAGGAAAAACCCACATAGTATTACAAGGATGGCTCTTGAGTGGATTCCCCAAGGATCAAGGAATTGCGGTCGACCAAGAAATACTTGGCGGCGCATGGGAAGAAGCAAAAACAACTGCAGCAAATCATGTAAGATGAAGATGCTTTGTGGAAGCCCTATGCTCTCAAGAGGAGTAACGGAGAAAAAATATGTTAGAAACTAAATTTTCTAAAAAAAGAGAAATAATGTATTGCGCTATTCACAATGAAAATGAAGAAAAGCGAAATTGGTACGAATTTTTTCTTAAATAAAATTCAGTGAGAAATGCGCACTATATAGTTTGAGAACGATCTCGGCTTATAATTGATCAAAAATGGTCAACACTTTATTCTACAAAATAGATCTTAATATACATTGCAGTCGTATGAATTAGGTACGGTACTTAAATACTTACACTCGAAAAAAAAATTAAATTGGCTGGAACAGTAACACGCAAGACCTAAATCACTAATTCAAAGTTAATTTTTTTTTATTCTACGTGTCTTCAAAATTCCTTTTCTAATTTAAATCACATAACGATAAATTATATTGAAGCATTTGTGAGAAATTACGATTTTGTAATATTTGAATTAATAATTTCTATGGTAAGGTATATCTCGAAATCAATGAAATATTAAATTCGAAAAAGCAAGTACCATTTTTTTGAGAAAATAAATAAGTAATTTTTGGTACCAAATGGTATTGCGTGCGAAGTTTCAAAGGGTGAACATTTCGTCAATTTCTCTAAAGTATATAGCTAATACTATTAACGCGTAAAATTATCGAATATTCACCTAATATTTATAAGAAATTAAACATTTTAACCAAAAGTAGGCCAATATTGTCCACCTTCGAAATAAGCCAATCGGTTACTCCTTTCGAGACTTATCGTGAACGCGAGCAGACAAACAGGCGGACGAATTATACTCAAATAAACTAAAATGTCCTGATACGATTTTCCTCCAAACATGCGTAGGGTTTTAGGGTACTTCTTGGATGTGTTCCACTGCATTCGTTGCATGAAACCCATAATTTTTCTATTTTACGCAAGCTTACAATTTTATACTACGCGTAGTAAAAAAGCTATGTACACACGATTGCCAGATCGGACAATATTGTAAACGTACAATCGTGTGAACATACAATTTTGTCTTGCAACGTTGACAGAAAAGTCATTGTGAGATAATTTGCAGACTGTCAGGTATGTAAGTTTTGCATGTGACAACGTAGCCATTGTCAGAAAAACAATTTATTGGCAACACTGTATATAAAATATTTTTATTGACAATTCTGCATAGAAATATTTACAAAATATATTGTAAATATATGAAATTGTAAGATTTTCTTGCAATCGTCTGAACTGTCAATTCACCTTTGCCCAACAATCTGTCATTGTACATTTAACAGGCTTGATAACGATGTCCGATCTGCCAATCGTCTATACATAGCTTAACAGACATTCTTTAGGTTGTTTTCACTTAGATCACGAGTCGGGTTTGACACTACAATTTCAAACAATTGTGAAAAATCCCCAGAAATACACAAATATAAAGTGTTTGGTAACCATAAAATAGCCGCTCATTTATAAGATTAAGCAGTATTCGCCTGAAAGTATGGGATACCTTTTTATATTTTATTGTAAATTTTCCGAACACTGAACAACCAAGAAAATATCGCACTCATTCGACAGTATGCTAAGTTATCTAAACATGTTTTTAGGGATTTTGCATTTTTAAACTACAAATTTTAAAATTTTTATAGGTACATACGAGTATACATACATGTTTTAAAATTTTGTGCTAGCACGATGCAACAAAGTTTTTGTCGAAGGGCTGTACATAACATTTCCTGGTGTAATATGCTGTCTTAAACAAGAAAAAAAATTTTTACGTCATATTTTGTTTAAAAAAAAATTTCTTTAAAATTCCATTTTTCTTGAAAGTTTCCTCTAGTATTTGGAACATATTTTTTAAGTATATGGTCGAGAAAGCTGCAATAAACATTAAATTAAAGGAAATTATGAGGAACAAATGCAATAAGGCAACTTCACTTGGAAACAGAAGTTTAGTAACTGTCGTCAAAATAACTAAAAAAAAATATTTTTTCCAAAAAAAAAAACGTTTTTGCTGGCAAGAAAAAAACAAATTTTGAAAGCTAACTTCCTAAAGAAGAACCCAATGCCTATTTGAAGAAAATCTATGGATAAATGTAGAAATTATAGCACTTTTGGGAGAAAAAAGAGAAATTCAACACAATCTGTTTTGTGTATGTTTCAGAAGAGAATCGATGTTTTCAATTTCTTGACATTTTAATACTCGTATGTGGTGAAGTAATCAGGCTACAGCCAGATAATTTTCTATTAGTCTAATAGTGCGTTAATTGTATATAAATGGGATCAAAGTACCATACCCCTACATGTTCTTTAATCTAAATGACTTCCGCCTTTATCGACCTTCAAAAAATATTGTCCAAATACTAAAGGTAACATAAATGAAAATTGCAATTTTAGAAAAAAATGTTTAAAAAAACGTTACCATAAAATATTTGTTTTAGTTTCATAAAATAGTATGCCTCAATCTATACAAAAAAAGTTTTTAGGTGTCGGACACACATTTTTTTTTGCATAGTGTGATCTGGTATCCTAATCATTAGTTATGGTTAAAACTGCAGACGTCATACTATTTGCATTATAGAGGAATAACGCACAAATTAAAAAAAAAACTTTGAATGCCTCTTCTGAAAAACGACCTGGCATACTTTGGAATGGAGACATCAATATATATTTTGATGTACATAATTTTTCAATGGGGGGGTTGTGTTCGGCCGATAATGTCTATTTTTATTTCAGAATTCAAATTTTTTATTAAAAGTCCATATTCTGCTTTAATATTCGTTTTCCCATCCTCGCCGG
This sequence comes from Eudasyphora cyanicolor, assembly GCA_963930755.1. NCBI lineage: Eukaryota > Metazoa > Arthropoda > Insecta > Diptera > Muscidae > Eudasyphora > Eudasyphora cyanicolor. The sequence continues at coordinate 221,930,632 of OZ005736.1, forward strand.
ACGTACGAAAATTGTTATTGAAAATGTTTCAACGGCGTACTTCAAAGTTTTGCAATATTGAAAAATACAAAGTAGTTGAAAGTACAAGTATGTAAGTATGTACGAATATAAGCAGAAATGCAACTGCCCCATAGGCAACGTAACTAGTTCTATACCTAATTATATTAATACTAGCTAAACCCGGCAGATGGTGTCTTGCTTTGCAATGTTCTAATATAAATACATACATATTTAAAAAAGTTTGAAATTATATTTTAAACATCAAAATTTTTATTTTATTGTAAGGCTAAGGAGTGGACAATATTTTTTGTTTCTTTATTCTTACAATAAACGGACACATTTGATGGTTTCCCTACGTTTATCTATTGGGCATGGCAATAAATCTGTTCTACCATATACTCTAGCATAAGTCATAGCGTCTTGAGTATACTCCTGTGTCGCAGACTTTCTTTGTATGATGCAGGTAGTATGCAAATATTTCAGATTTCGTTCGCATTAATTTGATAACGGACGTTACTATTAATTGGATTTCGTCAGATGAATATATTCCTCCTCTCGTAATTTATTTTGATGAAAACAAATATACTGCAATCGTTCGCTTCCTTTTTTTGCATACATATCAACATATGTTGATGAAATAAATGATGGCGTTTTAGGTTATGAGTTTTTACGTTTTTTTCTAGCATTATTCTGTAAAAACTCATGGAACTCATATTTTGATTGTTTTCTAATGAAAAAATATAGATATGGTAAGAGTCAAGTTTAATACATTATTATATTGCTTAACCTGTTCTTGGATTTATTTTTATATAATAATCTCATCTGGGATACCATTCACCACAACGACGAATCCCATCCATCACCACGTCGGATACCATTCACCACAACTACGAATTTCATTCATCACCACGACGAAGTCCATTCTTAGATTTTTTAAATTAAACTTTTACAACAAATTATTTAACTAAGGTAATCAGAACAGTACAATTAAGCATAAACTATAAATTGATTGCTTCGATTTATCATATTTTCAGCAGAATAGTCAAATAAACATTTTCGTCGTGGGAGTGAAACCTTATTTCGACCCCGACGAACTTCGAAATCACCAAAAACATGGGTTGATTATCGTTTTCGTTTTATTGACGTACAAAAACATCTCATGTACGAAACTTTTCGTCACCAGTACGAAGATGTTTCGTCATGGTGACGAACGGTTTATCTATCAGTGAAGAAATCTTATTTAACAAGTGATCTTTATCAAATTTGTCATTAAGGAGCTCATTAATTCAAGAATGAACACCATCAAATTTGGAAGAAATCGGTTCAGATTTAGATATGACCCCGTATATAAGTTCCTTCTGATTTTATACCAACGTGCCAGAGAAGCTATATTTTACATCCCATCATTATAAAATTTTAAATATTTATAGTTTTATGATACAGAAACAAAGATTGCTAACATAGATATAGCACCAATATATATTTATCTCCGTTTTACCATCTAAGCGCTACAGAAATCGTATTTTACATCTGAGTATTAAAAAAATTTTAGTTTAGTTTCTTCCATTTTTGAAAGCTGAAGAAATCAGTGCCTGTTTGAAGAAAATCTATGAACAGATGTATAAATTATAGCACCTTAACGATAATTTTCGATAGGAGTGGCCGATTGACTTCAAAGGCATGTGTTTATATTTTTTCTATCCCAGACTACGGTCAAAGATGGACCATGTTGGTCCACTGCTTGGAGTACATCCACCACAAAGGGTTAACATTTAGTGAAATATTAATTTTTTAATAGCATCTATATTACTCATCAAACTCTTTCACAATTCCATACATAGTATTGATTCCTTGGTCGCTATCACCGTGAGAAAAATTGGCGAATTTGCCACCCCCTTTGGTACCCCTCTTACAAATGGAACACTTTGCACAAAAAGTTTACGGTTTATAACATTGATCCCAGTCCAAAAAATACTTGACATTTTATGCAGTGTAGTGTTTTCATAGGTACTGTGTACAGTCCCGTGAAAAATTTACGGTATTTCATGCCCCTTTTGGTATCTACTATCAGGGATGATAATTGAGAGTAACCAAAGGGTACAAAAATCGTTCTTAAAAGGTACTTTATGGACGCAAAAAGTATCAATTTTAAAATTTGTTTAAATTCTTCTTGAAATATTGAGATACAAATTAGTAAGATCCAGTAATACATGATAACTTCTTGATATAGCAGCATAAACGACATAAAAAGTGATTTATGTCGGTCCAGTTTTATTTGACTTTACATTTTATATTATCCAGTATCGCTCCTGGTTAGAATTGTTTCACGTTTTGATATACGATTATACCACGTGGTGGTTCCAGACGAATTTGAATTTTTGGTGTAGATGCCAAATCGCAAATTTTTTACCTTTTGAAACTGGAAAGTCGCGATTCATACACAATAAAAACAAACAGAATTTTGTTGTAATATAAAGAGCCAAACATATTTCTTGGCGTTGCGTAGCTATGTCGAACCATGTCGAAAGAGACTTCTATAATTTTTTGGAAAAAGTGTATATTATTTTCATGCAAAGACATGTTTGATGAAAAAAGTACCAAATGTGTCGCGGGAGTATCACGGTACTTTGAGGGTCTGAAAAGTACCAAAAAAAGTACTAAAGTATCAAATTTATCATCCCTGTCTACTATACTAATGGACCATTTTGTCCAAAAAAGGAATATAAAGGGTGGTTAAATTTTAAGGGCCGATGTTGATTTTGAATAAAACACAAATTATTTAGGAAATTATTGTCATTTCTGTTCATTATGATAATATTGGTATGTTTCAATTATATGTTGAACAAAATATCGGCCAAATGGCCTCTGCGACATCAGCGGCACACCTCCATCCGATGGTCCAAATTTTCGATGACGCTGAGGCATAATTGAGGTTCTATGCCGGTAATGTGCCGAATTATCTCATCCTTTAGCTCTTGAATTGTTGCTGGCTTATCGACGCACACCTTTTCTTTCAAATAACCCCAAAGAAAGAAGTGCAACGGTGTCAAATCACATGATCTTGGCAGCCAATTGACATCGCCACGACGTGAGATAACACGGCCATTTGTTGAGCAAAAGAGTCATTGTTTCGTTAGCTGTGTGGCAAGTGGCACCGTCCTGTTGAAACCACATATTGTCCACATCCATATCTTCCAATTCGGGCCATAAAAAGTTCGTTATCATCTCACGATAGCGAACGCCATTCACAGTAACTGCCTGACCGGCCCCATTTCGAAGAAGTATGGCCCGATGACGTCGCCAGCCCATAAGCCGCACCAAACGATCTGGGCGAGTATGTACAGGTGTTTTCACATCGCCTACAGACCCGGTTTGCTGAAATTTGCACACAATTCTGCCGATTGTGGACACATTTGGTCGATTATGCTGATCAAAAACAAATCACGAAGTGAACGAAATGCATTTTGATTTGAATGCCCATTTTCCTAAAAGGTTTAAAAAACTTTAAGGCTTAAAAACTTTAACTTTGCTCGATTGTGTATGTTCCCATGGTTCAAATTGATTTAGTCTGAAATTGAGAAATGTCAAATGAAATGCAGAAAAAAACTTGACGTTTAGGTGTGGTTCACATTCAACATCTGCCCTTACAATTTAACCACCCTTTATATGGGACCTATATATAACTGTGAACCGATTTTCAGCAACTTCAATAGGAATCGTCCATGGCCCAAAAAAAGAACACTGTGCTAAATTTCATTACAATCGGACCATAGATACGACCTGTACTTTGATTAGAACGATCCAGACGGACGGACGAACATGACGTGATTCGGTGTCGATCGGTATAATAAACTGTGGGTCTATCTCTTCTTCATTTGGGTGCTACATACAAATGCACCATGGACCACTGTGTGTTGTTGGGAATAGTAATAAAATTAATTACGACACATTCTTAAATTAAGTATGCGACGTCATCATCAATTCAATGACAATTTTCATTGAAATAGTGAAAATGTACATGTTTTTTACGAAATTTTCCATAATCTAAAGTTTCTTGAATTTCGAATTAATACTATTTAATCATTAGTTTTGTGTACGCACTTCTTTAAATGTACCCCTTTTAATTAAAGAAGTCATTATTTACTTTTAATGATTTTCTAAATTAAAATAATGACGAAGACGTCATAGTTTTAATGCCGAATGGGACTTATTTGACTGTACGAGATATTTGAGTAATAAATTTAGGGCCAAGTTCCCCTTAAAGGAAAGGTTGTATTGGTAATACATTTTACTTCGTAAATTAAGTTTCAGTAAGAGAGAATTATACTCTCTCTGCCTCTCGGAGAATCGGAGTTGACTGTTAACGTTTGAGTCAATCATGTTTTGGAAATGTAGAAAAGGTAATCTCCGAAAATAAAGAATAAATCAGATTTTCTTTTAAATCATCAGTTATTTAGAAGCGATAGATGCAAATGGTTGTGTTTGGTAATAATAAACACAAAAGGGTAATTTTATTTAAATATATTTTACTTTCCTTTATCGCAACGAAAATATTTTTTTTGGGCTGTTAACAGTTATTTTTATAAATGGAAACACTTAACAAGTAAGAAAGTTTCAGTCGGGTAAACCGACTAAGGTATACCCTCACTTTGTGAGTAATGTAATATTACTCGAATTATTCTGTCAATTTGTGTGGGAGGTACCAGAAGGGGTTTATCAAATACACCTTTTTTTGCTGAACATTAGATACTTTAAATTCATTGCACTGTGCCGACTTATAAGCATTTATGTGCACTGGTATAAACATTATGAGACATTAAATTGTGGTATGATTTGGGCATTTTGTGTGGGAGGTACAAAGGAGGGCGTGGCAATAACGCCCATTTTTCACGGGGCTATAGACACTATAAAAACATTACACTGTACAAAATTGCAAGTATTTTTATACACTGGTTTTAATGTTATAAGCTGTTAACTTTTGGTGCAAAAATGTACCTTTGTGTGGGAGGTACCAAAAGGGGCGTGACAACAACACCCATTTTTCCCTGGACTGTAGGCAATATAAAAGCATAATACTGTACAAAATTTCAAGTATTTTTATACACTGTTATTAATGTTATAAGCTTTTAACTTTTGGTGCAAAATGGTGCATTTGTGTGGGAGGTACCAAAAGGGACGTGGCGACTTCGCCCATTTTTCTCGAGTTAATAACGACTAATAAGCTAATACTATGTGTGGAATTTCAAAAGATTCGAATAAGTAGTATAGCAGTTATTAAAGAATCAATATTTCACAACATTTTAACCCTTTGTGGGGGAGGTACTAGAAGGAGTGGACCAATATGGCCCATCTTCGAACTTAGCCAGAGATAGAAAAAAATATTATCACATACCAAATTTGAGGTCAATCGGTTACTCCTTTCGAGAGTTATCGTGCGCACCAGCCAGCAGACACACAGACAGACAGACAGACAGACAGACGGACGGACATTGCTCATTCGACTTAAAATGACCCAAAACGGATTTCCTCCGAACATACTTGGGGTCTTAGGTCACTCCTTCGACGTGTTACACTTTTTTCCGTAGCAAATGATATATACCCTCGTCACACTAAAGTGAGGGTATAAAAATACATATATGAAACAATTAAAATAAAGAGTGGGCATAAGTAGATTGCAACGACAACAAATGAAACCCAAAATAACGGCGGCTACATATCTGTATGCATGTGCTTATGACGTATTGAAGTCGCCGTCTCCATCGATCTCGGTGAAAGGGTAGAGCGTGTGTCGTAGTAATTTTGGCTGTGTGTTATTTATGGTGATATTTATATAGGAGGTCTTGTTAATAAGTCATTTATGCGAACACTAAAAAATGGACAATAAAAATGCGAGTTATAGGTTATCTAATTCTGGAAGAGACAATAGGAAAATGTTTACATACGTGAAATATAATATTATAATCCTGAAATAAACAACTTATTGGTAATTAAAAAATTACAAAATACATTTATTTTAATTGAAGGTATATAGGGTGTCGCATAATGATAATTAACTTTTTTAATTATTATTCTTTCTTTGTTTTTTCAACATTTTGTGAATGAGACTTGGAAAAAATTCCCCAATAATATACTGTATTTAAAAAAAAGATATAAAAATCGCATAAATAAAAAAGTTATAAACCATTTAAACCATATAGCTCATTCTGCGCCACCCTGTATATACTCGTAGTTATTTAAAAAAGCTGTTAACAGCACCGCATAAACAAGGCAGAAATGTAAATTTATTTCTGGCAATAAAGAATTTGGTTATTAATAATTTATTATATAAATATCTTTTTTAATTTTTTTTAGTAAAACAATTTTAGAATTGGTCATTTAGGAGTATCTTGTCCCAGAAGATTGACAAATTCAACCAAATATTTCAATGTAAGTATTATATGTGAACGATAGAAGTATTTCTATTGGTTTTCAACGTTTTCCTATTGTGATATGATTCAAATTATTTGAATTGTTCGTATATAAAAGTTGTCGTGGAGCTTAAGACTTAAGTTATTCAAGACCTTTTCAACAAGCATGTCTAGTTTCGCTACAATCGGTTTTCAGGTTAAGAAATGACAGTATTATTTTCCATTTTTCTGAATTCCTCCCAGTGTACTTGTAATCAATTGTATCAATTTTTTTTAGTTAATTATTTTAAGAAATTTCAGACGGGAAAACCGACCAAGGTGTACCCTCACTTTGTAAGCAATGTAAATATGCACTGGTATACGATGTATGTACCTAGTTTGGTATGTATTGCCAAATTAAATTGTTTTAAATTATAAAATGGTTAAAGTTATCCGTAATATGTATTTTAAATGGTTTCGGTAGTTTTAAAGGAAATGATTTTTTAGTATAAGTGACATTGGAATAAATACAATGTGAAGAATTTTCCATACATATTTTATGAACTGTATTTAAATCCATTTATGCCTTAAATTAATTACCAGCGCATGGGTATTTCCAGGACTGATACTTTAAATTTAAATATGTAAATGTTTTCTACAAAACATTATTATTTTAACAGCGTTTGTCTTTGGCTTGAAATCGTTGCCGAAATCTTTAAGTTTAAGGCAGATTCTTTAATTTGCAGTACGCTTTTTTTAGAGCACTTATTTTGACATAGTCAGTTACCATTCATTAATTTTGTCGTTAGTGATAGATGGAAACCAATTAACAAGAGCTATCTACTTCACTAGTGAATGGTGGCAGCAGACTACTTTGAGATCAGGAAGGCAGGCGTATCCTTCGTACTCGCAATACAGGTGTGTTCCGGAGGTGGCGAAGGGAGCGAATCGTTTTTTTGTTATTGTCTCTGGCATTTCTTTTGTGAAAAACATCAGTCAGTCTGTTGCTTTACTGGACTATTGTGAACACATACATTTCCTGGTAATGTCTTTTAGTTGCAAACTCCATAAACGAAGATGTTTAATATTTACTATTGTCGTTTCATTCGTACATTTGCTTTGTCATCTTCCTTCTGTTTAAAGTTCTTTAATGTTATGACAGCTGTTTTCACCGTATCCTCGAAAGAGACTGTCTTATTCTCCAATACAAGTATACATAGTTAAATGTGAATTTGATACCAGAACACGATGATGTGGTAGACAGTCGCATGTTTAGTAAACGTAACTTACGGTTTTTATATCCATAACTTTTTACAAAAAGTTTTTATTGTATTGTTGCTGTTTTGAAACTTGTTTTATCTGATTGTTATTGTTGATAATTCTATGAAATTTAAAAGAACTCGTTTACTGAGTATTGCCCGGAGTGATAAAATCAGACATACAATTGGTGTTATTTTTTATTGAAATAAAACACGAAAATAATGTTTTTAATTTAAATAAAATTAGGTTTATTTAAAAGATATTGTTATGATATCAATGTTGACCACCGCATAGTTGAAAACCCTAAAAAAGAAGGATATTAGTTTGTAGTTTCTTCACCATGTACATAATATATTGCGACAAGTATATAGAAGAGGTGTTTTAATTTGGGGCTCCCCACTATACAGGTGCGGAACTACGATTTGAAGATGCTACTAGTTCTTGGAAGTATTTTCCCTTTATACAGCTATACATCTGCCTTACTTTTTGCTCAAAAAAATGTGCACAAATATTTTTCGGAAAGTATAATATAAAATGGCCATAAATTTTTTCTCTTTTTTTTTTTTTTTTGGGAAAAGTCGATGTGAAAGGAATCGGTATATATCCGGTTCGGTATTAATAAAATATTAGGACAGGATCGGGAAAAATTATTGAATTGGATAAAATGTGGCTTATTTTTGAAATGTCAACAATACAACAATGACAACTTTGGCCCGTTCTTTTTTCGAAAACATTCTAGTTATACTGTCTTTTATCGTATAGCAACTTTTGTTGTAAATTTAGTAAAGTTCATGTGATAGAAAGCGGTATTTAATCTGCTCTGTTAGTTACAAAATTCTAGGAGACAGGCGGAAAGAAATAAAAATTGTATCTTTTAATGCAGAAATTTCGGGATATGTATGTGGAGCTTAAGACTTAAGACCTTTTCAACAAGCATGTCCAGTTTCGCTACAATCGGTTTTCAGGTTAAGAAATGACAGTATTATTTTCCATTTTTCTGAATTTCTCCCAGTGTACTTGTAATCAATTGTATCAATTTTTTTTAGTTAATTATTTTAAGAAATTTCAGACGGGAAAACCGACCAAGGTGTACCCTCACTTTGTAAGCAATGTAAATATGCACTTGTATATGTACCTATTTTGGTATGTTTTGCTTCTTTTTGTATGGAAGGTAATAATGGGAGGTACAAAAAGAGGCGTGATAATAAAGCCCATTTTTCGATAGACTGTAGTTACTATGAAAACATTACACTGTACAAAATTGTACGCATTTGTATGCACTAGCATTAAAATTATAAGCTGTTAGCTTACAATAGCGTACAAAATGGTATCCTAGTGTGGGAGGTAACAAAATGGGTATGGCAATAACGCGCAATTTTCACTGGTCTCTAGGTACTATAAAAGCTTTACTCTGTATAAAATTACAGGTATTTGTATAAAGTGATATTAAAGCTATAAGAAGTTAAATCTTGGTGCAAAATGGTTCATTTATGTGGGGGGTACCAAAAGGGGGTGACAGCTTCGCTCTTCTTTCTCGAGGTGATGGCGAATAAGCTGATACAATGTGTGGAATTTCAGAAGATTCGAGTAAGTAGTATAAAAGTTATTAAAGAATCAAAAAGGGGGCGGGACTAGAAGAAGTGGACCAATATGGCCCATCTTCGAACTTATTTGGAGATAGAGCACATTATTACCGCATAACAAATTTGAAGGCAAAATGTTAATCCTTTCGTGAGTTATCGTGAGCACCAACTCACAGACAGACGGACGGACTGTTGGACATTGCTGAAATGACTTAAAATTACCCAAACCGAATTTCCACCAAACGTACTTGGGTCTGAGGTCACTCCTTCGATGTGTTACTCTTTTGACTCGTAGCAGATGATATATACTCTCCTCTCTAAGGTGAGGGAATAATTATTCATGATTTTCTCCTAGTCAAAACTTTAAAAGCGATTATCACAAAACTGAAAACAACCGATTCACTTGAAATTTTGGATACACCTTCAGACATGCATTGTCCACGGAAGCAGGTATGAATAATACAAATTTTCGAACTACGTAACTACTGTTATTTATAAGCGAAAGCTGTTGAATATCTCATTAAAATTAAAAAAACCAATAAGGAAAGACAGAAAGTCGGGCGGCTATATAATACCCTACACCTCCCTAACAATGCGAAAATGGGCATTGCGATAATAATATCGAATAATTAGTTTCGTTTCAGTTAACAAAATACTTAGCTCAATCTTCTCATCAAGTCTTAATCCTAGGGCGAGTAGATGATGTTGATTATAATAAACTAGATCTGAAACTATATTCTTAAAATGCGCAGTATACCTTCGTAGATCAAGAATACGAGGGCGGTTCGGAAACTTCTTAGCCTATCAATGAAAGAGAATAGTTAGTTTTTCAGAAATATTTTTATTTTTCAATATAATCTCCTGAAACTTCAATACACTTAGTCCAACGCTTATCTAGCAATTCTATCCCTTGATTAAAATAGTTTTCCTCAAGGTCTTCAAAATAGTGGTTTACAACTGTAATTGCATCTTCATTTGAGGTAAAACGCTTGCCAGCAAGGTTTTTTTCTAGATTTGGGAACAGGTACAAGTAAGCCAGGACGTTTTTCTCGAATTTGTACATTTAATTGATCAAAAAGGTTGCAATAGTACTCTGAATTTATTGTTTTACCCTTTTGCAGATAGTCAATCAACAAAATACCTTTGAAGTCCCAAAAAACCGTTGCCATAACCTTACCAGCCGATTGAATTGTTTTTGCCTTCTTTGGGGCACTTCCTCCAGCTTCAGTCCATTGTTTGGATTGTTCTTTTGTCTCTGGAGTATAGTGGTGGATCCATGTCTCATCAACAGTTATGAAACGACGCTTAAAATCCATTTTATTTCGCTTAAAACGATCCAAACAAGCTTGAGAAATGTTCATTCTTATGCGTTTTTGGTCGACTGTTAACAAGTGCGGCACCCATCTTGCAGAAAGCTTTTTCATCTGTAGTTCTTCATGCACAATTAAATGGACTCGATCATTTGAGATGCCCATGATATTAGCTATTTCACGCACTTTTATTCGTCGATCATTTAATACCATATCATGCACTTTGGCTACAATTTCTGTTGTTGTTGCTGTTTTTGGACGTCCACTACGTGGTTCATCTTCAATGCTTGTACGACCACGTTTAAATTCAGCAACCTAATTTTTTACTGTTGCATATGAAGGAGCACTTTCAACTAACACATTCACCACATCATTATGAATTTCTTGTCCCGATAAACCTTTTTTATGTAAATATTTAATGACACCACGCATTTCTATTTTTTTTCATTGTAAAAAAATCGCGGATGCGTCTTTTGTGAACACCTGTTTCTATACGAAGGAGTTGCCAGATCGAAACAAAATTTAACATGTGTTCATAGCAGAGATGGAAGTTTCCAAAACACTTAACTTTTTTCTGTTTATACCGCGCTTTTTGTGCTAGGCTAAGAAGTTTCCGAACCGCCCACGTAGGAAGGAACAAACTTGTGGGTCTATAGATAATCTAAATAGATTTTCATAAACTTGGATCAAAAACCTCATTTTTGTCAAATAATAATATTAACATCAGACGTAAAATACAGTTTCAATAGCGTTTAAATACTAAATAGGCAGGAATATAGTATATACGTGGCTATATCTAAATCTGAACGCATCTCAATTTAAGTAGTATTAGTTCCTAAATTAAGAAACTTCTTTCTGCCAAATGTTGCAATGATCGAAAGTAAAGTACAAGGAGTGGCCGTTACAGTCAATGTCGATCGTTTTCGGGCCATGTTGAACGAATTGTTGTTTACAAAAATTTAAGAGGAGGATATTGGCAACATTTAGTTTCAACAGGACGGCGCTACGTGCCACACAGCCGAAGCTAAACTTGATGTTTTGCGCGATGTTTTAAAAAAAAAGTTATTTGGCGGACCCTTTATTTCAATCGGAGGTAAATATATGTAGGAGCTATATTTAAATCTGAACCGATTTTGACCAATTTCAATAGGCATCGTCCTTGGGCCAAAAAATAGCACTGTGCTAAATTTCATCACAATCTGACCATAAACACGACCTTCACTTTAATTACAACGAAATCGACTAAGTCGTTTGGGTGTTACAACAAATGCACAAACTCATAATACTCTGAACCTCAGGGTGGTGTGGGTATAACAAGTAAGGAAAGACTATAGTCCGGCGGGCCAAATATGCAATAATACCCTTCACCACTCTAGTAGTAATATCGAATAAGACTGAAATATCCAGGTTATACTTCAGATAAAAATTCAAATCAGAAGAAAAATATGTATTGGGGCTATATGTAAATCTAAATCGATTTTCTGCAAACTCCCTGTTGAATATGGATCCATGTATCAAGAAAATCCTCCCTTCTAAATTCGAAAACCATTGAAAGCAAAATACAGGTTCTACAGGGCTAAAAGGCCAAATGGGAAGGAACATATATATGGGGGCTATATCTAAATCTGAACCGTTTTTGGCCAATCTCAGTCCCATACGGGGTAAAGTCACCGTTTGTTATGTTTGAATAGAAAATATATTCGTAACAGAGATTTTCAAATCCTATTAATACTAGTATTATAATTTGTTGTCTGTCTGTTGTAACATTACGCCTAAACGGCGTAATGACTTTCCAGTGCCCGGAGAGTGCCATAGGCTACTTTGATTTTCAGCCAAGTGATTTTCGACCGCTAAACTTCCAGTTAGAGCTAGAAAGGTGAAAGTTTGTATACGCGTAGACTGGTTTGTTGTATAAACGATAAATAAACACAAGAAAAAAAATTTACTTCTCAGACAGGGGTGACCAAAAACATTTCTCATTATTTTACCGCTTTTAAAGGTCCCGTAAGGGCTAATAATCTAAAAATGTGTATGTACGTACTGACCCCATAGGAGATGCTAAAAAAACCTATTTTGTCAAACCGAACCTAACAACCAAATTTTGAAATTTCATTGATTTTTTTTTTAAATTTTCCCTTTTGAAATTTTTCATTGATTTAGAGTTTTACCTTACAATTTACAATGACATAAAAATATATTTGGAACAGTTATTACAAAAGCGATTGCTTTCATAATTTCACTGCTTTTAAAGTTCCTTAAGAGCTAATAATCTAAAAATGTATATGGGCATACTGACCTCAAAGGAGATTCGAAAACAACTATTTGATGTCCAGTGTGAGCTCAAACTAGACATAAAACCGCGACTTAAAATTTCTTAAGCCTTTTTAAAATATATCGCTCACAACTTACTGTGGTAACATATCTAACGTTATCAGTTCGTTGAATTCTCAGACTGTGGTCAGTGTAGCAGTGACCAAAGCTATTTCCACTATTTATTTACTTTAAAAGTCCCTTACGAGCTATGATCCTACTAATGAGTGCGATGGTGCTGAGTCCTGTTGGAATGTCAATGGTCTGCGGCCGAAATGTTTGTCTGCCCAGGGCTTCAATACTGTCTTTAGGACTTTTTCCCGATAATATTCGGCATTTATTTTGACCCCATGGTCGATGAATACGAGCGGGGAGCGACCATCGGCCGTTACGGCGGCCCACACTTACCATCGCCGGCGCTTGAGTTCTGGTGGTCAATCGAAGGTGTAAATTTTCAGCTGACCTCTTTGGCAAGTAAACCCGATCATTTTGTTAGTTCCCAAACTGCTCAACTTGGAATGGCTTCTCATCGGAGAAAACCAAATTCGGTAACTGGCCACTTTCGTGCAAGCGAAGCAACTCCTTGGCTCTTTCCAGTCTAACTTTTTTTGTGCATGGGTGAGCTCTTGCAATTTTTGGAACTTCGATGGCTTTAGTCCAAGCTCATTTTTTAATATGTGTTGTACCCGTTCTCGCGATATGTTCAGCTCACGAGCAATTTTTCTACCACTGCGGCGTGGATTTCGATCAAATCTGGCCTTCACTTTTCCGATCATTTCAGGTGTTGTTACCGTTTTTTTCGTCCACTTTTTGGACGCGATGCAACACTGCCAGTATCACGGTAACGAGCAATGGTACGAGAAACAAAAGATTTATTTACATTTGTTTTTCCACCCAAATATAAAGCAATCACACTATCACGCTTGAATTCCATCACGAATAACTTTTTCTCTGAATGAATAGATCAAAATGCTTTTGTAAGCTTGTAAACAATAAAATGAACTGTCACTGAAATAAATCTGTCAGCTATCAGACTAGCGGTTTAGAAATGATAGCAACCTGAAGTTGGTTGCAATACATATCAGCCACCCTGTACATACATAGATACGAGTATACTCGTAAAGCATTTGCCGCAGGTTTTGGTGATCTCTTGACCGCTGAGCCCGTGTATAATCTAAAGGATTAATTCCTGATGTGAAGAACTAAAATCTATATGAGTCCAGCACAGTAGCGAGCAAAAATTTTATGTGTATGCATCTGGTGACATGCTGAAATTGTAATATCTTGAACAATTTGTTAGCGAGAGAGTTCGAGAACACACTGTTCGTGACTCAACACAAACAGGGAGATATCGGATAGAGGGCGTGTACGCTCCCATGCGACTATATTATTGAAAACGAAATATCTAGAAAACCATTACACCAATCGTCTTAGATTTTTACACGAGAGTATTTCACTGCAATATTGAACAAGTGGGCGTGGCCCTGTCCGCATGACACCATTATTGAAAACGAAATATTTTCAGAACTATTTGGTTTGGACAGAAATATTCAGCACCCAAACATTAAATGAGCAATAGTAAAGCATTGGCCGTAGTTCCGCCATTGCCACAATTGTTTTTAAATGTGCTGTGCATTTATTTGACAGCAATATGTATGAAAATTGGCGATATCGCCAATGACTCCCATATTGAAAACGAAATATCTGGAGAACCATTGAAGCAATCGTCATGGTATTTGGCGATTGAGATCACCTATTTGGGCAAGGTTATCACATTTTGGGCAAGGTTATCACATTTTTATCTGTGGTTATCGAGAATATTATACGAAACACATGATGTCTTCTTATTTCACTCAAGTGAAATTTGGGGCAACGAAGTGAACCGAGTCTAGTATATAATATTTAAAAATTTGTGTTCTAAATATATTTCTTTCGATTTAAACATATCAAAAAGGCGATTTTGCCCCGTGTAGCTCCATCCGCTCATCAAGGCTTATTCCATGAAGGAGTTGATGTTGATCTTAATAAACTAGATCTGAAACGAAAATCTTAAAATGCGCAGTATTCTTTCTACATCAAGGATCGGAAGGAACAAATTGATGTTACTATACATAATCTAAACAGATTTTCATCAACTTGGATCAAAAACTTAATTTTTGCCAGATAATATAAAGATCGGACGTAAAATACTGTTTCAATAGCGCTTAAATAATAGGCAGGAACATATTCTATATGTGGCTATATCTAAATCTTAACCGGTTATACCCAATTTAACAGTACAAATTTCTGAATTATGAAAATTATTTCAGCCCAATGTTGCAATATCGAAAGTAAAGTAAAACATCTATAGCGTTTGATACCAAATCGGGGGAACATATATATGGGGTCTTTATCATTCATATGGGGTCTTGTTCATTCATGTAATAAGAAAACTCGCTCTACCATACTGATGTGATAAAAAAACTGTTTCAACAGCGCTTGCATGTCAAATCGGTGGTAACGTATATATATGTGGGGGCTATATCTAAATCTGAATCGATTTTCCTCAAATGTAGTGCTATCTCTAAGTGTATCAACAGACTTTTTGTGTCAATTTTTATTCAGATCGGTTAAAAATGTTACTTATACAGTACATATATATATGTCAAATCGGAGGTAAATATATGTTGGGCCAAAAAAGAGCACCGTGCTAAATTTCATAAAAATCGGACCATAAATACGACCTTCACTTTGATTACAACGATACATCTACAGGCGGACGGACGGACAAATGAACACTCAGGAAGTGATTCTAAGTCGATCGGTATAATAAACTATGGGCTTATTTCTTCTCTTAAGTACCAGTGCACGCAAACACGTATTTATTATTCTAGTACCCTCACACAAATTCATTCGAAATTAAATTCGCATAACTTCTGCAGCGCTCATCTAAAAGTTTTTATATTCTGTATTTTAGACAATTGTAATCCAGAGGAAAAAATAAGGAAAGGCTACATGGAGAAGACGTTTGATGAAAGACATTGAAAACTGCGGAAAAAGCTGGAACGAACTTAATGCGATGGCGAACAATAAACCGAAATGCATAAATTTTGTAGAGGCCCTATGCTCCGACGGGAGTTAAGCGGAAACCAAGAAGAAGATAGGCTGGCAGAGAAATACGAAACATTTTCCACCGTTCTGCCATTTCCCATATTATATTACTCACAAAGTGATGTTACGTATACCCTAGTCGCTTTACTCGACTGATATTTTCTTACTTTCGCATTTTTCTCCTTTTTTAAATAAAAAGTACACATTTAAATCGTTTTATGAATAATAAATTGTTTTATATAGGTATTTATTTGTCTTAGGTTTAGTTTTCTAAAATTATCTCATATCCACTAAAATAGTTTTCGTATCAAAATCGTTGTCTACATCAAAATGTATAAAAATGTTAATACTTATTTTCTGCGGTTTTATGATCAATTTATTTACATTTAGTTACTAATGATAATTTTCGTGATAGTTATTTATTTTAACTATTTACAGTAATCTAACGTGTTCCAAAATAATGTGGCACATTACAGATGTTTCACTTTTCTTACAGGTTGAATGGAAATAACAATTCTGAGGACGGCAAATATATATTTCAGTTTATCAAAAATAGAAAGACTATAAAACACAAACAGAACGGTTTATACGTTTTTCGATTATATGTATATGTATTCGTATATAAATAGGCTCACATCTATATCTATTCTGAATACATTTTAATGGCACTTTAATTTATGGTATTTTCACTCGATACACTATCACCACACACGGCACCACAGCAAAATTGGCAGCTATAGCCACAGCATCAGCAGTAGCAGCTGCAAAGATCACCAATGTGTACCAGTAGAATCTCTCGCAGGCAATGCATTCCTATGTGCGCATACTCACCTCTCTGCAAATGCTTTTCCACGCACACAGCTACCAACGCATTAGTGTTTTGAATACATCCAGATCGAATTTCCATCGACGCCGTCGTCATTGTCGTCATCGTGACTATGCTGCTCGACCAAAAATAGCCAACAATTGTTTGTTGAGTTTTCACGATTGTGAAATTTTGTTTTCTTTGTTTCTTCTTGATTTTATAAAAATCCACATTTTATCGCCGCCTTGCGGTACCGAGGAATACCTGAAAATCAAAGGATGTGCTGTGTAGATTTCCACACAACCCAAGAGGTACTACACAATGTGCGTTGCCAGTTATTTTACATGGCTGGCATCCCCGATAGGCCTACAACCATAAAATTGCCACTTGTTTTATATGGCGGGCTGCCGCGATAGGCATTAACCATATTTAGTAGAGCATATCTATATATTTTTAAACGATTAAACAAGGTCACATTGTAATTGTCAACTAGGAAAAAATTCAGTTTTTTCCGCAAAAAATGTCGCGTCCTATCATCACTATACTTACCACCGATCAATAAGCTGATCGCTCAGGCGCCGAAAAAAAAAATTGTGCTCAAGTGAGGTACTTGTGCTGAATGATCGAAGATGACTGACCCACCAGTGAATTTTAAGCGACGACAATACCTCGGTTCTGTGGATTTCGTTGCTCGATGTTGCCATATATCCATATGCTAGTATAGCAAACACCCCAAACTAAGACACACACACTGGTTATATCAGATTGCACGTGAGCTTGCCACATGTGTTCTCTATATACATACACGTAGAAAAATGTGAGATGTTAAGATAGACACACATATGTATATACACACACACGAAAAGAAAAATAAAAATAAATCTGTACCAGGAGTAAAACATATGGCTTTGAAAAACTAAACAAATGTTGCTTGCCTGAATTTTCTCAGAAAATATGCAAAATAATTAAAAAATGTTTCAAAAATGTACAGAAACCTACAGTTTCTTAAATTTAACAAAAATTTTAAATATGTACGTATATTCTAGAGGATCGTACAAATATTTTGTTAAATAGCACATGAATATATACAGAACTAGAGGTAACCCGCTGCACTTTGTTATCCCCAATTTGTTTAAAATGCTTACCAGGCATTGAACAACACGGTTAAGTTTCAGTTGTTCTGAAGAACGCATTTTATTTTAGAAAATAAAACAAAAACGCAAAGCGAAATTTTACTTGCTTAAATCGAGAAAGTTTAGAGTTTCAAGCCTTTTTGGGATTCCATGCGTGTTATTCTAGTACGACTTTCTTGAGTTAGGGCCATGATAATACCTGTAATCTTTGATTTAACAAAGATATTTGTTTTTACCAGTTGAACACAAGAAAGCGGAAATCACTTTAAACAAATGATACTACGCGTTCAAATAAAAAGGGGTAAAAAGTTCATTTTTATATCCTACACCACACAGTGGTCCAGGGTATTATTATTTTTGTCTTTGTGGTGGTGTACGTAGGTCTTTTTACTTTTTACAGTATTGCTTTTGTATGAACCTATAGGCTGTTGTGAACAATTTAATATTTAATGTGAACTCAAATTTGTAGTCGGTTTCCGCCGGCTAGGAATTCATTTTAGGCTCATGGTTTCTTAGAGAAATGTTCTTAGAATTTTGGGTAGATTAAGTTTCTGACTGACACTTTTTGCAAAAAAATTGACACCCTAACATACATACATCCAAACATTTTTCCAATTTATATATGCGGAACAAGTAAGAAATTTCAGTAGGGTAAATGTAAATATGCACTGGTATATGTACTAATATTATTTGTATCGGAGGTACTAACATGGGTGGTCTTTGTATGCACTGGTATTTAATATATAGGGTGATACATTTCGAGATTTCCTACTTTTTTAACGAAAAAAACACATAAAATTCAAATTGAATGGGGAATGTTTATTATCATTTGAAAGAACATTCTTTTGGCATTTATTTTTTTAAGATTATGTCTATCAAATGTTGGCCGCGGCTACGTCTCAGATGGTCCATCCGTCGAGTCCTCGTTCGAGCATTTCGACTGGTAACATTTCGACAAAAATAACATGACAGCATGACACGACTCACACGTGATCTGTCAAAAAAGGCTATTGAAAAAAGTATCTCTACTTGGATCACCCGTTATAACATTACACTAATTAATCTGCCAATTTGTTGTCAAAACGTTGTAAACGTTGTTCCAGGCGTAAGTCTTTCCATGATGAAATGCCAAACAATACTTAACAAAAATAACGTGACAACATGACACGACTAACACGTGATCTGTCAAAAAAGGCTATTGAAAAAAGTATCTCTACTTGGATCACCCTATATAAGCTGTTAACTTTTGGTACTAAATAGTACATATGTGTGGGAGGTACCTTGAGGGGCGTTTTAATTACGCCCACTCTAGGTACTATAAAAGTATTACACTGTACAAAATTTCAAGTATTTGCTTGAAGCGATTTTAAAGATATAAATAGTTAACCTTTAGTACAAAATGATCGATTTGTGTGGGAGTTACAAATAAACTAATACTATGTGTGTAATTTCAGAAGATTCGAATAAATAGTATAGCAGTTTTTATAGATTCAATATTTCACAACATGTTAACCCTTTGTGGGGGAGGTACCAGAAGGAGTGGACCAATATGGCCCATCTTCGAACTTAGCCGGAGATAGAAAAAAATATTATCACGTACCAAATTTGAAGTCAATCGGTTACTCCTTTCGAGAGTTATCGTGCGCACCAGCCAGCAGACAGACAGACGGACATTTATCATTCGACTTAAAATGGCCCAAAACGAATATCCGCCGCACATACTTAGGGTCATAGATCACTCCTTCAATGTGTTACACTTTTGGCCCGTAGCCCGTTTTGGGTCATTTTGAGTCATTTGAGAAATGTCCGTCCGTCTGTCTGTCTGTGTCCTGGCTGGTGCGCACGATAACTCTCGAAAGGAGTAACCGATTGACTTCAAATTTGGTATGCAGTCATATTTTTCTCTATCTTCGGCTAAGTTCACTAATTTTTGTACCTACCCCACAAAGGGTTAATTTTTGGTGAAATATTGATTCTTTCATACATTCTATACTATATACTCGAATCTTCTGAAATTCCACACATACTAATAGTTTGTTAGTCTCTAACACGTCAAGAAAAATGGGCTAAGTGGCCACTCACTTTTTGGTACCTACCACACAAATGGACCATGTTGCACCAAAAGTTAACTGATCATAGCTTTACAAATACTTGCAATTTTGCCTTTAAAGTACCTAGAGTCCAGAGAAAAGTGGGCGTTATTGGAACCAAAAGTAAACAGCTTTTAACTTTAATACCAGTACATTCTTTAAAGTTATTAAGTGCAATTTAAATTGATCATAATTTAAGTAAAACAAAAAAATAAATAAATTTACGAATATATCAAGGTGAAGGGATTCATAAGTCCGTATACCCGACTGAACTTTCTTACTTGTTTAAATTTTATTCTGATCACGTCAAAACTTGGTGGGATTGCAAAAGTACTATGGCTAAGTATAAGATGTCCCAAAAATACAGCATTCTAACGTGATAGGTTACAGGGTGTTCAAGTTTGAAATTTTGAGAAAGTTTTTAATTGTTTTCTCGCTATTCTAATTGTGTACCGCGGATGGGATTCTATATTTTCAAACGACAAAAATAAAGCCCAGTCTTTTTATTGTCTCAAAAATGAATTTTCGTAATGGGATAACAACCACAACAAAAGCTGTGGAAATTTTAAATGTCATCTACTACTATTTTTTTACGATACCTGTTGTATTATAAAGTGAGTTTACTTTGAGATGTGGACCAGAAACATGATAAACAAAATGTACTGGTGGCAGTCTATAGCCACATGTACCACAACAAAATAAACGTATTTCGAAGACAATCGACGTCGCATTTTTTACACTGGCCTACAATATTGCACTGGTCAAATTGAATTCTAGCCAGCAGATATCGGACCCGATCTCGAAGAATTTGATGTTCTAAATCCGAATATAAAATCCAAAAGGCAATAAATCTTCTCGTTTTTGAGATATGGTATTAATTATGTGATCAAATGCTGATTTCTCGCTTTATGTTCATTAAACCGAACGATTTTCGTTCCAATACTCGTATATGATTACGTCTTAGATTTTTACGATTTTTCCCAGACATATTCTACTGTTAAAAATATTTCACACGTATTTGAGTAAAAGTTGTGATCAAGAAAACAGTGCCGAGGTAGGAACATTGAAAATGTTGTAGTAAGAAAACGTGTGGGCAGAATTCAAAGAATGAAGGCTTATTTTCAAGGTAAATGCAAGTGCTTTTTGCCGAGGTTTCGGCTACCGACCAAATGTTTTGGCAATAATGTATGAAATTGTAAGGTTTTCTTACAATCGTCTGGGCTGACAATGCACTTTTGCTAACAATTAATTTGAACGAATGTGTGCACAAAAATGTCATGAGAGTACTCCCTTTAGCATAAACTCACACAACCTAGATATGTGTAAGTTATATTTTGAACACACGTTCAAAAAATAATGTTTTTGGGTGATTACATTTAATATTCAACAAGGCTAAATCTACTGGGGTCGCTAATGTTTGGGATGCCTATAAAGAGCAGCTCAAGATCTGTAAGAAGGACCTTAGAAAGGCGCAAAGACGCTCTTGGTATACCTTCTGTGACGAAGTGGAAAAGGTCTCCGACGCCGCAAGGCTGAGGAAAAAACTATCAGCTTCACCCTGTACAGTGGGTTACTTGCAGGATGAGGCAAATAACTGGACAAAAAACAGCGAGGAATCACTGAATATACTGCTCGACATACATTTCCCGGGGAACTCACCAACAGAACCCGAAGATCAGCAAGACCAACAAGAATGCGAGTGGACTGCTAGCGTTGATAGCTTGTTGATTGAGAGATCCAGAATAAGCTGGGCTATTAACAGCTTTGAGCCCTTCAAGTCACGTAGACCAGACGGCATCACTCCAGCAGAAATGCAGAAAATGTTGAAGTACATTATCCCCTGGCTGGAGAAAATTTATGTAGGCTTTCATACATCGCGAATCGATGGAGGGATAGTGGTATTCATACCTAAAGCGGGGAAGATATCACACACTAGGCCAAAAGACTTCAGGCCAATTAGCCTATCATCCTTCCTATTGAATGGTCTGGAAAGACTTTTAGATTATTTCATTAGGGAAAACCTGGATACAAAACTCCTGTCGATGAACCAACATGCTTACAATAAGGGGAAGTCTACAGAATCAGCCCTGCACGAACTTGTGAGCACTATCGAATCGTCCCTGCATTTTAAGGAATTCACCATGGTGGCATTTCTTGACATAGAAGGGGCTTTTCTAAAAGTTAACTCTAGTTTGATTAGACTAACTCAAAGTCTGCTCAACAGAAGACGCATAACAGCATGTCTTGGGTCCACAACTCTAATAAGGTTTGTAAACAGAGGGACCCCACAAGGAGGAGTACTGTCTCCACTAATTTGGAACCTAGCGGTGAATGAAATCCTGCTAGATCTAGAACGTTATGGCTGCAAGGTCGTGGCATATGCGGACGACTAGGCAATCGCAGTGAGTGGCAAATTCGAAAACGTCCTCCGAGACATTCTACAGGTGGCTCTGAACAAATTGGCTAGATGGCAGAAGTAGCGGTTTGGGCGTAAACCCAAACAAGACAGAATTGGTTCTCTTTACTAGGATGAATAAAGTCCCACATGTGCACCCTCCACCTAGGATAAATGGAACAGATCTAGTCTTTTCTGAAAGTGCAAAATTTTTAGGAATAATTCTAGATAGAAAACTGTTATTTAGACTTAATGTATTGGAACGTGTAAGGAAGGCTAACGTCGCCTTATATTCCTCCAAAAAGGCTGTAGGGTCGCGGTGGGGCCTCTCTCCTAAAATCGTCCACTGGATATATATAGCAGTAGTTCGTCCTATACTGCTATACGGCATTGTGGTATGGTGGACGGCAACTGACAAACTAACCATCACCAACCTACTAACAAAGGTTCAGAGAACAGCCTGTCTGAGCATAAGCAGAGTCTTAGGGACTGCAGCGACCAAGTCTCTAAAAGCCCTACTCCATATACTACCGATTAATATTGTGGCGAGAGAAGTTGCAACCAAAGCGGCAATACGATTAAACTGCCTTTCAATGTGGAGGTACAAGAACTACGGTCACATGAGGATATAAAAGTGTAGTGTTATGGTAACCGACCGAGTGGACTATATACCAACTGTGTACACCTTCGAGAGAAATTACATCACTATGATTCCCGCCAGAGATGAGTGGGTTGGAAGAATACCAGGTAATAGAAACCATATCCGCTTTTACACGGATGGCTCGAAGCTTGATGAAAAGGATGGCTTCGGAGTGAAGAGCTTAGTTTGGATATAGCTCACAGACTACCAGATACCTGCAGTGTCTATCAAGGTGAAATAATAGCAATATGGGAAGTAGCCAAGTGGCTGAGTCGCAATATAGTAACCAACACTGGCGTTGTCATTTTCTTGGACAGCCAGGCTGCCATCAATTCTCTGGAGGCAAATCCCTAAATTCACAAACAGCCCTCGACTGCCGCAGATCTCTTAACGAGATGGCTGAGCAGTTTACTATACACCTCATATGGGTGCCTTGGCATAGGGATATCCCGGGGAACTGCAACGTCTATGAACTTGCTAGGAAAAGGACGACATTCCAAATTCTCGAAGAATTCGCATATATTGGTGCGCCACTATCCACGTGCACGCTTTGGCTTAGGCAAGAGGCAATCAGGCATTCCAACGAAAGATGGACAGAAATCGGCATCTACAGGGTAGCTAGACAAATCTGGCCAAGGTATGACCTGAGAAGATCAAAATATCTCCTAGCACTAGAGAGGCAAAGATTGTCTATGTTAGTATCAGTTCTGACGGGACACTGCTTGATCGGCGAACATGCCAAAATATTGGGTATTGACTATTGACAACCCTCAGTCCCAATAAAATATTCGTAAATGTATTTATTTTTTTGTTATAATTAAATTATTATGAATTTAAATTGCATTTAATAATTATAAAGTATGTGCCGGTGTTAAAGTTATAAGCTGATAATTTTTGGTTTATTTGTGTGGGAGGAACCAAACGGGCATGCCAATAACGCCAATTTTTCTATGGACTCTAGGTACTATAAAAGCATTACAGTGTTCACAATTTCAAGTATTGTTACTGAGTGATATTAAAGCTATAGGTCATTAAATGTTGGTGCAAAATGGTCCATTTGTGTGGGAGGTACAAAAAGGGACGTGGCAACTTCGCCCATTTTTCTCGACGTAAGAGCGACTAATACGACTAACACTCGTAAACTGATACTTATTCCGAAGATTCGAGTAGAGAATTTATTAAAGAATCAATATTTCACTTAAAAATAACCCTTTGTGGGGGAGGTACTAAAGGGGTTGACCAATATGGCACATCTTTGAACTTAGCCGGAGGTAGAAAAATAATATTACCGAATACCAAATTCGAACTCAATCGGTTACTAATTTCGAGAGTTATCGTGCGCACCAATTAGCGGGCAATCAGACGGACGGACATTGCTCAATTGCATAGTTACCCAAAACTAATATCCATCGAACATACTTGGGGTCCAAGGTCACTCCTTCGATGTGTTATACTTTTGACCCGTATCAAGTGAAATATACCCTCGTATCACTAAAGTGAGGGTAAAAAAGAAAATGGTTGATTTTTTCCAAGAAAAATTGTTTTTTGCTGGAGCGAAAAATAGCTAAAAACAAGTAAGAAAGTTCATTCGGGTAAACCGACTTATGAGAACCCTCACCTTGAGTCCCAAAAAAAATTAGGAAATTTATTTTTATTTTGTTTTAATTAAATTATTATCAATTTAAATTGCATTTAATAACTTTAAATAATGTACTGGTATTAAAGTTAAAAGTTGTTTACATTTGGTACAAAATGGTCCATTTGTGTGGGAGGTACCAAAAGGGCAGAGCAATAACGCCCACTTTTCTTAGGACTTTAGGTACTATAAAAGCATTACACTGTAAAAAATTTCAAGTATTTATATCCACGGATACTCAAGTTATAAGCTGCCAACTTTTGGTGTAAAATGGTCCATTTGTGTGGGAGGTACCAAAAGGGGCGTGTCAATAACGACCACTTTTCTCTAGACTCTAGGTGATATAAAAGCATTACACCGCACATAATTTGAAGTACTTATATTCACTGGTATTAATGTTAAAATCTGTTAACTTTTGGTACAAAATGGTACATTTGTGTCGGAGGTACCAAAAGGGGAGTGGCAATAACGCCCACACTCCTTAAGACTCTAGGTACTATAAAAGCATTACACTGTAAAAAAATTCAAGTATTTATAGCCACGGGTATTAAATAAGCTGCCAACTTTTGGTGTAAAATGGTCCATTTGTGTGGGAGGAACCAAAAGGGGCGTGCCCATAACGGTCACTTTTCTCTAGACTCTAGGTAATATAGAAGCATTACACTGTACGAAATTTCAAGTATTTGTATACACTGGTATTAAGATTAAAAGCTCACATGTTTTGGTACAAAAAGGACCATTTGTGTGGGAGTTACCAAAACAGGCGTGCCAATAACGACAACTTTTTTCTGGACTCTAGATACTATAAAAGCATTACACTGTACAAATTTGTATGCACTGATATTAAAGTCATAAGCAGTTAACTTTTGGTGCCAAATGGTCCATTTGTGTGGGAGGTACCAAAAAGGGAGTGGCCCTTCGCACATTTTTCTTGACGTGTTAGCCACTAATAAACTAATCATTTGTATGAATTTTCAGAAGTTTCAGAGTAAGTAGTATAGAAGGTACTAAAGAATCAATTTTTCACTAAAAGTTACTAGAAGGAGTGGACCAGTATGGCCCATCTTCGAACTTAGCCGGAGATAGAGAAAAATATTATCGCATATCAAATTTGAAGTCAATCGGTTACTCCTTTCGAGAGTTATCGTGCGCACCAGCCAGCAGACAGACAGACAGTCTTAATTACTTAAATTATCCAAAAAGGATTTCCGCCGAACATACTTAGGGTCTTCGATGTGTTACACTTTTGGCTCGTAGCAAATGATATATACCCTCTTTTCTAAGGTGATGGCATAAAAATAGAAGAAAAAACGTAAAAATCCAGAAAGAAGCAAGTCAACTTGAAAATGTACACTCATCTATTGTGAACGGGGGTATATATCCCACAAATGGACTATTTTGGATAAAAAGTTAACGGTTTACACGTATAACTTTAATTTCGTTAGATATATACAAATACTTGAAATTTTGTGCAGTTTAATGTTTTAGTAGTCCATTGAAAAATAGCCGCTAAAAAACATTTCAGCATAAACATTTTTTTAATATTTTTTTCGATTTTAAGATTCCAAATGACACCTGAAAATGTTATTCACAGCCTCTCCGCGAAATGTTTGCTATCGGTCTATGTCTTCTCCTATTGCGTATTACAATCATATGTACGCAAATCACAGTACGAGTACAGATGTAGGTTATAAAAAACCTATGTCGGTCGAAATTATTAACCTACAGTTGAGTTCGAGTTTATATTCTATTTCTCGCTGTGCATTTGAATTCATCCAACTAATGTGGCAACCACATCGAAGCCTTTCTATTTTTATGAAAATTCTATAATTTTTTATAAATAACTATGCGGGGGTGTGTCGACCGATATGCCAGAGCGAGTGAGAGAAAACTAGAAAGAGCGAGAACCCTCTTGCTTCCGCCTCAATCTGCGTGAAGATTTTGGATAAACAACGTACCCCATACAATGTGCTTCATCTGTCTGTTGGCTCTTGGCACGGTATGAATTATCTGTCATCACTTTACGTCACCCCGCAGAGATTCGAGAACTGAGTGTTGGTGGCGATTGGAATTTGGTTTCTGGCCTGTTGCCGTGTGCAACCAAAAAAAGATGCACCCAATGGCCCCATGTAGTGCGTGAGTGTGTGTATCTGTCTGTATATGTGTGTGTGTTGGAAAGTGCGTGTATCGTTTTTTTGTAATTCCTAAGCATTTTACTAAACATTTGTTTTTTGACTCTAAAGATTTTTGGCTTCTTCTCGTTCGGTCTTTAGACTCTGTTGTACGTTTGTTTTCTTTGCCACTGTCTCGCTGAATGACAGCAAACATATGGGGGCAGACGTTTCATCAATAGTTACGCAAGGCTGTAACCACAAGTGCTGTGATAGAATAGTATTATGTGTCCATACACACGTTGGATTTGTTTCGAAAAGGTTTAAGGATATTCTGGACAGTTATGAAACGCAGAGCGTTTCTAGAAATTAATACATTTCATTTTTGTTTAGTTCCAAAAAAAGAAGCGAACACTGCGGAGGAATGTTGGCCATATTTTTAAATATTTAGGATATTCCAAATAGCAGTTTGCCGAAGATGAATTAGCCTGAGTTGATTGAATGGGCGAATTGATGGGATGGGGTAATTCGTTTACGCAATTTATGAATAAAATATACTTCAACTTTTTCCTTCCCCTCTAAACATGGTTTTCCAAGACTGATTATTACTTTTAGGTCAACTCAGTTGTAAATAGACTCAGAATCACTAGCAGTCCGTCTGTCTGTTCATCTTAAGTTGTTCGTTGAGTACAGATCAAAATTTCACTCCGATCCTGCTGAAATTTGGCAAACCTATTGCAATTGGCCAACATCGGTTCATTTCGATATTGCTTCAAGATATAAATGTTTCTTTAGATTTGGCCTTGTGGCGCTATGGGAGCTGTATTCCACATTCAATCATTTTGAAATTTAGTAAGGTAGAGTTTATTTATGCCAGAACGCATACTGTCGAATTTGAACAAATTCAGTTTAGATTCAGTTTTATAATTATTATAAATATTTCATATTTATTTTTACTATATCTGAGGTTATTCTGCTCTAACATGGTGGTGTACGATATCGTATAGTTGGCTTGGCCAGTCATTGGCCTTTCCTCGCTTAGGGGAGTTTTACTCGCTAAGGAATAGCGTATAGTCTTGCAAAATTATTATTTTATTAGCAGCATTCGTATTCATCTTGCTTAATTGATCACATAAGGTATGTTCAAAAAAATATCGCGAATTTTGTATTTTTTCAAAAAGTATTTATTTATTCATGAATATCTATTTTGTCCCCTTCTGCCGACGTTTTTTCCAATCCTCGAAGCACTTCAAATAATCATTTTTTGTGATCTTGTTCAGTTCCTCCTTCGATGCCGTCTTTATCTCCTCAATCGTGGCGTAGCGTCGTCCTTTCATGGGCCTTTTCAGTATTGAGAACAAAAAATAGTCACAGGGGGCTAGGTCAGGGGAATATGGTGGCTGCGGCACCATTACTGTGTTGTTTTTGGCCAAATATTCGCGCACAAGCAACGATGTGTGTGCAGGGACGTTATCATGGTGCAAACGCCAGTTTTTGTTCTTCCACAAATCCGGGCGTTTTTGGCGGATTGCTTCGCGAAATTTGCGCATAACTTGCAGGTAATATTCTTTATTGACCGTACTACCCTGTGGCAAGAACTCGTAATGCACCACTCCCCTGCAATCAAAGAAAACTGTGAAGAAAACCTTTACGTTCGACCGAACTTGGCGCGCTTGACGCTGTTCGTCCTTCGCATCTTCTCAGCCCTCTAAGAACATTTTGTACCACCGATAATCGTTGCTTTGGTCCAAGGTAGCTTCACCATATGCCACAGTCAACATTCGGAATGCACATTCGGAATGCACTTTATTTTGTTTTTCACACAAAATTTGATGCAGATTCTTTGATCCATTTTCTGAAATAGATAAAAATCGAAAACAAGTTAAAACACATCCAAGCACAACAGCTGTCAAAAATTAACTAAACATTCAAAATGGCCGACCTTGTCAGCATAAGTAAGGGACGTGAGTACCAACATTACGCTACAAAAATATCAAAAATGAAATACACGTAGCCCGCGGAAATTAAAAATTCGCGATATTTTTCTTAAATACTACGTATAAACAGAACTTACCTAAAACTGTCTTTACATATGAAGTCGATAATTTGGTTGACCTTATATATATTTCGGACTTACTTTCCCAAAAATTTTTGAGTGCAAAAATTTATTGGCATAAATGGTACATTTTGCACAATCCATCTCCAATTTTTCGACTCCGGGCAAACATCCCCGACTCCAAGACTCCGACTCCGCAGCCCTGATTTTGTTAGTCGTTATTTATTTTCCGAAAGTGGTAATGCGAGTGGTAATGACATGTACTTACCAAGATTTTGCTGGGTAGGTTATTACCCATATTGTAAAAATAAGGGAAATTAAAAA
Organism: Eudasyphora cyanicolor; assembly: GCA_963930755.1. NCBI lineage: Eukaryota > Metazoa > Arthropoda > Insecta > Diptera > Muscidae > Eudasyphora > Eudasyphora cyanicolor. The sequence goes on from OZ005736.1 coordinate 221,959,761, forward strand.
AAAAAACATTTTTCATATTTTTTATTTTGGCCATATTATTTACCAAAAAGGATATGGCAATAACGCCAATTTTTCAATAGACTATGGGTACTATAAACGCATTACACTGAACAAAAGTGCAAGTGTTTGTATTTTAATTTATCGCAACTTTTAATTTTCATTATACGAGTAGTATTTTTTGTACAACCTGGCGTGAAATGTTGCTAATTAAGCGCAAATATCTATATATACGATTTTGGTGTCTTTGGCAAAAAAATTTCTTAGAATATTTTAATCCTTAAATGTCCTTTTTGAAAGGATCTTTTTACTTTTTTTTGAAGAAAGGGCCAAATTGACTCATTAAGAAAGAGCAAAAGGGTTAAGATCTTCTACAAAAATGGTCCCCATAAAATTCCACTATAAAACTTTGACAATAAGAAATCTCTCAGACATTAACATACAGCATTCTTTTCATTTGACCCACTGTAAAAAAAACTCAGACCAGCTGGACCATAAGTTTATTCTACAAAAATGATCTATTCAACATGCCCTTTCAAAATTATAAGGTAGCTACTCTATTCCAAAAATGCTGTTGGACAGTGAAATGTATGTTAATGTTTGTGAGAAAATGAATATGTTCTAAATTTTTTGTTTTCAGGGGTAAAGTGATGGAATAGTAAGTTGGGGAGGTAAGTTAGGGTGTGTGTGTAGAATGGGATCCTACGGAATTGTGGCGAGAAAGCTAGGATCTAGGAAGGTGCGTTTTTGTGTAATATTTTTTTCTATCTCCGGCTAAGTTCGAAGATGGGCCATATTAGTCCACTCCTTCTAGTACCTCCCCCCCAAAAATGCGGTAAAATGTTGTGAAATAGTGAATCTTTAATAACTGCTATACTACTTATTTGAATCTTCTGAAATTCCACACATAGCATAAGTTTATTAGTCGCTATCAACTCGAGAAAATGGCCAAGTTGCTACGTCCCTTTTGGTACCTCCCACACAAATGCACCATTTTGCACAAATAGTTAACAGCTTATAACATTAATACCAGTGTATAAAAATACTTGAAATTTTGTACAGTGTAAGGCTTGTGGGAGGTACAATAAGGCCCCTTTTTGTACCTCCCACACGAAGCTACCGTTTTGCAAAAAAAAGTTAAGAGCTTAAAGCATGAGTACCAATGCACGAAAGTGCGACAACATTTTGCACAGTGTAACGCTTATGAAGTGCCTATAGCCCTGTAAAAAATGGCCGTTATCACCACGCCTATTTATGTACCTCCCACACAATATGGCCAAATAATACCAAAATTTAATATCTCATAACGTTAATATACCAGTGCAAAAAAACGCTTGTAATTCGGCGCAGTGCAATGTATTTAAAGAATCTACTATTCAGCGAAAAATAGGTGTATTTGTTAAAAACCATCTGGTAGCTCCCACACAAATTGACAGAAGAATTCGTTTAATATTCCATTACATTACTCACAAAGTGAGGGTATATTTTTGTTTGTTATTGTTCGGTCACTGGGCTAGAGATGGCGGGATGGAACATTCCCTGAAGTGCTTCTGATATGACGAGACGCCATCTCTAGTGGCTTGAGGTGTTCCGCAACATATACTCGTACTTCTGTATATTAACTCCCACACGCCTATTTCCCATATGATTTGTTTTCTTCGTTAAATACAAAGTACATGAAAATTTATTAAATCACTCAACTTTATTATCAGTTGTGATGGGATCATTGAAACCATCTTGGACTTAGCGTTTCTATATTGTGAAAATAGTGACATCAATTTAAAAATAATTTTTCATAAATTATGTTGGAATACATAACATTTATCAAGAAATATATGGTAGAATGAGCGCCCCAGTAGGCGAGTTGGTAGCGTATTCGCCTATGAGTTTGGGGGTCGTGGGTTCGATTCCCACCAGAGGCTCTGGTCTGTCGCTGCAAACATTTAGCCATATGGTCTTTGTAACCCGGCCTTTCCCTGGACCTTAAAATTAGAATATAAATTTACTTTGTATTGTAATTCAAATAAATAAATAAATAAATATATGGTAGAATAACTACTCGTATGTAGTTATCTGTAATCGTCGATAGAAAGGCATTTCCTCTCTTGACTCATTGTTATTTCTCTAACTCATCCTCAATACGAAAAAAATGTTCAACAGCAAATTTAAAAACTCATAGAATTTCACAACATTTTGATTGCGTCTGCCAGTTTCCTCGTTTTTCTGCCTGCCTACGAGTGAATAGCGTGAAAAACGCCTCATTACGAAAATAATGAAACAGCTGTTTTCTGGCACCGTAATTTATTATTTCATAATGATCTTGGGCTTTGCTGATTTTATTTTTGCAGCCGCTGAATTGGCCAAAAGAACATTAATAATAAATTTCTGGAAATTGCCAAGAGTGTGCTCTTATGCAAATGTGCGAATATGTATTCGCATAGTTTTTTACGGATATATATACACATATCATTGAATACTTTTCCCCACATTCTTAAAAAGGTAAACTATTGTTAATCTCATTGATTTTTGGCATCTGTTAATTTGTATGTCTAATAATTGTTTGCGTGGAATGAATTAAATCGATCATTTAGAAAAAGAACGTCACATTTTGAGTTATTACATTTCACTGAAGTGTGATTTAAATGGTCTATACAAAAATAACTATTCAGCAGAATGGGATGACATAATTTCTGAAGTGTGCCAAATATTATTGTCTTCCTCAGGAATCAGCCCAATCATGGATAAGCTTGTACATATTGACATTTAGGACAATTTAGTATGACCACCTCACAAAAACTTATTTTGAGTTGAGGCGTTCTTTTTCTAAATGATTTTAGTCATCTAGCTTAATTATTGTAATGATTACAACAGACGGACGGACATGGCTAAATCGTCCTAGAAGTTTTTGTTTACGACGATTAAGAATGTATATTAGGGCGGGTTGATTTGTATGGATGAAAAAAAAATTAAAAATCGTATAGCAAAAACGTAATCTACATTAAATTCTAAGAAAATTCTCCGAAGAAACCCTGGGTCTAAAATCAAAACCTAATCCGCGCCTCTCGACTTGAAAATTGTTTTCCTCTTCTTTCGCTTAAATTATTTTATTTTTTTGAAATATGTATATTATGTTTTATTATACACTCAGTTTAGTGATACGAGGGTATATATCATTTGCTACGGGCCAAAAGTGTAACACATCGAAGGAGTGACATAAGATTTTAAGTATGTTTGGCGGATATCCGTTTTAGGTCGTTTTAAGTCGAATGAGCAATGTCCGTCCGTCTGTCTGTCTGCTAGCTGGTGCGCACGATAACTCTCGAAAGGAGTAACCGATTGACTTCAAATTTGGTATGTGGTAATATTTTTTTCTATCTCCAGCTACGTTCGAAGATGGGCCATATTGGCCTACCCCTTCTAGTACCTCCCCCACAAAGTGTTAATATTAAGTGAATTATTGATTATTTAATAACTTCTATACTACTGATTTGAATCCTCTGAAATTCTACACATAACATTATTTTATTAGTCACTATCACCTCAAGAAAAATGGGCGAAGTTTTAATGAAAAAAAAGTTGAGTGTAGAAAAGATATAAAGTGCAAAAGAACTACCTTACTAAACAATTTTATTCAGAAAATTCGATTTATTTTTGGAAAAAGCTATTTTTTCTAACATATATTTTTTATTTGTAAAGGCGGGCATATACATTTTCAAGTCGAGAGGCGCGGACTAGGATTTTATTTTAGATACATGGTTTCTTCGGAGAATTTTCTTAGAATTTTATGTAGTTTAAGTTTTTGCTATACGATTTTTAAAAAAAAAATCAACCCGCCCTAATGTATATACTTTATGGGGTCTCAGAACACATTTAATGTCAATTTTTTACTAGTAAAAGGGTGAGAAGCGTGTCGAACTAGGTCTATCTATAAAGTAATTTTTGTACTAGCACAGTTTTCTTAATTAACTGTTTTTATAGGAAATTTTTAGTTTTTTAAGGTTAAGCTAATTTCCGCTAATATTTAATATGGAAATTTTATATTTTATTATTAATAAAAATAAATTTATAAAACTTGAATGTCCTATGCCAGAAAACAATTTTTTTAGTATCCGAGAACTAAAAGCTTTTTTTTGTATAGATTGATGCATACTATTTTATGAAACCAAAACAACAACTTTTTATGGTAAAGTTTTTGTTTAAGCTTGAAGAAAACAGTGCCTATTTGTAAAATGTCTATGGATAAATGTATAAATTATGACCCATATTGTAAGAATAGGGATATTAAAAAAAAACAAACACAAGTAAGAAATTTCAGTCCGGTAAACCGACTGAGGCATACCCTTACTTTGTGAGCTATTTCAATATGCACTGGTATATGTACAGGGTGGTTGATATGTATTGCAACCAACTTTAGGTTGCTATCATTTCTAAACCGCTAGTCTGATAGCTGACAGATTTATTTTAGTGACAGTTCATTTTATTATTTACAAGCTTACAAAAGCACTTTGATCTATTGCATTCAGAAAAAAAGTTATTCGTGATGGAATTCAAGCGTGATAGTGTGATTGCTTTATATTTGGGTGGAAAAACACAAGTGGCTATCGTTAGAGCCTTCCAGCATTTAAATGTGAATAAATCTTTTGTTTCCCGTACCATTGCTCGTTACCGTGATACTGGCAGTGTTGCATAGCGTCCAAAAAGTGGACGAAAAAAAAACGGTAACAACACCAGAAATGATCCGAAAAGTGAAGGCCAGATTTGATCGAAATCCACGCCACAGTGGTAGAAAAATTGCTCGTGAGTTGAACATATCGCGAGAACGGATACAACACATATTAAAAAATTAGCTTGGACTAAAGCCATTGAAGTTCCAAAAAGTACAAGAACTCACCGATGCACAAAAAAAAAGTTAGACTGGAAAGAGCCAAGGAGTTGCTTCGCTTGCACGAAAGTAACCAGTTACCGAATTTGGTTTTCTACCATGAGAAGCCATTGTGAACAAACAAAATGATCGGGTTTACTAGCCAAAGAGGTCAGCTGAAAATTTACACCTTCGATTGGCCACCAGAACTCAAGCGCCGCCGATGGTAATGGTGTGGGCCGCCGTAACGGCCGATGGTCGCTCCCCGCTCGTATTCATCGACCATGGGGTCAAAATAAATGCCGAATATTATCGGGAAAATGTCCTAAAGACAGTATTGAAGCCCTGGGCAGGCAAACATTTCGGCCGCAGACCATGGACATTCCAACAGGACTCAGCACCATCGCACTCAGCACGCGTCAACCAAGAATGGCTTAAAAAGGAGGTTCCTCGCTTCATTTCTACCGCACAATGGCCACCAAGATATCCGGATCTAAATCCGTTGGACTTTTGCGCCTGGGGCATTTTAGAGAGTAAGGTTCGCACTAAAAAATTCCAAAGTATCGATCATCTCCAGACGGCGCTTCGCCGGGAATGGGCCAAAATACCGCAGAGCCACTTTCGTGCAGCGTGTGATGGCTTTGTCGGCCGTTTGAAGGCCATAATTCGTGCCAAAGGTAGTCAATTCGAACAAATCTAAACTGTTTCTAAAATGTTATGTTATTTCCGACATTTTTGCTTTTGAACCATAAAATTAAAAAAAAAATTAAAAAATATAGCGCTTTACTTTGTTGTATTACATGTCAGCCACCGTGTATAATGGTGATGTGAGAATGAGTGGTCGTCCAGTAAATTCCACCCACTAATTTTGCCTGACAGCCAGTCATGCAGTCAGTTCCTGTCTGCCTTTAATTGTAAAGGTCTGTTTATTGCTTTTGTTTCCAACAGTTAGGTTGGTAGTTAGAATAAAGTCAAGAAGTGACTCACCACTACTGTTTGTATCCGTACTACGCCAGATAGAATGATGAGCGTTGGTGTCTGCGCCAACAACACTATGCAACAAATTAACACGTTTTGAAAAATACACGGACTTGACAGTATCGATTCGATTCTACTACCAAAGGGTATTATAACCCTATACTCGGTTTGGCGAAATTGTTGACCAATTTTATTTATTGGCCTCCAAAGTTTCTAAAAATCAGTGGGCCTCTCGAAAAAAGTGTCATCAACTTTTGTCCAACAACTAATTATCAAACTTATTAATACCGCTTAACTATATTTGGCAATTTTTTCCAGTACTTTTGACTGAAATTTGACTTTTTTTTGGTTTTTGTGTTATGTTTTGGGCTTTGGTGTGTTCCGTCACATATAGTAAAATTTTATGGCCGACATTTTTTTACAACATTTCATCACCGCTCTCCCCATTTTAAGGGGTTCTTTACGATTTGTTAAAATAGTGTCAAAAATTACAGTTATGTGGGCGAGCTAGAGGGTTAATATGTTCCACAAAAATATTGGCCTTAATATTTTCTATAAAGTTGCTGAACATACCCTACAGCAAAAAAATATTTTTGTTACATAATAGTGAAATACTAACATTTTTGAGGTACAATGCGGTCTTTTTGAGCTATTTATCTATTCACAAATTATCTATTGGCTACAATTAGAGTGGTAGTAAAACTATATGGTTTACATGAGTTTAAATATTTGGTATACCCAAAGTGCCACAATTAAATTTATATAGCTCAGTCCATGTACGTCACAGATGGAGTAAAAAATTTTACACTTAGCCGGGCAATCGACACTTAGTTTTCCCAATATCATTTGCATACGATTTTTTAAAAAAAATGGCAGATTTGTTGTTTTCGACATTGTTCTTTCCGTACTATTTAAATAAATTTGCAGCTGCGGCACCTAAAAAATTTTAAAACACTCACAAACTAGTCATAATACTTTTTTATAAACAACCTTTATATATTTTGGAATAAACATTATTTTGCTATTAAAATATAATATGTTTCCTTGGACATGAAATCCACTCTACAAATCCCTTTCAGACAAATAAATCTATTGTTTATTTAAGATTTCAAAGAGTTTTTTTAATTACTATTATAACAATATATGTGTTTGGTAGACATTTAAAACAACCCGCATAAACTGAAATATATGTACTTTTATGAGAGACAAGTATTTTCATTTTTGGCAAAATGTCAACCACCTAGATTATTCCCTTTAGATCACGGCATATTTTCAACAAAAATAAAATAAAAAACAGAAAAACTATGGGTGGACAGACAAACAGACAGACGGCCATGTACATATGCCGTCTTTGAGATTTATTCATTTCTTATTTTTGCAACTATGAATAGAGCTATGATGAATGTTTTGTAGGTTGTCGCCGTAACTCGTACCTCTCGGATAGTGTCACTACCCTCGCTGCTCTACCTTTGGCAGCGAATATAAGAAATTTATTTTACAAATCTAAAACGACAATTGTATGTTTGTTCTGTAAGTGTGGATGTGGATGTTGGATCATTACAAGTGCCCATTAATATTTTATCATCAGAGCAGCATGTCCGACAGACATGTGTTTTGTTTTGTCAAACGTTTAGTGTAGGAGAAACCACGTCAACAATTAATATATTGTGATGTGTGAATATTGCCGCGGGATCGACGATGATCCGATTTGACAAATCGCAAAATTATTTGCCATAATAAATGTGGGTCTTTTGGCAGAGGCCATTCACTGATTTGAATGATTGCAATCCGTTAAAAAATTAATTAGCTGCAACTTATATAACATAAACTGAGATATCATTTGACTTAATAATTTATATAAAAATACTTCTCCGAAAACCATAAAGCACGCTGCGGTAAATGATTCTATGGTTTTGTGTAAGTAAGGAAAGACAGAAAGTCGACAATTGTTTGCCGACAAATACTCGGAGAACCGTTATTACTATGAACAGTTGCACTGAAAAAAAGTATGCTGAAAATCATTGAATTTTTCTTAACATTTAAGATTATTTCTTTGATTTGGTTCCAAAGATAAAGACTATTAAATTAAGTATATCTTGTACTACAATTAAAGTCATTAATCATTTTTAAATCGGAACATCAAACGTCTTTGAAACAATTACGCCTTATAATTCAATGAAAGACTTCACATTTTTAAATCTATTACGCCTTGTGCTTACATTAAATACATAAAATGACTTTAGATTAAGTACATTCTGCAATTAAACCAAGCACTTGCTGTACTTTCTACAAGTGTAAAATCTGTTTCGTAAAATATCTTTTTATTTAATTATTTGTTGAAACGTTCCTGGTAATTTTTATTATTTGCTTCTTTATTAGATTATTATTTTCTAAAACATTTGATTTCGATAAAAATTTTATTCAGCAGCATACCCCAACATACCAGACGATACCCGTAGTCATTGTGTTTAGTATAGTTTTCTTCATATTGGAGGGAGTACTTATTCTATTGAATAAATAAATAATATTTGGCTAAAGTTTTCATAAAACAAATCGTTATCTACGTATATGCTGAGGTGGCAAATACATTACTTGACGTGGTTATTTTTGAGTTGAAACACTAGAAGTGAGGAATACTTTTTATTCGTTTGGGAGAAGCTAGGCCTCTTAGAGCTGGTGTTTTAAAGCTGAACCTTGCTGAATGATTGGTGTTGAATTGTCAGTAATTGTATTTGCCATTACTTTTTTTAAAAAGTTTGAATTCTATAATATTATAGAGACAAAGATGTTCTTATGCAGGAGAATATCCTAGTTACAAATCAATAACGATTTAAAGACCAAAATAAAACAAACGAAAATACATATGTGATGTTTTATTCGGAAGAGTTACAAAAATTAACACATTTATATTATACATATAAGAGTGGTTAAATTTAAAGGACCGATGTTGATATTGAATAAAACGCAAATTATTTAGGAAATTATTGTCATTTATTTTTATTATGATTATATTGGTATGGTTCAATTATGTATGGAACAAAATTTCGGACAAATGGCCGCCGCGACCTCGGCGGCACACCTCCATTCGATGGTCCAAATTTTTGAAGACGCTGAGGCATAATCTCATCCTTTAGCTCTTGAATTGTTGTTGGCTTATCGACGTACACCTTTTCTTTCAAATAACCCCAAAGAAAGAAGTCCAAGGGTGTCAAATCACATAATCTTGGCGACCAATTGACATCGCCACGACGTGAGATGACAGGGCCATTGAATTTGTTGCGCAACAGAGCCATTGTTTCGTTAGATATGTGGCAAGTGGCACCGCCCTGTTGAAACCACATATTGTCCACATCCATATCTTCCAATTCGGGCCATACAAAGTTCGTTATCATCTCACGATAGCGAACACCATTCACAGTAACTGCCTGACCGGCCTCATTTCGAAGAAGTATGGCCCGATGTCGTCACCAGCCCATAAGCCGCACCAAACGCACTGGACGAGCATGCACAGGTGTTTTCACATCTCCTACAGACCCGGTTTGCTGAAATTTGCGCACAATTCTCCCGATTGTGGACACATTTGGTCGATTATGCTGATCAAAAAAAAATCACGAAGTGCACGAAATGCATTTTGATTTGAACGCCCATTTTCGTAAAAGGCTTAAAAAACTTTAACGCGTTGCTCGATTGTGTATCTTTCCATGGTTCAAATTGAGTTAGTCTGAAATTGAGAAATGTCGAATGAATGCTGAAAATAACTTGACGTATAGGTGTGGTTCACATTCAACATCGGCCCTTACCCTTTATTTACATTACAATAGATTTACTTAGGCATGAAATTCAATGACATCCTCGTTCGAATATTTTTGCTGAAGATGATTTTTATTCCTCAAATTGCATAAACACATTCCCGCTGGACCTGTTACAAAGATACACATTTAAAAATACATATTAGTATTAAATTTAAATTTGAAATTTAACATATAACCTAGTCCTTCATCTGTTTTAATCGATACAGGAGGAGCCTTTTTTCACAATTTAGATGTAATTCAAATAATTTTTATATTTGATAAATTAGTAAACTTTCTAAAAAGTATCTGAAAACCCACAAATTAAGACTTTCTCACACCAAAATTGTTGTATCGCTCCGAAATTATTTAATGTGACATATCGTTAGCAAAACATGCAATTATGCTAAATCTAGTTTCAAAAAGTTTTCAGAGAGAAGAAACATTTTTTAACTGTTTTTATTTTATTTAATTTTTTTTCTGCAAATAGGCGTATGATCTTTTATTTGATCCGCTTAGGTATCAATAATTTCTCTATCACCCATCCACAAGAACTGATTCCAATAAATTCCAAACAAACTTAACTGTAACTCTCACTATTATTCTCAATTTTGCGAAGAAGAAGAGTCTAAATTGTGCTAGCGCAGAAAAACATGATCTCTTTATTTAAAAGATAACTAATTCTTAATTCAACGTTACCAAAAACAGGACTGAAAATTAATGGTAAATTGTCTTTATAAACATGACATGAGAATTTCTAAAATTTTAAGGAAAAAATCGTACAAAGTATTAAAATTTATACTTGAGTTTATGACAGTTGCACTACAATCAAGTATTATTTCTTTAATTTTATGACGTAACGTTAAAGTCAACATGACATAGTGTTATGGACATCTTATTATAGAAGTAAGGAATTTTAATTTAAACGAATGATTACGCAATAAGCATAATCGGAAGGGACTTCTATATGGGGGCAATATCAAAACGTGGAGCAATGTTTCCCATTTTCAGTAGGGACTTTTAAGTGCAATTTAAAGAACAAATTCTTAAATTTTAGCCAGATAAATAAAAAAATGAGTTCTCTGGAGCGTCAAGAAATAACATCGGAAGGGACCTTTATAAGGGGGCTTTACTAAAACATGGACGGATGTTCCCCATTTTTACTGTGGACGATAAGGTCCAATATAAAGTAAAAATTCTTTAATTTCAGCTAGATCAATAGAAAAATATGTTCCCTAGAGCCCCAAAAAGTGACATTAGATTGGCACTTTATATGGGGGCAATAGAAAAACATGGAGCGATATGCTCAGTCATCACCAGAATACATGGACAGACAGTGGGACATGGTTATATAGATTCAAAAAGTGATTATATGCCGATCGGTATAATACATTATGGGTCTATCTTTTAGAATAGATGGCTTCGAAACTGATGTCTCATGTTAAAGAAAAGTATAAGAGGACACTCCAAGAACACCCCGCTCGTCCCTCTACCACCGAAAATCTTCCACCAAAAATAATGATCAAAAATATTACAAATCGATATATTTAAAAAAAATGGAATTAGTTTACCTTTTAAAGTCAATTATGGGGACCTATAGTGATTTATTACGGGGAATCTTTATATTGAATACATCATCCAAAAGATGCATCGATTTCTAAGACTTTTGATACATCATTATTTTTGGGGGATTGGGGTGTATGTTTTGGGAGAAGTACTTCCTGAAGTGTCTCCTGTAGGTCGTTATTTAATACGGAACTTCTATTCCTATGCCTAGATTCAGTAACCCATTGTTTACCCAGCAAACTTTGTTGATAAATACGATAGGGTAATTCCAAAATAAAACGACCCAAAAATTACAATTGGGTCAGAATATTAAATATCGACCTATGTAGTTTATTTTTGGCTTTATTTAGGCAAAATAAAATCTTGCTATAATTTGTTTTGAAAAATTTTATGGGCATTTTCATTTTTGAAAAATTAACAAAATGAGTTTTTGTGTTTTACGAAATTTGTAATTGCTCTCGAACGGCTAAACCGATTTTGCAATTTTTTGCAATTTTTTTTTTAAATTTTTTAAAAAAAATTGTTATGAAATTTTTTTTGTTTCGTTAAGAAACGGTCGTATTATTTCCCCTTTTTGAATTTGTAGCACTGTGCAGTATTTTGCAACAACTTGTGATGTCTATCCGAAAATACAGGGAAATCCCAATCCCGAAAAATCCCGAATCACGGAATTTTTTAAAATGAAGCCCGGGATATATTAATAATAATATATGAAGCTGTCTCGTGTAACATTTAAAGTGAAAGATAGATACACTCTGTCGAAAATGTAAACTAATGAAGCAAATTGTTAACATCAATAAACATTAACAAAATCCGGTCAAAAAATTATAAATTTTGAGAAGAATTACGAAATATATCATACATTTAATTATAAACAAGTAAACTTAAAACAAAACCACAAATGGAGTTTGTGTTCCACAAAACGAAGAACATTGTATTCTATTCTTTCAGATTGATGAAAAAATCCTAATATAAAATCTGATTTGGATCGACACATCGATTTGGTTATCATAAAAACGGAATCAGTCAAACTGATTTCTCAAGTTGAAAAAAATATTTTTCGTGGTTTAATGATAGAAAATTATAACGTCAATAATTATTCAGACGACGAACTGAAGTTGGACCAAAATTATTCCATAGCTAAAATGTTGTGAAATATTTTAATAAAAGTTAGTATTTTTTAACAAAAGTTAATTTATGCTTTAGCTGTTTTTATCCTTATTCAAATTAAATTAAAACTGAACTAAAATGTTTGTATTTCACTTCGAAATATCACATTTACCCCGAAAATCCTGATTTATCCCGAAAATCCCGATTTATTCCGGAAATCCCGGGATATCGATAAATTTCGGGATCCCGAAAAAATCCCGGGATTTGCAATTTAAAAATCCCGAATCCCGGGATTTGTAAAAACCAATCCCGTTTGACATCTCTAGCAACAACAGACGAAAATTTTCAGACTAGTCTTGGTATTTCGTCCATAACAAATATTGTGTATCCCTAAAATGTGGATTTGTGAGAGTGCGACGAATATTTTGTAAAAATTTGAAGAAAATCGAGGGGGAGCAATTTTTCTTACAAAGGGTTTTTCAAAAAACACTTTCTCAAAAATTTTTTTGTAACAAATTTCCAAAAAAAAAATTTAGAACAAAAGACGCATTGTGTCTGCTTTAAAACAAAGTAAACTTTGCAAAAATCGGTTCAGCCGTTCGAGAGCAATTATAAATTTTGTAAAACACACATTTTTTAATTTTTTCAAAAAATTAAATGGCCATAAAATATTTTCAAAAGGAAAATTTTTTAAAACAAATTATAGCTGGAAATAAACTACGTAGTTCGATATTATATATTCCGATCCTTTTGATTTCTACATTTTACTTATTACATTTTACCGATTGTCCATATTCATAACGGTTTAGATTTTATAGGGTGCAGAGTTGGTCACCTACAACATTTTTTTTACAAATTTTGCCTTTTTGAAGTCTACGAGTACATAAATTTTGAACGGAATATTAGATTTAAATGATATCGTACCATTTGAAAAAATTAAACATCCTCTCTAAGAATTATAAATTATGTAATTAAATCATCAAATTTAAAAAATATTAAAGCTATATTTCTCAAATCTACTAAAATGGAGAAGTGACTTTCTTAGGAGGGCAGTATAGTTGCTCAGTAGTACTGGTGACAAATTCAATAGTGAATCAGTACAGTTTTGCTACCTACATTTCCTATAGGGAATATAGACTCCCCTCTAGTGTTAGTATATGTACATATATATATGGAGTAGTACCAATGCGTTACTTTCGATACACAGAAAAAACTAAATTTTCAATTCAACAACAATTTTCAAAAACTCAAATACAAAAATTTCTGTGATATAGAAAATTGAAGTTTCATAAACGAAAATTGTGACTCGTTCATTGAGTATTTTTTTAATCAACAAACATATTTTTATTTCAATGACAATGTTTGTAATTTGTTTATAAAAAATATTTTTGAGTTTGCTCAACAAATACATTTTCAAATCATTTATTGAAAATATGTTGCCTTTAAGTTCAATATTGTCATATTAAACCATACCAAATTTGTTATTTCTCCTGGAAATTAGTGGATTTTATGCAATTGAATAAACATTATTGAATAAAACAGTATTTTAATCCGCATCGTAGTATCGATATTTATTTATATTTAAGGATTTAATTGTACAAATAAACAAAGGACCAATGATGGAATGGGAGAACGTTTATTATATTTACTTATTCAAAATCTTACTGCCATCTTCCTCATTTACATTTATGCCAAGAGGGAATAGAGTGTGCAGATTCCACAATAAATCCAATAACTCTGACTCTACAGAAAAGAATAGACGAAAGTACAAACAAAATATAAAACATGATGTTAATGATCAATATTATGTGGTGCAATACCTTACCTTCGTCACGGCGGGCAACATTTTTTCCAGAAACGAAATCACCGTTAGAGATAAGGAGGATGTTTAAATTTTAGTTTAAAACCAGTAAGTAAATTTTAATTTAAAACCAGTAAGGAATAGCTAAAATCAACCAGAGGCGACTATAATATAACACATTATACTTAAAGAGCTCAATAAGAATTAGAGTCAAGTTTAATAGATTCTGTTTTTCTAATTCTAGCGCTTAGAATGTAGGTATGTATACACGGGGCTATATCTAATTATGGACCGAAATTACACAACGTCTGTTTTTGGTTCAATAAACTGTTACCTACTGAATCGTCGAAAGATCTGCTAAGAAATGCGGATTTTATAGGGATTAGATGCAAAATCGAGTTATAAGTATGTATGTGGACTGTATCTAAATCTGAACCGATTTTGTTCAAATCCGTCCCTGGATTAATACATTACAATCTCCCAAATTTCGGAATGAGTGGATGTAAGATACTTCTTCTATAGATTTGGACTCGATTGGAGCACTCTAAATGGGTCAAAGTGGGATTTTTCAAAATTTGCCCCTACCCAAAAGTTCGACCCAAATTCCGGGACATCAGAATTCGTTTTAGAGGTATGGTTCCTTCGGCAAAGTTTCTTATTTTGATCCCTAGAATACGATTTTCACTGAGCAATGGCGACTTTTTTTGCCTCCCCACAAATCGACCCGGCCTAATCGTTACGTACAACAGATGAAATTGAAGCCGCGGTAAACCTATTCACAGACGTTGTAAACAGTGCTGTTAAAGTGGCTACTCGAAAAAGCGCATTCAAAAGAGATAACTCAAATAACCCAACTGGCATCCAAGCGTTAATCAATGGAAAAAGAAGCGTAAGAAGAGAGTGGCAACAATATCGCTCCCCAGCACTGAGAAAAAAACTAAAAATTTGCAAGAAGAGATTGAAATCAGCCCTAAAATCAGCCGAGGAAAGTGATCTAAAAATATATTTGCAATCTCTGGATCCAACCCAGAAAACAGATTATAGTCTCTGGAAGGCCACAAAATATGCGAGGCCCTGTTGCGCATGAATCCCCAATTCGCCTTGAAAATGGGAATTGGGCAAAAAGCACAGAAGAGAAAGTAAATGCATTCGCAAACTACCTCGAGTCCGTTTTTACACCCAACAGTGATACATCTGAAATCAATCCGCCCGTGATAGATATAATTCCTCGCCCGGAGGAGATGGTATAACAGCGAAAATGATTAAAGAAGGAGATGGTATAACAGCGAAAATGATTAAAGAACTTCCCTTTTCAGCCTTGAAAATTGTGTTATTTTTATTCAATGCAATTCTCCGTGTAGGTTCCGCTATCTTGGAAGAGGTCTGAAATCGTGATGATACCGAAACCAGCAAAGATCCAACTCAAGTCAAATCCTATCGCCCTATAAGCTTACTATCGATCCTTTCAAAAATGTTTGAGTCCATTCTCATGAAGAAAATTACACCTCATATAATTTCTCACAATATTATACCTGACCATCAATTTGGTTTTAGAAAAAGTCATAATACTATAGAACAGGTACACCGTATCGTAACCTGCTTTTGAGAATATACTGTTCGGCGTTATTCAAATATGCGAGCTTCTGCCAATCAACACGCATAAACTGTTCTGGAGTTATTTGACTAACCGGTCTTTTCAAGTTAAATCAAATGGCAGTTTTTTTCTAGCCCTAAAAAAATAAATGCCCGTGTCCCACAGGGGAGCATTCTTGGCCCTATACTGTACGTTATTTTTACGGCAGATATGCCCATAACCAGCTTTACGCACACGTCTACTTTTGCGGACGATACTGCTTTCGTCAGTACTCACAAAAACCCTTCAGTTGCGTCCGATCAACTGCAGTCTCATGTCCGAATCCTAGAAGAATGGTTAAAAAAATGGAGAATAATGGTGAATGCCTCAAAGTGTGCTCGTGTTACTTTTACCCTGCGAAGGGATACAAGTCCTCCAATTTCTATTTTCAATTCACAGATTCCTCAAAAGGATCATGTAAAATACCTTGGAATCCATTTAGATCGGCGTTTGATGTGGTCGCGCCACATAGACTCTAAAGTAACTCAAATCAGTTTTTTATCAGCCATAGATCTGCCCTAGATCCAGAGTATAAAGTTCTTTTACACAAAACGGTATTGAAGCCAATTTGAACATATGGTATCCAGTTCTGGGGTACAGCGTGCGCCTCAAATGTATGCAAATTACAAAGAAGACAATCGAATATTTTTCGTTTAATTACAGGTGCTCCATGGTATATAAGAAACGCTAACATCCATAAGGATCTCAACATGCCAACAGTAATAGAGGAAATTGAAAAATATTGCCGTTATTACGAGGGTAAACTATTCAATCATCCAAACATCCTTGCTCGAGAACTACTAAATTTTGAAGGTCATAACCATAGAAGGAGAGGTACGCTGGACATGATTTAAATTAAAACTAATCAAAAACAAAAATGAAATGAAATTATCAATTCGTGTAAAGTCGCAATGGTTTATTCGCAATGGCAATAACCCAGAGAATAGCATTTTAGGTTAAGATTTGTCCACTTATTGTTATTTTCATTGTATAATAATGAAAGATTCAATAAAAAAATGTAATGAATTGATATAATTAACAATGTCTG
This sequence comes from Eudasyphora cyanicolor, assembly GCA_963930755.1. NCBI lineage: Eukaryota > Metazoa > Arthropoda > Insecta > Diptera > Muscidae > Eudasyphora > Eudasyphora cyanicolor. Next base: position 221,976,543 of record OZ005736.1, read on the forward strand.
TTTTGAAGGACGCAATATTCGTAGCCCTTTTCTGACCAGAATGTCAGTTCCGTAAATCTAATAGAAGTAGATACGGCATAATATATTCCATTAAATGTAGTACACATATAAAGCATCAGTCGGTATCATTCTCAACGAGTATAAGTAGTATAAACAAGAAAAAAATCTTTAAGGGAGTCTATAATGCGATAAAAACATTATGATTGTTTTCTGTCTGCATTTGGTTTCTTCTAAAATTGTTTGTGTGTCTGCCAAAAACAAGTTGTGTACCTTGTTTTTGACAGATTATTTTTCAATATAAATGCTAAAGCATCTTTCGCTGGCATTGAAAGGGGTGTATTTTCATTCTGACCAAATAACCTTCTGATTTTCTGACTGTGCGGATGGACTGTCAATGCTACAATTCAAGGCTACTGCCAATTCTAAATATTTTACTAAGAGGTCGGTATCATTATTACTGGAAAGCTCCGCAGCTAGCCAAATAATTCAGTTGTGGACGTCCAACGACCGGTTTTATATTATTCGAACATTTTTTTCGATATAGTATCTTTCCTAACTTTGTTTTTTTCTGGAATCCAATCATATGTATCTGGTGGTAGTCTACGTGATTGGTCCAAAAATGGGCGGTATCGGACCAATGGGCGTGGCTCCTCCCATATAAGCTTAATTTTGAAATTGAGATATCTTGCACAATTTGTTAGCGAGAGTGCCGGTATTTTGTGATCATGTTTCTGGTGGGAGTCTACGTAATTGGTCCAAAAAATTGACGGGATCGGATTAATGGGCGCCAATATAAGTCTGGTGGAAGCCTACGTGATTGGTCTAAAAATGAGTGGGATCAGACCAAAGGGCGTGGTCCCGCCCATATAACCCAAATTTGAGCTATCTTGCACAATTTAGTAGCGATAGTACTGTAAATCTAGGGCAATGAAGTGGACCGGGCCCAGCTAGTGATTAATAAATATGAACTCTCAATATACGAGCCCTTCTGCTAAATAATTTAAATATTGTACGGAACATTCATCCATATTCGTTTCGTTTTCCCTAATAAATATCGGAATAACGATTTAATTATACCCTCACTTTAGTTATTCGTGGGTATATATTATTTGCTACTGGCCAAAAGTGTAACACATCGAAGGAGTGATCTTAGGCCCTAAGTATGTTCGGCGGATATTAGTTTTGTTTAATTTTAGGTCGAATGAGAAATGTCCGTCCGTCTGTCTGTCTGCTGGCTGGTGCGCACGATAGCTCTCGAAAGGAGTAACCGATTGATTTCAAATTTGGTATACGGTAATATTTTTTCTATCTTCGGCTAAGTTCGAAGTTGGGCCATATTTATCCACTACTTCTGGTACCTCCCACACAAAGGGTTAACATTTACTGAAATATTGATTCTTTAATAACTTCTATACTACTCATAAAAATCTTCTAAAATTTTACACATTGTATTATTTTATAAGTCGCTATCACCTCGAGAAATGGGCGAAGTTGCCACGCACATTTTGGTACCATCCACCCAAATGATCGTTTTATATAAAAGTAACGGCTTATAACTTTAATACCACTACATACAAATACTTGAAATTGTGTACAGTGTAATGCTATTATAGTGCCAAAATCCTGTGAAAAGTGGGCGTTTTGTGCTCCTCCCACACAAAATGACCAAATCATATCAAAGTTAAATAGCTCGTAACGGTTATATACCAGAGCACATAAACGCTTATAGTTCGACACAGTGCAATATATTTAAAGAATCTACAGTTTACCGACAAATAGGTGTATTTGTTAAACCCCTTCTGATACCTCCACACATACAAGAATTGACAGATTAATTGGTGTAATGTTATATATTACATTACTCACGAAGTGAGGGTATGTCTTAGTCGGTTTATCCGACTGAAACTTGCTTAATTGTTCTATTCTACTTTTGTTGCTTTGTAAGTCAAATATTGAAAATTTCAGAATTATTCAAATAGAAAAAGCCTTAAAGCCCTAAAAACGTACTTTTCTCAGAAATCGCACATTAATTTCTTTTTACATTTTTATGTTAGACAGGGCTAAATATAATTTGTAAAGTCTTACTAGATTAAGTTAACATACACAATTTAAAGATCGGTTTAAACAATCCTGCTCTTTTCTTATATCAGCCAAATCTTTTGCAGATTTAAATATTTTAATATTTTACTCACCTATCTTCCATTTCCGTTTGTTGCATTTCTTAAACTTATTTCTTGAATTCGGAGGTAATAAATAAAACTGTAGCAAACAAAATAAATTTTCCAAAATTAAAAATATTTTTACTCACAAAAATTGAGCTTTGAAGGCTTGTGGTCGAAAGTCATAGAAAAGACTACTACAATATATTCTTTTCTTGTGTTTTGGACTGTCTACCTACTATTGTCTACTATTACAGGTGTTATCATAAAGATTTTTAGACCATATCAAAAATTTGACTTTTGGCCAAAGAAATGGGTGTTTGATTATTATATAGCTCACATATGTAGCTTTTTCTGTTCCAACGAGGCGATGTACATAGAGTACCGTATAATCAGCTGCACTCGACTTTGTCCTTTATTTACTTTCTGTCATTCAGATTGTTTTTATGCAATTACAAATTTTAAAGTTGAATCTCAAAATGCCCCACTTTGCACACGCAGTGTTGTCAATGCCTTCACAGCACATTGTTTCAAATTGCATCCAGACAAAAATAAAAATGAACCAGACAAGACATAAGCAAAAAATAAACAGAATAAACTCAGCAAAATAGAGTGCGAATTATATAAAAGATCAGCACTCAGTGTGGAAAGGCCTCTTCGAATTTATAGGGAGATTTTGTTGTAGTCTCAGTAGTGAAATGTGCAATTAATTGCATTGGATTTATTTTAAATGTGAATTAATAAATATCAAGTGCTAATGTGTGCGCTCTCACACATATTCAAATTTTCCAAAATTAGAATCAAGTGAAAACTTTGTATAAATTGACAGAATTCAGTATTATACATTCGCATCGTCATGATAATTTATTTTTGTGTAAAATGTAAAGAGGTGAATGTCGTGGTCCGGCATAAGAATTTGTCATTGTCTTCAGTTCTGGGTAATAGAAACAAAAACGAGGGAACTTTATGAAATCCTATATTAATTTAGATTATTAACTAAGATTATGATACTAGGATATGCTGTAATCACAAAAATGGACTGTATAAGTACATTGATAATTTTTCAAATCAAAAACAAAAGTGCAACAAAATAATTTTCCTTGAAAAGTTTGGAACGGTAGTGGCGATAATTTTTCAATGTATCAAATGTAGCCTTAGTGTTTTGAGCATATTCACTAAGCAAAACAAGCTATCATTTGAGATGGCAGCATTTTGTTCGATCCGCTATAAAATATATTAACGTGTTCTAGTTTACCATTGTTTAATGTAGCGAATTACTTTTTGGAACGGGTTTTATGTCCATCCGTCTGTCTGTAGATATATTCTTGTAATTCAAATTGAGTAAGCAATTACGCCCCGATCACTACGAAATTTTTCAGGAACTTCTGCTTTAGATCGAGGATTTTTTTATTTATTACATTTGTTCCATTGATGATCATACCCGACATAGATATAGCTTCCAAAAATGAATCTTCGATTTATCATACAAACGCTATAGAGCCACAATTTTGGAACCAAACTGAAATGGACACAAAGAAGTTTGTTAAGCCTAGTCCATTTACTGCCGGACAAATCGGTCCAGATTTATATATGGGGGATTTCATGTCAAGAGAGTGACCACCACAAAGCTCTTAAAATAAAAGTCCTACATTTTTGTTTAATAAAAAAGCATAGTTTTTGAGAAAAATTAACGAAAAATTGCATATTGAGCTGCTCTCATATTGAGCCAATTATTGACAGAGTATTTCCCCAAGGTGGCGATGAGGTTGCTTGGTAGCTGCCGAAATAATATCTTCGACCAACCAGTGGCCACCCTTAATACATTTCACACATTTCTTATTCTTCTTCTTCAAAGAAGTTTTGTTTTTTGTTTTATAGAAAACCAAAACAACGATCTCGAACTCGATAGTCAAAAACAGACAAACAAGTAAGAAATCTCAGTAGGGTAAACCGATTTATGAATCCACTCACTTTGAGTCCCAAAAAAATAATAGTAAATTTATTTATTTTTTTTTGTTTTAATTAAATTATTATCAATTTATATTGCATTTAATAATTTTAAAGTATGTACTGGTATTAAAGTTAAAAACTGTTTACTTCTGGTACAAAATGGTCCATTTGTGTGGGAGATACCAAAAGGGGCGTCCCAATAAAGGTCACTCCTCTCTGGACTCTAGGTACTATAAAAGCATTACACTGTACAAAATTTCAAGTATTTATATGCACTGGTATTAAAGTTATAAGCTATTAACTTTTGGTGTAAAATGGTCGATTTGTGTGGGAGGTACCAAAAGGGACGTGCCAATAAAGCCCACTTTTCTCTGGACTCCAGGTACTATAAAAGCATTACACTGTACAAAATTTCAAGTATTTGTATGCATGGGTATTAAAGTTATAAGCTGGTAAGTTTTGGTACAAAATGGTCCATTTGTGTGGGAGGTGCCAAAAGGACCGTGGCAATAATGTCAATTTTTCACTGTGTTTTGGGTAGTATTAAACCATTACACTATACAAAATTTCAATTCTTTGTATGCACTGGTTATAAAGTTATAAGCTTAAGGGAGGTACCAAAAGGGAACTTGGCAACTTCGCCCATTTTTCTCGAGGTAATAGTGACTAATAAACTAATACTATGTGTAAAATTTCAGAGGCTTCAAATAAGTAGTATAGAAATTATTAAATAATCAATATTTCACTAAATGTTAACCCTTTGTGGGGGAGGTACTAGAAGGAGTGGACCAATATGGCCCATCTTCGAACTTAAGTCAATCGGTTACTCCTTTCGAGAGTTTCTCGTGCGCACCAGCCAGCAGACAGACATACAGACGGACGGACGGGCATTGCTCATTCGACTTAAAATGACCCAAAACGGATATCCCCCGAACATACTTGGAGTCTTAGGTCACTCCTTCGATGTGTTACACTTTTGGCCGTAGCAAATTATATATACCCTCCCCTCTAAGGTGAGGGGATAAAAATAACGCACATTTTTATACTCTCACTTTATTGGAGGAGTTTATGTATCATTTGCTACGGACCAAAAGGTGTAACACATCGAAGGAGTGACCTACGACCCTAAGAATGTTTAGCGGAAATCCGTTTTTGGATATTTTAAGGCATTTGAGCAATGGCCGTCCTTCTGTACGGCTGGAGCGCACGATAACTCTCGAAAGAAGTAACGGATTGACTTCAAAATTTGTATGTGATAGTATTTTGCTCTACCTCAGGCTAAGCTCGAAGATGGGCCATATTGCTCCACTCCTTCTAGTATCTCATTCACAATGGGTTAGCATTTGTTGAAATATTATTTCTTTAATAAAATCTTCTGAAACTCCAAACATAGTATAAACAAACAAAGTTGCTGCTCCCTTTTTTGTACCTGCACACAAAAGGACAATTTTGCAACATTTATTACAGCTTATAACCTTAATACCAGTCCATACAAACATTTTAAATTTTTGACAATTTAATGGTTTTATAGTACCTATAGTCCAGTGAAAGATAGGTGTTGAAGTGTCAACAGCAGATCTTCAACACCAGCTCCCAAGATTTATTTTGATTAACGTTGAACAACATCGCCACCTATCGACACCGATTAAAACTGAAAACTCAGTGATGGTAACGCCGTCGCTGTGACATTTTTTGGTAATCAGTTTTCAACCCACCCGCTTATAGCACATTGCCAAACCGCATACGACTCACGGCCAAAATAAAATAAATAAATTAAATAAAAAATAAATAAACCTTTATTCCTTTTTTTAAGCCTTCCTTGCGTGGACTTAAACATGGTTAAATATGTTCGCGTTCTATTTATACTCTATTTATCGATACCTTCATTCCAAAGTGTGCTCAGTCGAAACAGTCCCCGTCGCTACACCATTGTTTCAACACGTTAAACAAGGCTTCAAGAGCCAGCGACGGACGACAAAAGACAGTGACACTCTCCTCTAATCCGCCTAGTCTCCGTCCCTATACCATTGTTTTATTACGTGAAGCAAGGCTTCACGAGCCAGTGACGGACGATAAGACACCATACAATAATCTTTAAATAAGCAGCAGCCGAAGTCTGTATACGGGTAAATGCAGCGGCCACAACAACTATGGCCACGTCACTACAAGCAGTAAACAACATCGGTATCAAACAACAACAAACTGTCGAATCATTTAGCATGACATTGCACTTGTGCAAGGGGCGGTATGTTGAAGTGTTAACAGCTGATTTTCAACACCAGTGCCCCAAGATATTTTGATTCGCGTTGAACAACATCGACACCGATTAAAACTGAAATCTCAGTGATGGTAACGCCGTCGCTGTGACATTTTTTGGTAATCAGTTCTCAACTCAACCGCTTATGGCACACTGGCAAACCGCATATGGCTCATGGCAATAGGGGCTTGACAATAACGCCACTTTTTGCAGTGGACTATAGGTACTATAACACTGCATAAAATTGCAAGTGTTTATATGCGCTGAAATCGATGTTACAAGTCCTTAACTTTTTGTGAAAAATGGTCCATTTGTATTGGAGGTACAAAGTGGGACAGTGCAATAACGCAAATTTTCCACGGGGCTGTCAGCATTGTAAAAGCATTACACTGCAAACAATTTCAAGTCTTTGTAATTGCTAGAGTCTTTGTAATTGCTAGAGTCAAAGTCATAACGCGTTAACTTTTTGTGCAAAATTGTCCATTTTCTTGGGAGGTACCCAAAGCGGCGTACACTCCTCCGTTCCCATACTAGAATTGGACAAAATTAGAAGGAATTGTCAGAATATAATGAAACTTCATTTCTAAATGAATTGTGATGTGCTGAATTCAAAAAAGGTTATCGGTTTTTACATAACATTTACGGGTTTCTTGTAAACTCAATCTGTTTAGTTGTCTTTCTACTGAATCAATGACTTTATCATCTAGGTCTTGTTGCTTACAGAACAATTCTCTGAAAAATTCACCATGTATTTTCAAATTTTAACAATAACAACAACAAAAAATTTTATTTAAAAAATATTTTTTCTTTCTAACATTCATCTTTTTCAGATCACACAGTGCGACAAAATAATACAAAATGATACTATTTTTCCTGTAGGTCTTGTCGAGTAAAACAAGAATCTTTTTTTGGGATTGCCCGGACACCCCCAAAATCCGGATTTACGGGCAAAAACCCGATTTCTTGCCTTTTTTCACTTGAACTCCTCTAACTTTGTTAGTTATTAACCGATTTTCAATCCCTAAAAGAACTTGGAAAGCAGAGAATTAGACCTTTCGAACGATGTATATTCTGTTTATTTGAAGCTGTAAGAGTATAGGTTTATTTTTCCTTCAAACACATTTTTTTAATTTTTGTCCGTAATTTTCTAGTTTAGGCAATGTTTTCACCAAATTTATTGTGAGATAACCGTAAGATTATTTAACTTACATATATAGCATATTTTACAAGGAAAAAAATGCAACCAGTCTCTTAAAAATTCGTTTGCAATCGACTGAGTTATTAAAGTTTCATTAAAACTAAATGTGTACATAAATACTAGTTTTGTATATTATTTGAATCCTCTGAAATTCTACACATAGTATTAGTAATATGTACCAGTAGTTATTAAATGCAATTTAAATTGATAATAATTTAATTAAAACAAAAAAATAAATAAATTTACTAATATTTTTTGAGACTCAAGGTGATTCATTATTCGGTTTACCCGACTTAACTTTCTTACTTGTTTTCCTTACAAAATATACTATATATGTAAACGAATCAATCCGATGTTGATTTTGAATAAAGAACACAAATTATTTAGGAAATTATTGTCATTTCTTTTTATTATGTTAATATTGGTATGGTTCAATTATGTATGGAACAAAATATCGGCCCAATTGCCGCGGCGGCACACCTCCATCCGATGGTCCAAATTTTCGATAACGCTGAGGCATAATTGAGGTTCTATGCCGTTAATGTGCCGAATGATCTTATCCTTTAGCTCTTGAATTGTTGCTAGCTTATCGACGTATACCTTTTCTTTTAAATAACCCCAATGAAAGGAATCCAACGGTGTCAAATCACATGATCTTGGCGGCCAATTGACATCGCCACGACGTGAGATAACACGGCCATTGAATTTGTTGCTCCAAATTGTTTCGTTAGCAGTGTGGCAAGTGTCCGTCCTGTTGAAACCACATATAGTCCACATCCATATCCTCCAATTCGGGCCATAAAAAGTAACTGCCTGACCGGCCTTATTTTGAAGAAGTATGGCCCGATGACGTCGCCAGCCCATAAGCCGCACCAAACGAACTGGGCGAGGATGCACAGGTGTTTTCACATCTCCTACAGACCCAGTTTGCTGAAATTTGCTCACAATTCTCCCGATTGTGGACACATTTGGTCGAATATGCTGATCAAAAAAAACATCACGAAGTGCACGAAATGCATTTTGATTTGAACGCCCATTTTCGTAAAAGGCTTAAAAAACTTTAACGCGTTGCTCGATTGTGTATCTTTCCATGGTTGAGAAATGCCAAATGAAATGCTCAAACAAATTTGACGTTTAGGTTCACATGGTTCACATTCAACATCGGCCCTTGCAATTTAACCACCCTTACTTGGAATACTAACTCAGACATCTGAAATGATTGATTTAAACAAAAATTAATGCTGCATATGGTATTGTAACTGGGAGGTACAATTCGAAACATAGGAAAAATTTAAACTGAAATTATAAAAAGTCAGCAAAAGTTTTGAGAATCTTTTTTACATAAAATATATTTGGATAAATTCCTAAACAATAATTTTATTTGTATTTAAACACATATTTTATTTGAAAAATTTAGTTTGCAAATATATTTTGTTTTAATATATATTCATATATACGATCCAAATATATTTTATTAATTTTCACATAAAATTTATTTGCTCATAAATATACAATATTTAAAACCAGTAAGGAAAGGCAGAAAGTCGGGCGGGGCCAACTATATAATACCCTACACCTCCATAACAATGCGATAAGGGTCATTGCGATAATAATTTGGAATAATTGGTAAATAGGTAGGAACATATTATCTAATTCTAAACCGATAATCGCGAAATTTAGCAATATTCGTTCCTAAATTGGGAAACATCTTTCTTGAAAATTTAAATGATCGGAAGTAAAGTACAACTTATATAGCGCTTGGACACCAAATCAGGAGGAACATATATATGGAGGTTATATTTAAATCTGAACCGATTTCCCTGAATACTCATTCATGTAAACAGACCTCTTTCTGTCGAATTTCGTTCTGATCAGATATAAAATACAGATTCTGATCGGATATAAAATAACATTTTTACAGGGCTTACATGTCAAATCGGGGTAGCATATATATGGGGGCTATATCTAAATCTGAACCGATTTCTTCCAAATTTAAAAGTGTTCATTCATGTAATATGAAACCTTTTTCTGCCGAATTTCATACTGATTGATATAAAATGCAGTTTTTACAGCGCTTACATATCAAATCGGGGGTAACATATATATAAGGGCTATATCTAAATCTGAACTGATTTTCTCCAAATTAGGCAGTATTCCTTCACGTAATAAGAGACCTCTTTCTGCCGAATTTCGCACTGATCGGATATAAAATACAGTTTCTACAGCGCTTACATGTCAAATCGGGGGTTACATATATATGGGGGCTATATCTAAATCTGAACCGATTTGCTCCGAATTTAGCAGTATTCCTTCATGTAATAAGAAACCTCTTTCTGCCGAATTTCTTACTAATCGCATATAAAATAAAGTTTTTACAGCGCTTACATGTCAAATCGGGGCTAACATATATATGGGGGCTATATCTAAACCTGAACTGATTGTCTCCGAATTTAGCAGTATCTCCTCATGTAATAAGAAACCTCTTTCTACCGAATTTCATACTGATCGGATATAAAATAAAGTTTTTACAGCGCTTACATGTCAAATCGGGGGTATCATATATATGGGGGCTATATCTAAATCTGAACCGATTTTAACCAAATTCAATAGGGATCGTCCTTGGGCCAAACAAATGATATGTGTAAAGTTTCGTCGAGATCGGACCATAATTGCGACCTGTACTTTGATTACAAGAATACATGCACAGACGGACAGACGGACAGACGAACAGACAGACGGACAGACAGACGGACAGACAGACGGACAGACAGACAGACGGACATAGCTAAATCAACTCAGAAAGTGATTCTAAGTCGACCGGTATAATAAACGATGGGTCTATTTCTTCTCCTTTTGGGTGTTACAAACAAATGCACAAAGTTATAATACCCTGTACCACAGTGTGGTGTAGGGTATAAAAATTGTGTTTCATATATATTTCCTTTCGATTCAAACATATCAAGAAAGCCGATTTGCCCCGTGTGTTAGTTTTTAGAAATCTACCCATATACTCATTAAATATATCGATACCTTTAACAGCATACGACTCACGGCCAAAATAAAATAAATAAATTAAATAAAAAATAAATAAACCTTTATTCCTTTTTTTAAGCCTTCCTTGCGTGGACTTAAACATGGTTAAATATGTTCGCGTTCTATTTATACTCTATTTATCGATACCTTCATTCCAAAGTGTGCTCAGTCGAAACAGTCCCCGTCGCTACACCATTGTTTCAACACGTTAAACAAGGCTTCAAGAGCCAGCGACGGACGACAAAAGACAGTGACACTCTCCTCTAATCCGCCTAGTCTCCGTCCCTATACCATTGTTTTATTACGTGAAGCAAGGCTTCACGAGCCAGTGACGGACGATAAGACACCATACAATAATCTTTAAATAAGCAGCAGCCGAAGTCTGTATACGGGTAAATGCAGCGGCCACAACAACTATGGCCACGTCACTACAAGCAGTAAACAACATCGGTATCAAACAACAACAAACTGTCGAATCATTTAGCATGACATTGCACTTGTGCAAGGGGCGGTATGTTGAAGTGTTAACAGCTGATTTTCAACACCAGTGCCCCAAGATATTTTGATTCGCGTTGAACAACATCGACACCGATTAAAACTGAAATCTCAGTGATGGTAACGCCGTCGCTGTGACATTTTTTGGTAATCAGTTCTCAACTCAACCGCTTATGGCACACTGGCAAACCGCATATGGCTCATGGCAATAGGGGCTTGACAATAACGCCACTTTTTGCAGTGGACTATAGGTACTATAACACTGCATAAAATTGCAAGTGTTTATATGCGCTGAAATCGATGTTACAAGTCCTTAACTTTTTGTGAAAAATGGTCCATTTGTATTGGAGGTACAAAGTGGGACAGTGCAATAACGCAAATTTTCCACGGGGCTGTCAGCATTGTAAAAGCATTACACTGCAAACAATTTCAAGTCTTTGTAATTGCTAGAGTCTTTGTAATTGCTAGAGTCAAAGTCATAACGCGTTAACTTTTTGTGCAAAATTGTCCATTTTCTTGGGAGGTACCCAAAGCGGCGTACACTCCTCCGTTCCCATACTAGAATTGGACAAAATTAGAAGGAATTGTCAGAATATAATGAAACTTCATTTCTAAATGAATTGTGATGTGCTGAATTCAAAAAAGGTTATCGGTTTTTACATAACATTTACGGGTTTCTTGTAAACTCAATCTGTTTAGTTGTCTTTCTACTGAATCAATGACTTTATCATCTAGGTCTTGTTGCTTACAGAACAATTCTCTGAAAAATTCACCATGTATTTTCAAATTTTAACAATAACAACAACAAAAAATTTTATTTAAAAAATATTTTTTCTTTCTAACATTCATCTTTTTCAGATCACACAGTGCGACAAAATAATACAAAATGATACTATTTTTCCTGTAGGTCTTGTCGAGTAAAACAAGAATCTTTTTTTGGGATTGCCCGGACACCCCCAAAATCCGGATTTACGGGCAAAAACCCGATTTCTTGCCTTTTTTCACTTGAACTCCTCTAACTTTGTTAGGTCTCTTATTCCTTCACGTAATAAGAGACCTCTTTCTGCCGAATTTCGCACTGATCGGATATAAAATACAGTTTCTACAGCGCTTACATGTCAAATCGGGGGTTACATATATATGGGGGCTATATCTAAATCTGAACCGATTTGCTCCGAATTTAGCAGTATTCCTTCATGTAATAAGAAACCTCTTTCTGCCGAATTTCTTACTAATCGCATATAAAATAAAGTTTTTACAGCGCTTACATGTCAAATCGGGGCTAACATATATATGGGGGCTATATCTAAACCTGAACTGATTGTCTCCGAATTTAGCAGTATCTCCTCATGTAATAAGAAACCTCTTTCTACCGAATTTCATACTGATCGGATATAAAATAAAGTTTTTACAGCGCTTACATGTCAAATCGGGGGTATCATATATATGGGGGCTATATCTAAATCTGAACCGATTTTAACCAAATTCAATAGGGATCGTCCTTGGGCCAAACAAATGATATGTGTAAAGTTTCGTCGAGATCGGACCATAATTGCGACCTGTACTTTGATTACAAGAATACATGCACAGACGGACAGACGGACAGACGGACAGACGGACAGACAGACGGACAGACAGACAGACGGACATAGCTAAATCAACTCAGAAAGTGATTCTAAGTCGACCGGTATAATAAACGATGGGTCTATTTCTTCTCCTTTTGGGTGTTACAAACAAATGCACAAAGTTATAATACCCTGTACCACAGTGTGGTGTAGGGTATAAAAATTGTGTTTCATATATATTTCCTTTCGATTCAAACATATCAAGAAAGCCGATTTGCCCCGTGTGTTAGTTTTTAGAAATCTACCCATATACTCATTAAATATATCGATACCTTTATTCGTAACAATGCTTAGTGCAAAAAGGTAGTTTTTCAGGAGAGATGATCAAAGTTTGATGATTTTTTTTAAATTTGTGTGGAATTCCTCTATAATGAAAATCGAATGACCTGTACTGTTTTGTGAATAACGTTTGATTGGGTTGACGGAAAAACACCACATTTTCACTGAATATAATTTGGAATATTTAGAAATTAAAATAGCAAAAAAATAGCAATTAGAATGGTGGTATCGAAATGTCTGTACATTTTTGCATCTAAGGTTTATAAATACACATTTTCAATTAACTTCTCATGAATTATGAAAGTTAATCTTTTGAGATATAGAACATCTTTATGTGTGCTTATTCGGCTATGACAAAGTGGTGGAGTCACACCTTAGACCTTTCGTACTGGTTATAAATTGTGATTGTTAAAAATTGTAGAACATATTTTTATCTTTTTCCAATTTTCCTAGTTACCCCTCACCATATAAAACCTGATTCGTTTGCTGTTGTGCGTGCTAGGTGTCCTTGTTGCCGACGTTAATATCAACCACATTCAAATGAAGACAATGCTCCCGCTTTCCTTATTGTGCGATTTCAAAGTAACGACAATAAAAGCTTCGACATAAGCGTCGAGGTAAAAAAAATGTTTAGCTGGTCTGGGCACGGATGGAAGGTTGGAAGAGTGAGTAGTATCACTTTCCTTAACTTTGGCCTTACCTTCGTATTCCGTTCGCATTCAGTCATTCATCCTTTCATTCATTGTACACTTTTCCCACATCCACACCTCCTCAAGCAGAATCATCGTCATCAGGGTTCTCATCTTTCCACGCAACATAAAACCCACAAAAGGTTAAAATGAAATTCCCTGACCTGTGTTTTGAGTATGTGACTCCCTTTCAGAGTATGTGTATGCGTATGTGAGTGAAAGGTTGGTTTGAGTGTAAGGATATCTCCATGTTCAGATATATGTGTGTGCGGGAGTGTGTGTGTTCATGGGGATCCGTTAGTTCGCACATAAGGAGGCAGTGCATGGAGCTGCCTTTCACTCCGTTCGTCTCGCGCTCCGCCAAATGCTAACACAACTCCGTAACAACTTCGAACCATTGACACATCGGTGTAACACGCCAAACCAAAAAGCAAACCCAATCTGTTCGTCTGTCTGTCCGTCCTCCCATTCATAAGCGTTCGTAGTGCTCCCCATTATCTCCTGGGTTGAATGAAAACCATAAAGGTCTCCCTTAATATGGGTTTATATTTTCCATTGAAAGTCATTGGCTAGAAAAGATGTCTTATCTCTTTATTGTACGACCGTAAGTATTTTGCTTTAAAGACATTTTAAATGGTATTCCGAAAGAAAAGCGAATTCTGGTAAAGTGCGCGTAACGTAACCGACGTTTAAGTGTTCCTATATTAATGGCTCATATTTTCTTGTTGGCCAATAAATGTTTATGACTGATGCATTATATTAAGGGAACGTATGCTGGTTTTGTAACACCAACACTCTCTTAACTTCCATATATCTCTCTTTAATCGAAACTTATTCAGCATCAAACAGCTTTTATTAAAAGCTGTGTACAACTTAAAAATGAAAAGGAAGCTTTCATTGGTAAATTTAGTTTATGTCTTGGCTAAAAGTCTTGTTTCAGTTCAAAGCCACTCAGAGAACTAGAGCTGTAAAATAAAGAATTATGGCTATTGTTATTATCCCCTCACCGCAGAGAGGAGGATATATATCATTTGCTACGAACCAAAAGTGTAACACATCGAAGGAGTGACCTAAGACCCTAAGTGTGTTCGGCGGAAATTCGTTTTGGGTCATTTGAAGTCATTTGACAAATGTCCGTCCGTCTCTCTTTCTGTGTGTCTTTAGTCTGTCTGCTAGCTGGTGCGCACGATAACTCTCGAAAGGATTAACCGATTGACTTCAAATTTGGTATGCAATAATATTTTTCTTTATCTCCGTCTATGTCTTTTATAAACAAATAAATAAATAAATAAAATATGAATAGTTAGTACCTCCCACACAAAAGGACCATTTTGCACCAAAAGTTAACTGCTTATAGCTTTAATATCAGTTCATAAAAATACTTTAAATTTTATACAATGTAATCTTTTTATAGTACGTACAGTCCGGAGAAATGTTGCCACCATTTTGTACCAAAAGTTAACAGCTTTTAACTATAATACCTCTTAAAATTTTGTTCAAAGTAATGCTTTTATAGTAATCCAGAGAAATGTGGGCGTTATTAGCACGCCTCTTTTGGCACTTTTCACAGAAATGGACTATTGTGAACCAACAATTAGCAGCTTATATCTTTAATGCCAGTACATTAAAGATATCAAAAGCAATTTAAATTGACAATAATTTAATTAAAATAAAAAAATAAATTTACGAATATTTTTTTGGGATTCATGGTGAGGGGATTCACAAGTCGGTTTACCCGACTGAACTTTCTTACTTGTTTATTTTAGGTTTCAGTCTTAATTTAAACGTCATTTAAGCAGCAATGATTTGAAGGTCTGATAAATGTAACTTGCAACATATGTATATCAAGCAAACTTTATTGGAGGAGGGTAATTTGATAGAGGACGAAAGGGTAAAACATCGAAGGGGGTGACCTATGACCCAAGTATGTTCGGTGGAAAGCCGTTGTAGGATATTTTAAGTCATTTTCGCAATGTCCCTCCGTCTGTCTGGCTGGAGCGCCCGATAACTCTCGCATATGCGAACGCGAATTATTCGCATCTATTTAACATTAGCTTTCGCATTCGCAAAAACCATCTTCGGATTATTCGCATTCGCTTTCGCAAAAATATATTTCAGTATTCGCTTCCATTTGTTAAAAGTGTCAAATCTCCGTATTTCCTTCACACAATTTCAAGATATTAATACCGATGAAAACCTCTGCCACTTTTCTTCAAAACAATTGAAAAAATATGTTTGTCCTTGTGGCAACAGGAGGTAAAAATATGGAAAACATTCTTAATACTTGAATATCCTGGAAAAGTATCGGTTCAACTCTTTAAATTTGCTGGTACTAAAAGGTCAAACTATTATTCGCATTCGCTTTCGCAAAAATGCATATTTTACTATTCGCTTTCGCACGAAATATATTTCAATATTCGCTTTCGCATTCGCTTTCGCTAAAGTCACTTTCGTTACATCCCTAGTCCACTCCATCTAGTACGTCTCCCACAAAGGCTTAAAATTAAAAAAAAAAATTTTTTCTTTAATAACGTCTATACTACTTATCCGAAGCTTCAGTAATTCCACACATAGTAATTTATTATCTATCGCTATCACCTTGAGAAAAAGGGACCGCCCTCCCACACAAAATAGACAAATCATACCAAAATCTAATGACTTATTATTATGTTAATACCAAGAATATAAACACTTTCAGTTGATTGATTCATTCGAACACAACATTCCCATAACTTCAGCAGCAATCACCTAATTTTTTCATAGTATGTATTTTAGACAACATTTTCAATGACTATAGATTGACAAAGAATGAAAAAAATGTTCAACGTTCTGGCATCTTCCACCCGAACCATATTACATTACTCACAAAGTGAGGGTATGCGTCGGTTTACTCGACATATCAGCAACAAGTATGGAAACCCAATGTGCAAAGGGGCATTGAAATAATAATTTGGTATAATTGGTTTTTTATCTATTAACAAAGCTCCACAGCCACATCAAGACTTATTCCAAGGTTGAGATCTCTAAAAAGGAGTGCTCTAAACGTGACATAAATAATGATAAAACTTCCTTCTACATCATTTCATAATGATGGAACATAAATTTCGGCTGCTTTGGCGCTTGGATTGCAAATTGAATAAATAATAACTAAATCTAAGCCGATTTTCCACGAATTGGGCAGAGTTCAAGAAACATCTCTGTACGAATTTTCATAATAACGGGATGTAAAATACGGCTTATATAGCGCATATATTGGTGATATATCTAAATCCTGATAAATTTCAAAACGATTGAATGTAAGAACTGATTTTGTAGGGCTAAAAGTCCAAATAGAGAGTAATATATGTATGGGGGCTATATCTAAATCTGAACAGATTTTCCTCAAATTTAGTTTTGTCTCTAAGTGTATCAAGCGACATTACTCTCTGCCAATTTGTATACAGCTCGGTTAAAAAGTGTCGCTTATACAGAGCATATATTACCAATCAGAGATACATATATGTATATGGAAGCTATATGTAAATCTGAACCGATTTTAACCAATTTCTATAGGGATCGTCCTGGGTTAAAAAAGTTTCAAAGTTTCACACCGTAATTCCGACTTGTGCTTTGAATACAAGAATACATTCACAGACAGACGGACAAAACGAAATTTACTTAGAAAGTGATTCTAAAGCTAAGTACACACGATTTGCAGATCGGATAATATTGCCAGAAAAATGGCGGAAAAAAGCAACCCTGTGAAATTACAACCTTGTGAACATACAATTTTTGTTTTTCAACATTAGCAGAAAAGTCATTGCGAGATAATTTGCAGATTGTTAGATGTGCGAATTTTATGCATGTGACAACGGCGCCATTGCCAGAAAACCATTTTATTGGCAACACTGTTTTTAAAATATTTTTATTGGCAATCCTGCATATAAAAATTTACAAAATATATTGTAAATATATGTAATTGTTAGGTTTTTTGCAATCGCCTGAACTGTCAATTCACCTTTGCCTAACAATCTGTCATTGTCCGTACATTTTTAGCACTTTAACAGGGTTGATAACGTTGTCCGATCTGGCAATCGTGTATACATAGCTTAAGTCAATGGGTATATTTCTTTTCTTTTTAGTTGTTACAAGCAGATGCCCAAAGTTGTAATACGCTGTAACACAGTGTGGTGTAGGGTATAAACTTACTTTTCATACCCGACACCACACTGTGATACAGGGTATTATGACTTTATGCACTCGGATCATACTGGTTTAGATTTTATAGGGTGCCAAGCATGGCCAATTATAAGCGTTTATGTGCACTGGCATATTAACGTTAACCATTTTGTGTGGGAGGTACAAAAAGGGGCGTGGTGATAACGCCAATTTGTTTACATGGCTGCATGTACTTTAAAATCGTACACTGTGCAAAATTTTTTGTATTTTCGTGCATTGGTACTAACGCTGCAATCAGCTTACTTTTTGTACAATATGGTACCTTTGTGCGGGAGGTACCAAAAAGGTGGAATTTCAGACGATTCGAATAAGTAGTATAGAACTTATTAAATAATCAATATTTAACTAAATGTTAACTCTTTGTGGGGGAGGTACTAGAAGGAATGGACCAATATGGCCTAAAAAATAACGCATACCAAATTTGAAGTCAATCGGTTACTCCTTTCGAGACTTATAGTGCGCACCAGCCAGCAGACAGACAGACGAACGGACGGACATTGCTCATTCGAATTTAAATGGCCTAAAACGAATGTATATATTATATCACCTCCCCCACAAAAGATTAATATTTAGTGAATCATTGATTATTTAATTACTTCTATGCTACTTATTTGAATCCTCTGGAATTCTACACATAGTATAAGTTTATTAGTTTATTATTACCTCGAGAAAAATCGTCCTTTTTGGTACCTCCCACATAAATGGACCATTTTGAACCAAAAGTTACATCTTTACAGCATTAATATCACTTCGTGAAAATACATGAAATTGTGTACAGTGTAATTTGTTTATAGTACCTAGTCCAGTAAAAATTGCGCGTAATTGGCACGACCATTTTGGTACCTCCCACACAAATGTACTATTTTGTACCAAAAGTTAACAGCGTATAACTTGAATGCCAGGGCATACAACGACTTGAAATTTTGTACAGTGTAATGGTTCTATAGTACATACAAGTTATAGCCATGCCCCTTTCGGTACCTCCCACACGAGGTGCCATTTTGTACGAATAGTTTACAGCTTATTACTAGCGCCTACAAATACTTAAAATTTTGTACAGTGTAATGTTTTTATAGTACCTACAGTCTGTCGAAAAATGGGCGTTAGTATCGCGCCCCTTTTGGTACCTCCCACTCAAACGTACCATTTAGTACAAAAAGTTAACAGCTTATATCGTGAATATCTATACATATATATACTCAAAATTTTTGCACAGTGTAAAGTTTTTACAATTCCTTCAGTCCTGTTAAAAATGGTAGTTATAACCACACCCGTTTTGGTATCTCCCATACAAATTTTCTCTGTCTTCGATGATGGGCCATATTTGACCACTCCTTCTAGTAACTCCCTCACAAAAGGTTAACATTTAGTGAAATATTGGTTCTTTAATAACTTCTACACTACTTACTCGAATCTTCTGAAATTTCACATATAGTATTAGTATCAAACACAATTGGACCATTTTGCACCAAAAGTTAACAGCTTATAACCAAAAGTTAACAAATTTTAACGTTAATACCAGTGCATATAAATACTTGAAATTTTGTAGAGTGTAATGCTTTTATAGTACCTAGAGTCCAGAGAAAAGTGACACAAATGGATTATTTTGTACCAAAAGTAAACAGCTTTTAACTTTAATACCAGTACATACTTTAATGTTATTAAATGCAATTTAAATTGGTAATAATTTATTTAAAACAAAAAATAAATTTACTAATATTATTTAGTCAGAATTTATTTTTGGTTTGAGACCATATGTTACAGCTACTTTATGTCTATTGCAAAAAAGTAATAGAAGCAAATACAAAAATTGGTATAGAGTTTTAATTGCTTGGTAGAATTGACTGCAGTTTCGATAGACACCACTCTATCATCTTCAGAATTCAGTTGCAATAGTGTATGTCTTTAACTTAAATCAGCTGAAATACTTATGGAAGCAGTAAATTGAATTTAACAAGAACTGCTAACCAAACCCGTATTTTGCCGAACTAAGTCAACATACTAAAACTCTCATACCAATACATTTTTGTTTTTTGCGAACCACGAAAACAAATGTAGTTTTGTCAACGGCTAATGCCGACGTCATCGTATTTATTGTTGGTCTGTGCTTTTGTTATTCAGTCAGAATTTGTTTTTGGTTTGAGACCATATGTTCCAGTTACTTTATGTCTATTGCAACAAAGTTGACTTAGTTCGGCAAAATACGGGTTTGGTTAGCAGTTCCTGTTAAATTCAATTTACTGCTTCCATAAGTATTTCAGCTGATTTAAGTTAAAGACATACACTATTGCTACTGAATTCTGAAGATGATAGAGTGGTGTCTATCGAAACTGCAGTCAATTCTACCAAGCAATTAAAACTCTCTACCAATTTTTGTATTTGTTTCTATTACTTTTTTGCAATAGACATAAAGTAACTGGAACATATGGTCTCAAACCAAAAATAAATTCTGTGTGAATAACAAAAGCACAGACCAACAATAAATAACAACAACACTAATATTTTTGGGACTTAAGGTGAGGGGATTCAGTAGTCGGTTTACCCGACTGAACTATTTTAAAAAAATTACGTCCTGAATAGCAGCAATTCAAATTCACTTGCCACGTGCATTTTAATAAATATTAGAGAAGGTATTTTTTGGAACATTATGTAAAGTACAGGGTGGTCCATATATTTTTACGATTGAGCAACATTGGGAAATAAAGCAACATTTGAAAATATAGCAACTTATAAACTATTACCATGTGTGGAATTTCAGAAGATTCAAGTAAGTAGTATAGAAGTTATTAAAGAATCAATATTTCACTAAATGTTAAACCTTTGTGGGTGAGATACTAGAAGAAGTCGACCAATATGACCCATCTTCGAACTTAGCCGGAGATAGAGAAAAAATAATACCACATAACAAAGTTGAAGTCGTTCGGTGAAGCCTTTCGTGAGTTATCGTGCGCACCAGCCAGCAGGCAGACAGACAGACGGACGGACATTGCCCAAATGACTTAAAATTACCCAAAACGGATTTCCGTCAAATATACTTTTGGTCTTAGGTTTCTCCTTCGATGTGTTACACTTTGGGCACGTAGCAAATGATATATACCGTCCTCTCTAAGGTGAGGGGATAAGAACGATTTTTGTTAATTCCACTAGTTTACAAAATTCAACATTCAAATTTGGTATTTGTAATATTTGTCTCCATTTCAGGATAAGTTCGAAGATGGGCCGTATTGGTCCACTCCTTTTAGTAAAGGGTTTTTCAACAGGGACGGTACAAAAGTAGACCGACAGGGACAGCAAACGACGCCATATTTTTTGCCGCTCTTTTGACATTTCTCTTCAGTAAGGTGTGCCATTTCATGATGGAAAGATATACGAGCCAACAACGAGTCGAAATTATTAAAATGTTCTACCGAAATTCGGAGTCAGGGGCCTCAACGTTAAGAGCGTGAAAAGTCGGAAAATCATCTTTAGCGATGAGGCTCATTTCTGGCTGAATGGCTTCGTCAATAAACAAAATATGCGTTATTGGTAAGACAGCAATCCACACGTACTCCATGAGTCATCATTGCATCCCGAAAAAACTACGGTTTGGTGCGGTTTATGGGCCGGCAGCGTCCGTGGTGATCAAGACCGGCACGTTACTGTGAATGGGAATCGCTACCGTTCAATGATTACCGAATATTTTTGGCCCCAATTGGATGATATGGACTTGGAAGACATGTGGTTCCAACAGGACGGCGCCACAAGCCACACAGCGAATGCCACAATCAATTTATTGGAAAACAACGTGTTATCTCACGAAATGGTCCAGTCGATTGGCCGCCTCGGTCGTGCGATTTGACGCCGTTATACTATTTCCTGTGGGGCTACGTCAAGTCTATGGTCTATGCCAACAAGCCAGCGACGATTGATGAACTTCGTACGAATATCGAACGTAAAATTGCAGCAGTATCGGCCGATTTATGCTTGAAAACCGTCGAAAATTGGGTTCAGCGTCTGGACTTCTGCAAGCGTGCCGGTGGTGGCCATGCAAAAGAAATCTAGTTCCATACATAATGGCATCGAACGTACTTTCACAGGAATAAAGAATTTCATTGATATCCAAAACCGTTTTTGTTTTATTTAAAAAAACTTTTGTAGCGCTCTATTTGCCAAACCCGATACCTCCCCCACAGAAGTTACAAACTTTATAGTTATAAATGCACTTTAAATTGATAATGGTTTAATTAAAACTGAAGCATGCTAACGAAGAAAACAATAGCTATTTGCAAAAATTCTATAAAAAAAATATTCATATTGTAAAAGTATGGGTAATTAAAAAATGCATTGTGTTTTATTTTGACCATTTTGTTTGGGAGGTACCAAAAAGGGTGTGACAATAATGTCCATTTTTATACCTTCACTTCAGTGATACGAGGGTATTTATCATTTGCTACGGGCCAAAAGTGTAACACATAGAAGGAGTGACATAAGACCCTGAGTATGTTCGGCGGATATCTGTTTTATGTCGTTTTATGTCGAATGAGCAGTGTCCGTCCGTCCGACTGTCTGTCTGCTGGCTGGTGCGCACGATAACTCTCGAACGGAGTAACCGATTGAAAAAAGTATCTCTACTTTAATCACCCGTTATAACATTACACTAATTAATCTGTCAACTTGTTGTCAAAACGTTGTAAACGTTGTTCAGGCGAAAGTCTTTCCATGATGAAATGCCAAACAATACTTAAAACAAGTAAGAAAGTTTCAGTCGGGTAAACCGACTAAGGTATACCCTCACTTTGTGAGTAATGTAATATATAACATTACACCAATAAATCTGTCAATTTGTGTGGGAGGTACCAGAAGGGGTTTTCCAAATACACATATTTTTCGGTAAACAGTACATTCTTAAATAAATTGCATTGTGCTGAACTATAAGCGTTTGTGTGCACTGGTATATTAAAGTTACGAGCTATGTAATTTTGGTATGATTTGGTCATTTTGTGTGGGAGGTACAAAAAGGGGCGGGGTGATAACGCCCACCTTTTACAGGACTATAGGCACTACAACAGCATTACACTGTACAAAATTTAAAGTATTTGTATGCACTTGTATTAAAGTTACAAGCCGTTTACTTTGGTACGAAACGGGCCATTTGTGTGGGCGGTACCAAAAGGGGCTGTACAATGATGCCCATTTTTTTTACCGGGCTATAGGCGCTACAAAAACATTATACTGTAGAGAATTTCAAGCATTTTTATGTACTTGTATTAAAGTTATAAGCAGTTAAATTTTGATGCAAAATGGTCCATTTGTGTGGGAGGTACCAAAAGGGGCATGCCAACTTCACCCATTTTTCTCGAGTTAATAGCGACTAATATACTAATATTATGTGCAGAATTTCAAAAGATTCGAATAAGTAGTATAGAAGTTATTAAAGAATCAATATTTCACTAAATTTTAACCCTTTGTGTGGGAGGTACCAGAAGGAGTAGACCAATATGGCCCATCTTCGAACTCATCCGGAGATAGATCAAAATATTACCACATACCAAATTTGAAATCAATCGGTTACTCCTTTCGAGAGTTATCGTGCGCACCAGCCAGCAGACACACAGACAGACAGACAGACAGACAGACAGACAGACAGACAGACGGACGGACATTGCTCATTCGACTTAAAATGACCCAAAACGGATTTCCTCCGAACATACTTAGGGTCTTAGATCACTCCTTCGATGTGTTACACTTTTTTCCGTAGCAAATGATATATACCCTCGTCACACTAAAGTGAGGGTATAAAAATAGCACGCGTATAAAATTTAATTTAAGCAGCGTACCAAATTAAAGTCAATCGGTTACTCCTTTCGAGAGTTATCGTGCGCACCAGCTGACAGACGGACGGACATTACTCAAATGACTTAAATTTGGCAAAAATCATGAACGGTAAAAATCATTTGAAGGTCTAAATTTCGATCGGTGTGTCCAATTTACAGTTCCTTGATACAGTAAATTCTTTGTCATGATCAGTTCATATTTGCTAAGATTACTCTGATCACAACAATGTCTGTGCATATATGACTAAATCGATTACAAGTAAAAAGGTACATCTCGTCTCTCTTCAAGCGTTACAAACAAATGCACATAGTCACAAAATTTTGTTGGAGATAAAAATATAAAATTTTCGACGTCGACAATCTCTGGCCCTGACGGTCGATATTATTCAATTCAACTTATTATGGCATTCTTACGTATTCCGGCATTAGCGTATCAACGTGTGACACCACCATTTCCAAATGAATTTTCTACTCCATATTCACAGAAACATATAGTCATGCCAAAGGCAACGCAGTGTGCGATCATCTTGAATGAGATCGTCACAAGCGAAAGTAACACAGCAAGAATACCTTAGGATCTAAATTTAGAACTGCCTGCATCTAATTATAGCAATGGAACGAACGAACAAACATATGAACGTTATCACTGTCAACACTTTCGAGAATATTGATCTTTCCTACGGACCAGATCATCTGTGTGAGTGCGTTTGTGTGTTATTCTTTATTACCCACCCGACCTCAATCAGTGGTGTATTTTTATCCAAATTAAAAAAAAAATGTTCGTGTTTTGAAATAAACAAAATATATAATTCTTTAAATTCGTTCAACAATAAAAAATCACATCACTTCAAAGTAATTCGACGGGGGAGATATTTATTATTGGCAGCTGGGAATGAAGAAGAAAATCGTATCTTCAGATTTGAAAATATATTTTAATTTTGTGACATATTTAAATTCTTATAAAGCTTTTGGAATTTATTAAGTTATACTAAGATAACATTATACTGAAAACTAAATACTGTTGCCTTTGACTGTACTTTGTCTTAGTTTCAGTTTCTTCTTCATTCACAAATATGCTTCCAAATATTATATCATGAAATATATACATATGTTTTGGAACAATTCTCTCCTAACTATTTATACCCTACACCACACTGTGGTACAGGGTATTATAACTTTGTGCATTTGTTTGTAACACCCAAAAGGAGAAGAAACAGACCCATCGTTTATTATACCGATCGACTTAGAATCACTTTCTGAGTTGATTTAGCTATGTCCGTCTGTCCGTCTGTCTGTCCGTCTGTCCGTCTGTCCGTCTGTCTGTCTGTGCATGTATTCTTGTAATCAAAGTACAGGTCGCAATTATGGTCCGATCTCGGCGAAACTTTACACATATCTTTTTTTTGGCCCAAGGACGATCCCTATTGAATTTGGTTAAAATCGGTTCAAATTTAGATATAGCCCCCATATATATGTTAGCCCCGATTTGACATGTAAGCGCTGTAAAAACTTTATTTTATATCCGATCAGTATGAAATTCGGCAGAAAGAGGTTTCTTATTATATGGATGAACACTATTAAATTTGGAAGAAATCGGTTCAGATTTAGATATAGCCCCCATATATACGTTACCCCCGATTTGACATGTAAGCGCTGTAAAAACTTTATTTTATATCCGATCAGTATAAAATTCGGCAGAAAGATGTTTCTGATTATATGGATGAACACTATTAAATTTGGAAGAAATCGGTTCAGATTTAGATATAGCTCCCATATATATGTTACCCCCGATTTGACCTGTAAGCGCTGTAAAAACTGTATTTTATATCCGATCAGTGCGAAATTCGGCAGAAAGAGGTTTCTTATTACATGAAGGAATACTGCCAAATTTGGAGAAAATCGGTTCAGATTTAGATATAGCTCCCATATATATGTTACCCCCGATTTGACATGTAAGCGCTGTAGAGACTCTATTTTATATCCGATCAGTACGAAATTCGACAGAAGGAGGTCTTTTTACATGAATAAGTATTCAGGGAAGATCGGTTCAGATTTATATTAAAGCTCCATATATAGAAGTTGTATTTTACTTCCGATCATTAAAATTTTCCAAAAAGATGTTTCTCAATTTAGGAACGAATATTGCTTAATTTAGTGATTATCGTTTCAGAATTAGATAATATGTTTCTACCCATTTACCAATTATTCCAAATTATTATGGCAATGACCCTTATCGCATTGTTAGGGAGGTGTAGGGTATTATATAGTCGGCCCCGCCCGACTTTCTGCCTTTCCTTACTGGTTTTAATTTGTAACAGTTCAATTCTTGTTGAAATATATTGCATCTCATTGATCCAATGGGAAAATGGGACATATTGGTCTATGATTTGATATATTCCACATATAAAGATAACTTCCGAGTAAACTTCTTGATGGAGCGCAGTGAGAGGAATTAAAAAATGGAAAATTATTCTGCAGTCGGAAGACCTGGCGATGAAATCACAAGAAACGTTCTCGGCTGGAATCCACAAGGTAGACGATGTAAGGCAGATTCAGCCACACATGGAGGCGACAGACTTTGGTTTTTGTCGACTCTCTCATATATTTTTTTGTGCATTCTACTCACCGAGGTCTACAATTTCGTCAGAAATCCGTTATTTCGGCGGAAATCCGTTTTAAGTAATTTCAGCAATGTCCGTCCGTCTGTCTGTCTGCTTGCTGGTGCGCACGATAAATATCGAACGGAGTATCCGCTTGACTTCAAATTTGGTATGTGGTAATATTTTGTCCTATCTCAGGCTAAGTTAAGATGGGCCATATTGGTCCACTGCTTTGTGTACCTCCCTCACAAACGGTTAACATTTAGTGCAATATTAATTCGCTAATTACATCTATACTGCTTAATCGATTCTTCTGAAATGTCACACGTAGTATTTGTTGAGAAAAATGGGCGAAGTCGTCCCCATTCGGAACATTCCACACAAATTGAACATTTTGCTGCAGATGTAAACTGCCTATAACTTTAACAGTGTAATGTTTTTATAGTGCCTACATTCCAGTAAAAAATGGGCGCTATTTCCACGCCCCTTTTGTTGCTTACTCGATTTACCAGACTGAAATTTCTTACTTGTTTAATAACATTTGTCTTAAAGAATATAGAATAATACTCTATTAAAATAATCATATAGTTATTTTTCTTGTAAATGCAGAAAAGTGCTAAAGATCAGTATATGTACATGGTGGCGCAGAATGAGCTGTATGGTTTAAATGGTTTATAACTTTTTTATTTTTGCGATTATTATATATTTTTTTTAAATTACTGTATATTATTAGGGAATTTTTTGCAATAGCTTTGAAACTTGATATCCTGTAAGGGATGTCCATTTTCTGCTTCGCACATACGTGCTCTTCTTAGCATATTTTCCATAACTTTTCGAAAAATTTCGGAAAAATTCAATTATTTTTGTACGTTGTTCGATTCATAATTAGTTCCCCAAGTCGCCTTCAAAAAATGCTGAAAAAACAATGAAAAAATAATAATTAAAAAAGTTATTAAGAATTCAAACCATATAGCTCATTCTGCGCCAACCTGTATATTCTGCGCGGACATTAACAAAATACTAGGACAGGATAGGGAAAAAAATGGAAAATCCTATTATTATTATAAATCGTTTGTTTGTCTTTTGCCAAATCACGCCTTTACTTTAAACCTACCTTTACTTTACTTTACTTTAAACCTATTTTCTTGAAATTTGGTGAACAGATAGACCAATTACAATAGGCTACTTTTATTTGCGATTATCCGTAGTGATTTTTGACCACTTGACCGCTGAGCCTCTTGTTAGAGCTAGAATGCGAAATGCACACGTATATAGATACCTTCATTCTAAAACATGCTAAGTCGACTTAGCATGGTTTTAAGGAGATTGAATATTTAATTTCTAAATATTCCAAGTAATATTCGGTCAAAATGTGATGGTTATACGCCAACCCAATCAAAAGTTATTCACAAAACAGTGCAGGTCATTCGATTTGCATTATAAAGGAATTCCACACAAATTTTAGAAATGCATCAAACATTGATCGCTCCCATATATCGGAGATAACGATATATGGTAGTGTTGAATAAACCACAGGCTACCCACGTACTTACAACGTACCTGTTGTCAGCTTTCGGCCTGTTGTCAGTTCAGAAGCCTTGTCTAAGATACAAAGCTAAAATATTGCAAATATGAAGAACCATACATGACAAATATATGCGTGAAAAATAGTTTTCAATTCTCAGACTGTGGTCAGTGTAGCAACGACAAAAACCGTTTTCATTCTTTCTCTGATTTTAAAAGTTCCTTAAGAGCTAAGAATATAAAAATGTATATACACCTACTATCCTTAAAAGAGATGCGAAAAAAACTATTCGATGTCCAGCCTGAGGTCAACTCGGACATAAAACCGCGTTTTAAAATTTCTAAACCCGTTTAAAAATATATCGCTCGCCATTTATGTCTATCGTTCACCATATCTAACTTTGTCAATTGCGTCAATTCTCAGAATGTGGTCTGTGTAGCAGTGACAAAAACAAATTTTTTCTCTTCGATGTTCATCTTGAGGTCAAACCGGAAATAAAAAATCTTTTATATTCCTAAAGAATTTTAAAAAAATATTTCACTCACCATTTACTCTGGTAAAGTATCTAACGTCGTCAATTTGAATTTTCAGACTGCGGTCAGTGTAGCAGAGGCCACAGCAATTTTCATTCTTTCAGTACTTAAGTAGTCGCTCAAAAGCTATGGGCTTACAAATTTATTTGTGTATACTGATATCCAACGAATGCGATTTTACGCCAAGTGATCTTTGACCAATTGACCGATAGAGCTAGAAAGCTCGAATTTTGCATATATCGCACCTGTTCCACAAAAGGGTAACAACTCAAAATTTAAAAAATTTTAGTAGAGGCCAAAAACTGTTTCCGTTAATATTAAT
Source organism: Eudasyphora cyanicolor (assembly GCA_963930755.1). NCBI lineage: Eukaryota > Metazoa > Arthropoda > Insecta > Diptera > Muscidae > Eudasyphora > Eudasyphora cyanicolor. The sequence goes on from OZ005736.1 coordinate 222,005,239, forward strand.
GGTATATTACAAAAAAAGAATGTGTCGTTGCAATAAAATATCATAGGAAAAAATTATAACTCTTCTTTCCTTTTTTGTTTTTTTTATTGATTTTAGAAAAATAACAACTTTTTGGAGTTGTTACTGTTTTCATGAACATAGTTTGTATATAAATAGTGGTATTATTTTGAGTTGTACCTTTTTAACTGAAAAATCTTACTGGGATTATAAGTTTAAAAGGGCACAACTAAAAATATTACTCTTTAGATGATAAATCAACGTTCCCATTTGCTTAAACACTTGGAGACAATTCAAAATGTAACTCTTTAGTTGAATCTAAAGACGTTATTCTGTAAACACAGAGAGAGTCATAACGGTTTTTTATTATGAAAAAGAAGAAAAATCAACAGACATTTTTTGCAGTGGGTAGAAATTGCCATTGTACGTTGTTTTCTTGCAAAAAAGCATCGGGCCGAGGTCAGTTCTCGCGTTATCAAAGACTTTAATATTATTGGTGGTTTACGAGCATTTCCAAGTTAAGGTAACACAGTATTTTTGGCTCATGTCACGGATTTTAGTGAAACTTGGTATAATAGTTTTACCAAGGGTGATTTAAATTCTTAAAAAAATGTTGCCCCGTCGATGCGAAATTCTAAAAAATATTTGCCCTTTTCAGGTGGAACTGACGTAGTCCCTCGAATTAAACTCAGCTCATATTTCAAAATTCAAAAATGTGGTATAAAAGTCCAGTTTTCGGGAAAATGGCAACACAAATGTTGCTTTTTTGCAGAAAAGAACTCACCTTAAGTGTAGTCAACAACACATGCAAATTATTTTGAAAAAAATAAACAACAATTTTCCAAATTGTGAATTTTGAAATGTTTAAATTCAACGTTGCAGAAAAAGTTGTAGGTCATGTCATATTACACTAAAACCTATTTACAATGTATTCTAATACCTAATGGAGCATTAGAAAACAATTAAAACCCCCAACTTCAACTTTAAGCAGTCTTTTAAGAAAAGCTACTCTACTTTTTGCAAAGATTGTCCTTACGCGATCTTAAGGACATTTTTGAGATTTGTTTCCTTTTGGGACAGAACTGTTGGCGTCATGACACAACTTTTGTGTGCTACTCTAAAGGGATTAATAGTAATTTTTGAGTTTCACTCCGGCCTATTGAGCATTTTAGAAAATACTGAGAGAAACCTGTCACAAAGATTTAATAATTTCTCGAGAAAGACAAAAAAGGCTTTTGAGCATTTTAGAAAATACCTATTGAGCATTTTAGAAAATACTGAGAGAAACCTGTCACAAAAAGATGTAATTATTTCTCGAGAAAGACAAAAAATGATTTTTTTTAAAATTAATTCTTATATATTTTAAAAAAAAAAAATAGAAAAAAAATTCCTTAGTACTTGGTTTTCCATTTTTCGTTAAGAGTGCAAATAATTACTAAAATTTTACAAAAAGTCCCATATTGATAGCTTTTACCGATAAAAAGATATAATTTTATTAATAAACCCAATATTCCTCAAAATTCACAATTTCGAATATTTTAAAATCGTCACAGAGATCTTGTTGCTTATTTTTTAAACCAGTAAGGAAAGGCAGAAAGTCGGGCGGGGCCGACTATATAATACCCTACACCTCCCTAACAATGCGATAAGGGTCATTGCCATAATAATTTGGAATAATTGGTAAATGGGTAGAAACATATTATCTAATTCTGAAACGATAATCACTAAATTAAGCAATATTCGTTCCTAAATTGAGAAACATCTTTTTGGAAAATTTTAATGATCGGAAGTAAAATACAACTTCTATATACGGAGCTTTAATATAAATCTGAACCGATCTTCCCTGAATACTTATTCATGTAAAAAGACCTCCTTCTGTCGAATTTCGTACTGATCGGATATAAAATAGAGTCTCTACAGCGCTTACATGTCAAATCGGGGGTAACATATATATGGGAGCTATATCTAAATCTGAACCGATTTTCTCCAAATTTGGCAGTATTCCTTCATGTAATAAGAAACCTCTTTCTGCCGAATTTCGCACTGATCGGATATAATATACAGTTTTTACAGCGCTTACAGGTCAAATCGGGGGTAACATATATATGGGAGCTATATCTAAATCTGAACCGATTTCTTCCAAATTTAATAGTGTTCATCCATATAATCAGAAACATCTTTCTGCCGAATTTTATACTGATCGGATATAAAATAAAGTTTTTACAGCGCTTACATGTCAAATCGGGGGTAACGTATATATGGGGGCTATATCTAAATCTGAACCGATTTCTTCCAAATTTAATAGTGTTCATCCATATAATAAGAAACCTCTTTCTGCCGAATTTCATACTGATCGGATATAAAATAAAGTTTTTACAGCGCTTACATGTCAAATCGGGGCTAACATATATATGGGGGCTATATCTAAATTTGAACCGATTTTAACCAAATTCAATAGGGATCGTCCTTGGGCCAAAAAAAAGATATGTGTAAAGTTTCGTCGAGATCGGACCATAATTGCGACCTGTACTTTGATTACAAGAATACATGCACAGACAGACAGACGGACAGACGGACAGACAGACGGACAGACGGACATAGCTAAATCAACTCAGAAAGTGATTCTAAGTCGATCGGTATAATAAACGATGGGTCTGTTTCTTCTCCTTTTGGGTGTTACAAACAAATGCACAAAGTTATAATACCCTGTACCACAGTGTGGTGTAGGGTATAAAAATAATTTGCATGTGTTGTTGACCACACTTAGTATAACCATTATACCAAGTTTCACTAAAATCCGTGACATGAGCCAAAAATACTGTTATCACTTAACATGGAAATGCTCGTACAAACATAAAATAATATTTGGTACTGTACACTAAAACCAGTAAGAAAAGTTCTAGTAAACAAACTCATCAACGTATAATGCTAAAATTTGGAGCTGAAAAGCAGAACAGTAAGATCCGAAAAATATATTTTTTTTAATTTTTCTACCGTGGATCTTAAAGGATAATGAAGGACTAAAATTTGCAAGGCCATTTATGAACCTTTTAGTTCCACTTTCTAAAACAAAAATAGTATTTAGATATCCCAAAATGTGCCCTTTCATTTGACACCCATTTCGTCTTATTATGACTTTCCGATAAATTACAAAAAAATTTTGAATAATTAAATACTTAAACAAGTAAGAAAGTTTCAGTCGGGTAAACCGACTAATATACCCTCACTTTGTGAGTAATGTAATATATAACATTACACTAATAAATCTGTCAATTTGTGTGGGAGGTACCGGAAGGGGTTTTTCCAAATACACCTTTTTTCGGTAAACAGTAGATTCTTAAATACACTGCATTGTGCCGAACTATAAGCATTTATGTGCACTGGTATATTCAAGTTACGAGCTATGTAATTTTGGTATGATTTGGTCATTTTGTGTGGGAGGTACAAAAAGGGACGGGGTGATAACGCCCACTTTTTACATGACTATAGGCACTATAACAGCATTACACTGTACAAAATTTCAAGTATTTGTATGCACTGGAATTAAAGTTACAAGCCGTTTACTTTTGGTACGAAACGGTCCATTTGTGTGGGAGGTACCAAAGGTGGCTGTACAATAATGCCCATTTTTTACCAGACTATAGGCGCTACAAAAACATTATACTGTAGAAAATTTCAAGCATTTTTATGTACTTGTATTCAAGTTATAAGCAGGTCAAATTTGATGCAAAATGGTCCATTTGTGTGGGAGGTACCCAAAATGGCATGCCAACTTTAATCATTTTTTTAGAGGTAATAGCGACTAATATACTAATATTATGTGTAAAATTTCAGAAGATTCGAATGAGTAGTATAGAAGTTATTAAAGAATCAATAGTTCACTAAATGTTAACCCTTTGTGTGGGAGGTACCAGAAGGAGTAGACCAATATGGCCCATCTTCGAACTCATCCGTAGATAGATAAAAATATTATCGCATACCAAATTTGAAGTCATTCGGTTACTTCTTTCGAGAGTTATCGTGCGCACCAGCCAGCAGACAGACAGACGGACGGACATTGCTCATTCGACTTAAAATGGCCCAAAACGAATATCCGCCGAACATACTTGGGGTCTTAGGTCACTCCTTCGATGAGTTACACTTTTTTCCGTAGCAAATGATATGAAATTTTGTCGCACGGTGTTATAGATGGATCGATTTATAAACATGAACCGTTTCTCCAACCAAGAAACTCAATTTACAGAGTTTCGAAAGGATCAAATGGAAAATACGTACGGCTTCTACAATGCTTAGATGTCAAATCCCAGGTATACATATATGGGAACTATATTTAAACAAAACAAATTCAGTAGTGTATGTCCTTTCATAACGAAAGTCCTCTTCACTAAATTTTAAATACAGACTTTATAATAGTGGACAAATTGGAGAGAACATGTACATGGGGGTACATCCAAATCGGAGCAATTTTTTCAAGAAACTCGACTCTGCTAGATATCATAATGATGTACCGCTTATATGCCAAATGGGAATAAACATATATAGGATGATCTAATTCTGAACCAATTTTAAAAATTGTTACGCCCTCAAATCGTGAATAACTTCGGTCCTATCTGCGTGGGAATCACACTATTGGTACAATTTAAGCAGAATAGAGAGTTCTAGCTGCACATATGATCTTTACAGACTGAGTTAAATCTTTACAGACTGATTGGTAAATTATGATGACGTTTCTAAAATTTTGAAAAAAAAAAAACAGAAATAGTGTATGCTATTTTCTACTTGTCTACGCCTGAATTCAATACAATCGTTGTATATGTATACTCGTAATATATACGTTACATTTCAACAAATAACACATTTATTATTTAAATGAAAATAAAACTATGTATATGTTTACCGAAACCAGTGGCGAAACATGCGGAGTACATTTATCTTGTGCCACCCACAATTTTAAAGACAGCAGATGCAAAATTACAAATATTTGCACATCGTTTTCCGCACATATTTTAAATCGAAATTTTGCACAAATTGCCAGAGAAATAACATTAATTTAAAATACACGTATTTATGATGCTAACGATCCCTTAAATTGTTGTTTACTCGGGTAACAAGAAAAATCGAAATGATTTAATAAAATAACCGTACTTAACGGACAGACAGACAGACATCCACACAAAATCATGTACTAATATTGACTTTCACGTTATACTGACAGTCAACACTTCAGCTCCAATAGTGACTGCAGTATCATCTTCCACAGTGATAATATCCATGTGCTGCACAGTGGGATTGCTATCTATAGTTTAAAAATTCTACAATCTTTTCAACTCTAAGCATTAGTTGCACAATACTACAAACATTATTACCCCAACACATAAAAATATAATATATCTAATTTTTCAAAGAATATTTATCACTTACTTCAGTCATAATTCAAAATTAAAAATTGTCAACATGTGTTACTTTAAGTCCGTATAAATATATAAGCAATATGAAATAAGATGTTTAATAACGCTGAAATAATCCGAAATATGATTGTTTATTATAAACTAAATTTCCCTGAGATTAATTTTGCCTTACAGAAGCAACCATTAAAAAAGTTCTTACTCAATGCTATTCTGCGTTTAGGTTACTTCCCCTATCTTGGAAGAGGTCAGAAATCGCGGTGATACCGAAACCAGGCAAAGATCCAACTCAAGTTAAATCGTATCGCACTATAAGCCTATTGTCGATACTATAAAAAATATTTGAGTCAGTTCTTATGAAGAAAATCACACCTCACATAATTTCTAACAATATAATACCTAACAACCAATTTGGTTTATGAAAAAGTCATAATACTATAGAACAGGTACACTGTATCGTAACCTACATCAGAAGAGCCTTTGAAGAAAATGAATACTGTTCGGTGCTATTCAAAGACATTTGCCAAGCATTTGACAAAGTCTGACACGAAGGATTTTTGTACTATATATGCGACCTTCTGCCAATAAACACTCACAAACTATTCAAGAGTTATTTAACAAATCGGTGTTTCCAAGTCAAATCAAATTGCGTTTCTTCTAGCATAAATGCCGGGGTCCCACAGAGGATCATTATTGGCCCTATACTGTACGTTATTTTTTTTTTGACAGATGTGCCCATAACCAACTTTACTCAGACGTCTACATTTGCGAACGATACTGATACGCCAGTACTCACAAAAGCCTTTTAGTTCCATCCGGTCAACTGTAGTCTCAAGTGAGTCCTAGAAGAATGGTCACAAAAATGGATACCAATAGTAAATGCATTTTTATACAAAACGGTATTAAAGCCAATTTGGACATGTGGTAACCAGCTCTGGGGTATAGCGGGCGCTTCTAATGTATACAAACTAAAAAAAGTCAATCGAACATTCTTCGTTTATTTACACTATACAACAAAATTTTTGTCGAAGGGCTGTGCATAACATTTTCTGGTGCAATATGATGTCCTAAACACGAAAAGAATAGTTATGGTAATTTAAAAAAAAAAATTCTTTAAAATTTCCATTTTCTTGGAAGGTGCCTTTATACGGACCATATTTTAATATATGTTCGGTATAGCCGTGGCACACTTTAAATGAAAGGAAATTATGAAGACTACAAATATTAGTAATAACAGTTCACGTGGAAACAGAAGTTTAGTTACTGTCGTTAAAACTATAAAAAATTGTATTTCTTTTCCAAAAAAAAAACGTTTTTTGTTTGCGCAAAAAAAAATAAAAAGTCGCAAAGAATTTGGTTGTTGAATTGTTGAAAACTAGCAATAAGAGAATCTCAACATAACTCGGTTTTTATACTCCTAATGTTGTGAACAAGAGTATTTATCAGATGCTGTGGGCCAAAAGTGTAACACATCGATGGAGTGGCCTGAGAGACCCCAAGAATATTTGGCAGAAATCGGTGTACAGAAGTTATAACAGTAGTACAGAAGTTATAACAGTTTTAACATGTCACAAAATTTTAACCGTTTGTGAGGGAGGTAGCACAAGGAGGGGTCCGAAATGGGCCACTTCAAAACATTAAGTAGGTTTGAGGAAAATATTACCACATACTAATTTGTAAGTCATTCGGTCACTCCTTTTCAGAGATATCACTGGCATAAACCAGTCAAACGGACAGACAGACGAACATTAAATAAGTCATATCTTTTGAACCCATTGAGCACCCATTCTGAAAATTTTATATTTTATGGAGCAATATAAGGGTAATATTCAGAAATAAAATTAAAGAAATTGAAAATACATTTTTCAGGATAATAAAGGTTTAAGGACATTTTCGTCCTTTTGATATCCTTAATACACATATAGTTATCCTTATGTGTGTAATACTTAGAAATATCGTTAATATATTTAAGATGGAACTTATTTCAATTAAATCTGACATTCCGTTTAAAAGTTATGGCGACTTGAACATAGCTTAATTTTGTACAAAACAATGTAGATGTCCTACTTTGTCACCCTATAACATCTAAACCGCTACAAATTTTGACACACGGTAAACTGTCATTATTGCGTATCATCTTGCAGTATGCGCATGCAAAATTTCAGCAATATCGAAATTCATAAATTTTCAGAGTGGGTCGATTTCCTTTGGAATTACCCGATTGACTTCAAATTTGTTATATGTCAATATCAGGCTAATAATTATAACTTTGATTCCTGCACTTACAAACACTTAAAATGTTGTAAAGTGTTGCTTTTATAGTACCCACATTATATTAAAAAATGCTCGTTATTGCCACGCCCCTTTTGGTACACCCCAAACAAAATTGCCAAAATAAAAAAATATGACAAATTATTTTTTTTTATTTCCCTATTTTTACAAATATGGGTCATAATTACTACATATATCCATAGATTTTTAAAATAGGCACTGTTTTCTTCGTTGGGATGCTAGCTTTAAAAAAAATCAACAAACACATATTTTGCGAATTTTTTGTTTTGGCAGTTACTAAACTTCCGTTACTAGGGGAAAGTGATGTTTTCAGCATTTCTAGCCCTCATTATTTCGTCTAATTTAGATGGTACATTCCATGAAAAATTTAATTGTAGAAAATAAAAATTTAAAGCAAAACCTTTACTCGTACCATAAAAAATAGTATTTATTTCATAAAATAGTATGTCTCAATTTATAAAAAACGTTTTGAGTTTTGGACAAAAAAAAAACATTTTTTGTTGCATAGTGTTACGGGTGCACCTTGTACATAAAAAACGAAAACATACATAACGACTTCAACGTACCAACGGGTGAAAAAGGAAATAGAAGAATATTGTCGGTTATACGTTACGTTACGTTATCATACCATCCATACCTCCTGGACCGAAAACTACTAAATTTTGAAGGTCACACTCGCCTCACAAGGAGGGATACGCTGAACTTAATAAATTAAAACACAATGTCTAAATTATGAAATTATAAAAAAAATTTAAATTAAAAAAATCAAATAATGAATTAAAAAATGCAAACATTTGAAATTGTGCGGGTTGCTATATATATTTCTGGCCTAGGCAACACTAAGTGTTGCGTTGAGCCAGCTGACATTTCCATTGGAAAGTTTGACATTTTTTAGCATAACTTCACTCAGACCGTTTTGTCATTTGAGCGCGAATTGTTTTGGTTACAGTGTGTTGAAAATTCACCTCCAAAACATGGTTTTTGAACGCTTCGACAGCTGCTTCAGTCGTCGAAAAACGTTGACCAAGCAGTTTTTTCTTGATGTGAGTGAATAAGAATAAGTCATTGGGTGTCAAATCAGGGCTGTAAGGCGGAAGACCCATCAATTCGACGGTTGGCTCGCATTGTCATGGTGCACAAAGATTCGTATTCTTCGTTTTTCGAATTTCTCCGAAGACTTCAGGCAAACAAATTGTGGTGTACCACTCAGAATTGGCCGTCCTACGTTGCTCAAGTGGAGCAGTCGCCACATGACCAGTTTTGCCGAAGAAACAGGCGACCATTTGCTTCGAAGTGCTTCTTCCACGAACAACTTTGGTTGGATTTGGCTCGTCTTCGAAGACCCACACGGTCGATTGCTGTTTTGTTTCGGGCTCATATGCATAGATCCAAGATTCGTCACCTGTGACGATCTTATAAACGTCTTTTGAAGCAACGCGATCGCATTTTTTCAAAATTTCTTTGCACCAATCGACACGAGCCTTCTTTGAGCGATTGTCAAATTGTGCGGGATCCAACGAGAACAAACCTTTTTTCGGCCAGGTGTTCATGCAATATCGAATGTATGCTGGTGGAAGAAATGTCCAAGGGTGCCTCTATCTCACGGTATGTCACATGACGATCTTGCATTATCAGTTCACGCACGGTATCAATGTTCTCTGACACAACGGTCGTTTTTGGATGACCTTCGTCTTTAAGCGAGTGTCGGCCACGAGTGAATTCATTAAACCAGTTTTTCACAGTGATATAGGATGGTGCTTCATCGCCAGACAAAGATTTAAGTTTATCGGTGCACACTTGTCGTGATAATCCACGTCGAAAGTTGTGAAAAATGATCGCACGAAAATATTCACGAGTTGCTTCAATTTTTTTGCCAAAATTAAAAATTTTAAACTTTCCAATGGAAGTGTCAGATGGCGCCAGACAACACCTAGTGTTGCATATGCCAGAAATATATACAGTAACCCTCTATAAACGAAACCAGTAATGAAAGACTAAAGTCGGGCGGGCCGACTGTATAAGGTAGGTACCAAATGGTACCTCTTTTCTCTAGGGTCTAGGTACTATAAAAGCATTACACTGTACAAAATTGCAAGTACTTTTATGCACTGGTAGTTATAAACTTTTAACTTTTGGTTCAAAATTGTCCATTTGTGTGGGAGGTACCAAAAGGGGCGTGGCAACTTCGCCCATTTTTCTCGAGGTAGTAGTGACTAATAAACTAATACTATGTGTAGAATTTCAGAGGATTCAAATAAGTAGTATAGAAGTTATTAAATAATCAATATTTCACTAAATGTTAACCCTTTGCTGGGGCAGGTACTAAAAGCAGCGGACCAATCTGGCCCATCTTCGAACTTAGCCGGAGATAGAAGAACAAAAAAAGTCCATCCGAATTGACTTTTTAGCCCCTTGGAATCCACCTTGTATTTTATTTTAGCCAGAACCATTTGAGGGAGCAGGTAACGTCATTGGTTACATTGGTCCTATTCGATTTGTATTCTTGGCCCAATACAAAAAAAACGATTCTACCAAATGGGCGGAAAGAATGATCAATTACAATTAGTTCCAAATGAAACCATTTATTGGAATAATTATGAGTTTTGACATATCCCTAACTTTACTTAAAAGTTATATGTTCACTGAAATGTCCTGTAACTTTTCTTCAACATAACGAAATTTCAGAGATTTTTCCTGTTATACTATTGGATGCGATATATGGCTTCCGACCGAATATACCTCCAAATTTTATTTGTTTCGATGATATTCCATAATATTTCGGAATTATTCTAACATTTCTAATTTTTATTTTCAAAAGATATGTGGGAGTCTAAATTATATAACAGGAATTATAAAAAAACTCTTAATATAAGAACAATTTGTTAAGTTATACTTATTTTTTTCATATCATTAAAAATCCTCATGTCGGGTCAAAAATCGTCATATCCTATTTTTCAGCTCTAAAACTCGTATATCGCAACACCTTTGTATGTATGTACCTCCCATATGCAGGTCCGATTACATTTTTGACCCAATAGAGAACATATTCAAAGCCTATATGGATGCAATTTAAGCGTTTGTACTTTTGTACAGTGTGGCTTCGTGGGAAAACAATTTTGATTTATTTCCAAGTTCTTTAAAATTTCCCCCACTGTACACTGTAAACAAATAAACAAAATGTTAAATGAATGCTTTCTGTTTGTTTGTATTAACTGGAAGACAACTGAGACAACTTTTTGTTGCTTCTGCCATTGCATCTTCGCTTTCGTATAGTGCTGGCGGTCCTAGTGGCGGCAACGATTGGTGGCGGCATTAAAGCTTCCGCAAATGGGTTACTGGAATACACGACTTACACGCCAATATCTGTGGTTCGTTCGTTCACCATTGTTACCAGTATTTGGGTAAATATAAAATACTGGATTTACAATTTCCATCTCCGTGGAGAGTATTTTTTAAGAAGCAGACAACTGCGATTGTAGCCTCGTTGGAGTATGAAATGTTCAATCGACAAATGTCACTACCACCGAGGAGGAAGGAGCAGCAGAGACGTCTTCAAATAATTTGTATTCATTACAGAGTTGTTTCAAATGCTTATGGCATTATGTTTTTAGTTTTTGCTAAGAATAATTATTCATATGGATACCCTATTCACTGTGATGATTGAAATTGGTGTGGCATATCGATTGCACATGTTTATTGGGAGAAAGTATATAAAATTTAGTTGGTGTGCATCGACGCGTCATTTTTGCTGTTGTTAATAATAAAGTTGAAATAATTTCAAGATAAAACTATGTAGACAATATTTCTTCTTATTCTTGTCTGATAGGGTGGTGTAGGGTATCACATATTTGGCTCAGTCCGACTTTAGTCCTTTCCTAATGGTTGTACAAAGTCGACAATGCCCGTATTTTGGCATTCTTTACTTGTTTTATTACTGGTTAGTGTTAGTGTTATTTTGCAGCTGGGACTCCCTAATGTCCCCATATATGTACTTTCAGTTTTCAATGCTTAAAGAAAAATATGCTATCTTTGGTTGCTCAATCCGTGCGCATAAATGAACATCCTCCATTGATATGCTGGCCAGAGAAAAACATCTCCAGCATAAAACGGTTACCATTCGCCAAAAAATTGGGAAATAGAAATAAAAATTTGTTGTTTTATTTTATATTTTTTGCCGGGCATGTCTTCAAAGTTGTTTGTTTTGTTGTTTGTTTTTTGTTGGCATTTGATGATGTTTCTTGTTTACTTGCAATTTATATAGTTTTTTATATTTATTTTTATATGTGGGGATAATCACCGCGTCAACGACCACCACCACCGCTGCTAAGACAGAGAGTATAGGTACCGCGGCCAACCATGGCCCCCATCATCATCAGCACCGTCGTCATCTTTGGAATTGCTTCATATTGTAGCAGAAAAATCGAGTCTTACTTTAGGTTACTACCTCTGGCTCTCTTGTGGTGGATAGTGGATTGTGGTTTTTGGTACTTGCTTTTTATCGTTGTTTTTTCTGTTTTTTTTTTTTGTTGCCTTTATGTTGAGTTAATGGCAAATGTTTGTATTATCTGACTTTATGGGGCACGAGCTTCATTTAATGTTCAATACCTCCAAACAACTGCACTTCATGGGTTCATCATCTGCAATGTGTCTACTCGGGGCACGCTCAAGAACTTCATAATGTTTTTTACCATTGTTCAGAAATATGACAGAAACACGTATTGATTAGTCGTATTTCATAATAATGATGATTAGATTGGGTATCCTTCATAAGAATATGTTCGTGTTCTCTGCGCCAGATAGTGTTGAATAAGTCATATGATTTTATGTAACCCATATTTAGCGGTCGGTGTATATTCTTGACATCGATGTTTAGGAAGTTATAAATCATCTTTTGGTTTTTAATAAGACTGTGATTAAAAGCCAAAAAATTTGAAATCTGCGCCAGATAGTGTTGAATAAGTCATACTATTTTATGTAACCCATATTTAGCGGTCGGTGTGTTTTCTTTAAATCGATGTTTAGGATGTTATAAATCATCTTTTGATTTTTACTAAGACTATAATAAAAAGTCAGAAATCATGATCGAATATATGTTTAACGTTTAGAGCAAGCATTTAGGATAATTGGTTAGATGATAGATTGACGATTGGATTATTTAATATATTGATTGAACCACTGTAACCGACAGATACATTGTTCGTTCTTTAAATTATCTTATAATTTGTATATTTTTACTTTACTGTATGGAAGCTATGTTGGAACCAAAAGGAGTGACACTAAAAATGTTAGGTCACTAAATCCTTTGGGTTATGTCCGTCCCTTTGTCGGTCTAACTGGGGTACACGATAACTCATCGACCGAATGATTTCGAAATATATGCGGAATGATTTCGAATAATTACCAGCTCACATAGATCAGTTTAGGACCATAGTGTTACTACGCGCTGAAATGCCCCTCATCGAAAACAACCTGTTTGACATCCAAGTTATCGATAGTACGAATATCGGTACCGGAAATATTACTTAAACTGCCTAGAAAAGCATAGCAAGTGCTCTCCACACAACCTTCTGTCGTGTTCGCCGATTAGGCAGTGTCCCGTCAGAAATGGCACTAACGTAGACAATCATTCAGGTCATATCTTGGCCAGATTTGTCTAGGTACCCTACACGTTCCAATTCCCGTACATCTTTCGATTGACTGTCTGAATGCCTCTTGCCAATCGCCATCGAATTTGCAGTTCAATTATATCGGCTTGATATACACAGCTGGTAATCTTTGAGCAACTTCAAGACTGAGTTCTTTAGAGTGTACTCCGAAGACAACCTTATCATCAAGCTTTAAATATCCATAGAGAAGTGCAGATGGTATTCTGACAACCAATCTCTGACTGGTATCATAGTGATGTATGCAGTTCCTTTCTAAGGTGTACACCGTTGGTATAGTATAGTCCACTCGGTCGGTCACCATAGCACTACACTTATATGACCGTAGTTCTTTTAGGTGGTTTAACCTTAATGCCGCTCTGGTTGCAACTTCTCTCGACATATAGAGACGGACTTATAGAGACTCAGTCGTTGGCCTTCATTGCACGTTCCAGTACGTTTGGTCTGAATGACAGTTTCCTATCTTTCAGATAGGACTTTCAGAAAAGACTAGATCTATTGAATTTATCTGAGGAGGAGGGTCCACGTGTGAGACCTTATTCATTCTAGTAAAGAGAACCAATTCTGTCTTGTAAGGGTTAACGCCAAAACCGCTGCTTCTGGCCCATCTGGCCAACATGTTAAGCGCCACCTGTATGATGTATCAGAGGACATGTCGGAAGTATTTGACATTAATATGCGCTGTTTTAATATTTGACATGGAGGTACATTTTACCAATATTCGTGACCTAAGTGGTTGTCAAGCGACTTCATTCTTGAAAACAAAGTATTTTGGAACCATTGAGTAAATTATCTTCATATTTGACATTGAAATATATTTCATCAATTAGTGGGCGTGAAAACGAAACGATTGAAAACGAAAAATATGGAGAATTATTTTACGATTTATTTTAATATTCAGCGTGGAAATATTGGACAACAATAATTCTGACCCAACAAAAAATGTGCGATGTTGGTGTGGGTCACATCGATATCTTTTGAAAACGAAAAATCTAAAGAACATTACATTAATCACCGTGGATGTTAGCATGGATGTATCTGACAGCGCAATACGTGGCTCTACAGAAAGCTGGCGATATCGGAAGGGTCAGAGTGGCCCCGGCAATGCTATGAAATATATGTAGAACAGCAGGACACTCTACGTTGAAAGTTGGCATGTATGAATTTAAAAGTAATATACATACGAGGTATGTTCAAAAAATATCGCGAATTTTTAATTTCATCGTTGCTTGTGCGCGAATATTTGGCCAAAAACAACACAGTAATGGTGCCGCAGCCACCGTATTCCTCTGACCTATCCCCCTGTGACTATTAGATATTCATGAATAAATAAATACTTTTTGAAAATACTATGTATGTATGTATGTACATACATGGTTCGACAGAAAATTGGTGACATCTGTTTTGTATTCCTCTGTTATGGGGAAACATATTTGGAAGTTATTTCATACTGAAAGTGAAATAACTCCCAATTAAATAAGTCCCAATAACGATGGATTAACCACTAATTCTCGGTGTGGCCGTTTTTCGGCCGAGATTAAAACTTTTCTTCTCCGACCGGCCATATGAAGCAACTTTGGTCCTCGTAGCCGGAATGACACAACTCCCAATAAAAATGAAATAACTCCCAAGAAAATCTCATTGGGATTTACATGGTACTGTATCTATCTTATAGGAGCAAAAGAGCGTGTCCATTGTTTATTTTAGCGATTGATTAGAAATTTTTTTTAATCCCAATATGAATACGATCACATCGAAAATCGGTGCAAATCTCTTTTTGCCTTAAGGACTATCTATCTATTTTTACACCCGACACCACACTGTTGTACAGTGTATTATGACTTTGTGCACTTGTTTTTAACGCTAAAAAACAAAGAGATAGACCCATAGTTTATTATACCGATCGGCATAGAAGCAATTTCTGAATCTAGTTAGCCTGTCTGTTCATGTATTCTTATTGTCATAGTGCAGGACGTAAATATAAATCAATCTTTACGAAAGTTTGTACAGAGGCATTTCTTAGACTTGGGAGGATCCCTGTTGAAAATGGGACATATCGGTCAATGTTTTGATGCTCTTCTTCCTAGACATACAGGAAAAATAATATCGCGTCATTTGAAAATCATTGGAAAAATAATATCGTTTATTTAGTCGCACAGTGTTATTAACCACATTTATCGACCAAAATTACACATCTTCGCGGTAAAAGTTGTCTTTCATTTCATAAGAAAATATTTTTTATTTAACCTTATACAGAACGGTTTAATTTTTTTAAATTTCAGTTTTAAATTTATTTATACCCAACACCACACTATGGTACAGGATTTTATGTCTTTGTGAATTTGTTTGTAACGCCTAAAATACAAAGAGATAGGCCCACAGTTATATATACCGATCGGCATATAACACTATGCAACAACGGATGACGTCGGATGAAATTGCAGCAGGAGGTCGTCTAAGCTTGTGGTTTCAAATTTCTTTGGATCCAATAAAAGCCCGCAATATGAAACAATGATTAATGATTTGTTAAAAAATAACGAAGAAATCGGTAAGAAATATATTTTTCTATATTTATGTTATAACGAGGGTTTTGTATTTGCTGAGGTGAGCTTAGTGGTTGTCAGAGTTCGCCCTAAGGACCCACGAACCTTAAGTAAGAAGACGAGTATTTAACCCAATTGGGCTTGTAATCACCTTTATTGATGTTTTTCGTACAATAATAGGGAGTGCATATGAAAGTAAAAGAAATGCGGGCGGCTCGGAGTATTTCGGCTTCGGATTCGGGTACTTCGTTTTGGCTTCAGTCTGGTCGGCGGTTTCTGAAGACAAAATCGGTTTCGGGTGAGTCGATTGGTTGGAGTCTGGAGCATCGGGCTCAGTTCACGCTTCCGCTTCGTTCTTCTCCGTCGGCTTTGGTATTGGCTTCGGCCTCGGTCTTCGCTTCGGCTTTGGTCTTCCCTTCGGTCTTCGCTTTGCTTCGGTCTGCGATTCGGCTTCGGTCTTCGCTTCGGCTTCGGTCTTCGCTTTGGCTTCGGTCTTCGCTTCGGCTTCGGTCTTCGCTTCGGCTTTAGTCTTCGCTTCGGTTTTATAGGTCACGTATTCTAGGAGAAGCAAACATGGTTAAACTAGCTACGAGCGAACGAATCGCGGGAGCGAACGAATCGAGGGAGCGAACGAATAGCGGGAGCGAACGAATCGCGGGAGCGGACGAACCGCAGCTAACTACTCTTAAATTACTATATGGAGCGAATGGATCGCGGGAGCGAACGAATCGTGGTTAACTACGCTTAAAAGTATGTTCTAGAATACTGGTTAGGTGAATCGCAATCGTTTTTAAGTCGGGTATTTTCGACTGCGGTCGTGCCACACATCTACTTATGCTCGTCTTTTTAGCAATGGGGATCCATCCTTGGGTCGTATAAAGTCGACGCTAAGTATTCCCGACTACACAGAGTTAATGGGAATCACTACCACACAACATGTTTAATTAGAGTACTAATTGAATAAGGGGAGAATATGTAAGTACGAAATGCATTAAATTTCTTCACGTTACAATATATATAACACATATAAATATATGTATTCTTCTAACTTATTTTTCGCTTTATGTATTCCAACATGTGTAAATATGTCCCTAAAAATTCATTTCTTGCATTCTCATTTAAACTTTTTCTCCGAGAATCTTGGCGACGTAAGTGACGAACATGGCGAAAGGTTTCAACAAGAAATGAAGTACATCGATCGGCGTTACCAAGGGCACTGGGATGAAAGAATGATGGGAGATTATATTTGGTTCCTCATTAGAGAAACCGATTCCGAAATCTACAAACGTCAACAAAGAACTCACAATTACTTCTAATGAAACTTGTACATGTAAATAAACTTAAATGTACATAATATAAATAAAAGTAACAAATAAAATCGCTATTTAAACAGAAATTAAAAAAGAAGATTTTTTGAAATTCTCTTACCTCTAGGGCCATTACAAGGGTAATAATTTCTACATTTATCCATAGAATTTTTTTGAAATAAAATATCTTTTTCGACTTTTTTCTATTTTTTATGTTTTTTTTCCCAGGATTTTTTTTTGGGAAAAAATATTCTTTTTTCAATTTGTTTAATGACTGTTACTAAACCACTGTTTTAAAGTGAAACATTGGTAGCCCACATTAATAGCTTCAATTTAACGTATATGTCGACCCGATTAGGCATATACTTAAAAAATAAAGTGCAAATTCTAATAGATAATAAAAATAAAAAATAATAAAAAAAATTTAATAAAAAATTTGTACATGTAAATAAACTCAAATGTACATAATATAAATAAAAGTAACAAATAAAATCGCTATTTAAACTGAAATTAAAAAAAAAGATTTTTTTATATTCTCTTACCTCTACCAAAAGAGCTATAATTTCTACATTTATCCATAGATTTTTTTCAAAAAGGCATTATATTCTTCGCTAGGATTCAAACTTTTAAAAAATAAAATAAAATATTTTTTTTCGATATTTTTTTTCTATTTTTATGTTTTTTCTTTCGCCCCAGGATTTTTTTTAAAAATCTATTTTTCCAATTTGTTTAATGACTGTTACTAAACCACTGGTTCTAAGTGAAATAGGAATTTCCAACATTGGAAGCCCACATTCATAGCTTCAATCTAACGTATAAGTCGACCTTATCGGGCATATACTCCAAAAATTATAGTGCAAATATTAAGGGTACCTTCGACGATAATAATATAGCGTGATCCATCTAGAGGTTCCCTACTTTTTTAAAGAAAAACACACAGAAAATTCAAATTGAATGGGGAATGTTTATTATCATTTGAAGGAACATTCTTTGGCATTTATTTTTTGAAGATTACGTCTGTCAAATGTTGGCCGCGGCTACATCTCAGATGGTCCATCCGTTGAGTCCAATTTTCGATGACTCGTTCGAGCATTTCGACTTTTAACTGGCGAATGACACGCGTGATGTTTTGCTCCAAGGCCTGAAGAAGCGGCTTTGTCCGCATAAACTTTAGATTTTACATATCCCCACAGGAAAAAGTCTAACGGTGTGATATCACACGATCTTGGTGGCCAATCGACTAGCCAAAAACGTGAAATTATCTGCTCACCGAATTGTTCTCTCAATAAATACTTTGATTGATGCGATGTGTGGGAAGTGGCGCCGTCTTGTTGAAACCAAATGTCGCCTAGATCACGAGCTTCAATTTCAGACATCAAATAGTCGGTTAGAATGGCACGATAACGGTCGCCATTGACGGTTACGTTCTCACCGGCATCATTTTTGAAGAAATATGGACCGAGTCGGTACGTCGGATCGGGAATCGGTCAATGGCAAAAAGATAGCTCTTAACGAAAGCTAAAATATTGCTCATGGGTGTCAAGGTCGTGGAAAGCGACAGGAAAGTGTTTTTTTTTTGATTTAAAAATAAATGGACTTAGCGCAATTGGCGAACTATTATTTTGATAATAAAACTGAATAATTTTTAAACGTTGTTCAGGCGTAAGACTTTCCATGATGAAATGCCACACAATACTTAACAAAAATAACATGACAGCATGACAAGACTCACACGTGATCTGAAAATTTAACCATAAAAAATTGTTGGCTTTGCTCTAGCTCCTTAAGGGTACGTCGGATCGGGAATCGGTCAATGGCAAAAAGATAGCTCTTAACGAGATTGCAGAACGATTATTTTGATAATAAAACTGAATAATTTGTAAACGTTGTTCTTGCGTATATCTCTCCATGATGAAATTGTAAACACTACTGAATACAATGAAAATGGCCAAAACGTCACTTCAAAATCATATCATCCCTATTGGAAAACCCCTTACAAGCCCTTTATGAAGGATGCGTTTTTAACATTTGTTTTTTTTGGTATGTGACGCTTAAAAATATTAAGTTATTTTTTCTAATATTCTGCTGCATAAAAATATAATATTTCGACGTTATTTGTACTTTCAAGATATCATTTAGTCACATTGTCCACGGTTGTTTCGAAAGAGAGTCTACCAAACAATGTTGCTTTGTTTATAGCGATAGCCATTCATTTAAGATTATGAATTTCCCATGGAGTCGAACATTTTGTAAAACCATAAAGAATCGTTTAAATTTTACACATTTTATGATGTTTTCCCCTCTAATTCTTGTTGCATGTATATGTTTGCGTAGTTATGTGATTTTGACTGGAACATTACTGCGAAGTGTATAAAGGGTAACAAAATACATTATAGATCTCGTTTATAGCGGAACTTTAATAATATCCAAATGTTTTTTGGGAGAATGAAGTATAAGTTTAAATCGAGTGAACTATGTTATATACTAAGTTATAATGTTAAGTTCTCCAAACATTTGATTCCGAAGATGTACAATATTGATCACATTTCCTAATAGAATTATAATAAATATGCGAAATTCAGTAAAATTTTAAATTTAAACTTTTGAATTATTTCTGCAAATATTCTGTATTTCACAAAAAGTAACAATTTCATCGCAACAATGAACCTAAGAAAAAATTGCAGTTTTTACCTTCCACACAACGGTTCATAACATTAATGAAATATATGGCTTATAGTTCGGTTATAAGCTATGAAGACAATTTCAGTCGTTGAAAAGTATAGGGTGATCCATTTCGAGGTTCCCTACTTTTTTAAAGATAAAAACACAGAAAATTCAAATTGAATGGGGAATGTTTACTATCATTTGAAGGAACATTCTTTGGCTTTTTTTTGAAGGTTATGTCTGTCAAATGTTGGCCGCGGCTACGTCTCAGATGGTCCATCCGTTGAGTCCAATTTTCGATGACTCGATTATGTTGACCATAAGTTGAGCGAAGTGCACGAAACACATTCCTCACAGAACGTGAATTTTCGTAATAAAGTTGAACGATTTGTAAACGTTGTTCAGGCGTTAGTCTTTCCATGATGAAATGCCAAACAATACTTAACAAAAATAACATGACAACATGACATGTGACACGTGATCTGTCAAAAAAGGCTATTGAAAAAAGTATCTCTACGTGGATCACCCGTGGTATGGATTTTTGTATTTTGTGAAGGAGATACTACAACGAATAAGACATTTTGCATATTCCTTGCCAGACTACACTCGTTACAACAATTTTGGTGCAGATTGTTTGCAATTTGTCTATTTTTCACTTAACTATAGGTACTTTATAACCATGGAACATATTGGTCCACACCTCGTGTTATCTGCACCACAAAGCGTTATAAGGGTAAGGAGTACAAACTTCTCACCCGAATTTCCTATTGCTGTACACATAGTAATAGAGACTTATTCGCTATCAATTCGTTAAAAGATGTTCATACTGCCACACACCTTTTAGTATCTCAAACACAAATGAACAACTTTGTACCAAAAACCAGTAGGGAAGGGAGCCGACCACATTATGCTCTACAGCATCCTATCAGAGCAAAAAAAAGAAATATTGTCAAGTTCCATATATCAATGTTGTTTTCCTAATGAACTGGAAAAACATTTTTTGCATTATATCACTTGAATTAAAATTCGGGATATATTTAGATCTGGAGTTAGGCAAGGTGATAATGATCTGTTGGGAAATTCCGAGATTTTAGGCGCAATTACAAAATCTGAAACGATTTTATTTAATTTTAGTGATCTTCGTTTTTGATTGAAGAAACTTTAATCTACTAAACATTATGTACACCGATAGAAAAAGCTTCGAATTTGTACATCATCACGATGACTTTTTCGTCGAAAGTCAGCTAACGTACGGAATAATCCTCTTAAGGAATTCGTTCGTCACCATGACGAATCTCTGTTTCCAAAAATTTTCCTCCTCAGGATAAACACATTTCACCCCTACGATGAATCGATTTCATTACCACGACGAATCCCATTCATCACCACGACGAACGCCATTCATCAGCACGACGAACTCCATTCAACACCATGACGAATTCATCCCCCCTACTATTTAAATTTTAAAAATTTCAATAAATATTCTTCTGGTTACGTACGGAGTAATCCTCTTGATGAATTCGTCCCCATCACGAATCTCTGTTTCCAAAAATTTTCGTCTTCAGGATGCACACATTTCATCCCTACGATGAATCGAGTTCATTACCACGACGAATCCCATTCATCATCACGACGAATTCATGACCCCGACTATTTAAATTTTAAAAATTTCAATAAATTTTCTTCTGGTTTTAGACCATTAAAATCGGTATGGAAAATAAAATTACTTGACTGCTTTGCCAGGTTTAGTTGTGATTATTCGGTTCAAAACCCAGTTCTTATCAGGAAAGGCTTAAAGCAAACGAACAAGAAGTATTCGTAACTTCCGATATTTTGAATCAAAAATAATCTCATCAAGTAATGTATTTGCCAACAGAAGAATCCCATTCATCATCACGAAGAATACCATTCATCATCTCATCATTCATCTCATTCATAACCATTATTAGATTTTGTATCCCCTCACCTTAGGTTTTAGGTTAGGGTGGCAGCCGTATTTTTTATACAAGCTCACATAGACCAGTTTAGGTTCCTAGTGTTACCACGGGCATCGAAACCAACGTGTTTGATATACAAATTTGTCGATAGTACGAATATCGGTACTGGAAAGATCTGTTAGGCTGCCTAGAAAAGCCGACCCCAGTATGTCCAGTCGTCGTTTGCTCAGAGCGGGGCAGTCGCATAGCAAGTGCTCAATGCTCTCCACTTCTTCTTCATCTCCACATCTTCTGCAGAAGTCATTGGAGTCAATACCCAATCTTTTGGCGTGTTCGCCGATCAAGCAGTGTCCCGTCATTACTGATACTAACGTAGACAATCTTTGCCTCTCTAGTGCGAGGAGATATTTTGATCTTCTCAGGTCATACCTTGGCCAGGTCATACCTTGGCCATACCTCGGCACCTGCTACTCTGCAGGTGCCGATTTCTGTCCATCTTGGACAGCCTCTTGTCTCAGCCAAAGCTTGTACGTGGATAGTGGCGCACCAATATATGCAAATTCTTTGAGAATTTGTAATGTCGTCCCTCTCCTAGCAAGTTCACCGGCTTTGCAGTTCCCCGGGATATCCCTAGCCCCAGCCATCTCGTTAAGAGATCTGCGGCAGTCGAGGGCTGTTTGTGAATTTAGGGATGTTGCATCCAGAGAATTGATGGCAGCCTGGCTGTCCGAGTAAATTACAACGCCAGTGTTGGTTATTACGTTGCGACTCAGCCACTTGGCGACTTCCCATATTGCCATTATTTCGGCTTGATAGACACTGCAGATATCTGGTAGTCTGTGAGATATATCCAAACTAAGCTCTGCACAGTGTACTCCGAAGCCAACCTTTTCATAAAGCTTCGAACCATCCGTGTAAAAGTGGAGATGGTTTATATTACCTGGTATTCTTCCAAACCATTCATCTCTGGCGGGAATCATAGTGATGTAATTTCTCTCGAAGGTGTACACCGTTGGTATATAGTCCACTCGGTCGGTTGCCATAGCACTACACTTTGATATCCTCATGTGACCGTAGTTGTTGTACCTCCACATTGATAGGCAGTTTAATCTTCTTGCCGCTTTGGTGGCAACTTCTCTCGCCACAACATTAATCGGAAGTATATGGAGCAGGGCTTGTAGAGACTCGGTCGCTGTCGAAGGCAGGCTGTTCTCTGAACCTTTGTTAGTTGGTTGGTGATGGTTAGTTTGAGAGAACGGTATATATCATTTGCCTCGAGCCAAAAGTGTGACACATCGAGAGAGTGACCTAAGACCCTAAGTATGTTCGGCGGATATTCGTTTTGGGCCATTTTAAGTCGAATGAGCAATGTCCGTCTGTCTGCTGGCTGGTGCGCACGATAACTCTCGAAAGGACTTCAAATTTGGTGTGTGCTAATATTTTCTTCTATCTCCGGCTAAGTTCGAAAATGGGCTATATTGGTCCACTTCATCTAATACCACCCCCACAAAGGGTTAACATTTAGTGAAATATAGATTATTTAATAACTTCTATACTACTTATTTGAATCCTCTGAAATTATACACATAGTATTAGTTTATTAGTCACTATTACATATGGACAATTTTGAACCAAAAGTTAATAGCTTATAACTGTATTACAAGTACGTACACGGATTTGAAATTTTGTACAGTGTAATGCTTTAATAGTACCTACAATACAGTGAAAAATGGGCATTATTGCCACGCTCTTTTTGGTACCTCCCACACAAATGGACCATTTTGTACCAGCGTATAACTTTAAGACCAGTGCATACAAATACTTGAATTTTTGTACAGTGTAATGCTATTATTTTATCTAGAGTCCAGAGACAAATGGGCGCTGTTGGCAGCCCCTTTTGGTACTTGCCACACAAATGGACATTTTTGTACTAAAAGTTAACAGCTTTTAACTTTAATACCACTGCATACAAATACTTGAAGTATCGTACAGTGCAATGCTTTTATAGTACCTAGAGTCTAGAGAAAAGTGGCCGTAATTGGTACGCCCCATTTTGTACCTCCCACACAAATGGACCATTTTACACCAAAAGTTAAGAGTTTATAACTTTAATACCAGTCCATATAAATAATTAAAATTTTGCACAGTGTAATGCTTTTATAGTACCAAGAGTCCAGAGAAAATAGGCGTTACTGGCACGCCCCTTTTTGTACCACCCACACAAATGGTAATTTTTGTATCAAAAGTAAGCAGATTTTACTTTGATACCAGTGCATACAAATACTTGAAATTTCGTACAGTGCAATGCTTTGATAGTACCTAGAGTCTAGAGAAAAGTGGCCGCTATCGGCACGCCCCTTTTGGTAACCCCCACACAAATAGACCATTTTACAAAAAAAGTTAACAGCTTATAACTTTAATACCAGTACATACCTTAAAGTTTTTAAATGCTATTTAAATTGATAATTATTTAATTAAAACAAAAAAAATAATTTATTTATATTTTTTTGGGACGCAAGTTGAGGGGATTCATAAGTCGGTTTACCCGACTGAACTTTCTTACTTGTTTAAATTAAACTTTTACAACAAATTATTTAACCCTCTGTTATGCACATGTTTCAATAGTCATATAAAGCGTGGTTAAATTTTAAGGGCCGATGTTGATGTTGAATAAAACAGAAATTATTTAGGAAATTATTGTCATTTCTTTTTATTATGATAATATTGGTATGGTTCAAATATGTATGGATCAAAATATCGGCCAAATGGCCTCCGCGACCTCGGCGACACACCTCCATCCGATGGTCCAAATTTTCGATGACGCTGATGCATAATTGAGGTTCTATGCCGTTAATATGCTCTTGAATTGTTGCTGGCTTATCGACGTACACACAGGCTTATCGAAGAACACACCTTTCACCGTTCTGTTGAAATCACATAATGTCCACATACATATCTTCCAATTTGGGCCATAAAAAGTTCGTTATCATCTCACGATAGCGAACACCATTCACAGTAACTGCCTGACCGGCCTCATTTCAAAGAAGTATGGCCCGATGACGTCGCCAGCCGATAAGCCGCACCAAAAGAACTGTGCGAGCATGTACAGGTGTTTTCACATCTCCTACAGACTCGGTTTACTGAAATTTGCGCAGAATTCTCCCGATTGTGGACACATTTTGTCGATTATGCTGATCAAAAAAACATCACGAAGTGTACGAAATGCATTTTGATTTGAACGCCCATTTTCGTAAAAGGCTTAAAAAACTTTAACGCGTTGCTCGATTGTGTATCTTTCTATGGTTCAAATTGAGTTAGTCTGAAATTGAGAAATGTCAAATGAATGAGTGTTTTCTTTTTAATACGACAGCATGGTCAAAACTAATACTTATGTATACATTTAGTTTTAATGAAACTTTCTTTAATAACTCAGTCAATTAAAAACGGATTTTTATACTCTACACCACACTGTGGTACAGGGTATTATAAGTTTGTTTCACGGCAGATGTTTGTAGCACCTGATCAAGAAACTCTACCATTCTAAATTCCAAAATGATTGGATGTAAAATACAGCTTCTACAGGACTAAAGAGCAAAATCGGACGAAACATATATATGGGAGCTCTACCTAAATCTTAACCGATTTTCTTCAAATTCGGCAATGTTGGTTAATGGATCAAGAAACTCTACCAGTCTAAATTTCAAAACGATTAGATGTAAAATACAGCTTCTATAGGACTAAAGGGCCAAATTGGACGAAAGATATATATGGGAGCTATATCTAAATCTTAACCGATTTTCTTCAAATTCGGTAGTGTTGGTTCATGGCTCAAGACACTCTACCATTCTAAATTTCAAAATGATTGGATGTAAAGTACTGCTTCTACAGGCCTAAAGAGCAAAATCGGACAAAAATATATATGGGAGCTAAAGCTGAACCGATTTTATTCAAATTTGGCAATGTTGGTTCATGAATGAAGAAACTCTACCATTCTAAATTTCAAAACAATTGGATGTAAAATACAGCTAGTTCCCTTAGGAACTATGGGAAAATATATATATAGGACTAAAGGGCCAAATCGGACGAAAGATATATGTGGGAGCTATATCTGAATCTGAACCGATTTCAACCAAATTCAATAAGGATCTTTACAGCTGCGAAATACTCTAAACTGCAAAGATCAGAACGACCTGTAGTCCACGAACAACTTTACATGGACATACGGACAGACGGACGGACAGACATGGTTAAATCGACTCAGCTAGTGATTCTGAGTCGATCGGTATACTATAAGGTGGGTCTAGCTGTGTTATTTTCAGGTGTTACAAACATCTGCCGTGAAACAAACTTATAATACCCTGTACCACAGTGTGGTGTAGGGTATAAATATACAATGTATTTATTGGAAAGTTTAATTTCATGAAAGCAGAAAAAACGCCGACTTCGACGCCACAGCCCTGTGCAAATATATACCAATATAGGTATGTATATATGGGGCCAAACCCTCCAAAATTCCAAAATGGTTGGAAGAAAAATACAGTTTCTGTAGCATTAAGCGGGTAAATCGGAAGGACCATATATCGATACCTCCATTCTAAAACATGCTAAGTCGACTTAGGATGTTCTTAGGGAGATTGCATTTTTAATTTCTAAATATTCCAATTTATATTCAGTCCGAATTTGGTGTTTATCCGTTAACCCAAACAAAAATTATTCACATTGCACATCACGTTCGATTTGCATTGTAAAGGAATTCCACACAAAATTAAAAAATTCATCAAACTCTGGTCGCCTCTCTTGAAATTGAGGTATCGATATATGGGGGTGTACCTAATTCTGATATAGCCCCAAGGTGGGTTTAGCTCCAATATTTTAGAGTGATACAAACATCTGGGCAACAAGAACTTATAGTACCCATTACCACTGAATCATGTAGTTTACAATGACCGATAGAAACAGAAAAAGCATATGTGCGTGAGGGTGTTATAAAAACAAACTCTCATAACACGTACAGATATGTGTAAGAACAATAATGAGAATATATAAATGGCAATTTAAATGGAAAGTTATCAATTACATAAAAATAAAATAATAGAATTGTACAAACTTTCGTATGAAGTCATTATGGGTCTAGCCTCATGAGGCACGTAAACGACGTGTACCTCACAAAATCCTTATAATTTTTTTGTAAGCTGTTTATCGTCCTGATTTCTTCATAGATAAAATATTATTTTTGAGGAAGCTACCTGATGTTTCAAGTCGCTAGCGCGTTTAGAAGACTCATGTGCCCAACGGAGGGTTAACTAAGGTAATCAGAACGCATATAGAACAGTACAATCAAGCACAAACTATAAATTGATTGCTTCGTTTTTATCATATTTTCAGTAAAATGGTCAAATACATTTTTTCGTCGTAGGAATGATACCGTATCGTTCCCTCGACAAATTTGAAATCACCAAAATAAGGGTTGGTGATCGTGTTCGTTCTACTGATGAACAAAAACATCGAATGTACGAAACTTTTCGTCACCACTACGAAGATAAAAGGTGGTTATATTGTAAGAGCCGATGTTGAATGTGAACCACACCTAAACATCAAGGTTTTTCTGCATTTCATTTGACATTTCTCAATTTCAGACTAACTCAATTTGAACCATGGAAAGATACACAATCGAGCAACGCGTTAAAGGTTTTTAAGCCTTTACGAAATTGGGCGTTCAAATCAAAATGCATTTCGTGCACTTCGTGATGTTTTTTTGATCAGCATAATCGACCAAATGTGTCCACAATCGGGAGAATTGTGCGCCAATTTCAGCAAACCGGGTCTGTAGGAGATGTGAAAACACCTGTGCATGCTCGCCCAGTTCGGTTGGTGCGGCTTATGGGCTGGCGACGTCATCGGGCCATACTTCTTCGAAATGAGGCCGGTCAGGCAGTTACTGTGAATTGTGTTCGATATCGCTATAAGTTTAATACATCGAAGGAGTGACCTAAGAAACCACAAGAATATTTGGCTGAAATCTGTTATGGGTCATTCTAAGTCATGTGAGCAATGTCTGTCCATCCGTTCAGCTGTCTGTTAGGATGGTGCGCACGATTGAATGAATTAATGTTGGATGTATTACCGCCTGACCCACGATATCGACAAAGTTAACGTCCTATAACTTTGATTCCTGATCTAACACATACTTGCAATGCTTTTATAGTACCCATAGCCTATTGAAAATTGGGCGTATTTGCCAAACCCCTTTTGGTACCCCCCAACAGAATGGCCCCATTAAAAATATGAAAAAATATTTTTTTTCAATTTTCTTTACTTTGACAATGTGGGTTATAATTTACACATTTATCCGTAGATATTTTCAAATAGGCATTGTTTTCTTCGTTAGGATGCTAGCTGTAAAAAAAGTGGAACAAAATATTTTTTTACGATTTTTTCTATTTTTCAAACTATTTTTGGTTTGAAAAAATATTTTTTTTCTAATTATTTTAACAGTTACTACACCACAGTCTTAACGTAAGTGTGATATACATTTGTATCCCTCATAATTATACCCTCCACCACAGGATGGGGGGTATATACATTTTTGTCACTCCGTTTGTAACACCTCTAAATATTGATCTGAGACCCCATAAAGTATATATATTCTTAATCGTCGTAAAATTCTAAGACGATTTAGCCATGTCCGTTGCAGCCAGTTGCAGGTTTTTCGGGATTGCAAATGGGCCATATCGGTCCATATTTAGATATAGCTCCCATATATAGCATCTAACTTGTTGTGATTCCTACTGTTCTCATCTACTATATTTTTGGTGTTATTTTCTTAGGTTTGAGATATATTGTGAGGTCACATGCTATCCATGGTGGAGGGTATATAAGATTCGGCATGGCCGAACTTAAAGCTTTTACTTGTTTTCTTTAATTTATAAATTTATTTTCTGATTACGGTTCTACATCAAAAAACATATCCAAATACTAAAGGTACACTTCATGAAAATTGGAATTTAAAAAAACCATAAATACTTTTTTGCGCTTCATAAAATAGTATGCCTCAATCTAAACAAAAAAAGTTTGCATAGTGTAATTAGTATTTTTCGTTCCATTAACGATTTTTAATGGTTTGATCAAGGAAACAATATAGTTGCATAAACGAACAATTCAGTTAAGGGGTCTTCATAGATCAACAACGTCAAAAGGTCCAAATAAAAATGTACATAAAATCTTGTTTTAGGATGAACGATAAATATTGGATGAACATATTTGGGCCGCACGTATAACCTATGAAACGCAATGAAATTTGACAAAAAAAAGTACGTACAAATTTAATAACCCTTTATATGTAATTATGTATGAAATGCTGCATTGTTTATATCACAAGATAATGTGATGTGAATGTGAATGTTGATGCTGATTATTTGCAATTCTTTAGATGCTTGAATATGAATCCATACATACCCAGAAGTTATTGGCCGGACTCGCTCTGCAGAAGTCGTCTAGACGACAGGCAGACTCTTTTGGGTAACCCGTAGACAGGGAAGTAAGTATTTTCTGTATGAATCGTGGAAATATACGCCAAGTGGTCATTCGGCTGACATCGAAGGCTTCCAATGAGATGCTGATATTCTTTGGCAACTGACTAGACCATTTTGAATACTAGATGGACGGACGCACGCACCGCATCGATCGTCTGTCTGGTGGATGGCCACGGACAGACGGACATGTGGCCAACAACATGATGTTAACAATGTTTTGTTTTACTTTTGTGTTGTTATTCTGTTATAGCCAAATATATGTTTATAAAAATACATATAGATATTGCACGTAAATTATATGTTTAAAAAAAATATTGCGGTACATGACCGGCATTGCAGCCAAGAGCCGGACGTTTGTGACGCTCATGCAATTGAATGCGCTTTAAATTCTGAAAAGATAGAAACATAATATTATAAGATGACTGATAGGATTAGTAATAATATATTGTACTCGTATACCAATGTTAAGTCCATAATAGTTCAGATCAGTTCTTATTGTTATAATTGGTTCCGCCCCAGCCACAACGAAGAAAATCAACGACATTATTGAAGGAAACATAAAGCATGAAAAGTCCCTACTAACTAGAGAAGAGCGAAATATGTTCAATGGATCAACTAGATATTTTTCCCGAAGGTAGAACCGTAACAACTTCATATGAAAATCCTATGTTAAACTAAGAAGTTGTGTCTCTTTACGCAGGCGTACCACAATTTCGATATTTGTTAATTTATTCTTCAATATAAGATTTGTGTGCCCTACATCACACTGGGTATGGGAGAGTACAGTTTTTGTGCGTCTGTTCATAATACCTAAAAGTAGACAAAACAGATCAATCGATTATAATACTTATCGACTTTCAATTAGTTAAGCAGTCGTTTAGCTATGTATGTCCTGCTGTCTGTAGATGTATTCTTCTAATCAAAGTTCAGGTCACAATTATGCTTCCATCAACGCGAAATTTGCAAACACTTGTTTATTTATGTATTTTACCTCAGATTGGAATGAAACTAGAGGAGTTTTCTGATCTGGGAACGAACACTGTCAAGTTTCACAAAATACCGTTCGGTTTCATTTCCGTTCGAATACCGACTACAAATTTTTAAAGAAGTTAAATAATTCAGCGGGGCCACGACCACCTGTGACATTCAATATGGGGGCTTATATCAAATCATAGACCGATATGCTCCATTTTCACTAGGGATGATTTGATGCAATATACGTACAAACGTACAAAAGCGAGTTCTCTAGAGCTTCATGAAATCGGAGGGTACCGTTATATGACTATAAAAAAACATGGACTGATGTATCCCATTTTCACTAAGGTCGACTTCTTCAATATAAATAATAAAAGCTGCAATTTCAGCATGATCGGTCCTCGAGCACCAGGAAATCTACTTGGAAGAGCCCTTTTATGAAGAATATATC
The DNA here is from genome assembly GCA_963930755.1 of Eudasyphora cyanicolor. Lineage (NCBI taxonomy): Eukaryota > Metazoa > Arthropoda > Insecta > Diptera > Muscidae > Eudasyphora > Eudasyphora cyanicolor. Next base: position 222,036,005 of record OZ005736.1, read on the forward strand.
AAAGCATGAATCGATGTACCCCATTTTCACTAGGGACCATCTAGTGCGATATAAAGTACAAATGCTTACATTTCAGCCAGATTAATTTCAAAATGTGTTCTCTAGAGCGCCAAAAAAGCACATCCTAGAGGACCTTTATATTGGGGATATATCAAAGCATGGGCCGGTATACCCCATTGTGGTAGTCTAATGGTTATTTCGATTCTGCAGAAAATGATGCCCCGTCGCACAGTGGCGTCATTGGGTTTTTTCGTTGCATAAATCATATCTTTTGAACCGAATAAGATAATTGTTCAGCCTATGAAATGGTTTTTGGAAAGGGTGCTACGCCTTGTAGGTGCTTAGTTAGGCGTTATCAAAGTTAAAATTTCTAGAAAATTAAATTTTCTGGTAACTAAAAAAATATTTTTACCAATTTTAGACGTTTTTAGTCCTTTTCTAAGGTTTTTATATTTTAAAACTGTTACAATTATAATAAATATACACAAATTATGGAAAGTTAAAACTATTACCCAACAAAAAATCTTGTTTACCTCTTAAGCCAAAGTGGAGCCTAGAGGCAGATAAAACCTTTTGAATTAGGTAAAGGAAGAATCAAAGATTTTTTTTTTTTTTTTGAAAATATGACATATATAGAAACATATAAATTTTTCTTATTTCCCGTCAAAGCTGAAAATAGCTTAGTTATGGGTTATGAAAGTTAAAATTCGTGGAAAAATCAATTTTATGGTAACTAAGTGGAGTAACAAAATTATTTTGCCAATTTTAGATTTTTTAAGTTCTTTTTTAAGGTTTTTATGTTTTAAACTTATTACCCAACAAATAAAATAAATAATTTTTTTTTATTTATTTTTTAAATTTTCTCTTTTTTTTACGCAATTCGTAAGGGAAGGTATATCTAAAAGACAATCATTTCTAAACTATAATTATTTTCTAACTCTTTATACCTACATATACCTAAGTACCTACTTATATACACCTTAAAAAACAATAACGTTCAGAGGGTTTCCACGGAAATGCACGCCATACAATTTCTGGAGCCATTTGTTAAGCTCTAGAAGCCAAAGAGGCACATAGGGCAGATAAATCCTTTTGAATTAAGTAAAGGGGTAATCAAAGAGCATATTTTGCAAATACGGCAAATATAGATTTTGGTTATTTTCCATCAAAGTTGAAAAATAGTTGTTAAATAGTGACTTACCTGAAAAAACACATAGCAATGATTAATTTTTTTTATCAGTATACATTTAATAAATACTTCCATCAATAGAAAGAAAAAAGACAATTCGTTACCTAGTTTTCGTGATTTTACACCTGAAATCGGACCTAATTACCTAAAAATCGTGTGTTTTTTTTGAAAACAGGATATCGGTCAACTTTGAACGGTTCTATCTGCTAAACTAAAAATCTGATGTTATCAAGGGTAGAATATTTGAAATCCTTGAAAAATTTCCTATAAGATGGGTTAATATCGTAGGCGCACATGACAATTTTGATTTGTGCAACATGTTGGCTCTATCGTGGCGCCGCTCCTAGCAAAGCTGGCTGCCACCCTAACCTAAACCTTTATCAAGACAATGCACCAGTTCACACATCCACTATTGTGGTGGACAAAATCAATGAATTGATGTTCGAATGACTTCATCACGCATCGTATTAGCCAGGTTTAGATCCCCCGGATTATTATCTATTTCCAAACTTGAAAAAATGTCTCGGTGGTAAAATATTTGTCAACAATGAAGAGGTGGATTCTGGGGTTGATGGCTATTTTAAGAAGCTATTGAATAACGCTTGGGAAAGTGTATCGATCTAAAAGGAGATTATGTTGAGAAATAATAAAAAATGTTGTGTATTCTTTGTTATGTTGTATTACTTCGGGACAGACATCGTTTACACATTTTTCTTCAAAAATAAAATTTTTGATATCAGAAATTCTTCCGTGCTTTCGTTACAAGCTTGCGGTTTTATATTACCAGTTCAGTTCAAATGGCTAAAGTCATGACACAAATCTTAAATATTGCAGATAAAAAAGGTCGAAAGTTTTTCAGCAAATTTAATAAATCATATCTGAAAAATCCATGGCGAGAATGTTTTTTTTTAGATATACATATTTGCATTATATGTACATACACATGTAAATATGTCATTCTCTGTATTTAGTGTAGACACACCCCATACAGAATATATATCTTCTCTAAAATCTAGTTACACCAAAGTTACAAGTTATAAATCACAATGTACTTGAACGATTTTACTCACACGTTATAGTGCACTTCCAGTCGTTGTTGGCCTAAACCTTATATTTGTTTCTTTTTTCTTTGTTGTTTACAATTATAATTCGTTATTCTAGCAATTCTTAGAAATGGTTGCTGTCGTCGTTGTAAAAAAACTACAAACTTCTGCAAACAAATTTCAAAAGTTTTCTGTTAAACATTGACTGTTCTTATTATAGTATCTGATGACAACGTTCATGTCTTCCTGATGTAATGCAAATAAAATATTTCAGTGGAGACCACTTCTCAATACCACGATAATTGCATTAGAATTGTGAATATTCAACAGAAACCAAAAATCCCATTCACTTTTTCAGCAGTTGTGATTTGCAAATGCTGTAACAAACAGAAATAGTTGTAATAATTTTTGGTTTTTTTGAAAATCCAAGAAAAAAACGAAACTCTTTAAATATTTCGCAAAACATTTATATATGTACGAATGTCTGCATCTGCAAAAACTATTTATATAGGTATGTGTGATTTTTTGTTTATCAATGCGATACTCGATTTTTGTGGTGTGGATGTCAGTATTTATATGAACATTGATCACGCTAAACTCGTGTTAATCCGTACATTTGGAATTAATTTCAAACTTCACATGCAGCATGAGAAGATTATATTCCGTCTGCCGCACGGATCACATCCAATTGTGTGTGTGGCTGCAATTGGAGATGTGAGTCAGTCAGTAGCCGTACATGGAACTCGTATCATTTCGACGTTTTTTTGTCTTCTTTTGTTTTGTAAGAGAGGATTTTTTGTGGGGGAATATCTACATCTAAGCTTGCGGCGATGCTCATCATTAAAATCTTTGGAGATTGTAGAGGAATATCCCTGATTTGTCAATGCATGAGCATTTATTGTCAATATTTATTATCCTCTCACCGTAAAGAGGAGGGTATATATAAATTGCTATGAGCCAAAAGTGTAACACATCGATATAATACACCAAGTATGTTTGGTGGAAAATCAATTTGAATCATTTTAAGGCATGTATGTCCGTCTGTCTGTCTGCTGGCTGGTGCGCACGATTGACTTCAAATTTAATATGCGGTAATATCTCAAGCTTTGCTCGAAGATGGAACATATTGGTCCACCCCTTTTAGTACCTCCCCCACATTTAGAGAAATATTGATTCTTTAGCAACTTCTTTTATACATTCTGAAATTTCACACATTTTATTAGTTTATTCGTCGCTATTACATCAACAAAAATGGGCGGAGTTGCCACGCCGCTTTTGGTACCTCTCACACAATTGAACCATTTTGCACCAAAAGTTAATTGCTTATAGCTTTAATATCAGTTCATACATATACCTAAACTCTTTTACAGTGTAATGCTTTTATGGTACCTACAGTCCAGTGAAAAATTGGCGTCGTTGGCACGCCCCTTTTGGTACCTCCCATCACTTATAACTTTAATTATTTATATATATTAAATGCAATTTAAATTTTCTTTTGTGCCAAAAAATTCTACATTTTTACTGCCTTTCGCCCTAAAAAGCCTTTTTGTTTTCGTCTGTGGCAAAAATGCTACACTACGAAAGGGTTTTGTTTTCTTTTGTAAAAAGTTTCGCACTCGCATTGTGCTACATTTTCAGCTACATGCTACATTTTCAGCCCTGTATTAAATCATAGGGGGAGTGCTGCCCTACAAAAATGATCTTTTTCAGCGTCTACTGAATAGTCTAATTATCCGCGTGTCTATTTGCGTCGCGTTTTTTAATGAAGTTTGGATAGAAGTTTTATTTAAGTGACGCCTTGAAGCATACTTTGTTAAAAGTGAGTTAAATGGCTGCCATTTTGCATTTTTCATTCTGGCCATTAAAAATTCTGCAGTACAAGAGGGTGTATGCGACATTCTTAAAATGCTGTTCTTTGATAGAGCAAAATCTTTTTTTAGAAAAGAAAATACCGTTAATTAAACCAGAACAAGTAAGAAAACTTCAGTCGGGTAAACCGACTAAGGTATACCCTCACATTGTGAGTAATGTAATATTGTACACCGGCTGGTAGATGCCACAACGTTATGCGGGGTACCGAAAATAGGTGGACGAATACCTATTTTGCGCTGAACAGTAATACTTCAAATACATTGCACTGTACCAATTTGAAAGCGTTGATGTGCACTGGTATTAACGTTATGAGTCATTCAATCTTGGTATGAATCGCCGATTTAGTGTGGGAGGTACCAAAAGGGGCGTGGCAATAAAGCCTATTTTTTACCGGACTATGTGCACTATGCAGACGAATGCAGGGCATGCAGAGAAAACATCGAAACGATGGAACATTTTCTGTGTCACTGCCCGGCTTTCACACATGCAAGATCCCAACATTTTGGGTCCGACATATTACCAGACTTGACTCATCTCAGAGAATATGACTGGAAGATACTGAGGAAATTCGTGTCTAGTACCGATTTTCTGTAACTCGTGAGGTATAAAAAGATCACAAATAAGGAGCGCACAACAGGTGTTGGGTCTCAAGGTCGTTTTCTTTTTCACTTGACTATTCAAATACCTTTCTTCACTTAGAAAGGTATTTGAATAGTCAAATGATCTTCACACCAACTTCACAGTGAAAAAATATATGTAATTGCATTTAGAAATCAATTAAATTTATCTGAATATTTATTTTACCCTCCACCATGGGATGTGGGAGGGTAAAATCGTCATAGAATCACTTTTCGAGTCGATGTCGCTGCACATCGGCTTTTGCATTATTATACCTCAGATATTTCCATTGTATTTAATATAACTTTTGAATAAATTATTTAAAGTGAGCAAATTATGCAAAGCTAGAGGGGTAGATTCGGAGGTGTAGGGTATTATACAGTCGGCCGCCCCCGACTGTCTGTCTTTGCTTATAATTTGCTACAAAAATAACCAAATCTCACGATGATTTTCATCTTTCCTTGTATAAGATGCATCCAGGCTGAATTTATAACCGCTCTTACTTGTTTTATATAAAAAAATTGATATGATTTGACTTTATCAAATTTATCAAGAGATGAAATAGATCCATGGTTTATAATACCGATCGGCAAAGAATCTCTTTTTCGCTCCATGTTTCAATGTAGACCCTATGTAAAGGTTATTTCAGATTTGACGTCATGACGCTCTAGAGAACAAATTTCAGCATTTATAGTTTATGTTGTTTTATAGCCCCCATATAGAGTTCCCCTCCGATGTCACTTACTAATGTTTATTCACCCGAAATTTAAATATTTAGACTTTATATTGGCCTTCATCATCCCTAGAACCGCTCCAACCAGGTCGTTGTAGACTATACCGCACATTCACCCAAAAGAAATCCGTGTACAGTATGAGGCATCCCTCTCAACAAGACGTCTACAAGTGATGGGTGAATGAATTAATCGAGACCACAAGTCGTACCATTAGAAAATAATATAATCACAGGTCAAAAAATGAATTCTCCAAACGCACTCCTGAAGTACGGCTTGCAGTCAACTGTGAGGCATTTGTACCAGGCAAAGACTACTGGTTGAAGAGAATACTGCTACATGGATGGGACCAAACTAGGGGAAACGGACTGGGACTTCTTATTGACTAACCAGGAGTCGAACTTTACTTCCGCCTCACAGACCATAACACGGTTGTTTCAAGCGGAATTCGAACAATTAGGGAGTTTGTGAACTGGCTCAGTAACACCACAAAGTCGAAAGATGCTAACATCTTCGCAGATAACCAAATGACGATCAAAGCAATAACGTCCAAAAAGGTAAAATCCAGATCGGTTAGGAACTGTAAAAGAATGATAAATATTTACTCACTTCATGGTCAAATTCGAATATTTTGAGTATCACTACTCAGAAAAGTGATTGGAAATGAACGGACAAATAGCTTGACCTCAAAAAGCCAGATAAATTCATGTAGTAAACATGGAAAATTTCAAGACGATAGGTGTCCCGAAGAATGAGTTAAAACACTGGGCAGTTATGGCTTACATAACTATAATAGCGTAACAGTGAGAGAAACTAAAAAGATACCATAGGGTGGCCCAAATTAGAATAAAGCATGTAGTCTACTGAAACTAAACAAGATCGAAATAAGTAAGATGATGCGTGTTTTAACTCGACACTCAAGCTTACAAGCACACATACTACACCCCATAGGACTAGAAGATAACGACCAATGCAAAGTCCAGCTTTCGCACATACAAGACTCTTCGGGTCCGACACATTACCAGATCTACCTCATCTCAGAGGATATGACTGAAAGACACTGAGAAAATGCATGTATAATACCCAATTCCTGTTACTCTTGAGGTTTAAACAAGACCGTAAATAAGGAGCGCACAATAGGCCGATCCACTGGCTTGAGTGTATGTCCATGGATATGAGACGTCAAAACGACTCATCCCTTTCAACCTAACCTAATCTAATTATTCTTTAGTAAAAATGTGCCATATTGGTCCAAGTTTTGAGATAGCTCTAATAAAACGGTCCGTTATGGTTAGACTTCTTGAAGCTCTGGAGGACGCATTTTGTTAATGATCATTTTGATCATACCTCGTGGACGGCCTTAGGCCGGGGTTAAATATTTTCTCCTCTGGAGTATGTCCGAATATGGTTGCGAAGACCAAAGTGTACAAGCGTCCACGGACGTTATGACACTAAAACATGTAAGAATGTTCAAACGGATAAACCGATTTCACCTTCAGTCCCAAAAACATTAACATTTTTTTTAAATTTAATTATTATCAAGTTAAATTGCATTAAATAACATTAAAGTATGTACTGGTAATAAAGTTATACTTTTGGTGTCAAATGGTCCATTTGTGTCGGCGGTATCAAAGGGGGCTTGGCAATAACTGTCCCTTTTTTTCTGGAATTTGGTACAACGGTTATTAAAGCATTACACTGTGCAAAATTTCTAGTATTTGTATGCACTGGTATTAAGGTTATAAGCTGTTAACTTTTAGTGCGAAATGGTTAATTTGTGTGGGAGGTACAAAAAAGGGGCGTGCTCACTTTTCTCTGGACTGTAGGCATAGTGTAAAACAAAATTGCAAGTATTTGTATGAAAATTATATGCAGTTAAGTTTTGGTGCAAAATGGTCCATTTGTGTTGGGGGTACATGAATGTATGAAATTTCAAAAGATTCAAGTAAGTAATATAGAATTTATTAAAGAATCAATATTAAAATATTAACCCTTTGTGGGGGAGGTACTAGATGGAGTGGACTAAAATAGCCCATCTTCGAACTTTGCCAGAGATAGAGACAAATACTACAGCATACCAAATTTGAAGTCAATCGGTTAATCCTTTCGAGAGTTATAGTGCGCACCAGGCAGCAGACAGACGGGCGTGAAGGAATTACGGAGGGACGGACATAATATAAACAGACATATTTTGGGTCTTATATCACACTTTCGATGTTACACTTTTGGCTCCTAGCAAATGATATATACCCTCCTCCTAAGGCTAGGGGATAAAAAGTGTTATTATGTTCCCGAAAGTTATGACATATCACCGAAAGGGACATAGTTTTTATTACACAATAAAAACAAAGCGTACTGAAAATCAAAAAATTTGTCGTAAAGTTTAAAATTTCGCCAATGATTTCGAGCCAAAGACAATCGCTATAAAAATTAGAATGTTTTTGACCTTGTTCAAATATTTGATATAGATTTGTAAATCTATAGTGGGATTTAATGTCTCTGTTTATTGCCCAAGAACATTTTCCTTTGGAACCGACTTTAATGATCTTGAACAAGGGACTTGCCTTGAATTTAAATAGAAGTTATATAAAATAATATATTATATTATATAATTAGTTTTACATATCATAGAGTTTGCATGTTCAATTATTTGCTGCACTTTGTAAATTTCTATCCCCACTACATTTTTCATATTACCAAACAAAGTTCATTGCGCGATCGAAAATAAAATAAAAAGTATGCAAATAAATTTCATCATATCACAGTAAGGAGATTTTGGAAAATAAGAGATATATAGTGTGATCCATTTCGAGTTTCCCTACTTTTGTAAAGAAAAAACACAGAAAATTCGAATTGAAAAATAATAATTTTATAATTCATTTTATCATTTGAAAGAACATTCTTTGGCATTTCTTTTTTGAAGATTATGTCTATCAAATGTTGGCCGCGCCTACGTCTCAGATGGTCCATCCGTTGAGTCCAATTTTCGATGACTCGTTCGAGCATTTCGACTGATAACTGACGAATGACACGCGTGATGTTTTGCTCCAAGGCCTGAATCGAAGCGGATTTGTCCGCATTAACATTAGACTTTACCTATCCCCACAGGAAAAAGTCTAACGGTGTGACATCACACGATCTTGGTGGCCAATCGACCGGGCCAAAACGTGAAATTATCTGCTCACCGCAGTGTTCTCTCAAAAAATCCATTGATTGATGCGATGTGTGGGAAGTGGCGCCGTCTTGTTGAAACCAATGTCGCCGAGATCACGAGCTTCAATTTCAGGCATCAAATAGTCGGTTATCATGGCACGATAATGGTCGCCATTGACGTTCTCACCGGCATCATTTTTGAAGAAATATGGACCGATGATTCCGGTACGTCGGATCGGGAATCGGTCAATGCCAAAAGATAGCTCTTAACGAGAGCTAAAATATTGATCATGGGTGTCAAGGTCGTGGGTCGACTGGAAAGTGTTTTTTTTTTGATTCAAAAAAGACTTATCGCAATTGACGAACGATTATTTTGATAATAACACTGAATAATTTGTAAACGTTGTTTCGGCGTAAGTCTTTCCATGATGAAATGCCAAACAATACTTAACAAAAATACAGCATGACACGACTCACACGTGATCTGTCAAAAAAAGGCTATTGAAAAAAGTAATCTCTACTTAGATCACCCTATATTTCAATATAATACTTTCGTTACAATAAAGGGGTTTCCAACAAGAGGTGTTATTTTGGTATTCAAAGAAAAATGCAATTTTTTGAGATAAATGATTGGATGTTTATTTCATAGTAATGAGGAAGGTATGCCGTTAATAATGAAAAACACCATCAGCCAAATGGCCACCACGACCACGCTTACAGGACCATATCCTTTTCATGAAATTATCCATAACCAAATCGCAAAATGGTTGCCCTATGTCCTCGATAGCCTCACGAATTCTATCTTTGAGGTCTTGAATCGACGCTGGGCTGTTGGCGTAGACCTTATCTTTCAAGTGGCCCCAAAGGAAGAGGTCGCAAGGTGTTAAATCACAAGATCTCGGTGTCCAATTGTGATCACCTCCTCGAGAGATAACTCGGTACGGAAACAATTCCCGTAACAGAGCAATGGTTTCGTTGCTTGCGTGGCACGTAGCGCCGTCTTGTTGAATGTAAACTTGTCCAGATTAATACCATCCAACTCCGACCATAAAAAATCATTAATCATCTCTCGATAGCGCAAACCATTCACCGTAACTGTTGATCCAACTGCGGACTATAAACCGCACCAAACAGTCACACGTTGAGGATGGAGTGGCTTCTCAAAAATAACTCTTGGGTTTTCCGAGCCCCAGATGCGACAATTTTGCTTGTTGACGTAGCCACCGAGGTGGAAATCGGCCTCATCAGTCAAGATGATTTTTCGATTTTACGAATTTTAATATTTCAATGCGTTGTTGAATCGTGTATAGTTCCATTTTTTGTAATGGTGTAGTTTCTACTTGTCAAATGTCAAAGAATAAAAGCTTCGAAAGTGACAGCTACCGAAATACCGGATGATTCAAAATAACACCTGTATTTGGTACAATTGGTCACTCTTCAACGACACAAATACTCATAATAGACCACATTATAGCATAACTCGAGAATAATTTATACGAATTATTTCGGGCATTTTTTAAATAATCCAAAATTAAATTGCCTTCAACTTCTTACAATACCAATTTTTCATCCGTTCAGCTGCTTCGACGATATATTACAAGATAGTGCTAAAAATTAATATTTTTTTAGAAAATTTTAATAATTTTGAAATAAACGCGTAATAAATACAACAACAAATGCCCAATTATAAAATATTTTTAAACTTTTCATTAAGTCTGTTCGGTCATGAATATAATTAGAACATTACGAAAAAAATCAATGCATAACTTAAAAAGTTGTATCCAATTTATTAAATCTACCCCGAAATTTAATTCTCCTTAAGACAATGTCCCATTCAACAATTTCACAGAGAATCTCATAAAAACGCTTATCTTTTCTTTTTAATTTAGCTATAACTTTTGAAGTTGTGCATCCATTTCCTTCGGAATAGTTTCATTTGTTCGTGCTTTACGATAAAATAATAAAAATGTAACAATTGAACATTTTACGTTATTTATATTACGCGATTATTTACAAGTTATTAATTTTTTCTCAAAAACAGGGTTTAGCACTATCTCGTAAGATATCATCGAAACCGCTGAACGGATAAAAAATTGTTATTAGAAGAAGTTTACTTAATTTTGGATTGTATAAAACTTTCCCAAAATAATTCGTATAAATGGTTCTCGAGTTATGCTATATGTGTCGCAACCTCTCTATTTTTGCAAATAGCGATTTATCGCGAGAACTGAGGTAGTTCAAAGAAACTACCTTTTAGGCTAAGAACTGTATTATATCTATACGCTAATAGGTTGCGAACCCCGTGTCTCCAAAAAATTTTGACCATCGTATTTATAACACATTTGCATATTTCGAGAAATAATTTTGTATAATTTTTGCGCTGTTAGCAGTTATTTTTAATAAATATTTTCTTTTAATTAAAATAAAAGTTTTAATTAAATAATTCCATAATTTGCCAATAATCAGTTTTCAGTTTTATAATATTAAATTGTAACATTTCTATAAATTTTGCTTACTTTCTCTTTCAGTATTACAAAACCTGTTAATCTTATTTTGTTCGACCATTTCGTGTTTTAGTGTTCGCGCATAAATCTCTTCACAGAACTTACTAACAAAAACATCTCTTTCATAATTTTTGTTGCTATGCGATTTGCCAATCTATTTATGTCCACACTTTATTTTTATTAGCTTCAGGTATGTATGTTTTCATCAAAAATAACTGTTAACAGCCCATAATAAAATTATTTTCGGTACAATATGGAAAAGTAAAAAATATTTAAATAAAATTACACTTTTGTATGTACTCGTACGTATACTTATATATTTCCAGCAATTTCGTTTTCTTACAATCCGCGACGAAGTAAACCACAACTGTTTGCTTCTATCGTTGCTCAATAACTGACAACTTAAAAGAAAACAAACGACTTTCCATAACAATTATTGACTCACACATTAACAAACATTTTTAAGTCTCCGAGCGAGAGAATAATTCTCCGAAAGAGAGAAAGAATAATTCTCTGAGAGAGAGAAATGCAAAAGTCATAAAATATATTACCCAGACAACCTTTCCTTTAAGGGGCAGCTCAGCCTTAAATTTATTACTCAAATACCTCATACTGTCAATTAAGTCCGATCTGGCATCAAAACTATGGCGTGGTTACGTCATTGTTTTAATGTATAAAATCCTAAAAAGTATTGAAATATTACTTAAAATAATGCGGATTGTCACGAAAATAATGATTTTTTTCATTAATTTAAAGACTTACATTTAAAGTAGGACGTACACAAAACTAATGATTTCATAGTCATTAATGCAAATTGAAAAAACTTTAGATTAGGGAAAATTTTGTAACATACTTTTTAACATCATTATTTTAATGAAAATTGTGATTGAATTAATGCCGATGTCGCATACTTAATTTACGAATGTGTCGCTATTAATTTTATTACCAATTTTTTTCAATGCAGGTTGGCGCAGAATGAGCTATATGGTTTAAGTTCTTTATAATCTTTTTAGTTATTATTTTTTTCAGCATTTTGTGAAGATGCCTTGTGGGCGTCCTATAAATTTGAACCAAAGATCTGGCTGAAATAACTGACTTTAAATTTAAGTTTGTCCAGTACACTCGTTGTAAAATTTTGACATATCGGTTCACATTTTCGTGTAAGTCCCCATGTCATTCCATGAATTTGACTTCTTGGCGGCAAAGATGCTATTTTTTTACCGACGTGTCTGAAATATACATATACCCAATATAACTTGCAACAATTCCTAATAATAATGGTTTGATATAGCCCCTACCTATTTCTCCGAGAACTACTTGGAAATTAAGAGTGGTGGGTATTATACAGTCGGACTTTAGACTTTCCTTTCTGATTGTACATTTCTGATGTACAATTTACATATGGCTGTGTATATATGTAAACTAATACTGATGGAAATAGTTTTCAAAATTTAGACGTACACAAAAACTGACAACTACAAATAAATTTTTCAAATTTTGTTTCCATAAAAAATTCAAAATTATCTGTAGAATCCATTTCAAAAATTCCATAAACATGTTTTGAACTCAAAAATCTTCAGTAAATCATTTGGAATACAAATATAAAAATTTAAAGAAATAAAAAACAATAGCTCCTTAAAACGCGCTAAAACCAGAGGGTCATTATGGCGAAGAAAGGCGCTGGAAAGGGAGGAAAAGACAAAAAAGATAAGAAGGGAAAGAAAGGTAAACCAGTGGAGGAGAAAATCGTAGAGAAGCCTGAGGAGAAGAAGGAGGAGCCTAAACCAGAGGAACCGAAAAAGGAAGAACCTCCACCAAAAAAACTGGAAGTAGAAGAGCCATGTGTTTTCAATTGTTCCCAAGAAACTGTAACCTATCGACCGAATTCCTATCCGGGTCTCTTAACACATCCCAAAACTATGGCTGTCGTCGGATCGGAATGTGGCACTTACGATAGCCTTTGTAAACTCATCCATGCGGCCTTTCGTTGCGCCGATCGTGTTTACATCATGGTTCCATGGGGCAACTATGTAATCTTCCGCTGGCATGATGGTTCCAAAATGACCTATTTTGTATTTGATGGCTGCACTTGCAATGTCAATCGGTTCCGCTATTTGGACTTATCGTGTGGCACCGCGGGCTTGCTGTACTATGAGGAGATGCATAAGGTCATCAATTATGTGATCATGTCAAGGGAGCGACGAGAAGAGATCAAACGCTTGAAACGATGCATTGTCGATGATGTCTGCAAGGAAATGTATGGCGATCAACATATTTAGAAAACTTTGGCAAATTCGGATTTTACAATAGTTCGGCAATAAAATAAAATTTATTACTTTAACATAAAGGGTGGTTTCAATAAGGGCGGTTAGATGTCATGAGAGTCAAATCGCACGATCTTGGTGGATATATCAAGTCGCCTTTATGTGTAATATCCATTGCATACAGAAAAATTCAGTTTACAATTAATATATTAAACTATTTGCAAACATTAGACATTTTTATAGTTAATATTTTATTATATTTTTATTTTTACTGACTTATTTAATTAGAATCTATAGGTCAGTTGAACAACTTAATGTAAACAATTTTGTTTACAGGTTCAAAATCAAATTATTTTTAATGTCGTTATTACATAGAGGTGTTAGCTTTCGTTGTATATAAAATTCGGTCAACATTTACATATATAAGCTTAATTTGTCACGCCTATAAATGACCACGCATGTTAACTACCAAGCCTAGTAATGACCACATATATCAATGACCGCCTATTAATGACATTGCATATTAATGACCGCCTATTAATGACAGTGCATATGAATGACCTCCTATTAATGACGGTACCTCGCCAATTAATGATGGACTTCAAATTTGGTATGCGGTAATATTTTTCTCTATCTCCGGCTAAGTTCGATGATGGGCCATATTGGTCCATTCCTTCTAGTACCTCCCCCCACAAAGGGTTAATTTTTAGTGAAATATTGATTCTTTAATACCTTCTATACTACTACTGCTTATGGCTTTAATATCAGTTCATGTTAATACTTGAAATTTTGGACAAAGGAAAGTGTGCGTTATTGGCCCCTTTTTGTACCTCCCACACTAATGCAGCTTTTTGTACCAAAAGTTAACTACTTTTAACTTGAATACCAGTATATATTAATATTTGAAATTTCGTACGGTGTAATGCTTTTATAGTACCTATAGTCCACAGAAAAGTGGGAGTTATTGGCACGACCCTTTTGGTAGCTCCCACACAAACGGATCATTTTGTAACAAAAGTGAACTTTAACACCAGTGAATATAAATACTTGAAACTTTGTACGGTGTAATGCTATTGTAGTATCTAGCGTCAAGAGAAAAGTGACCGTGATTGGCACGCCCATTTTGTTACCTCCAACCAGGGCTGCGGAGTCGAGCCAAAACTACTGGACTCCGACTCTGGCAGTTAAATAACATAAATTTCTGAAATTATATTTCTACTTAGACGTGAGTTCATGTTTTTGAAAATAAGATATAGCTTTGTTAAAAAACAGAAAAAGTTGGTATTCAATACCAGTAACTAAATAAAATTGTATTATTTATTTATTGATGCTTTACTTGTAAGCTGCAGCTAATATGACAATTCTTTCAACATGAAATCATGATAAAATTTTCATCAATTTGAAATTATTTTCGCTTCAAGCAACCAGTTCATTCGTTAGTTATTATACCCTACACCACACCATGTTACAGGGGTTTTTAAATTAGTTTTTTGACGGATTTGTAAAAAATACTGCTGAGACCCACCTTAAAATATACCGTTCTACTCAGAATCACTAGCTGTCCGTCTGCCCATCTTAAGTTGTTCGTTAAGTACAGGTCGAAATTTTACTACGACCCTGCTAAAATTTGGCAATAAGGACTCTTTCACACCAGGTTTAAACCTATTGGAATTGGTCAAAATCGGTTTAGATCGAAATTGCCCCCATATATAAATGTTTCTATAGAAAAGTCTGTTTAGATTCAGATTTATAAGGTAATTATCTCATATTTATATTTACAATATCTGAGCTTATTTTGCTCTAACAAGGTGTTGTACGGTATCATATAGTTAGCTTCGCCCGACCTTTCCTTAATTGGTTTGTACTCGCTTAATAATATCGTATAGTCTTGCAAAAATACTTATTTTTTTAGCTAAATATAATCAGAGCTTTCGTAAAACTGTTTTACATAAAAAAACTCGATAGTTTGGTTAACTTTATAGATATTTGTGGCATACAAAAAAGGTTAACGGCCGTTTTCAGGTAGCTCCGTTGGTTATTTTTATTGGAAAAGTTAGCTAACAGTCGGTTAGCCTAACGAACAATTTAAACGGCCCGTTAAAAAATTCGTTTTCAGGAAGGTTCCGTTAGATAACTTTAAGTTTATTACTATTGTGAATGACTCCTAAAATATTTTGACATAATTATATATTTATTTTTTAATTTCTGAAAATCGGGCACAATGTGTTTATCAAATAATAAAAAAATTTTATTTCATTGAATATACTATACACATGAGTTATTTTGTTGCAGTATGATTTGGCTGCTTTATGAGGAAGGTAGCAGAAGGGACTGGGAACCATTTTTAGTCGAGGAGGATATACATACATGTGCACGTATTTCGTCTGCTATGGAAAAAAGTGCACATTGAATGAATGATATACGTATTGAAAGAAATCTTTTGAGGACATTTTAATTTACTTCAGCGTTGCCCTCCTTCCGACTGTCTGTCTGCATGATGCGCACTATAACTCTCGAAAGGGGAAACCGATTGACTTTAAATCTGATAGGTGGTTTAAAGACGTGCCGAATTGTGCCACTCCTACTAGACTTTACCCCTCCACAACGTATATATTCCCTATAGGCGGCTAAATGGCTGCCTATATGTTTCTAGGGTGGGATCGGAAATCAGCGGCAACGAAGTAGACCAGGTTCAGCTAGTACTCTTTACCCGAATCTTATGTAACTTGGTACTTCCCATACAAAGTGACCATTACATTCAAATACTTGATATTGTATGCAGTGTACATTTTGATAGTGAACAATTAACGATATTGCCACTCCCTTTTGGTACCTTCCGCAATATGCGGCCAAATTAGACCAACATTTAGTAGCTCGAAACTTTAATATTAGTGCACACAAACGCTTAAAAATCGGTACAGTGCATTGTCTTACAAGAACCCATTGTTCAGTGCAAAATAATCGAATTTGTCGATCCCCTTCTGGTACCCCCACAAAATGACAGATTAATTCCAAAACAATTGCCCCATGAATCATCTAAAAATGTTTATATTCCCTATTTTATAATCTTTACTATGCCTATTGACCTTACTGGCCTTTTTAAATATTTTTATTTTTTTTTGACAATTCATATTTTTCTACGGTTAAAGCACTTAACTGGTGAAAATATTCCAGTTAAATTTAACGACCTATTTTCAGTTAAAACTGTCAGTTAATTTTTAACAGAGCTTCATGAAAATAATTTTTTCTTAACGGGTCGTTAAAGTACCAGTTAACATTTAACGAAGCTACCTGAAAACGGCCGTAAAAAAGCTTCGAATATTTTAAGCTTCTTTGTATCAAAATTGTTTTCCCAAACATTTTTGAGTGCAAAAGTTCTATCACATTAATGGTACATTTTGCACAATCCATCTCGGAGTCGGAGTCGACCATAATTTTTCGACTCCGGGCAAATTTCCCAGACTTCGACTCCGGGCAAATTTCCCAGACTCCGACTCCACAGTCCTGCCTCCAACACAAATGGACCATTTTGTACCAAATGTAAACAGTTTTTAACTTTAATATCGGTACATACTTTAAAGTTATTAAATGCAATTTAAATTGATAATAATTTAATTAAAACAAAAAAAAAAATAAATTTACGAATATTTTTTTTGGGACTCAAGGTGAGGGAATTTATAAGTCGGTTTACCCGACAGAACTTTCTTACTTGTTTTATTTGAATTTCATATAAATTTCCAGCTGTATCTTTAGGGAAACACATTTTTTGGGAAATAGCGTTGCAAGCATTAGCTACTTGGGTATGCTGATAATTTCTCACACATCATAAGCGAGCATCAACGGATCTCAATCGAATCAAACCCAATATAAACCTGCAAGAAAAGACAGAAAGTCGGGCGGGGCCTATTTCTATGTACATCTGAACCGCTTTCCGCCAAATTCGGTAGTGTTCATTCGTGTAATATGAAACCTCTTTCAAAATTAAAAATGTTTTTATAAGTTAACTTAAAATGATTTTATTCAAAGAATTAATTAAATGAAAGAATCTAAATATCGGAGGTGCGATATCTCGCAAATATACTGCGGACTCCAATTTAATGTTATAGGTAAATGGTAAATGAAGTGAAGACATGTGGGAAAATAACCAAATTGTTAATAGCAAAAAATGGATCGAGCACTGCATGAAAATATTGAATACTTTGTGGAAAGCCGGAATAACAAAAACAATAGATTTTAACAGAAACTGAGACCATCTATTGCTTTTGTAACGACTAACTGGTTATTTTTCCACTCGCCTTAAATTGTGTATAAGCAAATTAAAATCATTAACAATCAATCATCACACGTTTAGGTACTGAAGCTGCTAATGGTAATTGTGAAATAAATTTATTCAGGCACAATACAACTGGATACTTCTGGAAACTGCTGATATAAAATTCACTTTTGACTAAAAAGTTAGATATATGGTAAGATAACATCTCGCTACATTTTTAATATGTTCGAACATACATGCTTTCTTTTTTACAGTTTGTCTACAACTCAATTAGAAGATAGCAGCCAAATAATAGCAGAAGTGTTTGTCGGGGAGCTCCCGGGGTCATTTTACTAAAAATTGTGACATTTTTGATTATAAACATAGTATTACAAAACATATTAAATATCATAATTCAATAAAATTATTGTTTTGTGACAATCGTTTTCTCATTTATTGTTAAACTGACATTGCTTGTGACAAACGCAATGATAGATTGCAACACACGTTTTACAGGGTTTGGGATAAACAGGCATTGCTTGTGACAAACACAATAACCGTTTGCACTAAACGTATCACAGGGTTTGTAATAAATGTAAATCATTTACGATAAGTACACTAACCGTTTGCTATAAACGTTTCTTTGGGTTTTGGGATAAACATAAATCGTTTGCGACAAACATACACCGCAAACGAAATTCGTTTGTCTAATTTTTCGTTTGGGAGTAACGAATTTTTTCTTTGCGTGTAATTGCGACCTGTACTCTGATTACAAGAACGCATGCACATAACTAAATCAATTCTGTAAGTGATTCTGAGTCGATCGGTATAACAAACAATAGGTCTATTTCTTTTCCTTTTGGGTATTTCAAAAATTATTTCAACAACATTATATAATTAAAGAAATAAATACTGATCTATCTTACTTAATTGTTCTTTTTATTTTATTAGATCTTAATTGAATAATAAGATAAAATAAGAGATACTAATGAAAAGTTTCGAATAATTCCATAAAAACTATGCATTTGTGTTACCATAACTAATTTTAACCTCCTTAGGTTAGGTTAAATCACACGTAGCGAACATTTGTTCACCCGGAGACCAACTCTGGTCCATTGTGTTTGTCCTGTCAGAAAAAAATATATGTATAAGGTAATAAGGAGTTAATAAAGAGAGAGGAAAGGAGTTTGATAGATTAGGTTAGGTTGCATGAGGATGTCAATAGGCGAGTAAAATCAAGCACCGAGACAATACATAATCCATTGTGGTTCCTCCATTGTAGTTTGATAGATTAAGAACTCAATAAATAAATAAAAAGCAAAATGATATAAGAAGCAAATTAAGAATTACTCTCACAACAAGATATGCGATAGAATCAATGGAATCGATTGTGAAAACTCCAAAATAGTGTCGTATTCGTGTAGCGAGTGCAGGACATTGGCATAAAAGGTAGACAATCTACTCTTCGTCTTCGCACTTGCGACAGTAGTCTGTGATATTGTGTTACCACTTTGATGTCAATGACCAGGTGTCGATTTTGCCGAAGAATTCGCAAATACTAGGTCTTATTAATACATCCGACATAGAGATGTTCAATGCAGATCCTCCATGTGCCAACTCATCAGCTCAAAAACAGCATAAACAAACCATTCCTTTTAAGATCCCGCATTGCCATTTTGCATTCCCTCACCGCTTTGCCTTGCTTCAATGCCTTCAGATATGCCCGAATTTCAACGAGATATTAGTTGACTGGTTAGACAAGATGTTCAGTTGTTTTCCCAAAGGAAAAGCTTTTGTTATGGCGAAGATTTCTGATTGAAAAACGCTGCTTGAATACTGAGTCGGAAAGCTTGTCTAAAAGCCAGACACTCACAGTACAACCTATCCAGTGTGCCAGTTTCAATTTTTTTCATTCAGTTGTTTTCCCAAAGGAAGATTTCTGATTGAATAACGCTGCATGAGTCACTGAGTCGAAAAATTTTTCTAAAATCCAGACACTCACAGTACACCCCATTTCCAGCGCCTGTGTGTTAGACCGTTTATAGCACATGATGCAAAAAGTGAAAGTTGCTGCGATCTTTGATTTCCGGACCGAAAAAGTTTCCATTTGGCCTACAAGACTTCCATAAAAATGTTTGTGCCGATCTGATAACCCTAGGGTCTGCCCAAAGTTCATTCAAAATTTAGAACACACTTTATAGGGGAAATATTTTTTTTATTCAAAAATCGTATGTTTAAATAAGTAACATTACATTTCTTTGTATTATTAATTAATAAATAGTTTTTAAATATTAAGATCGGTGAAAAAAACAAAAAATACAATTAATTCAATATTATATTAGATCTGACTTGTTATGTGAGGGACACTTTCTACGATATTCTTCAATGCACTGTAATATAAATTGATTTTGTTCTTCGTCTTTCGTAAGTATTCTGTTGTAATCATTCAAAAATTGTACAGCGCGTTCAGCAGTGTCGTTAACAACAAACAGATTACGACAAACATCGAGAGCATCTTGATAATCTTCGTTTACTTCCCAAAAATTCAGTACTCAATCCAAAAGCACCGAAAAAATGTTTGGTTTTGTATGAGACGAAATCGCTCAAATTATTACACAGCAATAGTTTCGGGTCGGAGAATTTTCGATCGTTTTCCAGATTTACGACGGGTTCTGTTGATTACAGATGCCTAGCCATTTTTCGTTTCTCTTCGAGTGAAACATCCGAATCGAAAAATGCCAAAGCCATTGATTCTGGGGCCAAATACCACAAATGATTTGTCCATTTCTTCAAAACAGCTTCAGACACATCTCGGTCGATTTCTGCGTATGCGATGGAGTCTTTCAACAAGTGAATATCTTGATTTGGTGCTCGTATGGCATTTGTGCATGTAAACCACGCTTTGACATACAGCCGCACGAGAAAAATACATATATTCCGTAGCCCACTGGACTCTCGTTTTGTCAATGCAAACTGCTCTCGAAATAGGTATATTTTAAAGGCATAAATGCCTTTTCCCATGAACCTTGCGTGGTATGTTGCTGCCGACACCACCAAGAAACATTATTGTTAATTGTAATAGTTTCTTGTAATCAGCTCGGATTTGTGTTTCATTTAGATGTTTAATGCAGAATTTCTTAATGACTTCGCAGTCAGCATTACTTATTTTTGAGCGCACAGTTGGATCTTCGAGTCCGTTTTTAAACGATTTGTGGTCGAGACTTACCCAAACGGCAGCAAAACGATTAAAAATATGCACATCAGGACCACAAGTCGCCGAAGTTTAACCTCAAACACATGTTTCAATACTATCTCCATCATGTGATGAGAACATGGGAACTTGATTAATTTTCGATCTAATTTGTTCTGCAACAAAATGCACGATCCAGTGTTTTGACCGGTATTTGATGAGTGTATCATGAACGACTTTGGCAATATTTTCTCCAGTTCCAGCCGAGATTTTGGGGGCGCCCAAAAATGTTGATGTGTAGATCGATTAATCACAAGCTCACCAACAGTGGTCAGAGGCGTCGCAGCATTATACATTGCAGTTATCACATCTTGAAATATCTGTCTGTTTGACGGCAGTTTGGCTCCAGATATTGTATGTGATACATGCCCAACTGATTCTACGGTGCGAAATTTATCACTGGATCTAGTAATAATTTTGGATGTAATCGGTCTGGAGACAAATAAGAATATGACTAAAATAAAATTTTGTGCGAAGCTGTCCCTTTCTCAATTCACTTAGGCTGGAGGCAGAGCCCGTTCTGCAAACGACCCTGCTGCATGACCGTATAGCGCGCTGCAAAGTTCTGCTTATGTTTTCTTATTTGACCAGTAGAAAAATGGCAGACTGATGCGAAAAATCAACTATCATGCAAATCCGTTGTTTTTTTTCATGCATGCACAAGCATGATCTATTTTTTATTGTGATTGCTCTTACGTCTACATATGTACATAGAGGCCATGTCGGTGTGCATGCATGTCCTGTCATGACGTAAAATTCAAATGAAAACTGCTGTAACTTTTTCGTTTCTCGGTCGATTTTGATTGTTTACGACTTGTAAGAAAGAAAATTTTATTCAAAGACCATTTAAAAACTTTTCATTCTAATAAAATATTTTTTAATTACTTGAACATTTGATAAAAACCCAAATTTTGTTCATTTAAGTGAGTTTTGTGTTTTCAAACAACTTTGGGCAGACCTTAGCGTTATCCAATCGGCACCAAATTTTTTATTGGAGGTTTGTAGGTCAAATGGAAACTTTTTCGGCCCGGAAATCAGTACCGAAAAAATAATAAATGGTCTACAGTGTATATAGCTGGTCCTTCAACTGCTGGTGGCCTATTTCTCCAGTCTGACTTGTCAGGAACGATTATGTTATAGTTCGTTGTTTGCTCAAGCCCTTGTACCTGACCTAAATCTATTGATTTTTTCAGTAGACCCTCGAAGGCGTAGAGCACTCTTTGTGCAACACATTGAATAAATTGACTAGTAATTAAAATTTTAGAATTGTATCTTGTGCTACTTGCGGAGTACTTTTTCTTGCACCCGTAGTGCACAATCCTGTAATACGTTGTATTTTCCCCAATTTTCTGAGGTAGCTGCTGTTCTTAGAGCCAGCCGTGAACAGTAGGCATGGCCGTACATGATGAGAAATTCTGAAAAAATAATAATAAAAAAAGCCAGTAAAGTCGGGCGGGGTCGACTTTATAATGCCCAACATCTCCCTAACAATGCGAAAAGAGGCACTGCGATATTAGTTTGGAATAATTAGTTTCGCTTCAGATAAGACAGTACTTCAAAAACCTCATTTCTGCTAAATTATATAAAGATTAGACGTAAAATACAGTTTCAATAGCATTTAAATACTAAATATGAATGGACATATATCGATACCACTATTCTAAATAATGCGAAGTGCAAAATGTAGTCTTTCAGGAGAGGCGATCAAAGTTTGATGAATTTTTAGTTTGTGTGGAATTTCTTACATTGCAATATCTTTTGATAGGCGGATAAACACCAAGTTTAGACTGAATACAATTTGGAATCTTTAGCAATTTAAATCGCAATTTCCCCAAAAACATACGAAGTCATTGTTTTTCAAAATCTGAACTGATTTTCCCCATATTAAGCAGTGTTCGCTCCCAAATTATGAAACTTCTTTCTGTAATGATCGGAAGTAAAGTACAACGTCTGTAGCGCTTTGATACAAAATCGGGAGAAACATATGTGTGGTTTCGGCATTACTGGCCAATTTCGACATAATTTTTGGCATTGAAGTTTTTTGCAGAATTCAATACTTCAGATAGGTAAATTTAATCCATTTAAGAATAGCTAATCTATTATCCAAGGTACACGTAATTTTTAATTACACGAATTTTTTGAAAATATAGCCCCTAGGCTAATGACAGGAGAGTTTAATATCCGAGACCCCTCGATATGATGACATATTTAGTAGAGCATCTCTAAATTAGAAGAAAATATAAGGTGCATTTTATCGATGTGTCGCTTAGTTATCGAGTTATTATATATCAGTTACTAGGATAGTTCTCGAAAAAATACGAGGGTTGCTATATATATTTCTGGCCTAGGCAACACCAAGTGTTGCCTGACGTCATCTGACATTTCCATTGGAAACTTTGACATTTTTTAGCATAAACGTACTCAGAACGTTTTGACGTACGACCATCATTTGTGTTGTTTACGGTGACTTGAAAAAATCTATTTGGCAAAAAAATGGAATTAACTCGTGAACATTTTCGTGCGATCATTTTTCACAACTTTCGACGTGGATTATCACGACAAGAGTGCATCGATGAACTTAAATCTTTGTATGGCGATGAAGCACCATCCTACACTGAAAAAAAAATTAGTAATAAAACTAATGATGACACATTCTTATATTAAGTATGCTACCTCGGCATCAATTCAATGACAATTTTCATTAAAATTTTTCTTAATATAAAGTTTTTTGAATTTGAATTAATGTCTATCTAATGATTAGTTTTGTGTACGCGCTTCTTTAAATGTATGCATTTAAATTAAAGAAAAAAATCATTATTTTTGTGACAATCCGCATTATTTTAAGTAATATTTCAATACTTTTAAGGATTTTCTACATTAACACTACGACGTAGACATGTCATAGTTTTAATGCCGAATCGGACTTAATTAACAGTATGATATATTTGAGTAATAAATTTAAGGCTATGCTCCTCTTAAAGGAAAGGCTGTCTTGGTAATAAATTTTATGACTATTGTCATTATTTTTAAGAATACATACGAGAGAATTATACAATCTCTCCCTCCCTCTCTCGCTCGGAGAATCAGTTTTGTTTGGTAATGTGTGAATCAATAATTGCTATGGAATGCTAGAAGAGAAAATAGAGAACAGTTCTGTTGTTCGTTTTCTTTTAAATCGTCAGTTATTTACAAGCGATGGAAGGAAACGGTTGTCTGTTTTCGGGACGCGGATTATGAAAAAATTTGACTGCTGTGAATATGTAAGTATACGTGCATACATACGTGCATATTGCACCGAAAATAATTTTAATATGGGCTGTTAACAGTTATTTTTGCTAAAGCATATCAACAACAACAAATGAAACAACAACAAATGAAACGTCGGCGTCATCATCGATCTCTGTGATAAGGGAGTGCGTGTGTCATAGTTATTTTTGCTGTATGTTATTTATGGCGATGTACATGCGTTTTTGAAGGAGATCTTGTTTGTAAGTCCTGTGAAGAGATTTGTGCCAAATGGATGACAAAAATGTGAGTAATAGATTTTGTAATACTGAAAGAGACAATGGGAAAATGTTTAGGTACGTGAAGAATAATGTTATTATCCTGAAATAATCATCTTATTGGCAATTACAAAATTAACAAAACACATTCTAGTTGAAAGTATTTATTTATTAAAAATACCAGCGCATAATGCAGAAATGTAAAATTATTTGTTGCAATATAGAAATTTATTATTAATAATATGTTATACATATAACTATCTTTTTTAATTTTTTTAGTAAAACAATTTTAGAATGGGTCTTTTGTGAGAAGAGTGGCTAATTTTACAAAATATTTCAACGTAAGTATTATATATGAACGGTTGAAATATTTCTCTTAGTTTTCAGCGTTTTCCAATTGTGATATGATAAAATTTATTTGCATTTTTTTTTTGTTTATAGATAATTTGATTTGATTTATTTTCAGAAAAAATTTAATTATTTTAATTTTAGATCACGCAATATTTGAAGATGAATGTGATGGATATATGAAAAATGCAGTGCTGAATGCCATTTATAACTTGCAAAAAATAAGTGAGCATACACCTACATGGGAATTTTTGAATTGAAAGGAAATGGATTTGGAAACAATATTTGTAAGTATTATGTATTTCTGAATAAATATATTTTATTTGAAAATCAATAAATTTAATTTGGAACGCATATATTAATGTATTAGAACAAAATATATTTGCGAACTGACGTTCACATACAAAATACGTGTTTTCACACAAACAAAGTTATTGTTAAAAAGTTTTCCAAATATAATTTATTTAAAAAGATTTTTCCTTTTTTTAATTTTAGTTTAAATTTTTCCTTGATTTCGTGTTCATAATTGCTTCATAAGTACTTCATAATTAAACCTGCTGTTAGATTAGGCCCATTTGGTCCAATTTTTGTATCGTTTCCTTTATAAACGGTAATATATATAAGTATATATATTTCCTCATAATTTGGTCCAAGGGATATTTTTGTTTTACTAAAATCAAAATAATAAGCGTTTTTGCCCAAAAATAATTGTAAATAAGCTGCTTTCTTTTCACGAAGTATTGAATAAAAATAAATATAAAATATTGTCTTCCATATTCATTTTAAATGAAAAATGTAATGTTGACCAAATGGACAGATTTGCTAATCTAACACCAGGGTTAAGAATATCATAAGCAGCATTAGCTTTTGTTTTACAGAAGTAATTTTTAATAAGTTTTCGTAGTTTTGTTTGCTAACAAAACTTAAGATTTTAAAATCTAAGTCACGCTTGATTTTTTTGAGAAAATTATTTTTGATAACTCAATTTATATGAAAAAACTAGCTTACCTGGTGCGCTTCGCAGCCCCCATCTTTCGTCTATTTTCTATTTAGGGTACTGTAAAATAGACATGATTATTACATATGGTGCAAAATGAAGTAGATTTGATTACTTTTATATATAAAATACGAACCCTCGTTTCATTTCCAGTTTATGTTCAAAGAGTTACCCTGACATCATGGTACAATATTTATCCCTTTTCCCACAGTACCTCTGGACGTTGAAAAACTATTTTTTTTGGTCCATACGTTAGCAACTTTCCCCTAGTTTATGTTCCAATACCTACTTTCACACCCTGGTACAATATAAAACAATGTTTGTCCCACTGTGTCTATAAAGGTATGAATTTTAAAATCTAAAGTAAATCGCTCCATTGTACCACATTTAACCTTTAGTGTGTCATAATTAACCACTTTGCACGATTGTACAATATTTTAAAATGATAAATGATATTTCAAGATCCAAATTCGCAAGCTTAGGTGTATTTCAACATTTTTGTCCCCTATCTGTGCCATTTATTTAACTTTTTCCCCACGGTTTAAGTGGAAGAACCTATTTGGAAAAAACAATTTCTTAGCTTTGGTTTATGCTGTCAGAGCTACCTTTGCACTCACACGGAGGAAAATCGTCATTTTTGATATGTTTGAATTCAAAGAAAATATACTTGGAACCAAAATTTTTAAATATTATATATTTTTGAACAAATATTTTTTATTTGAAAAACAAGAAATTTTGTTTGGAACGCATATATTAATATATTACAACAAAATATATTTGCGAACTTATTCTAACAAATAAAATATGTGTTTACAAGGTTTAGGTTAGGGTGGCATCCGTATTTTTTTTTTTACAAGCTCACATAGACCAGTTTAGGTCCCTAGTGTTACCACGGGCTGAAATGCCCCTCATCGAAACCAACCTGTTTGATATATAAATTTATCGATAGTACGAATATCAGTACTGGAAAGATCTGTTAGGCTGCCTAAAAAGGTCGACCCCAGTATGTCCAGTCGTCGTTCACTCAAAGCGGGACAGTCGCAAAGCAAGTGCTCAATGCTCTCCACTTCTTCCTCATCTCCACAGCTTCGGCAGAAGTCATTGGAGTCAATACCCAATCTTTTGGCGTGTTCGCCGATCAAGCAGTGTCCCGTCAGAACCTGTACTAACGTAGACAATCGTTTCCTCTCTAGTGCGAGGAGATATTTTGACCTTCTCAGATCATACCTTGGCCAGATTTGTCTAGCTACCCTGCAGGTGCCGGTTTCTGTCCATCTTTCGTTGGACTGCCTGATTGCCTCTTGCCTAAGCCAAAGCTTGCACGTGGATAGTGGCGCACCAATATATGCAAATTCTTCGAGAATCTGTAATGTCGTCCCTTTCCTAGCAAGTTCATCGGCTTTGCAGTTCCCCGGGATATCCCTATGCCCAGGCACCCATATGAGGTGTATATTAAACTGCTCAGCCATCTCGTTAAGAGATCTGCGGCAGTCGAGGGCTGTTTGTGAATTTAGGGATGTTGCCTCCAGAGAATTGATGGCAGCCTGGCAGTCCGAGTAAATGACAACGCCAGTGTTGGTTACTATGTTGCGACTCAGCCACTTGGCGACTTCCCACATTGCCATTATTTCGGCTTGATAGACACTGCAGGTATCTGGTAGTCTGTGAGCTATATCCAGACTAAGTTCTTCACAGTGTACTCCGAAGCCAACCTTTTCATCAAGCTTCGAACCATCCGTGTAAAACTGGAGATGGTTTCTATTACCTGGTATTCTGCCGACCCATTCATCTCTGGCGGGAATCATAGTGATGTAATTTCTCTCGAAGGTGTACACAGTTGGTATATAGTCCACTCTGTCGGTTACCATAGCACTACACTTTGATATCCTCATGTGACCATAGTTCTTGTACCTCCACATTGATAGGCAGTTTAATCTTATTGCCGCTTTGGTTGCAACTTCTCTCGCCACAATATTAATCGGCAGTATATGGAGTAGGGCTTGTAGAGACTCGGTCGCTATAGTCCTTAAGGCTCCGCTTATGCTCAGGCAGGCAGTTCTCTGAACCTTTGTTAGTAGGTTGGTAATGGTTAGTTTGTCAGTTGCCGTCCACCATACCACAATACCGTATAACAGTATTGGACGAACTACTGCTATATATATCCAGTGGACGATTTTAGGAGAGAGTCCCCACCGCGACCCTACAGCCTTTTTGCAGGAATATAAGGCGACATTGGCCTTCCTTACACGTTCCAATACGTTAAGTCTAAATAACATTTTCCTATCTAGAATTATTCCTAAAAATTTTGCACTTTCAGAAAAGACTAGATCTGTTCCATTTATCCGAGGTGGAGGGTCCACATGTGGGACATTATTCATCCTAGTAAAGAGAACCAATTCTGTCTTGTTGGGTTTAACGCCCAAACCGCTGCTTCTGGCCCATCTAACCAACTTGTTCAGAGCCAACTGTAGGATGTCTCTGAGGACGTTTACGAATTTGCCACTCACTGCGATTGCCACGTCGTCCGCATATGCCACGACCTTGCAGCCACAACGTCCTAGATCTAGCAGGATTTCATTCACCGCTAGGTTCCAAATTAGTGGAGACAATACTCCTCCTTGCGGGGTCCCTCTGTTTACATACCTTGTTAGAGTTGTGGACCCTAGACATGCTGTTATGCGTCTTCTGGTGAGCAGACTTTGAATTAGTCTAATCAAACTAGTGTTAACTTTTAGATGTGAGAGTGCCGCAATTACCGCATCTGAGTGAATGTTGTTAAAAGCCCCTTCTATGTCAAGAAATGCCACCATAGTGAATTCCTTGAAATGCAGGGACGATTCGATAGTGCTCACAAGTTCGTGCAGGGCTGATTCTGTAGACTTGCCCTTATTGTAAGCATGTTGGTTCCCCGACAGGAGTTTTGTATCCAGGATTTCCCTAATGAAATAATCTAAAAGTCTTTCCAGACCTTTCAATAGGAAGGAGGATAGGCTAATTGGTCTGAAGTCTTTTGGCCTAGAGTGTGATATCTTTCCCGCTTTAGGTATGAATACCACTTTGGTATCCCTCCATCGATTCGGGACGTATGAAAGCCTGATACAGCCTACATAAATTTTCTCCAGCCAGGGGATAATGTACTTTAACATTTTCTGCATTTCTGCTGGAGTGATGCCATCTGGTCCAGGTGACTTGAAGGGCTCAAAGCTGTTAATATCCCAGCTTATTCTGGATCTCTCAGTCAAGAAGCTAGCGACGCTCGCAGTCCACTCGCACTCTTGTTGGTCCTACTGATCCTCGGGTTCTGTTACAGAGTTCCCCGGGAAATGTGTGTCGAGCAGTACATTGAGCGACTGCTCGCTGTTTTTGGTCCAGTTATTTGCCTCATCCTGTAAATATCCCACTGTACAGGGTGAAGCAGATAATATCTTCCTCAGCCTAGCGGCGTCGGAGACCTTTTCCACTTCACCACAGAAGGTATACCAAGAGCGCCTTTCTAAGCTCCTTCTTATAGATCTTGAGTTGCTCTTTATAGGCATCCCAATCAATAGCGACCCCAGTAGATTTGGCCTTATTGAATAGCTTGTTGCAGGTCTTTTTCATAGCCGTTAGCTCAGAAGTCCACCATTGGGGTTTAGTTTTACCCTTGTACCTTGTTTTTGGACAGGCTTCTTCAAGGGATCTATTGAATGATATGGTGATATGATCGACCAGATTATCCAGACCGGCTTTGTCATTTGGTTCGTACAGAAGTTTAGAGTTGAGGACTTTCTTGAAATTCTTCTCATACAGATGCAACTTTGTCTTCCTTACATTTCTGTGGACGGCGGGTTTAGGCGCTTTTTCCGCGAGTTTGAACTCAATATAATGGTGATCTGAGAATGAGTGGTCGTCCAGTACATTCCACCCAATAATTTTGTCTGACAGCCGGTCAGTAGCAAACGTTACGTCGAGTACTTCTTGTCTGTCTTTAATTGTGAAGGTCGGTTTATTACCTATGTTACAAATACTAAGGTTGGTAGTTAGAATAAAGTCAAGAAGCGTATCACCCCTATTGTTTATATCCGTACTACCCCAGATAGTATGATGAGCGTTCGTGTCTGCGCCAATAATCAGCTCGAGCTCGTCAGACGTTGCTTCTTCTACTACTTCCCTGAATAGAGCAGTCGGTACTACAGATTCATAAGGCAAGTAGCTGGAGACCACCCAATATATGCGATTACCGATCTCCAGGCTAGCAGCTGTTTGGTCTTTACCACTTAAATTAGTCAGGAGAAAGATACTTAGATCTTTCCTGGCCAAAATGCAGGTTCTTGGAGTGCCTTCACAGTTGGCCACAAGTAGTTTAAAGTTGGGTGTCCTAATACCGCACACCCTTCCTCCCACTACGTAGGGCTCCTGTATCAGGACGCTGTTTACAAACAAACAATGATTTTGTTTAAGAATTTATCCAAATACATTATATTTAAAAAAAAATATTAAAACTTTGTTGACTTTGGCAATTTTTAATTTTATTTGTTCCTAGATTTTGTGTTATACTTTATAGGTAAACATTGTCGTAAGCAGCATTTTCTTTTGTTTTACAGCACTAATTTTTAATTTATAAATAGTCCAATTGTCAATCCATCAATGCTATTTGTCGTAACCCAAAATTATACGATTTAAATTTTTCAAACATATACAATTTCTAAAAAATTAAACCTTAAATTTCTAAAATTGCCAAAATAATTAAATACAAGTTAAACATTGTTTTGGAAATATTATTTCCAAATAAAAAAATATTAGGATGAAAACATAATTTTGTTTAGAACAACATCCTCACAAACATATAATATTTGTCAGTGTCAAATATTATATATTTGGCATGTACCCTAAACATATGTATGTTTCCAGCAGAATATGTTTGGAACAATATACTACAGAAGCGATTTTTTTTCAGCGTGCGGGGACCACATTCAACACCTTTTGCACCACTGTTCCATATTAAACACTTTTTGTTACACTGTGCTTCTAAAGTGCGAATTTTTATACATATCTGGGACTATTTGTTCCCTTTTTTCCCTACTTACCACATTTAACCATTTTACCGTATTTAACTTTTTTGCTTCACCGTACCATATTTAATTTTAACCTTTTTGCACCACAGTGCTAGATAATTGCAGTGCATCATAATTTTAACCTTTTTGTACCGCAGTGCTACTAAAAGCATACATTTAGAAAAAAAACATTCCCTGCATCCATATTTTTACCCACTGTACTAAATGTACGCTTTTTGACCCACTGTGCTATATTTAACCCTTTGGGTCCACTGAATCAAATTTAACACCTTTTTGTCCTACTATATTTTGTCCACTACATTTAAGCATTTTTGCCCCACTGTACCATAGTTAACACATTTTTGCCCCACTGTTCCATAGTAAACGCTTTTTGCCTCACTGTACCATACTTAACCCATTTTGTTCCACGTTACCATATTTTACTATATGTGCCCATTGTAACCATTTTTGTCATACTGTACCATAATTACCCATTTGTGTACCACTGTACCATTCTAAGACATTTTTCCCCACTGTTCCATAATTAAAGCTTTATGCCCCACTGTACCATATTTAACCCATTTTGTCCCACGTTACCATATTCAACTAATTGTGCCCCACTGTACTATAGTTAACCCTTTTTGCCCCACTGTGTCATATTAAACCCTTTGTTTCACTGTACCATGTTTAACAGTTTTTGTCCCACAGTACCATATTTAACCCTCTTTACTCCACTGTACAATATTTAACACAGTTATGCCCCACTGTACTGTATAGTTAACCATTTTTGTCACACTGTACCATATTCAACCCCACTGTATCACATTTTGTCGCACTATGCCATTTTTAACCCATTTTGTTACACGTAACCTTATTTCACTTTATGTGCCCACTGTAACCATTTTTGTCATACTGTACCATATTTAACCATTTGTGTCCCCCTGTACCATAGCTAACACATTTTTTCCCTCTGTTCCATTGTTAAAGCTTTTTGCCCACTGTACCATATTAAACCCATTTTGTCCCACGTTACCATGTACCATAGTTAACCCTTTTTGCCCCACTGTGTCATATTAAACGCTTTGTCTCACTGTACCATATTTAACAGTTTTTGCCCCACTGTCCCATGTTTAACCCTCTATGCTCCACTGTACAATATTTAACACAGTTATGCCCCACTGTACTGTATAGTTACCCATTTTTGTCACACAGTACCATATTTAACCCTTTTTGCTCCACTGTATCATAGTAAATACATTTTTGCCCCACTGTTCAATAGTTAACGACTTTTTGCCTCACTGTACCATTTTTAACCCATTTGTCCCACTTTACCATATACATATAACTATTTTTACCCCACTGTACCATAGTTAACCCTTTTTGCAGAACTGTGCCCCATTCAACTCTTTATCTCACTGTACAAAATGTTTACCCACTGCACCATATTTAACAAATGTTTGTCTTACTGTACCGTACTCGTATTTAAAATGTGTCTCCACGCTAGCGTACTTAAACTTTTTCCCCGACTGTAACATATTTAATCATATTTTCTACACTCTTTAACCATTTTTGCCCACAGTGCTCCCAAAACCATATAAACTCTTCATATGTCATGTTTAAGTTCCAATTTTGGCAGATTGTTCCCTTTTTTTTCCCATGCTCCATAATTAACCCGTCGTGTCCCACTGTGCCTCCCAAAGTTAGAATTACTAAAAATCACTTCCAATCTCTAGTTTATGTTCCAAAAGTTACCCTGGAACCATTGATCCATGTTTGACATTTTTAAGCCACTGTACTATATTTTACACTTTTTGCCCCACTGTGCCCCGAAAACTACGAATACAAAAAAACTTAATACCCCGATCAGTTGTCATAAAGGCACCCCTCACTTCAATTTTCACCATTCTAATATTAGGCTTTAAATTTGGCGGTGGTACCATATGTATGTATACCTTTCTGTCGCACTGGCCTCTAAATTTTTAAAAAAAAAATCACTCCTTGTTCTTGTTTATGTCCCAAGAGCTACTCTCACACCAAATTTCACGATTCTAGGTGTTGCCATTAGAATTTGGCTGTCGTACTACATTTATCCCATTTTTCCCTTTTTACCCCACTGTGTGCGTAAATGTTCGAATTACGAAAAATCCTTCCAATTTCAGAGTCTACCTCATATGGGGCTACCATCACATAATATTTCACGATTCTAGCTCTTGCCATTTGGATTTGGCTGATGTACCACATTTATCACTTTTTACCCCACTGTGTGCGTAAATGTTCGAATTTCGAAAAATCTTGCCAATTTCTGAGTATACCTCCTAAGGGCTACCCTCATACCAAATTTCAAGATTCTAGCTCATTTCGTTTAGATTTGGCGGTGGTACCATATTTATCCCTTTTTGCCCCATTGTGCGGCTAATAGTACGAATTTCGAAAAATCCCGTCTCGTCTACGTCCCAAGGACTACACTCCCACCAAATTTCATGATTCTAGCTTCAGCCGTTTGGCCTGGGCGATGATCAGTCAGTCAATCAGTCAGTCAGTCAGTCAGCCAGTCAGTCAGTCAGTCAGCCAGTCACGCAACAATTTTATATATATAGACTAGCTTTAACCCGGTGCGCTTCGCAGCCCCCATCTTTTATCTTTCAAAATGACATGATTATTACATATGGTGCAAAATGAAGAAGATTTAATTACTTTTATATATAAAATACGAACCCTCGTTTCATTTCTAGTTTATGTTCCAAGAGTTACCCTGACATCATGGTACAATATTTATACCTTTATCCACTGTACCTCTGGACGTTGAAAAACTATTTTTTTTGGTTCATACGTTAGCAACTTTCCCCTTGTTTATGTTCCAATAGCTACATGTACACCCTGGTACAATATAAAAACATGTTTGTCCCACTGTGTCTATAAAGTTACGAATTTAAAAATCTAAAGTAAATCGATCCATTGTACCACATTTAACCTTTGGTGTGTCATAATTAACCACTTTGCACTATTGTACAATATTTGAAAATGATAATTGATATTTCAAGATCCAAATTCGCAAGCTTAGGCCGTATTTCAACATTTTTGTCCCCTATCTGTGCCATTTATTTAACTTGTTTTTCCCCACGGTTTAAGTAGAAGAACCTATTTGGAAAAAACAATTTCTTAGCTTTGGTTTATGCTGTAAGAGATACCTTTGCACTCAAGGACCACATTCAACACCTTTTGCACCACTGTTCCATATTAAACACTTTTTATTACACTGTGCTTCTGAAGTACGATTTTTTATACATATCTGGGACTACTTTGTTCCCTTTTTTCCCCACTTACCACATTTAACCAGTTTACCGTATTTAACTTTTTTGCTTCACCGTACCATATTTAACCCTTTTTGCTCCACTAAACCATATTTTACACATTTTTCCCCTCTGTAACATATCGAACAATTTTTGCTTTCCCCAACTGCATCATAATTTTAACCTTTTTGCACCATAGTGCTACCTAATTGCAGTGCATCATCATTTTAACCTTTTTGCACCACATTGCTACTGTACCACTTTTAACCCATTTGTCCCACTTTACCATATACATATAACTATTTTTACCCCACTGTACCATAGTTAACCCTTTTTGCACAACTTTGCCCCATTCAACTCTTTATCTCACTGTACAAAATGTTTACCCACTGTACCATATTTAACAAATTTTTGTCTCAATGTACCGTACTCGTATTTAAAATGTGTCTCCACGCTAGCGTACTTAAATCTTTTTCCCCGACTGTAACATATTTAATCATATTTTCTCCACTCCACTATTTAACCGTTTTTGACCGCAGTGCTCCTAAAACTATATAAACTTTTCATATCTTATGTTTAAGTTCCAATTTTGGCAGATTGTTCCCTTTTTCCCCATGCTCCATAATTAACCCGTCGTGTCCCACTGTGCCTCTTAAAGTTAGAATTACTAAAAATCACTTCCACTCTCCAGTTTATGTTCCAAAAGTTACCCTGGAACCATTGATCCATGTTTGACTTTTTTAAGCCTCTGTACTATATTTTACACATTTTGCCCCACTGTGCCCCGCAAACTACTAATACAAAAAAACTTAATACCCCGATCAGTTGTCATAAAGACACCCCTCGCTTCAATTTTCACCATTCTAATATTAGGCTTTAAATTTGGCCGTGGTACCATATTTATACCTTTCTGTCCCACTGTGCCTCTAAATTTTTAAAAAAATCACTCCTTGTTCTTGTTTACGTCCTAAGAGCTACTCTCACACCAAATTTCACGATTCTAGGTCTTGCCATTTGGATTTGGCTGTTGTACCACATTTTTCCCTTTTTACCCCACTGTGTACGTAAATGTTCGAATTTCGAAAAATCCTGTCAATTTCAGAGTCTACCTCTTAAGAGCTACCCTCACACCAAATTTCACGATTCTAGCTCTTGCCATTTGAATTTGGCTGTTGTACTACATTTATCCCATTTTTCCCTTTTTACCCCACTGTGTGCGTAAATGTTCGAATTACGAAAAATCCTGCCAATTTCAGAGTCTACCTCATAAGGGCTACCATCAAACAATATTTCACGATTCTAGCTCTTGCCATTTGGATTTGGCTGATGTACCACATTTATCACTTTTTACCCCACTGTGTGCGTAAATGTTCGAATTTCGAAAAATTCTGAGTCTACGTTCTAAGGGCTACCCTCATACCAAATTTCAAGATTCTAGCTCATTTCGTTTAGATTTGGCGGTGGTACCATATTTATCCCTTTTTGCCCCATTGTGCGGCTAATAGTACGAATTTCGAAAAATCCCGCCTTATTGCTCGTCTACGTCCCAAGGACTACCCTCCCACCAAATTTCATGATTCTAGCTTCAGCCGTTTGGCCTGGGCGATGATCAGTCAGTCAATCAGTCACGCAATCAGTCAGTCACGCAACAATAGATAGATAGACAAGAATAATAACATGGATATGAACAAATCAAAATGCTTGCAACTAAATCAATGGTTGTATCAATCGATTTAAGATTGTTTTTTCATTGACACACGGTTAGTTGTGGTAACTAATTTAAAAATTTCTCTATAGTACCATATGATCGATATTTGGTAGTGACAACGAATGGTTTATTCTTGGCAACAGAAAATGTATCAATAGTCTACAGATTATTATTGCAACGAATAATTGGATACTACAACAGAAAAAATATTAATAAATAACCGTTTTTTGGTTATCCAAATAATTTCCCCGATTTAGAAGAATAACATATATTTTATATATAACTACAACCGTCACACGTTGTATTCAATAGACTTTTTGTTGCTAGTACTATTTTTTTATTGTTACTATCGAATGCCAACCAATTATTTTCCTGGGTGTAGTATACCAAATTACACCAGAAAATGTTATGCACAGCCTTTCGGCAAAATTTTTGAAAACTAATATAATTGACTGATATTTTCTTAAATAGTCTATTTCACTTAAATTTCTATCGATATTTTGTATTTTAACTAAATGTAAATAAATAATTATAAAAAACCCTGAGTCTTCGTATTGCTGGATAAGTAATAGAGCGATGTAATTTCTCCCTACACTGAAAAAAAGTGTACTGTAAATCATTTAAATTTTCTTAACTTTTAAGATTCTTTCTTTGATTTAAAATAAGTACATCTTGTACTACAATTAAAGTCATAAATCATCTTTAGATCAGGACATCAAACGTCTTTGAAAAAAGTACGCCTTATACTTCGATGAAAGCTTTCACATTTTTAAATCTATTACGCCTTGTACTTCGATGAAAGACTTGACATTTTTAAATCTATTACGCCTTGTGCTTACATCAGATACATAAAATTACTTTAGATTAAGTACACTATGTAATTAAACTAAGCACATGCTGTACATTCCATAAGTGTAAAATATGTTTCATAAAATATTTTTTTTATTTAATTATTTGTCTAAACGTTAGTGATAAATTTTGTTTTTTGTTTAGAGGGAATACTAATTCTAATGGATAAATAAATTATAGTTGGCAACATTTTTCCTAAAAAATCGTTCTCTTCGAATGAGCTGCGGTGGCAAATATATTACTTGACTCTTAGAGCTGGTGTTTTAAAGCCGAACCTTTCTGAATGATTGGTATTGAGCTTTTTGCCATACATTTTTGTAAAAAAGTTTGAATTCTGTAAAATTATAGAGACTTCTTATGCAGGAGAATATCCTAGTTACAACAAAACGAAAATACAACATGTGATGTTTTATTCATAATATAATATGATATAATAAAATATGTCAGAAAATATCAAAATATATTTTTAATGATATTTTCTTGCAGTGACATATTTCTGTTAATATTAATTTTTTAGAAATAAATATTTACGGAAACATTCTTTGGTTTCTACCGAAATTTTTTAAATTTTGAGTTTTTACCCTTTTGTGGAACTGTTATATGTAACTATTTCTTACTCATAAATTAAGACTTGTTCACATCAACATTTTTGTATTGCTTTGAAATTATTTAATATGACATATCGTTAGAAAAACATGTAAATATGCTAAGTCCAGTTTCAAAAAGTTCTCAGAAGGAAGAAAATTTGTTTAATTGTTTCTATTTAATATAATTTTCTTTCTGCAAATACGCGAATGATATTTTATTTGCTCCGCTTAAATATCAATAATTGTTAATTATAATTATCCGTTTTTATACAGACTTCACATGTTTTGCATGTTTGTGAGAACTTAGCATGTTGTTTGGTGATTTCTTTTTTCTAGATGATGTATTTTTAAATCTTCTATCATTCTATAAAAAATCTAAATTTTCATAAAATTAGATGTAGCAAAGTGGCATATTTAGTTAATTTGGCATATTTAGTTAATTCATTATGGAAATATTTGCAATTTACTTCGACAGCGGAAAACCAGTAAGGAATAGCAGAAAGTCGGGCGGGGCCGACTATAAAATACCCTACACCTCATTAACAATGCGATACGGGTAGAAACATATTATCTAATTCTGATAGGACATAAAATAACATTTTTACAGCGTTTACATGTCAAATCGGGGATAGCGTATATATGGGGGCTATATCTAAATCTTGACTGATTTCTTCCAAATTTAAAAGTGTTCATTCATATAATAGGAAACCTCTTTCTGCCGAATTTCATACTGATCAGATATAAAATACAGCTTTTACAGCGCTTACATGTGAAATCGGGGGTAACATATATATGGGGGCTATATCGAAATCTGAACCGATTTTCTCCGAATTTGGCAGTATTCCTTCATGTAATAAGAAACCTCTTACTGCTGAATTTCGCACTGATCGGATATCAAATAACATTTTTACAGCGCTTACATGTCAAATCGGGGGTAACATATATATGGGGGCTATATCGAAATCTGAACCGATTTTCTCCGAATTTGGCAGTATTCCTTCATGTAATAAGAAACCTCTTACTGCTGAATTTCGCACTGATCGGATATAAAATAACATTTTAACAGAGCTTACCTGTCAAATAGTGGGTAACGTATATATGGGGGATATATCTAATAAGAAACCTCTTTTTGCCTAAATTCGCGCTGATAGGATATAAAATACAGTTTCTACAGCGGTTACACGTCAAATCGGGGGTTACATATATATGGGGGCTATATCCAAATCTGAACCAATTTTCTCCGAATTTAGCAGTATTCCTTCATGTAATAAGAGACCTCTTTTTGCCGAATTTCGCACTGATCGGATATCAAATAACATTTTTACAGCGCTTACATGTCAAATCGGCTGTAACTTATATATGGGGGCTATATCTAAATCTGAACCGATTTCTTTCAAATTTAACAGTGTTCATTCATATTATAAGAAACCTCTTACTGCCGAATTTCATACTGATCGGTTATAAAATACATTTTTTACGGCGCTTAAATGTCAAATCGGGGCTAACATATATATGGGGGCTATATCTAAATCTAAACCGATTCTAACCAAATTCAATAGGGATCGTCCTTGGGCCAAAAAAAAAATATGTGTAAAGTTTCGTCGAGATCGGACCATAATTGCGACCTGTATTTTGATTACAAGAATACATGGACAGACAGATAGACGGACATGGCTAAATCGACTCAAAAATTGATTCTATGACGATCGGTATACTTAACTATGGTTCTATTTCTTCTCTTTTTGGGCGTTACAAACAAATGCACAAAGTCATAATACCCTGTACCACAGTGTGGTGTAGGGTATAAACAAATTTGGATAGTTTACTCGTATTGTTCCAACATCGGATTTATTCCGTTCTTTCTTGAATACATTCATACACACATTTACGGTCGTTTTGCATTGTTTTTGTCAAAGTAATAAATTCGTAAACCCACATATAAACTCCACTACTCTGAATGTCCGAAAGAGATTTTATGATTCTTTTTTGCTATCATTGCGCGTAACTACAACGCACACACCCACATTTGGTACTCTACCACTGAGACAAATCTATTCGTCGTATAAGCAGCCAGTCAATATTTCCAGATAATTTATTTTCGACTACCTGTTATACACACTGCCGACAAACAGCCGCCGAAACTGTAGAATTATAAACGTCCACTCGCATAAGCGCACACAACCTTTCTCTACCACCGCTCAAAAAGAACTGATTCCAAAAAATTCCAAACACACTTCACTGTAACTCTCACTATTATTATAAATTTTGCGACCAAAAATAGTCTAAATTGTCCTCTCGCAGATAAAAACGATCTCTTAATTTAAAAGATAACTAATCTTTAATTTGGAAATCAAAGAAAAGTGGACTGAAAATTAAATTAAAATTTAAAAACATGACATGAGAATTTCTACATTCTTAAGGAAAAAATCTTACAAACTATGAAAATGTGTAATTGATTTAATGACATTTGCACTACAATCAATTATTTTTCCTTTAATTTTATGACGTAACGTTAAAGTCAACATGACATAGTGTTATGGACATCTTATCATAGAAGTAAGAAAATTTACTTTAAACGAATTAAAATTTCTTTGAAATCAAGTAAATTTTCTTAAATTCAAAGAAATTTGTTCTTCAAACAAAGACATATAAAATCTCTGATTTAAGGGCAAACTTGTTTTTAATTTCACGTCAAATTTTTTTTCAGTGTATAAACGAATTTAAAACATTATACATATATGTATTTAATGATGTAATGCACGAATGCAACTTTAGGTTGTTTTAGACTTTAACATATGCAGAGAACCGTCAAAATAGATAAAATATCAACTTAAATATGTATAGCAAAAAATAAATAATTATTATATAAGTGCCTTGTCGACAACAATGACAACGAAAACAACTTGAAATGGATCAGTTATTAAAATGAACTCAATCCAAAGGTTTCTGCTGTTTTTGGTTGTCTTCGCCGCTTGGGGCAACTGTGATATTCGCTTTACCAATATCAAATGCGAGGAACTTGATCCTCCATTTGCCAAGTTTACTACCTGTCGTCTGAAAATGGTGCGACGTGGCGTTGTAGCATTGAATCTTGTTGTCAAATTGTTTCAGACACCAGTCAATAATGTCTCGGTACGTGAGAGAGAGTAAAATTCTGTCATATCAGATTACATCTCAAAGCTATTGCTTACAATAATTCCCACAGGACATTATTATTTTGTGATTTTCTTCCACTTTTTTTAGGTTAATTTATCACTTTGGAAGAAGGCCAATGGATATCTTCCTTTTCTCTACAACGTTTCTGAAGATTTTTGTAAATTTCAAAGAAATCGCAAACGGAATCCAGTTATGAATATATATTTTAGTAGTCTTCTCAAGGATTCCAATATCAACCACACCTGTCCTTACGAGGTGAGTATCTACATATGTATATGGTAAGGGGTATTTAATTGCACTTAAAATTTGGATTGTCCATAGGATGACATTATTGTTCGAAATCTGGAATTGCAAGAAGATATGTTCAAGTATATGCCATTGCCGAATGGCGAATATATGTTTCGTTTGAAAGTGGCCGCCTATAATGATTGGAAAGCTGATGTAAAGGCGTACATGTCATTTAATACAAAGTTCGGAGAATGACACACTCCAAATGTTCAGCCGCAGTTTTGCCTAATGATTATTTAAGCTATTTTTAATCGGTGTCTCTTTCAATATGTTTCAATGTCAGTTTAATCTCTTTTTTTGGTGTAGTAATTACTGTTTGAACTGCAGCAATATAACAAAACTAAAATTGTTTTTAATAAATTATAAAATAACAAGAAATCTATATATATAAAGAAGAATGTGTGTTTGTTTTGTTGGTTTGTTTGTTTGTTGGTTTGTTTGTACCGAGTAGACGTCTAAACGGCTGGACCGATCTTCTTGAAATTTTCACAGAATATTCATATGTGGGGCGTGGTGAAAATAGGGTACTTGAATTTTCGATATATCAAGTGGGAGTGGCCCCGCCCACATAAGACAAATTTTAAAATTGAGATATCTTGCACAATTTGTTAGCGAGAGTGCTGTAATTTTGTACATCTGTATCTGGTGGCAGTCTACGTGATTGGTCCAAAAATGGGCGTGATCGGACCAATGGTCGTGGCCCCGCCAATATAAGCCAAATTTTAAAAATTATATATCTTGCACAATTTGTTAGCGAGAGTGCTGGGATTTTGTGTATATGTATCTGGTGGTAATCTACGTGATTGGTCCAAAAATGGGCGGGATCGGAACAATGGGCGTGGCACCGCCCATATAAGCCAAATTTTAAAAATGATATATCTTGCACAATTTGTTAGCGAGAGTGCTGAAATTTTGTGTATAAGTATCTGGTGGCAGTCTACGTGATTGGTCAAAAAATGGGCGGGATCCGACCAATGGGCGTGGCACCGCCCATACAAGCCAAATTTGGAATTTCAGATATCTTGCACAATTTGTTAGCGAGAGAAACTTTCTATAAATAAATATTTCTACAAAGCTTTCCATAAATAGAAATGTCTAAGAAAATTCTACAAATAAAAATTTTTATAAATAAATAAATATTGCTGTTAGTAAGGAATTTTTTCTATAAATAAAAATTAATTTTCCATAAATGAAAAATATTAAGAAAGTTTCTATACAAAATTCCAAGAATATGTCTATTAAATAAATATATCAATAAATAGAAAAATAAGACATTTTCCACAAATTAAAAATTCCCAACTTATTTTTATAAATAAAAATTCATACGAAATTTTCAATAAATAATAATTCCTAATAAACTTTCCATAAAAAATAAATATTTTTATCAAACAATGTTAAGAAATTGTCTAAATTTAAAAATCGATATTTTGTATATATAAACAAAATTTAAAATATTTTCTAATCAATATATTTATAAAATGTTCTATAAAAAATACAAAAAGCTATAAAGAAACATTTTAAAGAAATTTTCCATAAATAAATATTTCTAAGGAATTTTCCATAAAAACATATTTCTAAGAAATTTTCCATAAATAAATATTTTTAAAAATTTTCCATAATTTCATAGAAATGTGCAAAATTTTCTATAAATATATAAAAATTCTAAGAATTTTTCTATAAATAATAATTTATACAAAGTTTTCTATAAAAAAATTTTTAAAATTTTTTCTATAAATAAAAAATGTTAATAAATTATAATAAATACAAAAAATACATTTTCTATAAATACAAAATTTTCTAGATAATTTACTAAAATGTAAATACAAAGAATTTTAAAAGCCAAATATCTAATGACATTTTTATAAATATATTTTTTTAAGAAATTGTTTATAATTAAAATATTTAGGAAGATTTCTATAAATTATAATTATAAGATAATTTCGAAAAAAATATTTTTTTAAAACATAGGTTAGGTTAGGTTAGGTTGAGAAGAGGAGGCGGTGAAATTCCACCTCATGTCCTTGGACATACACGTAAGCCAGTATTCGGCCTGTTGTGCGCTCTAATTGTTATTATTTAGAAAGGTCGGTAAGCTATTTTAGGAACTCTGTACTGTCGACATAGTCCTTAATTTTCTTCCAGTCTACGCCCCTAAGTTGGGTCAAGTCTGGTATAGCATCATTTCCTAAGAAACGTGATCTATTGTTGGCGAACGCTGGGCAGTGGCAGAGGAAATGCTCCAACGTTTCATCATCCTCCCCGCATGCCCTACATATGCTGTCATCTACAACTCCTATCCTATGTAGGTGTGCTTGTAAACATGTGTGTCCTGTAAGGACGCCCATGATCTTACTAATTTCTACCTTGCTC
Organism: Eudasyphora cyanicolor; assembly: GCA_963930755.1. Taxonomy (NCBI): domain Eukaryota; kingdom Metazoa; phylum Arthropoda; class Insecta; order Diptera; family Muscidae; genus Eudasyphora; species Eudasyphora cyanicolor. The sequence continues at coordinate 222,079,010 of OZ005736.1, forward strand.
AATCTCAGTAAGGTCTTGGCCTTGTCCTCGTTTGGGTCACCCCACAAGACCTTCGTTGTCTTCCCAACGTTTTCACTATTCCATAGCGTGATATGGGCGTTCTTCGCCCATATTTGTAGTTCAGAACGCATAACTCTGAAGGGTTTTGCGTTCTCTAATGTTGTTGTTTGCAAGTCTCTGGCTCTAGATGCCAAGGCGTTTGCTTTCTCGTTACCCCTTACTCCGCAATGGCCAGGCACCCATATGATGCATATAGTTCCGTATTCGGAGTAGGCGTTAATCGCCATTTTACAATCTAAAACGGTCCTCGACCTCACCGTTCTAGACGTTATCGCCCTAATAGCCATTTGGCTATCTGTGAAAATATTCACTTTTGTTGGTCTTGTGTTAGTCCCAAGCCAGCTCACACATTCTGTAATTGCTCGGACTTCCGCCTGCAGGACTGTGTTATGGTCTGGCAGACGGAATAAGAGTTCGGTTTCCGGTTCTTCGATGTAAAGTCCTAGCCCCGTTCTCTCCCCTAGTTTCGATCCATCTGTATAACAGCAATTTCCAGATGTTGTCTGTACTACGGTTCCATCAATCCAGGATTGTCTGTCTGGTATCATGGTCTCACACTCAGCAACCATTGATCTTTCAGGTATTCTGTCGGATACTGATGATATGTCAGTTAAATCCACCGTCACTACCTCAGCTATCTTTTGATGATATGACACGTGATCGCTTTCGATCCATTCGCCCATCACTTTGAGCCTCGTCGCCGTGAGGGCAGCTTCATATCTAATCTGTATTTCTATTGGTTGGATATTCATGATCGTCTCCAATGCCCTACTGGATGTGGTCCTCATTGTCCCGCTTATGCCGAGACAACACATTCGTTGGACCTTTTGTAATATCATTATGTTGCACTTATTCTTCATTGATGTCCACCACACTACTGATGCGTAAGTCAAAATAGGTCTGATTACGCTCTTGTAGAGCCATTGTGTCATACTTGGATTAAGGCCCCATTTTGAGCTAATGCCTCTTCTACATAGTGCCCAGCATATGTGAGCCTTGTTTGCTCGTTCTTCTATGTGGCACTTCCAATTTAGTTTCCTGTCCAGGATAACACCTAAGTATTTAACCCTGTTGGAAACTGGAATTGTTTTGTTTAGGAAATGCGGGTCATCATACTGACCAATCTTCGTTTTCCTTGTGAACAGACATATCTCTGTCTTTTCTGGGTTTACATTTAGGCCTCTCGGTCGAGCCCAGTCATATGCAATTTTTAGAGCCGTTTCGGCCCTTCTACAAAGTTGATTAGGATTCTTCCCCCTCAGAAGTATTATAACGTCATCTGCGTAACAGACTGGTTTAAGTCCTTCATCCGTTAGTATCCTTAGGAGACTATTTATAGTAGTGACCCACAGGAGTGGTGATAAAATACCGCCCTGTGGTGTTCCCTGTGCTACTCTGTCTCTTATTTTTATGTCGTGGGACCCACAATTTATCCATCTATTCCTTAGCATGTGGCTTATCCAGTCTCGGAGAGCCCGGTCCACCTGAAACTGGTCTAAGGATTGGATGAGTGTGTCTGTCCGTACATTATTGAACGCCCCTTCAATGTCTATACATACCGCAAGTGTATACATCTTTCCATTGAAGGATTCTTCTATGTTGTGTACTACATCGTGTAGGGCGGTATCCACCGATCGCCCTTTAACATAGGCATGTTGTCTAAATTTTAGCATTTCGCCTGGTATCTTACTTTTAATCATGGTATCCACTATACGCTCCATGGTTTTGAGTAAGAACGATGTTAGGCTTATTGGTCTATAAGCCTTAGGTGTTGCATAACTTGCCTTGCCGGGTTTAGGTATGAAAACTACCCTTGCCTCCTGCCAGGCTTTCGGTGTGTATGCGAATTTTAGACATGCTGTGAAAATGGCGGCTAGATGAATTGATATGTAATCCACCTCCATCTGTAGTAGTGCCGGAAATATTCCATCAGGTCCTGGTGCCTTAAATGGTGAAAAGCTTCTTACGGCTTCTTTGACCATATGGTCTGTAATGATATGACTTAGTTGTTCCTCATTTTCACTGTAGTTCGGTATCTCAGTCTGGCCCGTCGTACCTTGCGGAAAATGGGTGTTCATCAAAAGTCTTACCATCTCTTCGGTTGAGTCCACTCTTCTGCCCATATCGTCTACCATTGTTTCGGTTTGGGTATGGGTTTTTGAGAGGAACTTTTTAATTTTAGAAACATCGTTAACGCTATCGACCTGTTCGCAGAATAGCTTCCAGGAGTTTCGTTTTGCTGTTCTTGTGATTTTGTTATATTCTCTGAGTCTTCTATGGTAGTCGTCCCAGTATACTGGAGATTTTTTACGGCGTGCCCTATTGTAAAGTCTACGGACCTCTTTCCCAATGTTGCGAATCTCCTCGGTCATCCAAGGCTTCTCTTGGGCTGATTTCCTTTCTCGAAGCGGACAGCTGTCTTCGAAAGACCTTACTAATATATCCGTAATGTAGTCAACATTAGTGTCAATATCCTCAACACTTAGGCACTCGAAAAGTCCATGCCCTAGTCTTTCTCTAATTAGCTTCCCGAATTTTGTCCATTTAGTTTTGGCCTTATTTCTGAAACTTATTGGGTTCGGCGGTGGCCGTTCTATCTTAAACCTTATGTAACGGTGATCAGAAAAAGAATGTTCTTCAGAGACCCTCCATTCCTGTATCACGTCTATTAGATTTTCTGAACATATTGTTATATCTAATACTTCTTCCCTTATTCTATTAACGAACCTATGTTAAGTGTTACCTATGTTAAGTGTTATCAGGTCGTTAGTATTCAAGAATTCTACTAGGGCCTGGCCCCGTTTATTAATGTTAGTACTACCCCACGCGACGTGGTGAGAGTTAGCATCGCAACCTACTAGTACTTCGTTACCTGTTTGTTTGACTTTCCTCACCAAGCGTTGTAGTTCCGACGTAGGTGGTAATGTCGGTGAATCGAAAGGCAGATATACTGATGCTAGGTATACACTTCCATTCCCTTGTTTCAGTACTGTAGCATCCGATGTTGACAACTCTGGAGAAAAAAGATAACATAAATTTTTGTGACATATAATACAAGTCCTTGGTCTAGTTCCTGTATTTGCATAAAACAGTTGGTAATTAACGTGATTTAAGCCAGTAACCTTGTTTCGAATCGTCCATGGTTCTTGGATTAAAGCAATATGAGTCTTACCTTTATTTATTATTTCCATCAAAGCGTTGGTTGCCGCCTCGCTCCGATGGAGGTTTATCTGGACGACTTCAATCATTGGTCCTCCAGTAACCGGTCTTCTTGGGAGTCAGTGATTGTAGATTCGGCTCCCTCATCATTTTTTGGCTGCAGTGAGCGCTTATCTTCATCGCTGCCTTTATTATTTATTGGCTCAGTTGTCCGGTTTTCAGCGCCAACCAAAGCCTTACCAATTTTGAAGAAGACTGCTTTGTTCACATAGAACGCCATACCCTTCGTCTTGACCAGGCTGGCCATGGAGAGCCGATCCAAACCCACCACAAGGAGAGTGCCATCACGGTCATTCTCTCTGTGGAAGACTTCCCACCTCTTCACGTCCAGTCCCTTGTTTTGCTGGCCAAAGAGTTTGAGCATGCGTTCTGATGTGAAATTGCTGCCCCATCCTTTGACGTGTACTGTTGTTTTTATGAGCTGAGGGATGTCCCTCCTCCTTACCAGTTTCAGCTTAGCGCCTTCCCAGGGAGAGGGGATGCTATCCACAAGCTCTTTGAGGGTCTCTATACATTCTGGTGACGCGAAATTCATCCTCAGTGTGTCCCCTTTGAACTCGCTGCTCATTATTTGAATTGGGGGCCCGTCGTCGGAGTTGAGAGCGTGCTCCACAATTTTATTATTCACCAAGTCTTCAACGTTGTTGTGTTGGTCAGTGGGGATTTTGCCGGATGCTCTGTTGATGTCGATCACTGCGTAGCAGAGCTCGTCTCTATATTGCTTTCTGGCTACTTTGGCATAAGATGGTGGCTTCTTACCTTTTTCATCAACCAACTTCCTCTTCCGTAAAGATCGTGACATCTTTTTGGATGTACTATGCTTTCCGGAGGGTTCCGTGGTTGCGCTCGCTTCCTTTGTAGTTGGATCGACTTTGTCGCCGCCCTCTCCACCAGGATACAGACTGGAGTCTCCTTCGTGAGGGGCTTGACTTGTTCTCTCCAATTTACTTGAAAGCGGGGAGCTCTTTTTCTTCTTCGGCGGTTTCGCAGTGTTCTGCTCTTCTGGAGATCTGATCCTCTTTCCTGCCTCCGCAGAGGTGGATGGAGTTTCAGATAGCTCCTTTGGAGCATCCTGCACTATGGCCTGTTTGCTGCTTCGGTTCATCTTCTTCAACTTTCGTCGTTGTGCCCCTGATAGCTTCTTCTTTTTTGTCGTGAGCTGTGCCATGCACGCGTTGACTTCTTCTACCATCTTGCTGACCTCGACGTCTTTGGAGTTAGCTAAAACAGTAATGTTAACGTGTTCGTTTGAGTCGGAATCGGATTCTCTACCTGTACTAGAAGGCTGGGTCCAGTTAATACTCTCCCGTGGTTCCTCCTCTTCTTTAAAACATAAATACATAATAAATAAAATAATTCATAAAAGATCTATATAAACAAATAACATGGAATATATTTTTTATAAATAAAAAATTATAATACGTTTTTTAAATAAAAATTTTTATTAAAGTTGTATAAATAAATATTGCAAAATACATTTTATATATTAAAATTTCTAGGAATTATTTTTTAAACAACCATTTCAATGAAATTTCTATAAAAAAAATACTGAAAAAATGTTCATAAATGAAAAATTTGGTAAGAATTATTTAATAAACTGAAAAAACATTTAAGTAATAACTCAAAAAGTTTAACAAATATCCTATAAATACAATTTTTTAAGACATTTTCTTTAAATAAATCTTAAATATATATTAACGTCTATAAATTTTTTAAAAATAAAAAGTTCTAAAAAATTTTTTATAACTAAATAAATAGGAAAATATTTCTATAAGTAAGTATTTTTTTAATAGAAGAAGGAAGATTTCTATGTATAAAAGATATCTATACATAGAAAAATGAGACATTTTCTAAAAATAAAAAAACTGAGATATGTTTTAAAAATAAAAAAGTTAAGAAATTGTCTAAACCCAAGAATTCGATAAAGAAAATTGTTCTAAGACATACAACAAAATTATAAAAAAAAGTTATATACATACATACAAATTTAGAACAAACTTTTCATTAAAAAATTGTCAAAGAATTTTTTTAATAAATAAACAAAAAGTCTAAAATAAAAAATAAGAATTTAAGTAAATATTTAGAAAAATATTTCCATAAGGATGGTTATTTAAAGAATATATTTATTATAAATAAAATAATATTAAGAAGAAAAAAGTCTGTAAATAAAATACTTTTATAAATAAAATATACGACGTTTTCTATAAATTAAAAATGTTTAAATTAAAAAAAAAAAATTAAATTAAAAAAATGTTATATGTATGTATTTCAAATTTTAAATTCTTCTGAATAACTAAAAAATAGACATTTGTATAAATAAAATATGGGTCTATAAGGAATAAATAAAAATGTATTTTTTATAATAAATATTAAGAAGAATTATACTAAAAAATACAGGAAAATTTATTCTTGTAAAAACAAAAAATGTGTTTTCCGATATTTGTGACAGGAGTCAATGAATTTTATTTACAGACTGAAAAACGAAATGAATTTAAAATCAAAAATACATACATACATTGTATTGATTGCTGTGTAGGAAAAATAAACAGCCTACTTGTTAATATAAAATTTGTATGTGTAGAGTGTCCATTGCTTAAGAGAATTATGTATATATAACATTTATATTAATTAAGGATAAATTTATTATAATTATAAAAAGAAAAATAAGAAATTTTTTGTAAATGTGTGAAGCATAATTCAAGGGATTATCTATAAAAAGAATGTAAGAAAATTCGATGACATTTCCTTAAAATACAATTTAAGGTATTTTCTATAAAAATAATTTCATAAAAATTACTAGATAAAATAAATCCTTGTTTTTGTTTTATTCGATTTGCTTTCATAGGACATATTTTGTTTTTGCACTTCGTTAGGCTCAAGATCGTTTTTTTTTGGAAATATGCGCTTTTAGCAAACAGTTCTCGTTAACTGTTACATGAATTTGCGTATATATTCGAATGATTGTCTGAAGTAATAATTGTAATAAGGATATTGACAATGGGAGTTTTGTGGCTCCCGAAACAGATCTGTCTATCCAAACATTACAGCCACCCCCAATACATGTCACTTATTTCTTATTTCATTTTTAACAAAGTTGTTTTCATATACTGAAAACAAAAATAACGATCTTTTATTTTATCTTTTGTTTTTGCGTAATAAAGTGCAAAAACAAAAGATAAAATAAATTTTAATATTATTTAATGTTTTTAGAAGTTTTTTGTTAATGATCGATTTAATTTTTATTTAGATTTATTTATTGAATGTTTTCACATTCGAATTGTTCAGCTTTTCGATCAACTCTTCCTTTCGAAAGAGAGGTTTTTGTGGTGTATTGGAAAAGATAAGACACTGCGCTCTGAAAGTCATGAAAACACATACCCTTATACGTATTTCAATCCTGTGCGGGGATATCATCAGAGGGTCTTATACATGACACAGTGTGAGCTTGTAGTTGTGGCGATCATCACTTGTATATATACCAATCTACAAAGAAATTTTCATATGGGAATTATATACCTACGAAGAAAGCGTACAAGTCACACAGCCAAAGCTTTAAGCGAGACTTAAATTTACCATTTTCACCACCCATGTGACTGGTAAGGGTTGCCAGTTCGACACAGTTGTCTCTACACCAATCGCCAGGTATATGGCGTGGATTCTGAGATTAGTTGGACGATTAGAAAGACTTTACTACATTTCAGTAAGCATAGTATTTTTCTTTTTGTTGAATATCAAATATTTTATGTTATTACTAGCTTACCCGGTGCGCTTCGCAGCCCCTATCTATTATCTATTTTCTGTTTAGGGTACTGTAAAATACTCGTAGCTATACCTCTTTCTTTCAAAATGACATGATTATTACATATGATGCAAAATGAAGAAGATTTTATTACTTTTATATACAAAATACGAACCCTCGTTTCATTTGTAGTTTATGTTCCAAGAGATACCCTGACATCATGGTACAATATTTATCCCTTTTCCCACAGTACCTCTGGACGTTGAAAAACTATTTTTTTTGGTTCATACGTTAGCAACTTTACCCTTGTTTATGTTCCAATACCTACATTCACACCCTGGTACAATATAAAACCATGTTTGTCCCACTGTGTCTATAAAGGTACGAATTTCAAGATCCAAATTCGCAAGCTTAGGTCGTATTTCAACATTTTTGTCCCCTATCTGTGCCATTTATTTAACTTTTTCCCCACGGTTTAAGTAGAAGAACCTATGTGGAAAAAAAAATTTCTTAGGTTTGGTTTATTCTGTAAGAGCTACCTTTTCACTCAGGGACCACATTCAACAGCATTTGCACCACTGTTCCATATTAAACACTTTTTATTACACTGTGCTTCCCTTTTTTCCACCACTTACCACATTTAACCAATTTACCGTATTTAACTTTTTTGCTTCACCGTACCATATTTAACCCTTTTTGCTCCACTAAACCATATTTAACACATTTTTTCCCCTCTGTAAAATGTTGAACAATTTTTGCTTGCCCCAACTGCATCATAATTTTATCCTTTTTGCACCACAGTGCTACATAATTGCAGTGCATCATAATTTTAACCTTTTTGCACCACAGTGCTACTAAAAGCATACATTAAAAAAAAAAACATTCTTATTTCATATTTAACTTACCCTCTCTCCCTGCATCCATATTTTTACCCACTGTGCTAAATGTACGCTTTTTGACCCACTGTGCTATATTTAACCTTTTGGGTCCACTGAATCAAATTATCACCTTTTTGTCCTACTATATTTTGTCCACTATATTTAACCATTTTTGCCCCATTGTACCATAGTTAACACATTTTTGCCCCACTGTTCCATAGTAAACGCTTTTTGCCCCGCTGTACCATACTTAACCCATTTTGTTACACGTTACCATATTTTACTATTTGTGCCCACTGTAACCATTTAAGTCAGTCATACTGTACCATAATTAACCATTTGTGTCCCACTGTACCATTCTAACAAATTTATTCCTCACTGTTTCATAGTTAAAGCTTTTTGTCGCACTGTACTATATTTAACCCATTTTGTCCCACGTTACCATATTCAACTTTTTGCCCCATTGTGTCATATTAAACCCTTTGTTTCACTGTGCCATGTTTAACAGTTTTTGCCCCACAGTACCATATTTAACCCTCTTTACTCCACTGTACAATATTTAACACAGTTATGCCCCACTGTACTGTATAGTTAACCATTTGTGTCACACTGTACCATATTTAACCCTTTTTGTCCCACTGTATCATAGTAAATAAATTTTTGTCCCCCTGTACCATTTTTAACCCATTTTGTTACACGTTACCATATTTTACTTTTTGTACCCATTGTAACCATTTTTGTCATAGTGTACCATATTTAACCATTTGTGTCCCACTGTACCATAGCTAACACATTTTTTCCCACTGTTCCATTGTTAAAGATTTTTGCCCCACTGTACCATATTTAACCCATTTTGTCCCACGTTACCATTTACCATAGTTAACCCTTTTTGCCCCACTGTGTCATATTAAACGCTTTGTCTCACTGTACCATATTTAACAGTTTTTGCCCCACTGTACAATATTTAATACAGTTATGCCCCACTGTACTGTATAGTTACCCATTTTTGTCACACAGTACCATATTTAACCCTTTTTGCTCCACTGTATCATAGTAAATACATTTTTGCCCCACTGTTCAATAGTTAACGACTTTTTGCCTCACTGTACCATTTTTAACCCATTTGTCCCACTTTACCATATACATATAACTATTTTTACCCCACTGTACCATAGTTAACCCTTTTTGCAGAACTGTGCCCCATTCAACTCTTTATCTCACTGTACAAAATGTTTACCCACTGCACCATATTTAACAAATGTTTGTCTTACTGTACCGTACTCGTATTTAAAATGTGTCTCCACGCTGGCGTACTTAAACCTTTTTCCCCGACTGTAACATATTTAATCATATTTTCTCCACTCCACTATTTAACCGTTTTTGACCACAGTGCTCCTAAAACCATATAAACTCTTCATATCTCATGTTTAAGTTCCAATTTTGGCAGATTGTTCCCTTTTTTTAATTAACCCGTCGTGTCCCACTGTGCCTCTTAAAGTTAGAATTACTAAAAATCACTTCCAATCTCTAGTTTATGTTCCAAAAGTTACCCTGGAACCATTGATCCATGCAATTTGGATTTTAAGCCACTGTACTATATTTTACACTTTTTGCCCCACTGTGCCCCGAAAACTACGAATACAAAAAAAACTTAATACCCCGATCAGTTGTCATAAAGACACCCCTTGCTTCGAATTTCACCATTCTAATATTAGGCTTTAAATTTGGCCGTGGTACCATATTTATACCTTTCTGTCCCGCTGTGCCTCTAAATTTTTAAAAAAAAAATCACTCCTTGTTCTTGTTTACGCCGTAAGAGCTACTCTCACACCAAATTTCACGATTCTAGGTCTTGCCATTTGGATTTGGCTATTGTACCACATTTTTTTTCTTTTTACCCCACTGTGTACCTATATGTTCGAATTTCGAAAAATCCTGTCAATTTCAGAGTCTACCTCATAAGAGCTACCCTCACAATAAATTTCACGATTCTAGCATTTATCCCATATTTCCCTGTTTAACCCACTATGTGCGTAAATGTTCGAATTACGAAAAATCCTGCCAATTTCAGAGTCTACCTAATAAGGGCTACCATCACACAATATTTCACGATTCTAGCTCTTGCCATTTGGATTTGGCCGATGTACCACATTTATCACTTTTTACCCCACTGTGTGCGTAAATGTTCGAATTTCGAAAAATCTTGTCAATTTCTGAGTCTACCTCGTAAAGGCTACCCTCATACCAAATTTCAAGATTCTAGCTCATTTCGTTTAGATTTGGCGGTGGTACCATATTTATCCCTTTTTGCCCCATTGTGCGGCTAATAGTACGAATTTCGAAAAATCCCGCCTTATTGCTCGTCTACGTCCCAAGGACTACCCTCCCACCAAATTTCATGATTATAGCTTCAGCCGTTTGGCCTGGGCAATGATCAGTCAGTCAATCAGTCAGTCAGTCAGCCAGTCAGTCAGCCAGTCACGCAACAATTTTATATATATAGATGTCACTTTCGCCACTTTCAAAACAATCAGTTTCTATTATTAATAATATCTTACATAAATATTTTTTTTAACTTTTAGTACAGCAAATTTTGTATGGATCTATTATGAGAATTTGTGTCGTAGAAGAGTGACTAAATATTTCAGTGTAAGTAAGTATATTCCAAAGATTTTAATATATCTCTTATCTTTCAACATTTTGTGACAGTTATATGATAAAATTTATTTTAATACTTTATCGTATATAAATCATTCTGTTTGATTTCTATTCAAATTATTTTTATTTTAGTTCGGGCAATTGAACTTTATTTGGATATATGAAAAATGCAGTGGCGAATTAAAAATTTACAAATTGCAGGAAATGAGTGAGCATCCAAACTATATGATATAATAATATAATATTTGTTTTATATAATTTCTATTTAAATTCCAGCCAAATTCTAGGTTAAAAATCATTAAGGTCGGTTCCGATAAAAATTGTTCATGGAAAACAAATAGAGAAACGAATCCCGCAATAGAATCGATACATAACAATACAATATTCGGATAAAAGTCAAACTTCATAGTGTGTTGGCCGATTTGTCTTTATACAATTACATATTGTTTTAAATTATAAAATGTTCAAGGTTATCCGTAATATGTATTATATTATTTTTGTATTTTCCAATATAAAATATAACAAATAAACTATTTATTTAGAAAGATAAAGTGTTGTGTTATTGAATTTTCTATGAATAGTAAATGATTTCAAAGAAAATGATTCATTTAAAAGAGTAACATTATAATCAATATAATGTAACGAATTTTCCATACATATTTAAAAAAACTGTATTTAAATTCACGTATGCCTTAAATTAATTACCAGTATGTTCTTATATCAAGGACAAACATTTTAAATTTTATTACGATAATGTTTTAAATTATATGATATTTTACTAAAAATAAGCACGCGCCATACTCAAATTTACGCAAAAATGTGCTTATTTTAAGACCAAACTTAATTAGTTTTATTACCCAAAATTCTCAATTCTATGAAATGCATCCTCAAAACAAGTACTATTCACGTCTTTAAATTAACTATAAAACCTTTTTTTTATAGCGATTGTCTTTGGCTCGAAATCATTGCCGAAATCTTAAACTTTACGAAAAATTCATTGATTTTCAGTACGCTTTTTTTTAGTGTATAGCGCTGTGAAAAACTGGTTTAATGAATTCAATCGTTGCTGACGCTCGCTCAAAGACGAAGGTCGTTCAAAAACGGCCGTTGTGCCAGAGAACATTGATGCCGTGCGTGAACTGATAATGCAATACCGTCATGTGACATACCGTGAGATAGAGGCATCCTTGGCATTTCTTCCACCAGCATACATTCGATATTGCATGAACACCTGGCCGTAAAAAAGGTTTGTTCTCGTTGGATCCCGCACATTTTGACAATCGCTCAAAAAAAGGCTCGTGTCGATTGGTGCAAAGAAATTTTGAAAAATACGATCGCGGTGCTTCATATGACGTTTATAAGATCGTCAGAGGTGACGAGTCTTGGATCTATGCGTATGAGCCCGAAACAAAACAGCAATCGACCGTGTGGGTCTTCGAAGACGAGCCAAATCCAACGATAGTTGTTCGTGGAAGAAGCACTTCGAAGCAAATGCTCGCCTGTTTCTTCGGCAAAACTGGTCATGTGGTGACTGTTCCGCTTGAGCAATGTAGGACGTAGGATGGTGAGTGTACACCACAATTTTTTAGCCTGAAGTCTTCGGAGAAATTCGAAAAACGAACAAGTGAAGACGAATCATTGTGCAACAAGACAATGCGAGCTCTCACACATCCGCTCAAACCAGCGCCTTTTTGACCGGACAAAACTTCGAATGATGGGTCATCCGCCATACAGCCCTGACTTGGCACCCAATACTTCTTTTTATTCCCGCACATCAAGAAAAAAATGCGTGGTCAACGATTTTCGTCGCCAGAAGATGCTGCTGAAGCGTTCAAAACCAAGTTTTTGAGGTGTCTCAATCGGAGTGGAAAAAGTGCTTCTACAATTGGTTTGAGCGCATGCAAAAGTGTATAAATCATGCTGGAGAATACTATGAAAAACAATAAAACCATTTTTGATGATAAATATTCGCATAGTAGTAGTATTAAATTTTTTACATATTATTGATGCCATTTTACCAGAAAAATTAATGTTTTTTAACGATTTTTCAAACTTTATTGTCCGATTTAATTTGAGGCGTTCTATCCAAATAAGTCATCAGATAGAGGATCCCGGAGGTCACCCTTTATAGTTCCCTTGGTAATTTTGGTTTAAATACTTGCATTCCAAAAATGTGCATGAATCGAAACATGGTTTTCACAATGAAGTTAAAAAGCACAAAAAAGGTTATAAAAAGTATTGAACTTCAAAAATAATAGCAACACAGGGGAATGACGCACGTAAGTGTGAAAGCTCAATTCGGAAGACAAAGCGCGACTTATAAACGATCAAATGTAAAATCCGATTTCTATAGCGCTGAGATGCCAAATCGGAGGTAAAATTAAATGGGAGACTTATCTCTGTCAATTTTTATACAGATTTTATACGTTAAAAAATTTTTGCTTATATGGTGCATATTAAATTCAAATCGGAGGTACATATTCATAGGAGCTATATGTAAACCTGAACCGATTTTTACCAAATTGGATCGTCCTTGGATCAAAAGAAAGATATGTGCAAAGTTACGTTGAGATCGTACCATAAATGCGACCTGTACTTTGATTACAAGAATACATACACAGACGGACATAATTAAATCAACTCAGGAAGTGATTCCAAGTCGATCGCTATAATAAACGATGGGTCTATCTCAACATCTTTTGGGTGTTACAAACAAATTAACAAAGTTATTATACTCTGTACCAAAGTGTGGTGTAGGGTAGTTTAGTTCAATCAGTGAAAAAATGATTTCTAATGGGCTTATATCCGAAATGCTGCTTTTATAATTTTTTCGAAATCGCATTTCTGATGCTAAACTCTGTTGCAATTCTGTTGTATCCAGAGTTGGTCCTTTAAGGTCTCATATTTTCCGCCTTCGAGTGAAGAGAATCAGTTCTACTTTTCTGGGGTTGAGGCCTATGCCATTGGTCTTTGCCCAGTTTGACAGCTCTCTTTGCATCAGATCAATGACGGCGAATATTTTTTAAGAAATCGCGCGATTTTTTAAAAAATAATTCCGATTTCATTCCTATTTTCAATGTTTTTTTATTAATCTATGATTATTTATATGTTAGAAATTTTTATATTTACATGTCTATCTTGAGAAACATAGATTATTAATAATTTCTTATACCCACATCATGGGACCACCGAAAAAGTCGCATCCATCATATAGTGACGATCATTAGCATCAATATTTTATTAGATTAATTTGATGATGGATGGTGACAAAAAAATGTGTAGGAAATATCTTCCTCGAAAACAGTTGTTTTATAAAATTTTTCCGTGCTCTTATTTTCGCACATCCCAAAGTCTGTCATAAATGAATAATTTTTAAATAAGTTTATGAAATCTCGTGGGCTTCATCTCCTCGAAGCCCACGAGGAGATTGTCCATGGTGTCCAACCTTATCCTTCGCAAGTGGCGTTGCATTTTATTAAGAACTGCATTGTGCTGCATTTCCATTACATTGGGCGTTGTGACCTGCGGTTTGTTAATGACATAAGTCCCAATATGCACTGGGTGTTATGTCCGCGTTTTTTTTGGGTTTTATGTCAGAGAACGCTCTGCAGGACATAAGTCCCAAAATCGTTTTGGCCGTTATGTCAGTTGGGGGTTATGTCACGGCATCGTAAGCTGTCCGGACTTAACACCCACTCCCAAACATTTTGGGAGTTATGTCCGATTTGTAAATTTTACAAATCGGTTCATATTTTGATATAGACAACCTATAGAGGTAGCTCCAAAGAATTCTTATAGTATAAGCCATAAATACAACATTTTCTAAGCATTTTAACTGAATCTTTGTAGTTTTTATTTTACTTAGGCAAGAATTCATTACAGTAAAAGTTTTTTAAATCAGTTCATATTTTGTTATAGTTCACCTATAGATGTCGCTCCCAAAAAGGCTTGCTTAAGCCATAAACACCATATTTTCTAAGCAGTTTAGATGAAACTTTGCAGTTTGTATTCTATTTGGGCAAGAATTCAAGTCAGTAAAATTTATACAAATCAGTTTAAATTTTGTTGTAGTCCCCGTGTAGATGCAGCTCTCAAATATATTAATTTAAGCCATAAATACCACATTTTGAGATTAAAATTTGGCTAAAAACTGCAGCCAAAAAAAAAACTGTCAATAGTTCCATTCCTTGGACGAATACGAACCCATCAAGCCCAAAATCTATCATGCCCAAAAAAATCGAACGATCCATTCGTGAGCTATGAGGTGTGGAAGGCCGTGTCGCGCCGCTTTGAGCAATCCTAAATTTTGCTCCAACATGTCCCTCCCTGGGGCCAATACGAATCAATCATGACCAAAATCGCGAAAAATCGAACGATCCATTCTTGAGCTATGAGGTTGTGTTGGTCACGCCTACGTAGAGTCTTTCATTGGCCCAATACGAATACACCAAACCCAAAATCGTGAAAATTCGAACGATCCATACTCGAGCTATAAGGTTATGTTTGCCGCTCAACGCCCATTTGACCAATCCTAAATTGTTCTCCATAGAGTCCTTCCTTGGGTTAATGCAAATGTTCAATATACTAAATAAAAGATTTAGGTTTGTTTCTTATAAAAGCTTTGTAGGTTCAAAGTTCTTAAAAGACTTCTTAAGTACTGAAAGAGTGGAAATTGCTTTGGTCACCGCAGTTTGACCTCAGGCTAGACATTGACCAGTTGTTGTCGTATCCCCTTTGAGATAGCTGTAAAAAACTTTTAAAATACTGAAATAATGACCACAAATGTAGTTACTGCTACACTGACTACAGTCAGAGAATACAACTATAAACTGTATATCGATCATTCCATGTCAAACCGAACACCTTTTTTTTGGGTCACCAGATGCTTTATCGAGGGTATATATATATATATATATCAGTTGTACCGGTTTATACCTCACAATAGTGGAGGTATAAAAACCGGATTATGTTGGAATTCTCTTATTTCTACCAAAAATGCTATAATTTCTACATTTATCCACAGATTTTCTTCAATTAGGCATTGTTTTCTCCGTTAGGATGCTAGCATTAAAACATTTTGGTATTCTTTTCTATTTTTGTGATTTGTTTCGAGCCAACAAACAAATTTATTTTGGTGTCCTTAAAACAGAGTTCCGTTTGACATAGAACAAATGGAATATTAAAAAAGATTAATTGATAAATATTTGTTGAAGAATGTTTCATAGAATAATGAAAATAAATTGATTTTTTTAATGCACTTGAAAGAAATTATATAACAATATGTATTTTCCACTTAAGAACGACATGAGATTATACAGAATATCCCGGAAATATGTAATGCGATACAACAACCTACATATCCCTACATATGTTAACAGAAATATATATAATTATATGTGTGCATGTCTATATATGTGTGTATGACCGTGTTCTTGTAAATATGTATGTATGTTTATTAATAGTTTCGATTTAGCCGTCAGCCGGAAATTTTTTTCTCGCCATGGGAGTTAGAAGACCTTCCATTCTCAGAAATCCATTAATTCTTTTTGAAAACATGCATATACAAATTTATGTGTATTCAAAACGAATGATACGAGGGTGGTTGGTGGGTAGATGCATTTAAAAAAAATCGGAAAATTCATTTGTAAACTAAAAATCGAAAATACATTTCATTAAGAATATTTTAGTATGCTGAGCATAGGAAAATCTGAAATATTATATTTATATTTTCATTACGAGTTTTTTAATATGCTGGCCATTGTGAAAACCTCCAGTAAAACATATATTAAAAAATTACAACTCAATTTTAGAGCAACCCTCGCATCTCCATTCTTTTTGTATTCCATTTGTCTGGTCATATGTATACATATATGCACATCACCTTAACGAGAACCTCCTCCAGAGAGCTGCATAAGTGTTTTCGGGGTGTTTTGTAATGATGAACACGCCAAAGGAACATGATCTCATGTGTCGATCGAATGAATGGAACCGTATGTTTTGTATGTTTCTAAATATAGTCATGTATTTTTTAATTTATTTTGTTATTTTCCTTAGAAAAAAAATGAAAACAAATTTTTGGAAGAAGATCACGATTTTTGATGAAATCCGTCTGTTGCTGTGTGGATCTAAAAATATTTTTGTCACTTTTTTTCCTAATGTTGCACATGAAAGTGGGCCATACTCCGAATGATTGCAAACTTAAAAAATATATTTTTTTAATAGGCAAAGAAACTGAAATAAATTAATTAAAACCAGTAAGGATAGAATGGAAGTCGGGCGGGGTCGACTTTATAATACCCTAAACCTCCCTAGCAATCCGAGAGAATGAGAAAGTACTTAGCTCTATCAAAGCTTATTCCAAGGATGAGTTGAATATGTTGGTCATAATAAACTAGGTCTGAAACGATAACCTTAAAATACGCAGTATTCTATCATAGATCAAGACAAACCAAACCAAATTATATAAAGACGGAACGTAAAATAGAGTTTCAATAGCGCTTAAATGCCAAATAGGCAGGAACATATATATTGGCATATAAAGGGTTAGCCATTTAAAATTTTAAATTTGAACTACCAATTACTCAACTTCAGCCCCAAAAAAATATTCGTAAATTTATCTTTTTTATACCCTACACCGTGGTACAGGGTATTCTAATTTTGTGAATTTGTTTGTAGCACACAAAAGGAGAAGAAATAGACACATCTACTTAGAATCACTTTCTGAGTTGATTAAGCTATGTCCGTCCGTCCGTCTGTAATCAAAGCACAGGTCGCAATTATGCTCCGATTTAGCGAAACTTACCACATATCTTCTCCATTTTCTCTTTAGGCCCAATCCCTATCGAATTTGATTAAAATGAGTTCAGATTTGCATATAGCTCCCATATACATATACTCGTATGTACACCGATTTGGCATATATGCACTGTATAAGCAACATTTTTTAATCGATCTTTAAAAATATTGACAGAGAGAAGTCTCTTGATACACTTAGAGGCAATACTTCATTTGAGGAAAGTCGGTTCTGATTTAGATATAGCCACATATATATGTTTCCCCCGATTTGATATGTAAGCGCTGTGAAAACAGTATTTTATACCCAATCGGTACGAAATTCGGCAAAAAGAGGTTTTTTTATTACAGGAATGAACACTGCCAATGTTGGAGAAAATCGGTTCAGATTTAGATATAACCCCCATATATATGTTAGCCCCGATTTGACATGTAAGCGCTGTAAAAACTGTATTTTATATCCGATCAGTGCGAAATTCGGCAAAAAAAAAGTATCTTATTACATGAAGGAATACTGCTTAATTCGGGGAAAATCGGTTTAGATTTAGATATAGCCCCCATATATACGTTACCCCCGATTCGAAATGTAAGCGCTGTAAAAATTTTATTTTATATCCGATCAGTGCGTAATTCGGCAAAGAGAGGTTTCTTATTACATGAAGGAATACTGCTAAATTCGGAGAAAATCGGCTCAGATTTAGATATAGCCCCCATATATATGTTACCCCCGATTTGACATGTAAGCGCTGTAAAAACTGTATTTTATATCCGATCAGTGCGAAATTCGACAGAAAGAGGTTTCTTATTACACAAATTCAATAGGGATCGTCCTTGGGCCAAAAAAAAGATATGTGTAAAGTTTCCTCGAGATCGAACCATAATTGCGACCTGTACTTTGATTACAAGAATATATGCCCAGACGGACAGACAGACGGACAGACGGACATGGCTAAATCAACTCAGAAAGTGATTCTAAATCGATCGGTATAATAAACGATGGGTCTATTTCTTCTCCGTTTGGGTGTTACAAACAAATGCACAAAGTTATAATACCCTGTACCACAGTGTGGTGTAGGGTATAAAAATGGAACGATACACGATTCAACAACGCATTGCAATTATTGAAATTCGAAAAATCATCTTGACTGATGAGGCTCATTTCCAACTCGGTGGCTACGTCGCACCTGGGGCTCGGAAAACCCAAGAGTTATTGTTGAGAAGCCTCTCCATCCTCAACATGTGACTGTTTAGTGCCGTTTATGGTCCAGGTGGGTCATTGGACCTTACTTTTTCAAAAATGAGGTTGGATCAACAGTTACGGTGAATGGATTGCGCTATCGAGAGATGATTAATGATTTTTTATGGTCGGAGTTGGATGGTATTTATCCGGACAACGTTTACTTTCAGCAAGACGGCACTACGCGACACACAAGCAACGAAACCATTGCTCTGTTACGGGAAAAGTTTCCGGATCGTGTTATCTCTCGAAGATGTGATCACAATTGGCCACCGAGATCTTGTGATTTAACACCTTGCGAATTCTTCCTTTGGAGCGACGTGGAAGATAAGGTCTACGCGTACAGCCCAGCGTCGATTCAAGACCTCAAAGATAGAGTTCGTGAGGCTATCGAGGACATAGGGCAGCCACTTTGCGATTTGGTTATGGAAAATTTCATGAAAAGGATATGGTCCTGTAAGCGTGGTAGTGGTGGCCATTTGGCTGATGTTGTTTTTCATTATTAACGGCATACCTTCCTCTTTATTATGAAATAAACATCTGATCATTTATCTCAAAAAATGGCATTTTTCTTTGAATACCAAAGTAACACCTCTTGCTGAAGAACCCTTAGATACAGTCACATACAAATGTTTCTGCATACTTATTGTTTAAGCGCTACTGTATTTTACGTCGGATCTTTATATAATTTGTCAGAAATTAGGTTTTTGATCCAAGTTGATGAAAATGTGTTTAGATTGTGTATAGTCCGATCTATGTGTTCAGTCCTATTCTTGTTGTATATATTAAAGACTATAGCGCATTTAAAGATTATCGTTTAATAGGTACTTTATTATGATCAACATCTTCGACACCTCCTTAGATTAAGCCTTGATGAGCAGATGAAGCTAACTACTTTGTTAACTGAAACGAAACCAATTATTCCAAATTATTATCGCAATGCCCCTTTTCGCATTGTTAGGAAGGTGTAGGGTATTATATAGTCGGCCCCGCTCGACTTTCAGTCTTTCCTTACTGGTTAAATGAAAAATTTGGCTAAAGAAATTGAGGCCTCAAAATGTTCTTTGCTTTAACAAAAGGATCTGACCTGATTTGCTCCATATCCAAAGATTTTTCTAGTACTAAAATTAGATGCAATCCATTGTGGAGGGTATATAAGATTCGGCATTGCCGAACTTAACGCTTTTACTTGTTATGGTTCATTTCGTGTCAACAAAAAATGACTTTTTAAAAAATTTTCCTTTTTTCTAATTTGTATACCCTACACCACACATTGGTACAGGATAATTTAACTTTGTGCATTTGTTTAAAACACCCAAAAGGAGATGAAATAAACCAATCGTTTATTATACAGATCGACTTATAATCCCGACTGTCCGTCCGCCTGCCTGTCCATCGCGATGAAGTTTGGCACATATAACTTTTTTGGCCTAAGGACGGACCGCATTGAAATTGCTGAAAATTGGTTCAGGTGTAGATATAGCCCCCATAGATGTATATGTTCATCCCGATGTGGCATCAAAGCGCTATAGAAGTTGTATTTTATATCCCATCACTACGAAATTTAGCAGAAAGAGGTTTCTTATTACCCGAAGTAATACAGCCAAATTTGGAGAAAATCGGTTCAGATTTCTATATAGCCCCCATATATATTTTACTCCCAATTTGATATGTAAGCGTACTGTACTGTATCTTATATCCCATCACTGCGAAATTCGGCAGAGAGAGCTTTCCTATTACACAAATGAACACTGTCAAATATGTAGATTATAGATATATCCCCCATATATGCATATGTTACTCCCGATTTGGTACCAAAGCGATATAAAAGTTTCATTTTACTTCCGATCATTAGAAAATTTGTATGAACGGGCTCTATGAAAAAACCCCCCAATGAAATAAGCCCCCAAATCGAAAATGAAATAAGTCCCCAAATTTGGGGATATATTTCATTATGATATAAATCCACAATTTCAATAATGAAATAAATCCCCACATAATGAAATTAGACCCCAAATTTAAAATGAAATAAATCCCCATTTTTGGGGACTTATTTCATAATGAAATAAGACCCAATTTGTAGAGTGAAATAACTCCCCAATTTTTTTATTTATTTTTTTTTTTCAATAACATAAACAAATTTAAGTATAAATTTGCATAGAATCTTCAATAATACTACGGCAACAAGGACAATTATAATTTTGCAAACCATTGGCAATAGAGTCAGCGAGTAGTTTCAGTAGATTCATCATCACTAGATGATTCTTCTTTAAGGATGTCAGGGATCATATGAAACCTTGAGCAGAAGAACGTTATTGCAAATAAAAGAACATTTTTAAAAATGGTAGAATCACTGTGGAAAGGCGACCAATGGAATACATATGGTCGATTGAGAAAAAATTAGTATAAAATAAAAAATTCGAAAAAAGTGGAAACAAATATTTGTTTCCTTCACTTTTTTTTAAAAAAAAGTACCGGAAAAATTTTTTTTCACAAGAAATTTTAAGAAACTGTTTTCAGCATATTCTTAGCTACATTAGTGGCAAACATAGTTAAGCGGTATCACCAAGTCTGAATTAGTTGTTGGACAAAAGCTGATAACACCTTTTTCGAAGGGCCCACTGATTTTCAGAAACTTAGGAGGCCCATAAAAAAAAATTGATCACCAATTTCTCCAAACCGAGTATATGGTTATACTACCCTTTGATAGTATAATCAACCCTTTACTGTCAAGTCCGTGTATTTTTCAAAAAGTGTTCATTTGTTGCATAGTGTAATCGCTAAATTAAGCAATATTCGTTCCTAAATTGAGACATCTTTCTGGAACATTTTAATGATCGGAAGTAAGGTACAACTTCTATAGCTCTTTGATATCCAATCAGGAGGAACATATATATGGAGATTATATATAAATCTGAACCGATTTTCCATGAATACTCATTCATGTAAAAAGACCTCTTTCTGTCGAATTGCGTACTGATCGGATATAATATACAGTCTCTACAGCGCTTACATGTCAAATCGGGGGTAACATATATGTGAGGGCTATATCTAAATCTGAACCGATTTAACCAAATTCAATAAGTTCGTCCTTGGGCCAAAAAAGATATGTGTAAAGTTTCGTTGAGATCGGGCCATATTTGCGACCTGTACTTTGATTACAAGAATACATGCACAGACAGACAGAGGACATGGCTAAATCAACTCAGAAAGTGATTCTGAGTCGATCGGTATAATAAACGATGGGTCTATTTCTGCTCCTTTTGGGTGTTACAAGCAAAAACACAAAGTTATAATACCCTGTACCACAGTTAGGTGTAGGGTATAACAAATTAAGTTATATTCCGTCAAAATTTGGTGTTTATCCGTCAACCCAATCAAAAGTTATTCACAAAACAGGACAGATCATTCGATTTCCGTCATAAAGGAATTCCATACAAATTTAAAAAAATCATCAAACTTTGACCGCCTCTCCTGAAAAACTACCTTTTTGCACATAGTATAGCTTAGAATGGAGGTACCGATATGTGAAAGAATGCTGTGCATTTTAAGGTTATCGTTTCAGATCTACTTAACCATGATCAATATATTCAATTCCTCTTTGGAATAAACCTTGATGAACAGGTGCAGCTAGTACTTCATTAACCTCAAAAAACTTTACCACTAACATTCTTTAATTTTTTTCGTGTTTAGGACACCAATTTACCAGAAAATGCTTAGCCGTTAGACAACACTTTTGTAAACTACGGACAGACATATATGGTAAAATAGTCATAGAATTTTAAGACTATTAAGAATATAGACTCTGATCAAGATTTCGAGATGTCACAAACACAGTGAGCCTATGATGGAGGGTATAAATTCTGACTTGTTAATAATATATGCAATAACCTTAATATGGACAAATATAGTTGAATTTCATTTGCAAATAACTTTTTATCATAATATTTATATTAACAAATTTCATTGTTCAATGTGAAGTTGTCAAAAGCTTTTTGAATAAATTTGTAAGACGAAAAAATCGCTAAAACCATTTATTATAATTTTTTATTTTCAATAAATTGTGCCCAAATTATATTTAATTACTTTGCGGTTTTTAACAAATTGGATTAATTATCTAAAATCTTAACTAATCGCAATTAACTTCAGTAACTACACAAACCTATGGCTGTCAGAAGAACATTACATGCACTCGAGTCTCAAAGTGCGACGGAAAACCACATTGCTTACCAAATAATTTAATATTGCGAGTTAAGTATTTTCAAAAAAATCTGGAGAATATTGAAAATATAATTAAACAATTTCAAAACTTCCAGCACTGGTCAATGTAAGCAGAGCTGAGAGAATGTCATGTTGGAATGTAAAGATAAGAAAACCCATCACAGAATTTACAAATTGTACCTGTTGGCCAGGTCGGAGTGTTTGTTTTCTTGCGCTATGCTCCAACTTCATTCATATAGACAAGTTAGCTTTTAGCTTTTGTCTGGTGGAACCTATATAATTTGCGTCGAAGAGAAACAATTTTTTTCATTCGCTAGGTGCAGCAGATATTCGGATAATTGAAAACCAGACTCACTATATCTTAAAATGGTCATTGCCTTTAGTATTGAGGCTTACTTTGATGGTCTTAACAAGACAGTTAAGAGTGTGTGGCAAGCATGTCTTAGCCATGGCCTCAGGAATGGTATGTACCACACAGGCGGCGCACAATGGTACCTATGTTGATTGGACTTTACAGCCCAATAAAAGTGTTAGTCGCATTGTGAATACCAAAATAGAGGAAGTTTTTATCTGTATGAAAAAATTTCATTTAAAAATTTGAGTAAATTTGTTGCTTTAGCATTTTATTTATATAAATTTGCACTTTCATAGTTCTAAGGGACTTTTAAACGTTCTGAAAGAATGAAAATTACATTGGTCACTTCTACACTGACCATAATCATATCGCTCACTCACTTTAAGAGTGACATAACTCAAAATTTAAAATTGTTTAGGTTGCCTTACAAAAATGCGAATTTTGCAAATGTCCATATTTTAATCTCAGCAAAATTTGGTCTATAAGTAAACAACCATATTTCGGATTAGTCAAGCGTTCTTGAACATCATATTTCATGTTACTTATTTTTTTATACGGACTTAAAGTTACACATCGTAGCAATTTTCAATTTTGAATTATGTCACTCTTGAAGTGAGTGAGCGATATAATTCAAAATACATTTTCCCGTGTAATATTTTACCTCTTTATCTGAAGCGACAAAAATTATATTTTTGATAACGCGAAAACTGACAAAAGGCAAAAAAACACAATACGAATATTCCACGATTTATACAATACTCGTGTCTACATTTCGCTCACTCACTTCAAGAATGTCTTAACTCAAATTTTAAAATATTTATGGTTGTCTCAACGAAATTTATTTTATATGTAAACAATCATATTTCGGATTTTTCCACCTTTTATAAACTTCCTATTTCATCTTATTTATCTTTTTATACGGAAAGCTACACATCTCAACAATTTTCTATTTTGAGTTAGGATAGTCTTGAAGTATGTGAGCGATAAAGGGAAAATTTCAGCTTTCTATTGAAACAGCGAAAGTTGCTTTGGTCACTGCTACACTGACCCCAGACTGAGAATTGGCCGAATTGACAACGTAAGATAAGCTACCACAGTAAGTGATGAGCGACATATTTTGAAAAGGCTTTATAAATGTTTAGACGCGGTTTTACTCGTATGTTCGGGTTGACCTCAGGCTGGTCATCAAAGAATTTCTTTCGCATCTCCTTTGAGGTCATTATGTACATATACATTTTTAGATTATTATCTCTTAAGGAACTATTAAAAGCAGTGAAATAATGGAAATTGTTCGGGCAACAGCCTGAGAATTAAATCAATAATACATACAGCCTTATAAAAGGGTTCTGAAAGGACAACAACAAAGCTCATATTTTTGATAGCGCTAGACTTGCCCACTGGAAAAAATTGACTTCATAAGTCTTTGGTTTATACAACAATCCTGTCTATGCGTGTGCAAATCTCAGCTTTCTCGGTTTAACATGAGCCTCAGCAGTCAAGTGGTCGATAATCACTTGGAAGAAAATCTCAAAACAAAGTATCCTATGGCACTTCCCAGCCATTGGTCTGTTTGTCCACAAAGTTTCAAGAAAATCGGTTTAGCCGTTTGGGCGTGATGTGGTTACAAGATATTCCAATAAAAACTCTAGAAGATAACATCAAAACACTACAGTTTTGAAGCTGATCCAAATTCTAGTATGAAAATCCTTAGCTCCGACTACCACAAAAAATATCTTTGCAATATATATTTCTTGGTAAAATTTAGTTGCATATGTTTATTTGCTGAAGGACTAAAAGCCGACTTGTTAAATGATAGCAATTTTCAACTAAAAACTGACTTGTCATTGAGTATCAATTTTAAATTTTCCAATTTTAAGATGGTTTCCGCGGCCATGAAGTCTCATAATATATTTGATCCCGTCTGAACCGTCTAACAGATATTTTTACACGTTCCACCGTAGGAGGGTGGAACGTATCCATTTGTTAGACCTCTAAATATTCATCTAAGAGCCCATAAAGTATATTTATTCAATGTAGCCATGCCCGTCTATTCGACCGTCCGTCCGTCTGTTGTAATCACGCTACAGCCCGTAATAATAGAGCTAGGTTGATCAAATTTGGTAGAAATACTTCTTATATATAGGTCAATGTTTTGATAAACATAGCTCCCCTATAGACGTCGCTCCAAAATATGGTTTTTGATGAGCCACGTTTAATTAAGAAAAAATTCATCGCAGTAAAAAATGTGTAAATCAGTTCATATTTTGTTATAGTCCACCTATAGATGTCGCTCCCAAAAATGCTTATTTAAGCCACTGCAAAGATGAAACATTGCAGTTTGTATTCTATTTAGGCAAGAATTCATCTCCATAAAATTTATACAAATCAAATTTTATTTTGCTGTAGTCCCCGTGTAGATGTAGCGCTTAAACATGCTATTTTAAGCCATAAATACCACATTTTTCAGGTGAAGAGTTTGGCTAAAGAATTTGATGTCTAAAATTTTGAAGCGTTCGTTTTATTTTTAAATTTGCTTAAACAAAAAGATCGTTTCCTGTAATAAAATTGAATACAATCTATTGTTGCTTATATTGTTGCTTCTCAAATACTTCTGTAGGTTTGACCATAGGCCGATCATACATTACTATTTGTTTGCTTCAGCATGGCGTTTACAGGGCTGGACCTATTTTCTTAAATCTTGGTGGACAAACACGCCAATATTTTAAAAGTTGCATACTTTTTCTTTGGATTTTCGTCAAGAGATTATCGACCAACTTATGGCTAATTGTACACGTATAGAAAAGGGGTTTGTTAATGGGCTACTTTAGATATGTATGGGCCGTTGCTGTTGTTGTTGTAGCCACGGTTGCTCCTGCAAATATACTAAATTGATTAGAATAGGTTTGTGGAAATTAGTTGTGGTGGCCCACATCATCTGCCAAATCCTCTACATCTAGTTCTAGGAACCTGGCCGCACTTATGGGGTCAGTCCAAAGTGAACTCGGCTATTTTGGCTTTGCTGGACAGTTGAAGAGGTGGACTGTACTATGTGGTCCTGTTCCACAGGCAGGACAAAGATCAGGAATGGATTCGTCTAACCTACTCCTATAAGAGTTAAGCCGACTGCACCATCCTGATCTTAACTGCGCTAGGATAGTTCTTGTTTTCCTAGGCAGTGAACGCTCATTTTCTGCAATAGGTGGGGGACGGCCTCCAAGGACAATATTAGTTCTGTAATTAAATGTTACACGTTGTACTAAATCCGCATGAACTTGCTTGATTCCTGCACGGTATGAGGACTCCATTAAGGGATCGGCAGAGTACTGACGAATTTGGTCCTCATATGACCACATGCTCCTTCTGACATCTCTCGGGGGAGGGGGGTTCCAAATGAAGGTGTTGATAATTTGGGTTTCCCTCCGATGGCATCCCAGGAGGAACTGTTTTGTGAGGAGTTCACAGTGATCTTTCACTGGAATGATCTTCGCTTCCTCTCCCCCAGAAGTCGGTTCTTTGTACAGGAGAGACCCAAGACACCAAAGTCTGGCCAAGGACTGCAACCTCCACAAGCAGAGGCAAGTATGCTATGTATGGGCCGTAGTCAGTTCTGGTGCTATTGCAATTTTATTATTTTTGTTCTTGAATCATAAATCGGGACTCAGGCAAGGATAGGATATATCCTATAATCGTTCCTAGGGAATATGTTGCATATCGGTTCATGTTTTGATCTTCCAGTAATGTAACTATATGTTAAACATAAAATATGTTTGTATAACCTCCACAAAATGATAGGGGTATACTCATTTTGCCTCTCCATTTGTAACACATCCAAATACTGAGCAGCGACTCCAGAAAGTATACTTATATATACGAGTATTCTTAATCGTCGTAAAATTGTAACTCATTTTAGCTAGGTACGTCTATCCGTTCATCTGTACAATCTACAATAAATGTACTGGATGACTGAAATGTAATACAGATACTACTTATACCTAGCTGCAGGTAAGTTGGGATTGCAAATGGGCAATATCGCCCCCACCTTCAATATCTTTCCGATTTGATTTTTTAACGCCATAGAGACCACAAATAAACACTGACCGAACTGAAAATTGGTAACTTAAGTATATTTATACATAGAAATCTCTATCTCATTTTAGTCATGACCGATCATACTTTACGATAAATTAATTAAAATATAATAATTGTGAATTTTTCGATGTTTTTAA
Source organism: Eudasyphora cyanicolor (assembly GCA_963930755.1). NCBI lineage: Eukaryota > Metazoa > Arthropoda > Insecta > Diptera > Muscidae > Eudasyphora > Eudasyphora cyanicolor. The sequence continues at coordinate 222,106,395 of OZ005736.1, forward strand.
GATTAATTTCAAAATTATTAAACTTTTTTCACACGAGTAAAAAGTTCAGTCGGGTAAACCGACTTATGAATCCCCTCACCTTGAGTCCCAAAAAAGATTAGTAAATCTATTAATTTTTTTGTTTAAATTAAATTATTATCAATTTAAATTGCATTTAATAACTTTAAAGTATGTACTGGTATTAAAGTTAAAAACTGTCTACTTTTGGTACGAAATAGTCCATTTGTGTGGGAATTATTATCAATTTAAATTGCATTTAATAACTTTAAAGTATGTACTGGTATTAAAGTTAAAAACTGTCTACTTTTGGTACGAAATAGTCCATTTGTGTGGGAGGTACCAAAAGGGGCGTCCCAACAACGGTATCTTTTTTCTGGACTCTAGGTACTATTAAGCATTACACTGCACAAAATTTCAAGTATTTATATGCACTGGTATTAAAGTTATAAGCTGTTAACATTTGGTGTAAAATGGTCCATTTGTGTGGGAGGTACCAAAAGGTACCAGGAGGTACCAATTACGACCAATTTTCTCTGGACTCTAGGTAGTATAAAGGCATTATACTTTGCAAAATATCAAGTATTTGTATGCACTGGTATTAAAGATATAAGCTGGTAACTTTTGGTACAAAATGGTCCATTTGTGTGGGAGTTACCAAAAGGGGCGTGGCAACTTCGCCCATTTTGCTCGAGGTAATAGTGACTAATAAACTTATACTATTGTGTAGAATTTCAGAGGATTCAAATAAGTAGTATAGAAGTTATTAAATAGTCAATATTTCACTAAAAGTTGACCCTTTGTGGGGGAGATACTAGAAGGAGTGAACCAATATGGCCTATCTTCGAACTTAGCCTGAGATAGAAGAAAATATTACCACATACCAAATTTGAAGTCAATCGGTTACTCCTTTCGAGAGTTTTCGTGCGCACCAGCCAGCAGACAGACAGACGGACATTGCTCAATCGACTTAAAATGTCCCAAAACGGATATCCGCGGAACATATTTAGGGTCTTAGGTCACTCCTTCGATGTGTTAAACTTTTGGTTCGTAGCAAATGATACATACCCTCCTCTCTAAGGTGAGGGTATAAAAATGGGATTACTTCGCAATATCTTGTAAGATATCTTTGAAACTGCTGATGGGATGTAGAAATTATATTAGAAGAAGATGAAGGCTACTTAATTTAGGATTATTCAAAACTTTCCTGAACTATTTACGATGAAGTTATGCTAAAATACTAGTTGTACCTTAATTTTTTGTAGGTTTTCTTTATTTTGATTTGATAAACAGATCCCATCCCACTAATAGACCACAAGCTCTTAAAGGAAATCTTTGAGCAAAATAATCAAATATAAAAAATATGGGTTTTTACAAAAAAGCCAATATAAGTTTAAATTTCGCAAGAAAACCACAAAAAATATTTTTTTTATTTCCTTAAAAATTTGAAGAAATGGCTATCGAAAACACTTTGGACAAAATTTTCTAAATACAATAAGCCCCTTTGTACACGGATGGGAAAAAAGGGTCCGTCTGACCCAAATTTTAAAATTCAACACCCTCCAACTCGGTCAGTCCTTTACCTATCTCGTCGATATTTTGTGTCATAACTACTATCCAATAGGACTAAACTTGGTACAAGTTTCATGCCGATAAGAAGACACCGCTTTTATAAACTGACTCACTATCGAATGGGGCGACTGTCGATAGTGTGACAGCTCTACTTTAAAAGGTACCACCGTGCGTTTTAAATATGGTTTACTCGGTGGACCAGTGTATAGTCTAGTGTAGTGAAGGCATAAATTCGTTTACTATAAACATTGCTTGGAAAACGGGAGGCTTGTTTAACTTCATTGTGAAGTGAGCTTTAAATGTCTGTTTTGTTTTTACTTTTTTCGGTAATTGGTATAACTGGCGCCTTTGGCTCTGAAAACAGTGCACTTGATATTGTGTCCGACTAAAAATATTCAAATGATATGCTTAGGCTAATGGTTCCAGTTGTAGGAATTTTTTCATTTATTTTTTGTGCTTCGAATAATCGAAACTTTTATTCAATCGATTGTGGAGCAGTGGTGCTGCTAAACCTGTGAAGTTTTCTGTTGTATATCTTTGATATGTCAATTACATGAAATTTGAAAGGTTTTTTCAATTTGTATTTATTTAAATGTAAGTAAAGTTTTCACATGGAAATTGACGTGCTTTATTGGCATATCAGAGAATAATTTCATTTATGTTATAAACTAGGGCCGAAGGCGTAATTATTATCCGTTGTGTCGGTTCAACGAAATATTAATTGGCTTTGGTAACATAAAAAGGCAATGTCTATAACAATAGAACTTAAAAGTAGTGAAACATTTTATCAGTTATTAGATGCCGTTACTTTAAAAATAAGTAAATGAATATTTATTTAATTACGAAATCGATTTTTCGAGAATAGAAAAAGTATTTAGAAAAATTTTGTAAAAAAAAAACAAAATTAAAAAGATAGCCCTTTCATGAAGAGGGCATTACAACAAACTGGAAATGTATGCATTTGTAAATGTTCTTTCGCGCCTTAGTTAAGAAAATAAACGAATGTACGGTCTTTCTATTTGGAAACTAAACTTTAAAGTAGTTTATCGACTTCTTTGACAATGAAATGTTCAATCTTTATAACATTGCCGTCTTTGGTTTCTCAGTCTCATTGTTCTGATAAAGGATTCGAAGTCGAAAATTTGATAACTAACAATAAAGGTAGATTGACGAGCCCATCTGTAGAATTCCTTTCAATATTATTTACATAACAAGACGGGTGAACATAACATAAAAACGGAACTAAGCACAAAATTGACAGTGACCTGTCATGACAGTCACGATAATCGAGACGTCCGTTCTCGACAGCAGTGCTTTGGTGCGTTTTAATGTATGCACTGAAAAAAAATTTTCATAAAGTTAAAGAAATGCTCCAAAGACGTCATTCGTTTTTAAAATAAGTACATTTTGTACTTAAAGTATAGATATTTTCAATAATATTAAGTAATTTACTTAATTTTAAGTAAATCCTCTTAATTTTAAGTACAAAATGTACTTATTTTGAAGACTAAGGACATCTTTGGATCATTTCTTTAATTTTATGATAATTTTTTTTTCAGTGTGCAGTTCCTGACTAGTGACCACCTGTTATTTGTTGCCGTTAGTGCACTCTCTCTCAAGACGAGCTTGCAGATTGCTAGAAGCATGTTCACATGTTCCAGGTCCCCTGAAGCGTGTAAGGTAGATCCTAGTCTTGCAAGTTCATCTGCCTTGCAGTTCCCTGGAATAGCCCTGTGGCCCAGCACCCATAGCAAGTGAATATTGAACTTTTCAGCCATCTCGTTAAGAGATCTGCGACAGTCGAGGGCAGTTTTTGAATTCAGGAATATGGTTTCCAGGGACATGATAGCAGCCTGACTATCAGAGAAAATTTGTATACAAACTTTGGTCAGCACATTAAATTGCAGCCATTCCGTTACATCTTTAATAGCTATGATTTCCGCCTGGTAAACACTACAGTAATCAGGAAGTCTTTTTGCCAGTGATAGCTGAAGTTCCACAGAAAAGACACCAAAGCCCACTTGGTTATCGAGTTTGGAACCGTCTGAATAGAAGTTAATGAATCTCCTCTACCCTGGGATATGGCCAAGGGTCATTGACCATTCCATTCTGATCTATCTATCTATCAATAAGAGAGGGTCGCACAATTTATTAGCGAGAGAGCTGTAATTTTGCGTATATGTATCTGGTAGCAGTCTACGCGATTGGTCTAAAAATGGGCGGAATCGGACGGGACCAATGGTAGTGACTCCGCCCATATGAGCGATGTTTTGAAATTCATATATCTTGAGTAATTTGTTAAACAGATTGCTGCAATGTTGTGTATATGTATTTGGTGGCAGTTTACGTGATTAGTCAAAAAATGGACGGGATCGGAAATCTGAAGTCTGGGGCAACGAGGTGGACCGCGTCCAGCTAGTCAGGTATAAGAAAGAGATACTTCTTGTCTCAGAATGGCTCAGTCATAGTGTAATCTACAGTGTCCGGAAGGTCGGACATTCTGCCTAGATTGATACTATGTCTGTAGCAATTTCCTGACCATAGTGACAGTTCCATGAGTCTAATCACAGTACATACGGCATATTGCACTACTGTAATATCCATCAGCATTAAATGTAAATATAACATTCAGCGCCGCAGTTAGTGTCGTTCTCAGCGCACCAGTGATACATCTAGCTGCCATTCGCTGAACCTTGTTAAGTGTCACACGTAAGGTTTATTTCTGCACAGCTGTCCACTAGACGACAATGCCGTACAGCATTGTCGTTCTGAATACTGCCGTATATAACCAATAAACTATACGCTTTATTCGGTTCAGACCCCAGCGGTTTCCTATTTCCCTTTTACAGGTATTTAGCGCTACCACAGCCTTATTTGCTCTTTCCAACATTTTAGGTTTGAAGTGCAACAACCTGTCCAGTAAAATATCTAAATATTTTGCGCTTTTAGAGAAGGGAATTTCAATACCCCCGAGGAGACAGGTTTAACTCGTGGTACCTTATTTCTCCTGTGATGAGAACTAGTTCCGTCTTGGTTTCATCTTGCGGTTGTATAAAGGGCCTGCTGTATGCCTGAGGATGTCTTTGAGAGTCTCCGGAAGCCCATCTTGCGGTTGTATGAAGGGCCTGCTGTAGGATGTCTTTGAGAGTCTCCGTAAACTTCCCTCTAACAGCAATTGCTACGCCATCTGTCCAGAGATAGAAAAATACTGTTCCGCTGCTGACAAATCTATGGAGGTCTGTTGACACTAAACTAGATAAAATGCGTATCTTAATTAGAAGGTTGTGAATGAACCTACGAATACTGATGTCAACCCCCCGGGTTTCTAAAGCCGTATTATATCTATATAGTATATTCCGAGAGGAATCCTTCAATTAAGCTGACTAGATCATGCAGGGCAGATTCGGTGGACTTGCCCTTGCTGTAGGCATGCTTTTGAGTGGACAGTAGCCTGTGCTCAATTTTAGTCCTAAGGTTCTAAGGAGATAGGACGGTAAACTAATTGGCCGGAAATCCTTAGCTCCAGTGTGGGACGGCTTTCCCGCTTGCGGGATGAAAACAAGCATGGTTTCTCTCCATTTTGTTGATATGTATGCCTGAGTGATCGACAGCGTATCCATGGCATGCGGGGAGGATGACGAAACGTTGGATCATTTCCTCTGCCAGTGCCCAGCGTTCGCTAACGCCGCTTCTCAAGAAATTATACTATACAAGACTTGACCCAACTTAGGGGCGTAGACTGGAAAACGATTAAGGACTATGTCGATAGTACAGAGTTCCTAAAATAACTTTCCAAGGACCATTCATTAACAATTAGAGCGCACAACAGGCAGAATACTGGCTTATGTGTACGTCCAAGGACATGAGGAATTTGACCGCCTTCTCTTCTCAACCTAACCTAACCATGCCTGAGTGATACAACATGTTTATATCTTTCTGAGAGAAGGAGTAATTGTATCAGCCACTGCCTGTAGCTCCGCAGGCGAGACTTTTTCTGGTGCTGGCGACTTAAAGCTTTTGGTAGCCCAAATAATTCTAGATTCGGTTACAATCTCGTTGGCAACCTCTGATGGCTGTACCTCAAGGGAATCTCCAACTGAAGTGTTCAATGCCTCTTCAGAGTTGCCCGGGAATTGTGTATACAGGACCACTCCCAGCGATTCCTCACTGGACGCTGTCCAAGAACTATCATCTTTCTTGATATACCCAATAGTACAAGGTGTTGAGACTAAAATTGTCCGTAACCTTGAGGCTTCGGATGAGCTTTCTACGCCACTACAGAAATCTACCCAGGATTTACTTTGAGCCTTTCTCAAATCATTTTTTGTACCGTTTCAGTTCTTCCCAGTCCCAGTCCTGTGGGGCTCTGGTGGCCTTTGCCCTAAAAAGAGCTTTCCACAGCACTTCCTCAGCACAACAAATTGAGACGACCACCATTGCGATCGTTGTTTGCCCCTTGGCTTCTGCTTGGGACATGCGGCTTGTAACGAGTCGTTAAGAGTTGTGACTCGTTCAACCGTTTCTTCTATATCCCGGAGATCTGTTGAATATGTGCCTAAATTTTTCCTAATTAGCCTTCTTAATATTGGGTGGGAAGACGGTATCAGGAGGCTTCGCATTCAAGCAGAAGCTAATATATCTATGGTCGGAAAAGCTTTGAGTGTCCAAAACTTTCCAATCAGATATCCTTCCATTTAAATTCTCGGATACAATGATGACATCGAGCACCTCCTGTCTGTTTCTAGTAATAAAGGTAGGTTCATGCCCTCTATTACAAAGCCCTCTATTACAAGCAGCTTAAACCCTGGCGTCCTAAGCACACAAACCATATCTCCAGTCAACCATGGTTCCTGGATTAGGACCAGGTCTGAGCCTCCTTGCATCAGGAGGTCTTTTAAGGCAGCTGACGCTGCCTTGGAATGTTGGATGTTTATCTGTAGGAACCGGACCGTTATATCTGCCTCGTCGTCTGTGCCCGCTAGAAACTCATCCTCACCGGATTCATCCCCATAGCATTCTTCCGATGCCGTGATGACGACCTTCTCGACACATTCAAGCACATCGGTAAAGGGCGAAACGCAAGTTCCCGCCAGATGCTGCTCTGATACTTGCGAAGAGGGAGGCTCTTCATTAGAAGGTTAGGGTGGCAGCCGTATTTTTTTTTACAAGCTCACATAGACCAGTTTAGGTCCCTAGTGTTCCACATTAGAAACTACACCAGTGTTCTTCATTAGAAACTACACCAGTGTTATCTGGAGGAGTATTTTTTCGAATTTCCTCCCACGTCGCTTTTGTACACCTTAAGTCGGATTTTGCTGAATCAATATTAAACCATGCCTTCGGACTTGACGAGGTGGGGTAGAGCGCCGCACCCGGCCAGATTTCACCAATTTTATTCAGTGCGCAGCGATAGTACTCAACAGAGCGCATATTTCAAATTGTATGAGTTTTGTGCGGCCCTGATACAAGCCTGCGTCGACACAGTCGGGAGCCGGACCCGGCATCTCCTCAAGAACATCAAAGAAAACAGAGCACATTGCGTACTCTATCTCACTCCACTTGCTCTTGGACCTAGAGCAGCGTTACCACTGCTCCGAAGCAGCGTTACCACTGCTCCGAAGCAGCGTTACCACTAAACCCTTTGGTTCGTTTGGATGCCGGGGGTTCATCTAGAGAGTGCAACCTTTTAATTGTCTGCTGCCATTTGGACGTTGATGTGGTATCTTATTTTTCAGAAATACTCCGTGCCTACTTCAGGGATTTCTCTGCTTGTTGGTTAGAAATGCAGGATCGGCTTTCTCAAGTCTCTCAAGGATCCTGAGGCCATGCACCTGTATTCGTAGTCGTATCGCTTGGTTGTTGCAATGTGTCCGTTTTTGTTGGTTTTAAGGTTTTCATGTGTGGGGCTAGGGTAGGTCCATCACGTCATAGCCCCCAAAAACGTGACAAGGACTGAGTGGTTCCTGAGGCGTCCAGGTAAAAGCAAAGGCAGCCGTCAAAACACAGTCTATAGTAACCTCTTACTTCGAACCGAAAAGTCCGATGAGCACGTTACCACAGCATAGCCCCCGGTTGCTGAGGCGCCCAGGTATCAGCAAGGCTCCGTACAAATATTGTCGATTACCCCTGACTGCAAACCATACACCGATGGGCACGAGGTCGTATTACACCCCTATGTTAGGGGAGTTTTTTAAAGTATAACCAGTCTTGTAAAGTTAACCAGGGTGTACTACGTGGAAGCGATCTACCAACACACCTTAAATTAATAAAGTTTTTATAAGTACATCCTACAGGATTGTGTATTTTGAACATGATCACCATATCCATGTCTATACGCATATCGAACAATGCGGTTGACACACATTTTCAAACGATTCAAACTACCTACATACGAGTATGTTCCAAAAAAAATATGTCAAGGCCATAATTAACATGAGGTAGATTCAATAATTGCCCAAAAAGTTTCCGAACACTGAAAGGAAATAAAGATCCTGCGTTATAAACTTTTCGTAAGAGAAAGGTTATCCTGAATATTTAATTATTAATATAATCTGTAAATTTTAGATGATCATCTATATACGAGTATTTTTAGACATCTTACGTTTTCGATACTGAAAGCATTGATTATGAAATTCAACGAAACATGGGGACTGGAATTGTCTTCGATTTAGCTGAGTTAAAAACTATATAGTTTTCATTGCAAAAATTATTAATTTTAGCTAGATCAGTATTAACATTATCCATGAATTATAATTCCGAACCTTATCTTCCATTAGCAATGAGCTGAAGATCATCTGCGTACCTTTCATAAATGTTATGTCGTCAAATATATAATTTCCCCCTATCTTGGAAGAGGTCTGAAATCGTGATGATACCGAAACCAGGCAAAGATCCAACTCAAGTCAAATCCTATCGCCCTATAAGCTTACTATCGATACTTTCAAAAATGTTTGAGTCCATTCTCATGAAGAAAATCACACCTCACATTATTTCTCACAATATTATACCTGACCATCAATTTGGTTTTAGAAAAAGTCACAATACTATAGAACAGGTACACCGTATCGTAACCTGCATCAGAAGAGCTTTTGAGAATAAAGAATACTGTTCGGCGTTATTCATAGATATTTCCCAAGCATTTGACAAAGTCTGGCACGAAGGACTTTTGTACAAAATATGTGACCTTCTGCCAATCAACACGCATAAACTGTTCAGGAGCCATTTGACTAACCGGTCTTTTCAAGTTAAATCAAATGGCATTTTTTCTAGCCCTAAGAAAATAAATGCCGGTGTCCCACAGGGGAGCATTCTTGGCCCTATACTGTACGTTATTTTTACGGCAGATATGCCCATAACCAACTTTACGCTCACGTCTACTTTTGCGGACGATACTGCTTTCGTCAGTACTCACAAAAACCCTTCAGTTGCGTCCGATCAACTGCAGTCGCATGTCCGAATCCTAGAAGAATGGTTAAAAAAATGGAGAATAATGGTGAATGCCTCAAAGTGTACTCATGTTACTTTTACCCTGCGAAGGGATGCAAGTCCTCCAATTTCTATTTCAACTCACAGATTCCCCAAAAGGATCATGTAAAATACCTTGGAATCCACTTAGATCGGCGTTTGACGTGGTCGCGCCACATAGACTCTAAAGTAACTCAAATAAAACTCAAAACTAATCAACTTCAGTGGCTTATCAGCCAAAGATCTGCCCTAGATCCAGAGTATAAAGTTCTTTTATACAAAACGGTATTGAAGCCAATTTGGACATATGGTATCCAGCTCTGGGGTACAGCGTGCGCTTCAAATGTATGCAAATTACAAAGAAGACAATCGAATATTCTTCGTTTAATTACAGGTGCACCATGGTATATAAGAAACGCTAACATCCATAAGGATCTCAACATGCCAACAGTAAAAGAGGAAATTGAAAAATATTGCCGGTGTTACGTGGGTAAACTATTCAATCATCCAAACATCCTGGCTCGAGAACTACTAAATTTTGAAGGTCATGACCGCCTTAGAAGGAGAGATACGCTGGACATGATATAAATTAAAACAAATCCTAATCAAAATCTAAAACAAAAAAATGAAATGAAATTATGAATTCCTAAATTTGAAATGTTAACCTTTTGTTTAAGTAAAAAAATCGTGTAAAGTCTCAATGGTTTGTTCGCAATGGCAACAACCCAGAGAATAGTATTTTAGGTTAAGATTTGTCCACTTATTGTTATTTTCATTGTATAATAATGAAAGATTCAATAAAAAAAATGTAATGAGTTGGAAAAAAAAAAAAAAAAAAATATATAATTTATATATATTTAAATAGTAATATTTTAATATTTGGCGGAGCGGAGTTCCGTTGCCAAAGGGTAAACATCGGCCAATTAGAAGGAAATCAGTGCAGATTTATATATATCCATCACAAGTATGAATACTTCCCCATATATTTTTGCCTCCGATTTAAGTCTCTCCTTAATGATTCATTCTAGGATTGTATGTTTAAGTGTTTTATTCGCATTGTATTTTTACACATCTGAAATCATAAACTGCAAGGATAAAGTATTTGAATATGTAATCTTATATAAACAGTTGTTCAAACTGATAATTATCAGTTTATATAAGATGAATTATAATTCAAATTAAAAATTATTATAAAAAACTTTGAAGTAGCTCTGTGTTTTGATGACTCCAACACAACGACAATGCATAGAATCACTAAGATCGCGACAATGATCTGGCGGGTTTAATATATCTACCTTTTCCACTATTTTATGGACGGATAACAACTTGCAAGACTTTGCGTTTATGATTCCTGGAGGAGGGTTTAGTGATTTGCAGGACATCATAAATGAGTAACACCCAAATTAGCAAATATTTACAGTTTTTGTTTATTTCTTAAAAACACTGAAATCAATCAAATTACCTACACTAATAGTGCTCTGTTTCTATGGAGCCTTTTATAATACCCGGCAATCTTATGTCTGACCCCTTTGAAATGGTAAAATATTCACTCTTTGATGCAGCAAATGTTATTACCACCCATTGTGAGCTATTATTGCATTGACCACAGACAGTAGTGGCATTAAGTGACATAAAGTTTGTTTCTTAAGTCTTTTGTTTGCCAAGAGCAAATCTCAGGACTGCAAAAACATTGACAGTCAAATTATTCGGTTTGTACACTGAGCATAAATAATGTATTCACAAATCGCACTTAACGAAATGTGATCTACAAAAGGTCATTACAAAAAACAGTCATGTAGTTGTACAAGTAAAAGTTTAAAAAAATCGAATTCAATTCAATTTTTATGCAACAACTCTACTTTAGTACAAATATGAATTTGTCCTCTACTGCGATCCCGTGTAGGTGTTGCACAACGAAAATCAAATAAAAAAAACATTTATGAGTTATATTTAACATTTAGTATCAGTGTTTTTCATTCATGTCAACAGACACATGAACATGCAATACTCGTATATACTTACAAATATTGGACGTTGTCTTAAAACTTCTCTGTGAAAATATTTTGACATTAAACTTGGTCTTAACGTGTTGTAACAATGATGGGGGTCTTTTGGACATGTTGTTGTTTTGTGACTCGAGAAAAATTAATAACAACAATGAATCGAACATAGAGCAAATAATTCAGCATAAAATCAGAAAGATGTAAATTAGAGTATCAGTTAAAGGGTGGTTTGTTTGGAGAATGACGAATTACATCAATGTTAATTTATATAAAGGGTGGTTAAATTTTCAGGGCCGATGTTGATTTTGATAAAACACAAATTATTTAGGAAATTGTTGTCATTTCTTTTTATTATGATAATATTGGTATGGTTCAATTATGTATGGAACAAAATTATGTATGGAACAAAATGGCCGCCGCGAACTCGGCGTCATATCTCAATACGATGGTCCAAATTTTCGATGACGCTGAGGCATAATTGAGGTTCTATGCCGTTAATGTGCCGAATTATCTCATCCTTTAGCTCTTGAATTGTTGCTGGGTTATCGACGTATACCTTTTCATTCAAATAACCCCAAAGAAAGAAGTCCAACAGTGTCAAATCACATGATCTTGGCGGCAAATTTCCACGACGTGAGATAACACGGCCATTGAATTTGTTGCGCAAAAGAGCCATTGTTTCGTTAGATGTGTGGCAAGTGGCACCGTCCTGTTGAAACCACATATTGTCCACATCCATATCTTCCAATTCGGGCCATAAAAAGTTCGTTATCATCTCACGATAGCGCCCCAGTATTTGTATTATGAGTTTGGGGGTCTTGGATTCGATTCCCATCAGAGGCTCTGGTCTGTCGCTGCAAAAACTTACTGTGTATTGTAATTCATATAAATAAATAAATAAATATTTGTATTACGAAATAGTGAGAATATTATCTCTAAACTAAAGTAGGTTAATTTACCGCACTAATGCTATGATATTCACCCAAAAATTGATGCACAACAATTTTTTTTCAAAATGTTGGATAAAGAATTTCAAAGATACAATAGAAAACGTTTTTTAGTCAAAGAAAAAAATTACATTATTTGTATCTATCTTAATTCACACGCTGAAGCCGCAAGACGATACATTGTGAGGGAAGAAAAAGCGGAGGTAAAAAATGTTTAGCATGACAAAAAAAAATGTATTACAAAGATATTTAACTAAATAGTTAAACCTATTTTTTCGATTTTGATACAAATTTTATTGAACATTATTAAATAGTTAAACCTATTTTTTCGATTTTGATACAAATTTTATTGAACATTCTTATTTTTGGTTAACGAATTATTACACTGATTAGAACAACAAACTTTGTTTGTCCGAAACAGAAAAAAAACTTATTTTGGTAGTACATTAAGGCATACTATTCCATAAAATCGGAACCAAAAAGTCGTTTGAGCAAGTCTGTCTGGCTAGTTGGCACGATAATCTACTGCTAAGTTCGAAGATGGGCCATATTGGTATACTCTTTAGAGTACCTCCCCACAAATAGAACATTTTGTATAAAAAGTTAACGGCTTATAACTTTAAGCCAGTGCATACAAATACTTAACATTTTGTGCAGTGTAATGATTTTATTTTGTATTTATTAAATGAGTATACTTATGACTAAATTATAAGCATAACGAATAAAGCCATAACTGCAGAGGTTTTATAGGCATTGAACAATAACTACTACTTTATGAGCATTTCAATGTATACATTACTTTGATATATGATAAATTAGAACAATATATAAGGAATTGAAAATGCCTAATAGTAATAATGTTTTATATTACATACAGTCCACTAAAAATGGGCGCTATTGCCACGCCCTTTCGGTACCTACCACACAAAATGACCATAACATGAAATTTTTGCATTCCCATTACTTTTAACTTTAAGCCAGTGCATACAAATACTTGAAATTTTGTGCAGTGTTATGATTTTATTTTTATTTATTAAATGAGTATACTTATGAATAAATTATAAGCATAACGAATAAAGCCATAACTGCAGAAGTTTTATAGGCTTTGAACAATAGCTACTACTTTATGAGCATTTCAATGTATGCATTACTTTGATATATGATAAATTAAAATGCCTAATAGTAATAATGTTTTATAGTACATACAGTCCACTACAAATGGGCGCTATTGCCACGCCCTTTCGGTACCTACCACACAAAATGACCATAAAATGAAATTTTTGCATTCCAATTATTTTTACAGAACAGGTCATAACTTATACGTACATTATTCAACCATAGATTTTTATGTTGGCATTGTTTACTTTGTTAGGATGATAGATTTTAAAAAATTACAAAATATTTTTTTTTTTTTAAATCAGTTTTTTCTAATTTTGTTAACGACAGATAGGGATATTTCCAACATTTGAAGTCCTTATAATTTCCCTGAATTCAAAGCGTTCCGGCTCTATCGGTCTTATACTTAAATAAAATATCCCAGCAAAAAATAAAAGAAGTACTTCTAAAAGAATAACATTATAAGTACTTCCAATTCATAAGTATGAACATTTTTTCAGCATTTAATGAAGTTCTTCTAAATAACTAACCAAAATGTAATTTCGGAATATAAATTATTAACCCAAGAATGCATAATTTTAAAACGATTGTCCAGATCGGAAGGAACATATGTATGAGGGCTATGATATATATGGTGAAATTCATGAAAAATGTCCTGCCTAAAAATAAAGGTTGTCCAATTTTGTTCAAATTTTGTTTATGAATGGTGCTATATATAAATAATATATCCGCCAAGATTTGGAAATTTTCGTTGAATATTGGTAGCATGGGCGGTGGTCCAAAATTTACTCTTCAAGCCAAGGTGTTGTTGTTTGATTATTTCTTGTGCTTCAACCACCAAATATAAGAATATTTTGTGACACGACTGTTGAGGATTTTTTCATGGGCTTTCGAATGGTTGAATCGTTTTTCGCAAAAATTTGCAATCTGACCTCATAAACGCGAAATTTTGGAATTGTAGTACATTGGATTGCGACAAAAACTGAATTTATTAACAACACTTTATACTTTCCAAAAATGTTAATATAGCGTCACCAGAAATGCCCAAAAAATGAAAATTAGTTTTTCGGCAAAAAATCATGATTTTATTCAAGAAAAAAGACGTAACATCAAGTGCTAGTTTTTGATAAAAAACGAAAGGCGTAACTCACATTGTATTAGACAGAACGTACTGTATTAATCTATTTAACCTTTGTAGTTGTTCTCTTGGTGCTGTTTTAATTTTTGTAAATCGTGTTTGACACCTATTTTAGATGCAAAATTCTATATGGGCCTGTATTTAAATTTGGCCTTTATCTGAAGGGTATCCATTTGTTATCAAATTTCGCAGTGTTCGTGATTCTATAAACTAATCTCTGCCAAATTTAATAATGCTCTGATGTAAAACATGAAAACACATTTTTCCAACCTTGCTAGTGACCGTTTATTCTCGGATTAAAAAATCCTTTGTGCAAAATATAGTACATTTGACTAAAATATGACTTCTATGGAGCTTAGATGCTAAATCGGAAGGTACACATCCATGCGAGTATGTGGGGCTATATGTAAATTTGAACCGACAATGTTTACACAGATATTAACTGTTAAAATAAAACACTCTTTACCAAATTTCATGAACATCGAAAGGAAATTATATCTTCTATAGAGGGTATAAGCTAAATCGAAGGTACACTGAAAAAAAAAATAGTAATAAAACTAATGATGACACATTCTTATATTAAGTATGCTGCCTCGGCATCAATTCAATGACAATTTTCATTAAAATAATGAAAATTTACACGTTTTTTACGAAATTTTCCTTAATATAAAGTTTTTTGTATTTGAATTAATGTCTATCCAATCATTAGTTTTGTGTACGCGCTTCTTTAAATGTACGCATTTAAATTAAAGAAAAAAATCATTATTTTTGTGACAATCCGCATTATTTTAAGTAATATTTCAATACTTTTAAGGATTTTCTACATTAACACTACGACGTAGACATGTCATAGTTTTAATGCCGAATCGGTCTTAATTAACAGTATGAGATATTTGAGTAATAAATTTAAGGCTATGTTCCCCTTAAAGGAAAGGCTGTCTTGGTAATAAATTTTATGACTATTGTCATTATTTTTAAGAATACATACGAGAGAATTATACAATCTCTCCCTCCCTCTCTCGCTCGGAGAATCAGTTTTGTTTGGTAATGTGTTAATCAATATTTGTTATGGAATGCTAGAAGAGAAAATAGAGAACAGTTCTGTTCTTCGTTTTCTTTTAAATCGTCAGTTATTTACAAGCGATGGAAGGAAACGGTTGTCTGTTTTCGGAACGCGGATTGTGAAAAAATTTGATTGCTGTGAATATGTATGTATACGTGCATACATACGTGCATATTGCACCGAAAATAATTTTAATGTGGGCTGTTAGCAGTTATTTTTGCTAAAGCATAGCAACAACAACAAATGAAACCGTCGTGTACATGTGTGTATGCATGTGGTTACGCCGTCGGCGTCACCATCGATCTCTGTGATAAGGGAGTGCGTGTGTCATAGTTATTTTTGCTGTATGTTATTTATGGCGATGTACATGCGTTTTTGAAGGAGATCTTGTTTGTAAGTCCTGTGAAGAGATTTGTGCCAAATGGATGACAAAAATGTGAGTAATAGATTTTGTAATACTGAAAGAGACAATGGGAAAATTTTTAGGTACGTGAAAAATAATATTATTATCCTGAAATTAACATCTTATTGGCAATTACAAAATGAACAAAATACATTTTAATTGAAAGTATTTATTTATTAAAAATACCAGCGCATAATGCAGAAATGTAAAATTATTTGTGGCAATATAGAAATTTATTATTAATAATATGTTATACATATAACTATCTTTTTTAATTTTTTTAGTAAAACAATTTTAGAATGGGTCTTTTGTGAGAAGAGTGGCAAATTTTACAAAATATTTCAACGTAAGTATTATATATGACCGGTTGAAATATTTCTCTTAGTTTTCAGCATTTTCCAATTGTGATATGATAAAATTTATTTTCATTTTTTTTTGTTAATAGATAATTTTATTTGATTTATTTTCAGAAAAAATTTAATTATTTTAATTTTAGATCACGCAATATTTGAAGATAAATGTGATGGAGATATGAAAAATGCAGTGCTGAATGCCATTTATAACTTGCAATAAATAAGTGAGCATTCCCCTACATGGGAATGTTTGGATTGAAAGGAAATAGATTTGGAAATAATATTTGTAAGTATTATGTATTTCTGAACAAATATATTTTATTTGAAAATCAAGAAATTTAATTTGGAACGCATATACGAGTATTAATGTATTAGAATAAAATATATTTGCGAACTGACGTTCACATTTAAAATACGTGTTATCACACTAACAAAGTTATTGTTAAAAAGTTTTCCAAATATAATTTATTTAAAAAGATTTTTTCCTTTTTTGAATTTTAGTTTAAATTTTTCCTTGATTTCGTGTTCATAATTGCTTCATAAGTACTTCATAATTAAACCTGCTGTTAGATTAGGACCATTTGGTCCAATTTTTGTATCGTTTCCTTTAGAAAACGGTAATATACGTATGTATATATATTGCCTTATTGGTCCAAGGGATATTTTTGTTTTACTAAAATCAAAATAATAAGCGTTTTTGCTCAAAAATAATAATTGCTTTCTTTTCACGAATTTGAATAAAAATAAATGTAAAATATTGTCTTTCATATTTATTTTATATGAAAAATGTAATGTTGACCAAATGGACTCTTAATCTAGGATTCGTGCAGATTTGCTAATCTAACACCAGGGTTAATAATGTCATAAGCAGCATTAGCTTTTGTTTTACAGAAGTAATTTTTAATAAGTTTTTGTAGTTTTGTTTGCTAACAAAACTTAAGATTTTAAAATCTAAGTCACGATTGATTTTTTTAAGAATATTATTTTTGATAACTCAATTTATATGAAAAATTTCACTTTCGCCACTTTCAAAACAATTAGTTTCTATTATTAATAATATCTTACATAAATATTTTTTTTAACTTTTAGTAAAGCAAATTTTTTATGGATCTATTATGAGAATTTGTGTCGTAGAAGAGTGACTAAATATTTCAGTGTAAGTAAGTATATTCCAAAGATTTTAATATCTCTTATCTTTCAACATTTTGTGACAGTTATATGATAAAATTTATTTTAACACTTTATCGTATATAAATCATTCTGTTTGATTTCTATTCAAATTATTTTTATTTTAGTTCGCGCAATTGAACTTTATTTGGATATATGAAAAATGCAGTGGGGAAATAAAAATTTACAAATTGCAGGAAATGAGTGAGCATCCAAACTATATGATATAATAATATAATATTTGTTTTATATAATTTCTATTTAAATTCTAGGTTAAAAATCATTAAGGTCGGTTCCGATAAAAATTGTTCATGGACAACAAATAGAGAAACGAATCCCGCTATAGAATCGATACATAACAATACAATATTCAAATAAAAGTCAAACTTCATAGTGTGTTGGCCGATTTGTCTTTATACAATTACATATTGTTTTAAATTATAAAATGTTCAATGTTATCCGTAATAAGTATTATATTTTTTTGTATATTCCAATATAAAATATAACAAATAAAATATTTATTTAGAAAGATAAAGTGTTGTGTTATTGAATTTTCTATGAGTAGTAAATGGTCAATATAATGTAACGAATTTTCCGTACATATTTAAAAAAACTGTATTAAAATTTATGTATGCCTTAAATTAATTACCAGTATATTCTTATATCAAGGACAAACATTTTAAATTTTATTACGATAATGTTTTAAATTATATGATATTTTACTAAAAATAAGCACGCGCCATACTTACATTTACGCAAACATGTGTTTATTTTAAAATCAAACTTAATTAGTTTTATTACCCAAAATTCTTAATTCTATGAAATGCATCCTCAAAATAAGTACTATTCACGTCTTTAAATTAACTATAAAACCTTCTTATTTTTATAGCGATTGTCTTTAGCTCGAAATCATTGCCGAAATCTTAAACTTTACGAAAAATTCATTGATTTTCAGTACGCTTTTTTTTTAGTGTACATTCATATATATTACAATATCTAGTTCTAAACTGATATTCCAACTGATATGATTCCAAGAATGCATGCACAAACTGACATAGCTAAATCGGTTCAGAAAATGATTCTAAGTCGATCGGTATAATAAACGATGGTTCTATATATCTCTTCTCATTTTTGGTGTTAGAAACAAATGCATAAAATCATAATAAATTGTACCACAGTGTGGTGTAGGTT
Source organism: Eudasyphora cyanicolor (assembly GCA_963930755.1). Taxonomy (NCBI): domain Eukaryota; kingdom Metazoa; phylum Arthropoda; class Insecta; order Diptera; family Muscidae; genus Eudasyphora; species Eudasyphora cyanicolor. Next base: position 222,124,809 of record OZ005736.1, read on the forward strand.
ATAATTAAATAATTTTAAAAAAATTATGGTAATTAAATATACCATACCATACATAATGTACCACACTGTGGTACTTTACTACTATCTGAACCGGGGCTACGGAAAACTTTCTTTTTTGTGAGAATGTTAATTACACTATGGGGTCACACTTTTCAAGAGCCATCTACACCATACAGATTACAGACATCTTCAAATGTCCTAAACATACATACATATATATGATCGTTGATCTCTTTGGCCAATAGTATATTATTTATACGTTCCCTTCCCTATGTCAACATTTGTATTCCTTTAAAATATGAAATCTCTGGACCCAAAAATGTTAATAAGAACGACATACATTCATCAAATAAATACAACACCAAAAAAGCAAATCTTACAGTGCTTTAAAAGAGTTGTGCAAAAGTGGTGACAAAGAAGTACTTCCCCGGCGCGACAACCCCAAAGGTGGTGACAAAGAAGTACTTCCCCGGCGCGACAACCCCTTGTTAAATTCATTGGTGAAAATCCAAATTAGAACCACTTCCGGATCATAAGTTGGGGATTTTTATTGCTTCTTTGGATGCTCTTTTTTTGCTGGGTATGGTCCACATACTAATGGTAAACATTCATGAAAATTTAAAATAAAAAAAATTACCATACAATTAAAATATTTTATCGTCTTTAGGATACGAAATTACAACAGAAAATGTTATGAACAGCTCTTCTCCAAAATTTTATGGGCATTAAGTAAGGACACCAATATATCCTACACTGAGGATGGTAGCATACTGCTGTGGTTTTCTTGAATAACTGTCTATATATACAAGTAAGAAATTTCAGTCGGGAAAACCGACTAAGGTTTTCACTCACTTTGTGCGCAATGTAAATATACACTGGTATATGTACTAATATTATGAGCTATTTAATTTTGGTATGTCTTGGCTCTTTTTAGTAGCGGAGGTACTGAAGCCGGTGGGGTGATAACTCCCGTTAACAGGACTATAGGAATTTTAAAAACTTTACACTGTGCAAAAATTTTGATTATTTATATCCGTCGGTATTAATTCGATATAAGCTGTTAACTTTTTGTGCAAAATGGTACGTTTGTGTGGGAGGTACCAAAAGGGGCGTCGCTTACTTTTCGACAGACTGTAGGTACTATAAAAACATACGGTGTACTACTATTAAATTTATAATTTGTTAACTTTTTGTACAAAAGGGTACCTTTGTCTGGGAGGTACCAAGAGGGGCATGGCAATAATCCCCATTTTTCAGTGAACTGTAGGTACTATAAAACCATTACACTGTACAAAATTTCAATTATTTGTATGTACTGGTATCAAAATTATAACTTTGGTGCAAAATAGTAGATTTGTGTGGGAGGTTCAATAACATTCACTTTTTACTGGACTCTTTTTTGGCGTTGTACTTATTTGATGAACTTAGGTCGTTCTTATTAACATCTTTGGGGGTAGTGATAGTTCTCTTCTTTTAAGAGAACAGAATAAATACATATACTCGTATATTGTTCCTCTAAATCTAAAATAAATAATGATAGAACTCCACCCTGCAAAATTTCATAATGACGGGAAATAAAATACGACTGTAATCAAATGAACCAAATACGAGTTATACTAAAAAAATATCGCGAATTTTAAAATTTCCGCGGGCTACGTGTATTTGATTTTTGATATTTTTGTAGCGTTATGTTGGTACTCATGTACCTTACTTATGCTGACAAGTTCGGCCATTTTGAATGTTTAGTTAATTTTTGACAGCTGTTGTGCTTGGATGTGTTTTAACTTGTCTTCGATTTTTATCTATTTCGGAAAATGGATCAAATTGTTTCTGCATTAAATTTTGTGTGAAAAACAAAATAAAGTGCGCTGACGCATTCCGAATGTTGACCGTGGCATATGGTGAAGCTACCTTGGACCAAAGCAACGTTTATCGGTGGTACAAAATGTTCTTAGAGGGCCGAGAAGATGCGAAGGACCAACAGCCTGACGGACGACCGTTTTTTTTTGTTGCTCACAGTTTTCTTTGATTGCAGGGGCGTGGTGCATTATGAGTTCTTGCCACAGGGTAGTACGGTCAATAAAGCATATTACCTGCAAGTTATGCGCGAAGCAATCCGCCAAAAACGCCCGGATTTGTGGAAGACCAAAAACTGGCTTTTGTACCATGATAAAGCCCCTGCACACACATCGTTGCTTGTGCGCGAATATTTAGCCAAAAACAACACAGTAATGGTGCCGCAGCCAACGTATTCCCCTGACCTAGCCCCCTGTGACTATTTTTTGTTCCCAAAACTGAAAAGGCCCATGAAAGGACGACGCTACGCCACGATTGAGGAGATAAAGACGGCATCGAAGGAGGAGCTGAACAAGATCACAAAAAAATATTATTTGAAGTGCTTCGAGGATTGGAAAAAACATTTGGCAGAAGTGTATTATATCCGACGGGAATTACTTTGAAGGGGACAGAATAGATATTCATGAATAAACAAATACTTTTTGAAAAAATACAAAATTCTCGATATTTGTTGAACATACCTCGTATAGTGGTACTATACCTTCATCTGCACCGATTGATTTGGAATAATAATAAACGATGAGTCTAACTCTTCTCCTTTTTGTGTTACAAACAAATGCACAAAGTTATAATACCCTGTACCACAGTGAAATGTTGTATATAATAAAATAATTTAAATATAAATTATGGGAATTAATTATACCCAATACCACACTGTGGTACGCGGTATTATAACTTTGTGCTTTTGTTTGTAACACCAAAAAGGAGAAGAGTTGACCTATCGTTTATTATTATTCAAAAACAATCGGTCAGTATAAATTGTACTAGAATTTTAAGTTCGGTGAGTATTTAATCTGGCAACACAAATTACAAGTTTAGTGGACAAATACCTTAAAAGACCTTCGAACATTTTTCATATTTTGTTGCTAAAAGTACGTATATATATAAATATCAGCTGCTGCTGCGGTTTTTATCCACTCACCTTACATAGGAGGGTACATATCAATTATTACGAGCCAAAAGTATGTTTGGTGAAAACTCGATTTGGGCCATTTAAGTCATTTGAGCAATGTCCGCCCTAGACCAACGTTTGTCTGGCTGTGCGAGTGTCTGTCTGTCTGCTAGCTGGTGCGCACGAAAACTCTTGAAAGGAATAACCGATTGACAAATTTTGTATTCTGTAATATTTTTCTCCACCTAAGGCTAATTTCGAAGATGGGCCATATTGGTCCACTTCTTCTACACGCAAAGAAAAAATTCTTTACTCCCAAACGAAAAATTAGACAAACGAATTTCGTTTGTGGTGTATGTTTGTCGCAAACGATTTATGTTTATCCCAAAACCCAAAGAAACGTTTATAGCAAACGGTTAGTGTACTTATCGTAAATGCATTATATTTGTTACAAACCCTGTGAAACGTTTGGTGCAAACGGTTATTGTGTTTGTCACAAGCAATGCCTGTTTATCCTAAACCCTGTAAAACGGTTGTTGCAAACGGTCATTGCCTTTGTCACAAGCAATGTCAGTTTAACAATAAATGAGAAAATGATTGTCGCAAAAGAATAATTTGATTGAATTATGACATTTAATATGTTTTATAAAATTATGTTTATAATCAAAAAAGTCAAAATTTTTAGTAAAATGTACCCGGGAGCTCCCCGACAAACACCTCTGCTATTATTTGGCTGCTATCTTCTAAATGAGTTGTAGACAAACTGTAAATAAGAAAGCATGTATGTTAGAACATATTAAAAATGTAGTAGCCCATTGTATGGATCAAAGCGAGATGTTATCTTATCATATATCTTTTTAGTCAAATGTGAATTTTATAGGTCAATATTCTGACCCAAATGCTGACATTTCAAAAGTTTCCACGTCCATGAATAGAATACTAAGCTACATCAGAAAATAACATGATAAACTTGGAGTGAAAAACGTGTTGCATTGTGCCATTAAAATACAAAGTTTAACTGTTTAGTGTTGAAAATATCAGCAGTTTCCAGAAGAAGACTTTTGGTACTTCCCACACCAATTGACTATTTTGCACCAAAAATTAATAGCTTATAACTTTAAAAGCACTAAATACTTTAATTTTTTTAAATGCAATCAAATTGATAACAATTAAGGTGAGGAGATTCGTAAGTCAGCCAATTCCGACAACAATTTAAAAAAATGTGCAATTTTTTGTTGCAGGATATATGGGCGATGGACGTATCCTTTGATATAAATTTCTGAAATTCTGCAGAACTATTTTTTATATACAGAACACAAATCGTACCAATTTTAGTTCAAATCGGACAATAATTTCATAAATTATGCCGCGGCCAACAAAAATTAAGCCGCGGCCAACATTTGATAGACATAATCTTCAAAAAATAAATGCCAAAGAATGTTCTTTCAAATGATAATAAACATTCCCCATTCAATTTGAATTTTCTGTGTTTTTTTTTCTTTAAAAAAGTGGGGAACCTCAAAATGGATCACGCTTTACAAATTCTGAGCCAAATCGGAAGGTACCGTAATAGTTATTTATTTATTTATTTATTTATATGAATTACAATACAAAGTAAATTTATATTCTAATTATAAGGTCCAGGGAAAGGCCGGGTTACAAAGACCATATGGCTAAATTTTTGTAGCGACAGACCAGAGCCTCTGGTGGGAATCGAACCCACGACCCCCAAACTCATAGGCGAGTACGCTACCAACTCACCTACTGAGGCGCACTACGTAATAGTTAATAATAAAAAATAGTTCCCAAAATAAAATATATACTGCCAAATGTCAACTAGATTTTGACCCATTTTCCAGTATCTGTTAATGGCACAGAAAACAGAAACTATCAAATTTCAGTCTGATCACTTATAAAGGGTGTCCCAAGAAGAGCGCAATTTTTAAATCTCGCAACATTCGAAGTGTCATTGTTTGACATTTGAATAATTGTTATTGTTTGTTAGTAGAAGGTACGAGGTTAGTAAAAATGGAGCGAAGGGAGTTCGTTAATTGGGTATTGGAGAGACAACATGAAAATGCTGATTTTGCCGATAAAATCATCTTCAGTGACGAGGCCCATTTTCATCTTGATGGCTTCGTCAATAGGCAGAATTGTCGCATTTGGGGTGCGGAAAATCCTCGAGTGATTCACGAGAAGCAAATGCATCCTCAACGTGTCACTGTGTGATGTGGTTTTTGGGCTGGAGGAATCATTGGACCTTTTTTATGAAAATGAGGCAGGTCAAGCGCAAACAGCAATGGTGTTCGGTATCGTGAAATTATAACCAGTTTTTTCTTGCCTAGAATTGAAGAAATGAATGTGGAGGGCATGTGGTTCCAACAAGACGGCGCCACATGTCATACAGCCAGAGAAACAATTCAATTGCTGCATCAGTCATTTCCCGGTCGTGTTATTTCGCGTTTTGGAGATCAGAATTGGCCGCCTAGATCGTGCGATTTAACACCATTAGATTTTTTTCTTTGGGGTTTTTTGAAGTCGATGTTTTACGCGAATAAGCCGACGACGACTCAAGCCTTAAAAGACGAAATTGGACGCTGCATTAATGAAATACCGCAGCATTCATGCAAAACGGTCATTGAAAATTTCATGAAAAGATCGCGTGCATGCCAGCAAAGCCGCGGCGGCCATCTGCACGATATATTGTTCCATACATAACCTCATTCTGTCTACTTTACGATATAATAAAGTTTCACGATTTTTTCTTAAATATCTGTGTTTTATTTAAAATTAAAAAATTGCGCTCTTCTTGGGACACCCTTTATAAGTATAGAACGACTTCTATAACGCGAAGAAGTCAAGTGGTAAGGTGTAGTTATATGGGGGCTATATAAAATCATGGACGGATATATACCACTTTCAATAGAGTTTTCCTTACCCCAAGAAAGTCCCTGTAAAAATGTTCGTATTGGTTAATATTTGCGAGCAGTTCGTTGATCACAACAATTTATATTCACAGAGGGACAGACATGACTAAATCGACCGGGAAAGTAATTCTATCGGTATAATAAGTTGCACAAAGCGAAAACACCCTGTACCACATTGTGGTGTACACATCGTATCCCCTGCTTATATCGCACAATGCCTAATATTCCAATACATACTCTAAACTAGATTTTGTGATTCTACATGTATGTATTATAACTTTTTAAAGAAGTGAGGGTACGAAACGAACGAAAAATTTCGCAAAAAATTTTAATTTTTTTGTTCGTTGTTTGATTCATAATTAATTCCCCAAGTCTCCTTCACAAAATGCCGAAAAAACAAAGAAGGAATAATAATTAAAACAGTTATAAAGAATTCAAACCATATAGCTAATTCTGCGCCAACCTGTAGCTCATATCGTTTAGTCTGTGAGTGGTACCATAATTATCACTTTTTTGTCGCATTTTTACTACTTAAAATTTCGAATTTAAAAAAAGCAGCTTCATGTCCCTACACTTCAACCAGGGAAAAGTTAACGGAAGGAAAGGATTTCAATCATGGGAACTATTCGTGATGGCTATATGAGCGATGTCTGCAGCTGCTCAGAAATAATTCTATTGTCTTTGAACCAATAGAAGCTATATTTCACTTGGTATGACTACCGTGTGTGTTTGCTAACAGGAGCTACCCTCAACCAAATGTCGTGAGTATACAAGATGCTTAGATCTAACAAAAAGAATTACTCTATTTTGAACTGTTTTAATTAATACCGAATAATGTGAGCAGCTTTTCACACCACCTCCAAACACCCTTTGGAGCAATCTTGACTAAATGCTTGGATTTCAATTACTTCAACATGTGAACTTAGATCCAATTTTAGTTTATTTTGTCTTCTATCTTGCACTGTGATCGCTGACTAAGCAAAGCAGATCAGCAAGAGACAAGCATTATAAGCAATTTTCCAAATGTTTGAAAATTTTGTCATTTTCCAGTGTAATTTGTTTGCTAAATTAGTTAAATTAAAAAAAAAAACGGAGGACATTTGATGGCTAACATTTACCACCAATCGTTGATTTGACTTTGAGATGGGACAACAGGTGTTTTTCAAGGTATACGGAGCATCATTTTGGAGCTAAATAAAAAAACAAATACAGAAAAAACTCGCTGACCGTCGAAGAGCTCTTTGGAGTTCGTGAAATATTTCATTGTAATTAGTTGACATTGTTGGCAGTTGTTACAGTTTGGCATTTTATAGCTGTTATAGTTTAGCTAATGATACTTATTGGCCTTTTTTAAATATTATATTGAAAAAATACGTGTTCCATTGGAGGGGTTATACTTTTGCGGAGGGGCTAAGTGACAAACTTGTCGAATGTTAATTTCATGGTTTTGTTATTGAACTTGTTGAGATTTTTATGTTGGACACAATTCAAATCATTTTGGATGGACTTTATCGATGATTGTGTTGACATTTAATTGAAAACGTATTTTAATTGACATAATCACTCCAAAGGTTATGTGTTTATGTCTATGGTATTACAAAGTTGTGGGGTCTGTATTTATTTTGATATGTATTTATTGAAAGCATTGGAAAAAAATATATATTTTTCAGTCGTTTGGTAATGAAACATTATTACAAGTCATGATTGTGAGGCAACATACAATGTAGACAATTTTTAAATTTCCACAAGAGCAAGCAGGTTGCATAAATTAAAAATGAATTACATATGATAAACTAACTTGTATGGAAATTTCGTTATTTTGGCTAAGATGCTATTCCCTACACCACACTGTGGTACAGGGTATTAATACTTTGTGCATTTGTTTGTAACGCCCAACATTTCTTTGTAATTCCTGATCCGCAGACAACCACTTTTTGAGCCGATTTATCATATCCGTCATTTGTCCATATATTCATGTGATCAAAGCGATATTAAGCGATCTTTACGACAAGTAAGAAAGTTCAGTTGGGTAAACCGACTTATGAATCCCCTCACCTTGAGTCCTAAAAAATAGTAGTAAATTTATTTATTTTTTTTTATTAAATTATTTTAATTAAATTATTATCAATTTAAACTGAAAATAATTAATAACTTTAAAGTATTTATTTAATAACTTTAAAGAACGTACTGGTATTAAAGTTATAAGCTGTTAACATTTGCTGTAAAATGGCACATTTGTGTGGGGGGTACCAAAAGGGGCGTGTCAATGACGGCCACTTCTCTCTAAACTTTAGGTACTGTACGAAATTTCAACCATTTGTATGCACTGGTATTAAAGTAAAAGATGTTAACTTTTGGCACAAAAATGTACATTTTTGTGGGAGGTACCAAAAGGGGCTTGCCAAGAAAGCCCATTTTTCTTTGCACTCTTGGTACTATAAAAGCATTACACTGTACACAATTTCAAGTATTTATATGCACTGGTATTAAAGTTATAAGGTGGTAACTTTTGGTACAAAATGGTCCATTTGTGCGGGAGGTACCAAAAGGGGCGAGGCAACTTCGTCCATTTTTCACGAGGTAATAGTGACTACTAAACTAATAATATATGTAGAATTTCAGAGGATTCAAATAAGTAGTATAGAAGTTATTAAGTAATCAATATTTCATTAGATATTAAACCTTTGTGGGGGAGGTACTAGAAGGACTGGACCAATATGTCCCATCTTCGAACTTAGCCGGAGATAGAAGAAAATATTACCACATACCAAATTTGAAGTCAATCGGTTACTCCTTTCGAGAGTTATCGTGCGCACCAGCCAGCAGACAGACAGACAGACGGACGGACATTGCTCATTCAACTTAAAATGACCCGAAACGGATATCCGCCGAACATTCTTAGGGTCTTAGGTCACTCCTTCGATGTGTTACACTTTTGGCTCGTAGCAAATGATATATACCCTCCTGTCTAAGGTGAGGGGATAAAAATTGATACTGAGCCATATTTTGGGCCAGAGATCCCTATCAACCCTTTGGTCGATGTTTTGATATATACTTCATATAAAGTATCTTCCGATTACACTTCTTGGCGCTTTGAGAACAAATTTTTTAAACGATTTATCTGTAATATCTGTATATATATATATATATATATATATTAGGCCGGTTTGTGGGGAGGCAAAAAACGTCGCCATTGCTCAGTGAAAATCATATTCTAGGGATCAAAATAAGAAACTTTGCCGAAGGAACCATACCTCTAAAATGAATTCTGATGTCCCGGAATTTGGGTCGAACTTTTGGGTAGGGGCAAATTTTGAAAAATCCCACTTTGACCCATTTAGAGTGCTCCAATCGGGTCCAAATGTATGACCGACCCCCACTAACTTTGGAGGCCCGACCCACCCATGCCAGTGGCACACCCCCTTGAACCCCCTGGGGGTTCCATACATTTGGACTCGATTGGAGCACTCTAAATGGGTCATTTTCGGGGACATCAGAATTCGTTTTAGAGGTATGGTTCCTTCGGCAAAGTTTCTTATTTTGATCCCTCGAATACGATTTTCACTGAGCACTTCACTGAGTGGAGGTCGGTCATACATTTGGACTCGATTGGAGCACTCTAAATGGGTCAAAGTGGGATTTTTTCCGGGACATCAGAATTCGTTTTAGAGGTATGGTTCCTTCGGCAAAGTGTGAAAGCCAGCACAGGGGCGATTGGCACAGAAATTGCTCCATCGTTTTCATGCTTTCCTGCATTCGTCATTATTTGCCAATCCTATGCGATGCAGATGAGCTTGAATGTCCCGTTAGAATATTCATCATCTTACTAATCTCGATCTTGTTTAGTTTCAGAAAAGTACTTGTTTTCTTCTCATTTGGATCACCCCATAGTATCTTTGCAGTGTCTCCCACTATTTGCTACCCCACACAGTATTGAACCACTGTCCGGTGCTTAAACTCCTCCTTTGTGGCATCAAAAGGTTTAGAAATTTCCAAGTTTACTACTTGAAGATCTCTGCTCTTAGAGGCAAAAGTGTTTGCCCGTTCATTTCCAATCACTCAGCTGTGTCCTGGTTTCCACAAGATACGCACTCGATCATGGACTGAGTAATCATTTATAGTTATAGTATCGATTTGACCCTTTCCGACGTTATTGCTTTGATCACCATTTGGCTCTCTGTGAAGATGTTGAGCAAGTTCACACATTTCGTGATTGCTTCCGCGTGAAATACCGTGTTATAGTCTGGGTGCCCAGGCACCCATATGAGTTGTATATGCACAGCCATTTCGTTAAGAGGTCTGCGGCAGTCAAGGGCTGTTTGTGAATTTAAGGATGTGGCCTCCAGACAATTGATGGCAGCCTGGCTGTCCGAGTAAATGACAACGCCAGTGCTGGTTACTATGTTGCGACTCAGCCACTTGGCGACTTCTCATATTGCCATTATTTCGGATTGATAGTCACTGCAGGTATTTGGTAGTCTGCGAGCTATATCCAAACTAAGTTCTTCACAGTGTACTCCGAAGCCAACCTTTTCATCAAGCTTCGAACCATCCGTATAGAAGTGAAGATGGTTTCTATTCATTCCAACCCATTCCTCTGGCTGGAATCATAGTGATGTAGTTCCTCTCGAAGGTGTACACAGTTGGTATATAGTCCAGTCTGTCGGTTACCACTACACTACACTTTGATGTCCTCATGTGACCGTAGTTCTTGTACCTCCACATTGATAGGCAGTTTAATCTTAGTGTCGCTCTGTTTGCAACTTCTCTCGCCACAGAATTAATCGGCAGTATATGGAGTAGGGCTTGTAGAGACTCAGTCGCTGTAATACTTAAGGCTCCGTTTATGCTCTATTTTTTCATTTGCTACAATGAAAAATTAGTGGAACCATTAATATTCATAATTCTTTAAAATGTGAGTATTTCAACTCATCCACAAAAGTATTCGCTTAAATTTAACAAATATTATTTATATGAAGTCTATTGCATTGAGAGGCACATACATACATCATACCAAAAATAATATTTTTTTTCTAATTCTGGTGGTACGTCAAAAACAAGTTGTCAACGCATGATTGGAAACAAAAAGAGTAATAGTCATTATGATTAATTGTTTGATGGTTTTGAGGAATTTGTCTCCAAATATTTACCAAAGACATAGATAATTCTGTCTTAACCCAGTTGTCATTAATTTTTCATATGCCGCTGGTCGTCTTTTCGACTTGATATTATTTTTGCCAACAGAATTGGCACAAAAAGCCACAGAGTGAACTGAAAATTCATTAACACCTGACAACTTTATTTGGACAACCTACACCTTGTTGGAGCATAAATCAAAATTACCGAATTCTTGGCATCGACACACGCGCTCTGGACAAGATCAGCGACACAAGTGTGCACCAGTTATGTCTTACGAGTTACAGTAATCCGAAACAGTCATATTTTTCTGTTTGCAACGCTCCGTCCGAGACGCCACTAAACGCATTCAGTCAATGTTCTTGACAATGAGAGTGCCGTGCAAAAACACTGCATCCATCCATCCATTCATCAGCGTTGGGATTGCCAGTGGTGAACGCAGTAAACAACGATAGCGGCAGCGGCGCTCAAGTAAATTATAGCGGACACCAAACTGCAGCAATTTATTAATTAAATCACCTGAACTGAACGACAAGTGGGGGGCAATCGGAGATATACTCGTACCTCATCCTAGGCTGGCCGCTGGCCAAACACCTTCGCCACACACTAAATGATGACAATTTTAAGCTAAATTTATAATGTTGTCACGTTGCCAAAAACAGAATGTCTTGTCGTTACAGTCAGTTCAACAACCCCCTGCCCCCTCCCAATCACACCTGTCCGAAACTGGTACAATGTCTGAGTCGGCTAACCAAGAACATGAGAACTGGATGTGGTGCGTATGAGTGCGTGAATAATTTCTACCACAATTTTCATGTTTGGTTGGCATGTTCGCAATCAAGTGCGTGAGAAGTAATGATTCCGATCCGATATATGTGGGCTGAACAAACAAACAAGTGTTGATTTAGATAAATTAACAACAAACTGAAAGCATACTTATTTTATTTATTTCTTCCATTTTTTTTGTTACTTTTTGGGCAAATTGATAATGACAACCGAAAAATGTCAAGTGTTCTCCAAATATGGAATATACATTATGAGTATGTATGTACGAGTGTATGACATTCAAGACACAATGACTAAAAAATCCAGCTGGTCAGGTTTTTGAAGTTGCCGCATTCTGTGGAATGCTTAAAGGAAGTGAATGGCGGTTAGTAGAGTGTGTACCATCAGCTGCGAATTCCAGGATTATGCTATGGAACAAAAAATAAGGATTTTCCTTTGGTTATACATTAATAATGTTATACCAGCCATCAAAATAAATTCTGGATAGATCTCTGTAGTAGCGTAGAAAGCTCATCCGAAGCCTCAAGGTTACGGAAAATTATAGACTCAACACCTTGTACAGGGTGGCCCAAAATGACCGAAAGGGGTTTGGGTTCATTTAAGACAAAATTATATATTTTTTTAAATACAGTATAAAAAAATATTCATCATTTTCCTGCTTCGCATATTCGTTGCCGTTCAATTTAGTACTGTTATATTTTAAATTTCCAAGTCTTTTTATAAAATACTGCAAAGAAATAAAAAATAAAATTATGTTAAAAAAGTTATAAGGAATTCGAACCCCTTCGACATTTTGCGCCACCATGTATTTATGATATTTAACAAAATACTGAAACAAATTAAAAACAAGTAAGAAAATTCAGTCGAGTAAACCGACTTAAGAATCCCCTCACCATCAGTCCCAAAAAATATTCCTAAATTTATTATTTTTTTTTGTTTTAATAAAATTATTATCAATATAAATATATTAAAGTTATAAGCTGTTAGTTTTGGTGCAAAATGGTACATATGTGTGGGAGGTACTAAAAGGGGCGTGCCAATAACGCCCAATTTTCTCTGGACTATAGGTACTATTACTAAGTATTTGTTTGCACTGGTATTAAAGCTATTAGCAGTTAACTTTTGGTGTAAAATGGTCCATTTGTGACGAAGGTGCTAAAAGGGGCGTGGCAGCTTCGTCCATTTTTCTTGAGACAAATAAACTAACACTATGGGTGGAAATTCAGAAGATTCAAGTAAGTAGTATGTATATGAAATAACATTTCATATATTATTACTAAATTTTAACTACAAGGGAGGTACTACAAGGAGAGGACCAATATGGCCCATCTTAGCCGGAGATAGAGCAAAATATTACCGCATACCAAATTTGAAGTCAATCGGATAATCCTTTCGAGAGTTATCGTGCGCACCAGCCAGCAGACATACTGACACACAGACACACAGACAGACAGACGGACGGACATTGCTTAAATGACTTAAAATGACTCAAATCGAATTTCCGCCGAACATACTTGGGGCTAAGTCACACCTTCGATGGGTTACACTTTTGGCTCGTAGCAAATAATATATAGGGTCTATATTATTTGCTACGAGCCAAAAGTGTAGCAAAGGTGAGGGGATAAAAAATATATTAAACAAGGAATTCAAACCCCTTCGCTCATTTTTGGCCACCCTGTACTCTTGGGTATATCAAGAAAAATTATAGTTCTCTAAGAGACATCATATAGTAGCAGTGCGGTAACGCTGGGAGTGCTCCTAGATACACATTTCAAAGGCAATTCTGATGAAGCTTTAATTAGGGATTCATTTGAGGTGCAGCCATCAGAGATCGACAGCGAGATAGTAACCGATTATAGAATTCTATGGGCTATCAAAAGCTTTAAACCTTTCGAGGAACAGACAATGTCTCGCCGGCGAAGCTACAGGCAGTGGCTGATACAATTGCTCCCTGGCTCAAAGATATCTATATATGTTGTATCATTCAGACGAACATACCAATAAAATAAAGAGAACCCAAGGTTGTTTTCTTCCCAAAAACAGGAAATCCGTTTCATAGAGTAGCTAAGGATTTCCGGCCAATTGGTCTATGGTCATTTCTCCTTAAAACACAGGAGTGGTTAATAGATAGTTACCTTAAGACTAAAATTGATCAACAGACAACAACAAGGGCAACTTCCCTACATGATGTCAGATTTATTGAAGGATCTCTCTGGTAATGAATATACAGTAGCAGTTTTCTAAGATATACAGAGGACCTTCAATAACATATATGCAGCCGCTATAAGTACGGCTCTAGCAACCCTGGGTGTTGTTACCAGTATACGAATGTTTATTCATAACTTTCTGACTAAAAGACATATTTCAGCTAGATTATGTAGGGTCAACTTCCATGTTTTCTCTGCTATGAAATCTCTCCATGAACAATATTTTGCGCCATACTAACCCAGGTTCAGCGAATGGCTGCTGTATGTTTCACTGGTGTACTGAGATCGAAATCAACTGAGACACTAAAAGTTTTACTACATTTAATGCCACACTGCGATTAGACTAAGATAACTGGCACTATGTTCAGGAAATGGCTACGTGCCATTCTGGAAAAAAAATGCCTGACCTTCCGGGCACTGTTGATTATACTATATATGAATCACCAATTTTTGTCTAAAATTAAGATATTCTTGAGAGATAGTGCCCTTACGGCAACAACTGACAGAAGATCATTAGTCAGGAACTGCATCCAGCCTGATATGGGCCAGCCTAAAATCCAAAAGCACCAAAACACTGGTGTCGTTATCGAAATCGGACGTCTAACTTTCGTGTCCGTCATGGCGGCTCACTGCCGTATTGGGCGGAACGTAAGAGATTGAAGTACTTGTATAATGACTTTTGCAGAAGCTGTGGAGACGAATGTGAGGAGGAATCAATAGAACACCTTCTGTGTACGTCAGGCAATTATAGGGGACGTCGGCGCATGGGAAAATACCGATCGGCGGCGGCTGAGTCGATCAAATTTCAACAATCGGCTGAGCCGATAAAGTTCCAGCAAGCGATGGCGCACGAATGTCATTCTCAGGCAAAGAAGTCGCTTTAAGATATTTACAATTTGATGAAAAAAACTGAAAATTAACACAAACATTTAAGAAAAGTTATGGAAATGTTAATGTAATGTCGAAAATCGGTTCAATAAATCTCTACTTATTAGTATTTGTTGTGAAAGAGAATGTACTGTTAATATGTCAGTGCCTGTTGTGTTCTCTTTAAAACGACGTAGTTATTGTAATTTCCGTAAAAAGCAAAAACGCATACCCTACACTACCCTCATAATGTCGAATAACACTGAAATAACCAGGTTATAGTTCAGATAAAATTTTTTGTACATAAATCTACTTTTGTGAAATGCAGCTCCTCCAGCTGTATATGGAGGCTACATTTAAATCTAAACGGATTTTCCTAAAATTTTGCAATGTGGGTCCTTGGATGGATGAAGAAACTCTACCCTGGTAAATTTCAAAATGAGTGGATGTAAAATACAGCTTCTGTATCGATATGGGAGATATATAAAGGGTGGTCCAACCAAAACGCACGATGTTAATTGTACAAAAAACGCACGAAGTTAATTGTAAAAAAAAACAAAAAAATTTCAGAGAATTATCTTAATATTTTTTATTATGATAGCAGGATCTACGACAATTATGTGTGAACCAAAATATCGGCGAAATGCTCGCTACGGCTTCGGTGGCATACCTCTATTCGATGGTCCATATTTGCTATGACGCTGAGACATAATTGAGGTTCATTGTAGTTAATGTGCCGAATTATCTCATCATTTAGTTCTTGAATTGTTCTTAGCTTATTGACGTACACTTTTTCTTTTAAATATCCACAAAGAAATTAATTCCATCGCACAGGTGTTTTCACATCTCCGAAAGACCCAGTTTGTTGAAATTTGCGCACAACTCCATAAATCTGAAACGATTTTGACCAATTCCAGGTATAGCCAAATCTCAAAGATCGGAGTGAAATTGCGACCTGTACTTCACGAACAACTTAAGCTGGACAGACGGACGGACAGACATGGTTAAATCGACTCAGATAGTGATTCTGAAACGATCGGCATACTTTAAGTTGGGTCTAGCTGTATCGTAGTGTCTTTCTGGGTATTACAAACATCTGCCACATTATACAGGTCCATATTAAGCGCACGATGTTAGGTGTAAATAAAAGAAAAAATTTTCAGAGAATTTTCTTAATATTTTTATTATGATAGAAGGATTCATGACAATTATGTGTGAAACAAAATATCGGCAAAATGCTCCCCTCGGGTCTCCACCTGCGACTCACAATAACGAAATTTCTTTGAAAATTTCCACGGTGGTCCATATTAAACGCACGATGTTAATTGTACACGGAGGAAAAAAACGGCCTCTGTAACATATTGCCCCAAACATATTTTGCAGGCAACATATATATGTTTGGAGCACCTCCCAAACATATTATGTTTGGGGTAGCGGTAATGTTCCCAAACATGTATATGATTGTATGTAATCATATATATGCTTATGTCCAAACATTTATATGATTGTGTGTAATCATATATATGCTTATGTCCAAACATTTATATGATTGTATGTAATCATATATATGATTGCATTTAATCATGTATATGATTGTATATTGTTGTTTTTTATCAAAAGTCTGAGCCCTTTGTGACGCACCTATAATATATTTATAAAATTCTAGTCTAATGTTCCATTAATTATCCATTATTCGGACTGCGGACTATGCCACTTTTCTTTCAACTTGGTTGGTAGCTCCGTTGTTCCACCCCATTGACTGAAAAACGTCAACACCTTATACCACTGGCTATATAGAGTCAACGAGAATTATATGCACAGCGTGTATTTTAATTTACTTTCATGTTACACCCGAAACAAGAAAGTATAAGCATAGACATATATTCATTCTGACTGGCTGTGGCTGTCAATGGTTGTATGTGGGTGCGTGCGTGTGTTCGCTGTGATGGCTTAGCAGAGTGGTGATGGTGGATGCTCTATGAGTCACATAATTGGGCTCTCAGAGAGTAATACTCTCTAAAAATCTAAAAAATATGCTCTAATATATTATTTTGCCAAAAATATGTTAGGACACAATCATATCGTTTTATAATATGCTAGAATTTTGCCCCGAATATATTATGATTGTGTGCAAACATAATATGTTTACCCACAAACATATATATGATTGTGCCCGTCCCAAACATATTTATGATTGCATCCAAACATATTTTAAACATATTTTTTTCTCCGTGTATATAAAACAAAAAGTTTTCAGAGAATTATTTTGCATTATGGTTGGGCCACACATTATACGAGTATTTAAATATGCCAACATCTTCACAGATAGCCACATAGCGATCAAAGAAATAACATCTGAAAGGCCAAATGTAGGGCTGTCATGGTCAAATGCGTATCTTCAGGGTACCAGGACACATCGGAGTGGCGGAAAATGAACGAGCAAACAGCTTGGTCTCTAAGTGTAGATAACTTCAAGTAGTAAACTCGGAAAATGCTAAACCTTCCGATGCCGCGAAGGAGGAGTTAAAGCGCTAATTGGAAGATACCTGGAATATTGTCAAGTGCCGATTTTCTGTAACCCATGAGTTGTTAAAAAAATCTCAAATAAGAATCGCCAACAGGCCGAACCAATGGCTTAAGTGTATGTCCATAACACCGGATCACCAAATCAAATACGAGGTGGAATTTAAAAGCTTACCTCGAGACAATTGCAAAAATATTTTTTTTTAATTTTTTTAGAGACCGCGGAATCGGCCCAGAATCGTTTTTTATCGTATCGGGTCACCAAAAAAAGTTATCAAATGCGAGAAGGAATATGAAAGATCACTTCGCGACAATCTCAAATACATTTTTTAAAATTTTTTCCGAGCCCGCGGAGTCGTCCCAAAATCGTTTTTTTATCGTAACATTTACAACCTCTTCGTACATTTACAACAGACACGAAGGGGATCACTCCAAATAGTAGTAGGACTCTTTCCAAATTTTTAACACCACCAGTTATAATAAAATTTTCAAACAACAAAAGTTACGTCTCTTGTTCAACAACATCATATTTTATCCAAAAATGTCTGTACCAACACATAACTCTTTTGCAGCAATTTAAAATTATTAATTTGCTTTCTAATTTATTAGTTGGTGAATGTGTGCTGCAGCATTTCACAGCCCAGCATAGATAGCTGCAACTCTGGACCAATGTTGGTTAGTGGATTATGGACTTGTGGACATGTATGTGGACTTGCAACAACATAATAATATTAACATGGCTTGACATTAATGATGTCCGTGCACAACATCAACAAATGGTCTGTGACTTTGTATTTTATAGCTGAGCAAATAATGTTGTCGCATGCAAATTATGCCGGCAAACATGAACTACTCGTACCACACCACCACCAACGATACGTGCTAACATGCGAGTGGTGGTAGTAGTGGTGGTTACAGGCCTCGTCAAATCCGGTATAGAATTATGTACATGGTTTATGTTGGTTTTGCAAGTTCGAGTTTAGGAATTCCAGAGAGATAAATTTATTTTACATTGCTTGTACTTATTTATACAAACATGTACTCCTGTATACACGAGGGTCAATTGAAAAGTGAAGAATATAACTAAAAACAAATTAGAAACGGAACGAAAAAGGATAAATACCAGCCTTTAGATGCAACGTTTGCAAACAGGATCAGAATTTTGGTGTGAAGGTATTCCATAAGATAAAAAGGAACATAAGGGTTTAAATATGGTGTCACCTGTCAAGTCAAAAGTTCTTTTCAGGAAGATTTGTATTCTTTTTTAGTCCTGAGAGGAACATAGGGCCACCAATTATACCAATCGATATAATGATACCAATCGATCAGATAGTCATGAAATTTGATACGAGATTTGAAGTAAAGGGTGGTTAAAATGTTGAATGTGAACCACACCTAAAGATCAAGTTTTTTTCTGCATTTCATTAGACATTTCTCAATTACAGACTAACTGAATTTGAACCATGGAAAGCTACACAATCCAGCAACGCGGTTTTTAAGCCTTTTACGAAAATGGTAGTTCAAATCAAAATGCATTTCATGATGATTTTTTGACAGGATAATCGACCAAATGTGTCCACAATCGGGAGAATTGTGCGCAAATTTCAGCAAACCGTGTCTGTAGGAGATGTGAAAACACCTGTGCATGCTGGCCTAGTTCGTTTGGTGCGGCTTATGGCCTGGCGACTTCATCGCGCCATATTTCTTCGAAATGAGGCCGATCAGGCAGTTACTGTGAATGGTGTTCACTGTGCTTGTACTTATACAAACATGTGCTCCTGTATACACGAGGGTCAATTGAAAAGTGAAGAATATAACTAAAATCAAATGCTGCTCAAACCATATTGCTGAATTTTGAATCTTGAAATTAGGTGTGAGAATATACGTTGGTTTATTGACATTTATGACTTTTAGAAGCGGAACGAAAAAGGATAAATACCAGCCTTTGCAAACAGGATCAGAATTTTGGTGTGAAGGTATTCCATAAGATAAAAAGGAACATAAGGGTTTAAATATGGTGTCACCTGTCAAGTCAAAAGTACTTTTGAGGAAGATTTGTATTCTTTTTTAGTCCTGAGAGGAACATAGGGCCACAAATGATACCAATCGATATAATGATGCCAATCGATCAGATAGTCATGCAATTTGAAGGGGTGGTTAAATTGTTGAATGTGAACCACACCTAAAGATCAAGTTTTTTTCTGCATTTCATTTACATTTCTCAATTTCAGACTAACTGAATTTGAACCATGGAAAGATACACAATCCAGCAACGCGTTAAAGTTTTTTAAGCCTTTTACGAAAATGTGCGTTCAAATCAAAATGCATTTCATGATGTTTTTTTGATCAGTATAATCGACCAAATTGTCCACAATCGGGAGAATTGCGCGCAAATTTCAGCAAACCGGGTGTCTGTAAGAGATGTGAAAACACCTGTGCGTGCTGGCCTAGTTCGTTTGGTGCGGCTTATGGCCTGGCGACTTCATCGCGCCATATTTCTTCGGAATGAGGCCGATCAGGCAGTTACTGTGAATGGTGTTCACTATCGTGAGATGATAACGAACTTTTTATGGCCCTAGTTGGAAGATATGGATGTGGACAATATGTGTTTTCAACAGAATGGCTCTTTTGCACAACAAATTCAATGGCCGTGTTACCTCACGTCGTGGCGATGTCAATTGGCCGCCAAGATCATGTGATTTGACACCGTTGGACTTCATTCTTTGGGGTTATTTGAAAGAAAAGGTGTACGTCGATAAGCCAGCAACAATTCAAGAGCTAAAGGATGAGATAATTCGGCACATTAACGGCATAGAACCTCAATTATGCCTCAGCATCATCAAAATTTGGACCATCGGATGGAGGTGTGCCGCCGAGGTCGCGGCGGCCATTTGGCCGATATTTGGTTCCATACATAATTGAACCATACCAATATTAGCATAATAAAAAGAAATTACAATAATTTCCTAAATAATTTGTGTTTTATTCAAAATCAACATCGGCCCTTAAAATTTAACCACCCTTTAGTATTATTTGGTACTCCCAGATCGAATGAATGCAAATAGGACACTGCAATTTGGAGTGTGGATAAAGGAGCGGTACTGAAAGGCGTTCCTACATTTGAGAGAAAAACTCCAAAAGATAAAATAATAGTGATATGTCGAAATTTTCGAAAGTCAACGAATTTGGGATAAAAACGACAAAAAACAAGTAAGAAAGTTTCAGTCGGGTAAACCGACTAAGGTATACCCTCACTTTGTGAGTAATGTAATATTGAATATTACTCGAATTATTCTGTCAATTTGTGTGGGAGGTACCAGAAGGGGTTTATCAAATACACCTATTTTTCGCTGAACATTAGATACTTTAAATTCATTGCACTGTGCCGAATTATAAGCATTTATATGCACTGGTAAAAACGTTATGAGATATTAAATTGTGGTATGATTTGGACATTTTGTGGGGGAGGTACAAAAAGGGGTGTGGCGATAACGCCCATTTTTCACAGGGCTATAGGCACTATAAAAACATTACACTGTACAAAATTTCAAGTATTTTTATACACTGGTTTTAATGTTATAAGCTGTTAACTTTTGGTGCAAAAAGGTACCTTTGTGTGGGAGGTACCAAAAGGGGCGTGGCAAAAAGACCCATTTTTCCCTGGACTGTAGGCAATATAAAAGCATAATACTGTACACAATTTCAAGTATTTTTATACACTGTTATTAATGTTATAAACTGTTGACTTTTTGTGCAAAATGGTGCCTTTGTGTGGGAGGTACCAAAAGGGACGTGGCGACTTCGCCCATTTTTCTCGAGTTGATAGCGACTAATAAGCTTATACTATGTGTGGAATTTCAAAAGATTCGAATAAGTAGTATAGCAGTTATTAAAGAATCAATATTTCACAACATTTTAACCATTTGTGGGGGAGGTACTAGAAGGAGTGGACCAATATGGCCCATCTTCGAACTTAGCCGGAGATAGAAAAAAATATTACCACATACCAAATTTGAGGTCAATCGGTTACTCCTTTCGAGAGTTATCGTGCGCACCAGCAAGCAGACACACAGACAGACAGACAGACAGACAGACAGACAGACAGACAGACAGACAGACAGACGGACGGACATTGCTCATTCGACTTAAAATGACCCAAAACGGATTTCCTCCGAACATACTTGGGGTCTTAGGTCACTCCTTCGACGTGTTACACTTTTTTCCGTAGCAAATGATATATACCCTCGTCACACTAAAGTGAGGGTATAAAAACGACCCAAAGATGTTACAAAGGAATATTATATGAATGAACCACAAAAGCTTCCTACACCAGGGTATTCCAAGAGCAGATGTTTGCAATGCCGAAAAATATTGGAGGTAGACCCACTTTAAAGTATCCCAACCGATTCAGAATCAGTGGCAGATTCGATTTAACCACATCACCGTCTGTCTGTCCATTCTTGCTGTCCGCAACGTACAGGTCGAAATTTTACTCTGATTTTGATTAAATTTGGTACAAATCACCGTTTTATGTCAGGGAGGAATCCTATTGAATTTTGTCAGAATCGGTTCAGATTTAGATATAGTCCCATATAGGGGGATCTCTATATTACCGGATAATTTTCTGTTCTTGTGTATTTAAATTACACAAAATAAAATATATTCCACTTTGGTATTTACTTTATTACTCGTATAAAGTTTTATAGGTCCTTTGTGGGCACTAAAATATTTTTTAACAAACATTTGTCTACTAAGGTGTTGAAAAGTCATCCCCCTGGCTATCCGTAAGTCCATATCCACACTTGCAATTTTCCTCCCACAGACACTGCAATTCTGCGATGTAAATATTTATTTAGTAAAATTGGTTCAATATAAAATATAATATTTAACGATTTATGATTTCTATTAATGTTTATAATTTGTTATTAATTACTATTTTTATGGATGATTATCTTTTGTCTCCAAAAAAGTCATTCATCCTCTACATTGGGGCTATATTTTCAAAAATTTCGTATAATTCGTTTAAAAATTAAAGAAATTATGTGTGCTTTCGATAATAAAGTAGGTATTCTTAAATAGATTATATCTACCGTTCTGGAATATTGAATTCTGCAAAAAACTTCAATGACAAAAATTATGCCCAAATTGGCCCGTAATGTCGAAACCAACCACATATAATTACATCCACATTGGATTGGAATTTGAGTGGTATGCACACCTTATTTTACAGCAAATCTTTATGCGATTTTGCAGAGAAAATGTTAATGAGACAGTAATGAACTTTGTCAAATTTCATGAAAATCTGTTCCGGTTTACAAATAGCCGCCATTTATGTGAACATCCGGATTTGGGATCTACATAACATAGACCCCACATTTTGCATCAAATGAAGCAATAAATTTTGGGTCATCAAATCTTTTCCGAACGAGGACAAGTGCACAAGATCTTAGGTTTAGGTTATGGTGGTAGCCAGCTTTGCCAGCTCACATAGAACACTTTAGGTGCCTAGTGACACCACGGGCTCAGGTGTCCTTCA
Organism: Eudasyphora cyanicolor; assembly: GCA_963930755.1. Lineage (NCBI taxonomy): Eukaryota > Metazoa > Arthropoda > Insecta > Diptera > Muscidae > Eudasyphora > Eudasyphora cyanicolor. The sequence continues at coordinate 222,147,759 of OZ005736.1, forward strand.
TAGAAACCAACCTTTTTGATAAACTGAGTTGTCAATAGTAAGGATCTGACAGACTTCCTAGAAAGGCCGACCCCAGTATATTCAGACATCGTTTTTTGCTTAGTGAGGGGCAGTAGCAAAGCAGGTGCTCAATGGTTTCCACTTCTTTATCATCAAACTTCTTTAGCGCACCAATATAAGTAAATTCTTCAGCTTTGCAGCTCCCCGGGATATCCCTATGCCCACGTACCCATATGATGTGTGTATTAAACGGTTCAGCCATCTCGTTAAGAGATCTGCGATCTGCGGGCTGTTTGTGACTTGAGGCTTGTGGCCTCCAGAAAATTGATGGGAGCCTGACTGTCCGATTAAATTACAACGCCAGTGTTGGTCACTACGTTGCGACTCAGCCACTCAGACTTCCCTTATTACCATTATTGCGGCTTGATAGACAATACAGGTATATGGTAGTCTCTGAGCTATATCCAGACTAAGTTCTTTACAGTGCACACCGAAGCCTACCTTATCATCAAACTTCGAACCATCTGTGTAAAAGTGGAGATGTTTTCTATTTCCTGGTATTCTGCCAACCTATGTATTCGTCTCTGACAGGTATCTTAGTGGTGGAGTTCCTCCCGAAGGTGTACACCGGAGTTATGTAGGTTACCATATCACTACTTTGTGATATCCTCATGTGACCGTAGTTCTATCTTCACATTTATAGACAGTTCAATCGTATTGCAGCTCTGGCAACTTCTCTCACCACAGTATCAATATTTTATATCCGATCATTAAGAAATTTTGCAGAAAGCCTTAAGTCATAAACGAATACTGCTACACTTAGGGAACATCGGTTCAAGTTTGGGTATAGCCCCCATACGATTACATATGTTACTTCCGATTTGATATATATGCGCTGTAGAAGCGGTATTTTATATACGATCAGTACGAAATTCGGTAGGAAGAGTTTTCTTTTTACACGAATGAAGACCTCCGTAGTTGTTACACTAACAACTTTTTTTTAATAGATTGAGGCATACTATTTTATGAAGCCAAAACTATTTTTTTACGGTAATTTTTTTTTGTAAAATTCTAATTATCAAGGAAGTTATCTTTAGTATTTGGAAGATATTTTTTGATGTATAAGCTCGATAAAGCCGAAATACCATTTAAATTAAGGGAAATTATAAGGGCTAAAAATCCTTAAAAAATAGAAAAAAACAAGTAACAAAGCTCAGGCGGGTAAACCGACATATGAATCCCCTCACCTTGAGTCCAAAAAAAATATTAGTACATTTATTTATTTTTTTGTATTATTTAATTTATTATCAATTTAAATAGCATTTAATAACTTAAAAGTATGTACTGGTATTAAAGTTATAAGCTGTTAACTTTTGGTGTAAAATGGTCCATTTGTGTGGGGGGTACCGGCCATTTTTTTACAGTGTAAAGAAATTTCAAGTACGGTACGAAACTTCAAGTATTTGTATGCACTGGAATTAAAGTAAACTCTGTTAACTTTTGGTACAAAAATGTCAATATGTGTGGGAGGTACCAAAAGGGGCGTGCCAATAACGCCCATTTTTCTCTGGACACTTGGTACTATAAAAGCATTACACTATAAAAAATTTCAAGTATTTGTATGCACTGGTTTTAAAGTTATAAGCTAATAACTTTTGGTACAAAATGTTCCATTTGTGTGGAAGGTACCAAAAGGAACGTGACAATAGTGCCATGTTTAAGTATGTGTTATATGTACTATTAAACCGCTACACTGTACAAAATTTCAAGTATTTGTATGAACTGATATTAAAGCTATAAGCAGTTAACTTTTGGAGCAAAATGACCCATTTGACGGATGGACGGACATTGCTCAATTGACCCAAAACTGATTTCCGCCGAACATACTTAGGGTCTTAGGTCACTCCTTCGATGTGTTACACTTTTGGCTCGTAGCAAATGATACTCCTCTCTAAGGTGAGGGGTTAATTAGAAAAAAATTGTTTGTTCCCTTTCTTGAAAGATATCATCCTAACGATAAAACAATGCCTATTTGCAGAATATCTATGGATAAATATATCAGTAATGACCCATTTTGTAAAAATAGAGAAATTCAAAGAAATATTTTTTATTTTGGCAATTTTTGGAAGGTACCAAAAGGGGGTGGCAATAACACCAGTTTTTCACGGGACTGTAGGTACTATAAAAGCATTATGTCTATGACACTTTATACTTCTCTTTTTTTAAATCATACATATTATTTAGAACGTAAGCACTTATCTGAATTTGTACATGAACAATTTTGAAATATTCTAACAATATTCTAATGAATTGAATTTTTACAACGCTGTATATTGTAATAGAATATACCCCTATTTTATAAATAATCTGGTAATTAGCTTTTTACAACCATGTTAAGTCACTACTTTCCATTAAAACCGAGCTGTCAAGGATGAAGAAGATTGTCAGCTCGGCCCTTTTTTATATCAGCCGTTCAACTAAGAAGTCATCCCTCCCAATAAATTTACATAAATGTAAGTGAACCGAAACTTCTCTGTTTCTCATTTCTCTCGATCATTTGTTAAACAATGAAATATTCTCAACTTTGAGTTTGATGATTCTTTATATCCCGAAGAAGAAAGAACAACGAAGTTGAGAATATATACATTATTTATACATTATATACATTATTCCCTAAGGAAACAAAGACACCATAAAAACGTGTTTTAGTTGAGTCCCAAAATTCCCTCAAAATCATTCGAAAATATCACATAGGTTTCGGCTTCAATTCCTGAGAATTGGAGACCCGAAGTGAGTTAAGGCGAACTGCAGGAAATAAATTATACCTGGAAGTAATTTATATCATATTATTCACTTCCTGTGATTATTTTATATGCAATTTACCTCTAATTGCAAACATCAAATATTTATAAAAGGTTGCAAGTTCCCGCAACTTTATTCATGGTCCTTCGAACCTACTTTGGCAACCCTGGAAGAAAAGGCGTAGTTACAGCAATTATACTGACATTTCTATGACATTTACATTCCGTAACACGCCAGTCCACACAAATTGCTTTCTGTGTCTCAAAAGCAAGAATAGAAATTACTAAAAAACAATTAATGGTTACTCTCAAAGTTAGAAAAGCATAATAAAAACAGTTTATACGGGACGGTGTTAGTTAAAAAAGTTAAAAAAAAAAAAAAAAGAACAACAAAATCAACTCAAGTCGCCTCAAATGGTCATATGAAGGCAGTGTAAAATAAAGCCTCAAAATTCTATACGAATGATGGCATAAAGACCGGTAAAAACCGTTAACTCGCATGAGAATATCGCAATTGTGAAACTACTTTTCTTGTGCGAATTTGCAGTATTCCAAAATAAAAAATTACAAAATCTACTGACTCAGTAACTAAGATACAAAATGTTCTGAAATAATTTGTCTTATAACAGTTTAATCATCACCGTGACAAAGTTTTTATTTCTTTTCAATTAGTTGTACTTTTCCGCCAAATAAATACTTTATTGCAATATATTTCGTTTTATATTTATCTTAATCTCTTGCTCTATTCTTCTGTGACCAACTTTAAAAAAAAAATTAAATCCCCAACAACAGAAAATAACAATAAGTACGCATAGTAAATCATATGAAAAGTTGATACTAAAATCATAAAATCAAAGGAAAAGAATAATTTTGCGAAGAACAAGAACGTGGTTTTAAAAGAGAATATAAAACATTCAAGAAACATCAAAAGTTCAACGAAATATCAAAAAACAAAGAGGAATAAAAAATAACGTCGGGGTATGTTCAGTGAGTGCAGTCTGACACAACAAAGAAGAATAGAAAACGAAACTCCAGATGAAAACAGAAAAAAAATCACTGATCAACATATACACAAAAACTGAGTGCCGCAGCAATAACAGGTATTGTCAGAAATAAGTGATATTTTTATAAAACTATCAGAATTATTAAGTCTTATTATCAATATCTTTGTGTGTTATCAACGATATATTTTCGTCTCCTCGCTTCCGATGTTGGTTTACAAGACACGACTGTCGACTAATTAATCATTTAGTACTCCCTCAACGAAACAGAAGACAATAACAAAGGTTATAATAAATAGAAATTATAACCATAGAAAAGATGAACAAAACAAAGGTACGAAAAACAAAACAAACTGGAAGAATAGTAGTTATAAGAAGAATATAAAAAGAATAACAAAATCAAAACAAATCACTGCAGAATAAATGATATCCAAAGCAAAAACCACAGTATTATGAATCTATACTACGGCCTATTGTGAATTGATCTTCATTTGCCTTCCCTTGTGGAAAACTTCAAACTTTCGTTTTGTTTTGATTTCAACAGCCAATTGACTGTGGTTAGTTTATTTTCTAGATGAAGATGTAATACAACCAACTATATTTATATTTTTGTACTACAATCTATTGGATTCAACAAGAATTAGCGAGAATACCAAAAGTTTTTCTCACATCAAGAACGAGCCCTCAATCTCAATTATTTCAGTATTTAAATTACCTTAAAGTAACATATATTCGATGACCAAGGGAAAAAACCCATTAATTGTTTTATGCAAATGAAAGCCGTATTTAGTAGAAAATTCGGCTACAAATAAAACTCTTCCCCTAGCTTTTCGTGTGTCACAAAATCTGAAATTTAGAAATTACAAATATAATTCTACCAACAAAATACATTGGCGCAGCCAAATCTGAAGGTTTCAATACCAATTTACGAATAAAGATAAGATTTTTACAAAAACCAAATATTAAGTTTTGTAATATTCCCAAGTTGTTAATAATAAAATTCACGCAAAAGAATTAAATACATAAATACAATAAATAAATACGTACTTTAATAATATAGTTAATGAAATCTAGGCCATTGAGAAGACGATTTACAAAGACCGATTTATAACCCAAGTTATAATCGTCATATATCCACAATCGCAGAAACTCTTAACTAAATTACGAGTATACATAGTTTTTTATTCCCTGGTTTCATCATCACTGAATCCAACATTATTCATCATGTATAAAGAATTCCTTTTTGATTCCGATGCTCTTATCATGTATTGTACAGAGTTTGACCGTATACCCTCAGAGGAGCTCAGCGACTCCATGCTGGAAGTCATTCTGTATGATTTGAATGAAAAATGGGGAAATGTTCAGAAATCATATAAGTCATTTCATCTCTCCCCAGATGCAGACAAAATAGAAATCAAAGATTCCACAATAAAAAAGTATTCAGAATGCACAAAAGCCTTTCAAAATTTGAAAGCTAAAGTCTTAGACTTACAGAAGACACTTGTTGTCCCCGCTTCCACTAATTTGGGAAATGATACGGTTTCCAATATGGAATACACGACTCTCAACTGTATCAAGGTCCCACCCTGTGATACAGATGTATTCCATGGGGGATACGAGGAATGGCCCTCGTTTCGGGACATGTTCGCAGCTGTCTATGTCAATCATCCCAGGTTATCCCCAGTGCAAAAACTGTACCATCTTCGCTTAAAAGTGAAAGGCCAAGCAGCGGCTATAGTTAAAAATTATTCCTTATGTGGAGAAAACTTCTCTCTAGCATGGGAAGCACTAAAATCCAGATACGAAAACAAACGAATTCTCGTCGATAATCAACTTAAGACACTCCTCAACTTAAAGCCCATAGTCTCTGAAAGTAGCGAGTCCCTTCAGATTATTCAGTCAACTATAAATGATTGCTTAGCTGCCCTAAAAGCACAAAATATACCAACCAACGATTGGGACCCCATTCTTGTCTACATTTGTTCTACTAAACTTCCCCATGAGACTTTGTCATTATGGGAACAGTCCCTAAAATCTCATAGGGACATCCCCACATGGGAAGCTATGAATGCATTCCTCTCAAATCGCTACGAAGTAGTTGAGAGACTGAACAGTATACAGGGTACCAAGGTAAATTCCAAACGAAGAACTGAACCGGATTTTAACACTTTCAATACAGAAAGCGTTCCCCGGAACAATTGCAAACTCTGTCACTCGAATCACTCTCTTAAAAACTGCCCTGAATTCCTTAAACGCACCCCAAAAGAAAGAAACAACTTTGTTTCCATCAATAAGATGTGTCTAAAATGTCTCTCGCCTTCCCATTTAAGAAAAGATTGCCAAAGCAAATTCCGATGTTCAACCTGTCAAAGGAACCATCATAGCATGTTGCATTTTAACACAACTCAGTCTCCCAGAGTTAGCTCCCCATCTAACGACGACCGAAATGTAGGAGAGCACGCCGGGACATCTCTACAAACAACAGATACCACCTCCCATTTCGCAATCGGTAAAAATATTCCCATTAAAGAGAATACTTTGCTTCCCACAGCAATTGTCCAAATTGACCACAATGGCGATCTTTTCAATGCCCGAGCCTTTCTCGATCAGGGCTCAGAAAGAACTTTTATATCAAAAAGACTGCAACAACAACTCATGCTCCCGACGGAGCCAAAACATTTCCAGATTCGAGGTATAGGCGGCCAAATTGTGGCAAATTCCAACTCTCTCTGCTCATTTTGCCTTTACTCCCAAAGACATGAGAAAGTAGTGCGCGTCAATGCCATAGTAGTGCCAAAAATTACACGACTATTGCCAAACTTTTCAATTCCAAAAACGGACATTTCCCTGCAAGATCTCACAAATTTAACTCTTGCAGATCCCAACTTCCACCTTCCAGGTCACGTCGATTTATTAATAGGCAGCAACCTTATTCCCACCTTATTACTTGATGGGGTAAAGAAGGTCTGTGATACCTTAGTCGCACAAGCTACCATTTTCGGATGGGTAATAAGTGGCCCAATCCCAACTCAAACAGTCACATCGTTCTCAATCGAGACTTCCGAAACTGAAGTGGACCCAATCGCCAGTCAGTTGCGAAGTTTTTGGGAACAGGAGGAAATCCCTTTTAAACACCCTGTGTCCGAAGAGGATGCATATTGTGAATCCTTTTTCCAGAAAACAACATTTCGAAATTCCGAAGGACGTTATGTTGTGAGACTTCCCTTCAAGTCTGGTTTTCCACAGCAAATACCTCTGGGCCCCTCTCGCACGCCAGCTTTTATTCAATATGTTAGAATGGAGCAATCCCTTAAAAACAAACCAGACCTTGAGGAGACGTATTACAAAGTGTTACGCGAATATATCACTCTCGGCCACATGGAACGTACTACTTCTCAGGAAATCTACTCGAACATGTCGTTCAATTCATTTTACCTACCCCACCATGCGGTCCTTAAACCAGAAAGCCGCAGTACAAAAGTAAGGGTAGTTTTCAACGCGTCAAAGCGAACAAATACAGGACACTCCTTAAATGATCGAACGATCTCATGACATTAATCCTAAATTGGCGGCTCTATCAATATGTCTTCAGTGGAGATATTGAAAAAATGTATCGCCAAATTTTGGTACACAAAGATGACATACAGTTTCAAAGAATAATCTTTCGCAAAGAAGTTAATGAACCAATTCAGGACTTCGCGCTAAAAACGGTGACGTTTGGTGTGAATTGCGCACCATACCTAGCCATTAGGACTTTGCATCAATTATCCCATGACTCCGAAGATTCATTTCCCCAAGCTGCCCACATTCTGCGAAATGAGACTTATGTTGACGATATTTTATCGGGAGCTCACGAACTGAACTCAGCCCTGGAGTCATTGTCCCAGGTAATCAAGGTTCTTAAATCTGCACATTTCCCATTGAAGAAAATCACTTCAAACAGCTCTCAAATATTAGATTCTGTACCCAAAGACTGTGTTTTAGATTCAGAATTCTTGAAATTTCAGGAGACAAGTTCAACCAAAACTCTAGGAATTCAATGGAATGCTTTAAGTGACAGTTTCTCTTACAAAGTACAGGCGATTTCTCCCACAAACTCTATTACAAAAAGAAAAATTCTATCTTCCGTGTCCAAGCTCTTTGACCCAGCTGGTTGGATTTCTCCAATCATAATACAAGCAAAAATATTGCTTCAACAACTCTGGTTGGAAGGCACAAAGTGGGATGAATGTGTCAAACCAAACACGTTGGTCAAATGGAATAACTTCGTCGAAAATCTTCCTCTGATTTCCAATATAAAAATCCCTCGTTGGACTTATTTCGCCCCAATGCGTTCGATACAAATTCACGGATTTTGTGACGCCTCAGAAAAGGCATATTGCGCTACTATATATCTAAGGTCACAAAATGATAATTCCGTACATTCTAATCTTCTCGTCTCAAAAAGCAAAGTCGCTCCTATTGACCCGATTAGTCTTCCCCGCCTAGAACTTTGTGGTGCAGTCCTTCTTTCCCGCTTAGTTAAGCAAATTACAGCAACGCTGCCAATGAATAACTATGATCTTTTTCTCTGGTGCGATTCCTCCATAGTTCTAGGATGGTTGGAAAAACCTCCTCATTCTTGGAAGACATACGTTGCTAACAGGACAGCTATCATAATTCGAAATGTTGGAAACATTTCATGGCGTCATGTTCGCTCAGCCGACAATCCCGCAGATCTCGGATCTCGTGTTTGTACTACATATGACCTCACTGATAATACTTTATGGTGGCATGGACCAAGTTGGCTTCAACTATCCCCCGAGGAATGGCCAAAGTCCATCTCCGTTCACGACAATCTTCCAGAAATGAAGAAAATTGCAGTATTCCATACATTCATTGAATCCGAGGATATATTAGAAATATTTTCAAAATGGGATCGTGCAATTAGGGTAATTTCTTATATATTCCGTTTTTATAATAGGATTTCAAAAAAGCAAAACTTTCCACGGCCTACAGATTCTAAAGGCATCACCCATGCAGAATTTATTAGCACAAAAAATCGTTTAATCTCACTCACACAACAAAATTACTATTATCAGGAAGTATCATCTCTAACAACATCGAACAAAGTTAACAAGAAAAGTCCTTTGTTCCCCCTCAATCCCTTTTTTGACAACAATGGTGTTCTTAGAGCGAACGGCAGAATCTCAAATTCAAATCTCTCATACAATGAAAGTCATCCAATAATTATGCCAGTGGGCTCTAAATATTGTAAACTTTTTATATCTTTTACTCACGATCTCTTAATGCATGCTGAAAATACTCTGATGCTAAGAGCAATCAGAGAAGAATATTACGTTCCGAGATTAAAATCTGCTATCAAGAAATGCATACGCAATTGTAAAACTTGCATTATTTATAAACAAAAGGTCCAATCTCAATTAATGGCTGCACTCCCATTAGAACGATGTTCATTCTCTCTACCATTTTCCGTAACAGGCCTTGATTTCGCTGGTCCTTTTTCCATTAAAACTTCACTTCTCCGCCAAGCCATCTACCATAAAGGCTATGTATGTTTATTTGTATGTTTTAGTACAAAAGCTCTTCACCTTGAGCTTTGTTCTGACCTATCGTCATCCTCTTTCCAAGCTGCCTTCATACGGTTTGTCGGACGTCGCGGTTTGCCTCAAAAGATCATGTCAGACAACGGCACTAATTTCGTGGGTGCGGAGCGCACGTTAAGAAGAGAATATTCTAAATTTATTAATACAGTTTCTGAAGATATTGCTTATAGGTATGCATCCCACGGGTTTGAATGGAGATTTATTCCCCCAAACGCACCTCACATGGGAGGATTATGGGAGGCAGGTGTGAAATCTTTTAAAATGCACTTCCGGAAAGTAGCGCAAAATCAAAAATATACATATGAAGAATTTACGACACTGTTAGTGCGAATAGAAGCCGTCTTAAATTCCCGTCCTTTGTCTCCCATGACCGAAGACCCGCATGATTTATTAGCACTAACACCCGGTCATTTTTTGCGCGGCGCCCCATTAGTCGCCAATCCCGAAATCACGGATGATTCCCTAAAATTAGTAGATCGATGGGAAAAACTAAAATACATACAACATCAGTTCGCTCGCCGATGGAAAGATGAGTACCTGAAAGAAATGCAGAAAAGGTACAAGTGGCAAAATCCCCAGGACGATATGAAAATCGGGCAACTAGTTGTCATCAAAGATGAGCTCATACCCCCATGTGAGTGGCGATTGGGACGTATCGTCAAGACTTATACTGGAACGGACGGACTAGTGAGAGTTGCAGACATCAGAACACAAAACGGTGTTGTCACCAGAGCAATTGTGAAACTCTGTCTTCTTCCTTCGGAGCCGTCGCTATAAATTCACGTTTTTTTTCTCTCTTTTGCGTCATAGATCTCTTAACTCATCCCCCAAGTCACTCTTAAAATAGCTAAGCTGCGCTATCCCTTAATATTTTATGGACAGTGTGAATATGAAATATTCACCTTCAATATTTTATTTATTTATCACTTTTCCTCTACTAATCTTTACTTATTCCACAGGGCACCAAGAAACCCTCGAATTCACCAATGCTTAATCTGTTATCGATTCCACTCACTGCGTTATTGTAAAGCCTTTTTGGATATGAGTGTCGAAAGTAGGCGGGTGGTGGTTCAAAAAAAGAGCTATTGTCGGAACTGTTTAGCCCGGTCGCACACCACTTCACAATGCTCATCATCCGAAACTTGTCAACGGTGTGGCCAAAAACATCATACACTGCTACATCTGTCGGTATTTGAACGCATAAATGAGCCAACAACACATACCAGACGAAACCATTCAAATCCACCACCTCAACATCAAATACGTCAAGAATCACATCGTTCGACTCAACATAAAAAACCACAATGGTCAAAACCACCTCGTCAACCTCAAAGGGACGTTCGATTGAAGCCGACCAAAAGACTACAAAGGAATCGCCCTCGGATTGTACAAGCTCCAGCCGACGACAATATCCCAACTACCACAAATCGCGGTTTGATTCGTGCAGCAATGTCAGTTCTGGAATTTTTAGAAAATACGTTGTAATTTACATTGGCCTTTTAGGCCAAGGCGGCCAGTATGTCTATGACACTTTATACTTCTCTTTTTTTAAATCATACATATTATTTAGAACGTAAGCACTTATCTGAATTTGTACATGAACAATTTTGAAATATTCTAACAATATTCTAATGAATTGAATTTTTACAACGCTGTATATTGTAATAGAATATACCCCTATTTTATAAATAATCTGGTAATTAGCTTTTTACAACCATGTTAAGTCACTACTTTCCATTAAAACCGAGCTGTCAAGGATGAAGAAGATTGTCAGCTCGGCCCTTTTTTATATCAGCCGTTCAACTAAGAAGTCATCCCTCCCAATAAATTTACATAAATGTAAGTGAACCGAAACTTCTCTGTTTCTCATTTCTCTCGATCATTTGTTAAACAATGAAATATTCTCAACTTTGAGTTTGATGATTCTTTATATCCCGAAGAAGAAAGAACAACGAAGTTGAGAATATATACATTATTCCCTAAGGAAACAAAGACACCATAAAAACGTGTTTTAGTTGAGTCCCAAAATTCCCTCAAAATCATTCGAAAATATCAAATAGGTTTCGGCTTCAATTCCTGAGAATTGGAGACCCGAAGTGAGTTAAGGCGAACTGCAGGAAATAAATTATACCTGGAAGTAATTTATATCATATTATTCACTTCCTGTGATTATTTTATATGCAATTTACCTCTAATTGCAAACATCAAATATTTATAAAAGGTTGCAAGTTCCCGCAACTTTATTCACATTATGTTTCACAAAATTTCAAGTATTTCTATGGATTGGAATCAAAGTTATAAGCCGTTAACTTTTGGTGCAAAATGTTCCATTTGTATGGGAGGTACCAAAAGGGGCGTGGCAACTTCAAACATTTTTCTCAAGCTCATAGCGACCAGGAAATGAATACTATGTGTGAAATTGTAAACGATTTTGAATAGTAGTATAGAAGTTATGAGATAATCCAAATTGCACTAAATGTTGACCCTTTGTGAGGGAGGTACTCGAAAGAGTACACCAACACAGGCCATCATTGACCTTAGTCTGAGATAAAAATATTGACACACACCATAAGTGATCGGTCCATGTTTTGATATAGTCCCCATATAAAGGTCCCTACTGATGTCACTTCTTGACGCTTTAGAGAACACATTCTAATCGTTCCTAGTAAAAATGGGGCACATCTTTCCATGTTTTGCTATAGCCCCATTTTATGGTCTCCACAAAAAGTGAACTTAAAATTAAAAAAAATTTTATGACTTTTAATAGGAATTGTCTCTGATTTTGTTGTTTAATTCTCGATTTCAGAAAAAACTATGAATTGACAATTTTATTGAAGAATGCCGGATTTTTGAGTTTTTTTCAAGCTCCTAATTTTACAATCGAAGAAACGAAATATTTTGAGAATACGAGTATGTTTAAAATAACCTAAATTTCCAGATTAGCTTGAACATCGCAAACATGTTTTTTGAGCCACTCTAATGGACAGTTATCTGGAAATGAAGCTTCAAAGTGCCTATCCACAGTTGGACATTCCGTATATAGCAAAAAAGCCACAGTAGCGTTATATTTATGTAAATTGGGAATAGTCATACGTCTTACACCTGAATATATTCCGCGGATGTCAGATCCATTTGGTGGTTTGGTGGACGGCACTCAAAAAGTCTATACTTTGTAATATCTGAATATGGTCCATAGAATGACCAATCTGAGTAACGCATGTGCTTTAAGAACATCACCGCCTGAGCTTATATTACATTTTCTGCCTTTTGTCATTCTAGGTAAACAGTTTGATGCACTCAAGGATGGCTGCAAGTTTTAAGGAACTATTGCAGACATCACTGACTACACTCTATTCGATCTGTTCTTTGGCAAGGTATGCATGGAAAGGCCACAGTCCAGGCGGTATGATGGGTCCAAGCATAATGGCATAGTTGGTTTTGGGATCTACTAGAAATATAAAGGTTTGTATAAATATATTCACCAATACTCATACTGTCATTATCTCTCTATTCAGTATTCCTGAATTCAATAGCTGCGCTCAGCTGCCTCAGATATTTTACCGAGATTTCTGTGCAGTTCAAAATCCATCTGATGTGGATGCCGGATGCAGGATGCCGGATGCAGGATGCCGGACTACTGGGACATTCCAGACATTTGTGGTGTAAATGTCCTTGCAAATCCAGGAATTGCATTACATGCTCCAGGGGAACTGAAAGATGTAAGCATGCTTCTAGAAACATGCAATATATTGCTTAGAGGTGTAATCGCCTTATGATAAGAACAACAGATGGTCACTATTCAGCAACTGTGTACATTACAAGTTGAAGTGACCCTGCCTAAACTCGAAACACCCTGCTGTCGCTATGAGAACAGAAAGACTACTCACTTATCATAAAACTGTTGGAAGGCTCAAAATCTGACCCTGGCCATCTGACCCATGAGATGAGATGATAATGCACTTTCGAAATTTGTACTTTTTGTGTCAAAAGGCGTAAATATATCAGTAATGAAATAGTATTCTTCACATATATCTAAATTAACATCAAATGATTTCAGCCATTCTGTAGCCGTAAAGGTATGTATTTTTGTATGGGACAACTCTTCAAATTAATTGGTGCCCTCGTTCTTGCTGCACTTACATTTAGCTGTTATTTTTTACCGCCATTTCAGCTTACAGTTTTTGGTTTCTCGTAATGGTTCATAAAGTAAATTTGCTGTCTATTCGCGGACATTTGAGTTTTATTACAGCGTAAAGTTTGTTTGGACTTGAACATATTTGTTTAATTTGCTTTTGCAGTGTAATTCAATACTTTTGTAAATTGTTTGAGGTTTAAACATATTTATTACAACCTACACCACAATTCATTACATGGTACTTATCTACCTCCGTCTGCCTCTGCATGCATATATGTATGTGTTTTCTAAGTACATACATACACATACATATATGTATGTATATATATGAAGGAAGTAAATGTATTGTGCCAAGGACGAAACCTTTAGAATGCGGATTTTATGTTTTATAAGCTGATCCATAAATATGGAATTTGGTGAGTGTTTTTTACCCTACAATACGGAAGCAAAAAATTTATAACACTATGCAACAAACAAAATTTTGTGTCCGGGACCTAAAAACATACTATTTTATGAAACCAAAACAAAACTTTTTTATGGTAAAGTTTTTTTATTTTTTAAAGAAAACAGTGCCTATTTGCAGAAGGTCTATAGATAAATGTAAGAATTATGACCATATTGTAAAAACATGGAAATTCAAAATATAACTTTTTAACATTTTTATACCCTCACTTTAGTGTGACGAGGGTATATATCATTTGCTACGGAAAAAAGTGTAACACATCGAAGGAGTGACCTAAGACCCCAAGTATGTTCGGCGGAAATCCGTTTTGGGTCATTTTAAGTCGAATGAGCAATGTCCGTCCGTCTGTCTGTCTGTCTGTCTGTCTGTCTGCCTGTCTGTCTGCCTGTCTGTCTGTCTGTCTGTGTGTCTGCTGGCTGGTGCGCACGATAACTCTCGAAAGGAGTAACCGATTGACTTCAAATTTGGTATGTGGTAATATTTTTTTCTATCTCCGGCTAAGTTCGAAGATGGGCCATATTGGTCCACTCCTTCTGGTACCTCCCCCACAAAGGGTTAAAATGATGTGAAATATTGATTCTTTAATAACTGCTATTATACGTATTCGAATCTTCTCAAATTCCACACATAGTATTAGTTTGTTAGTCGCTATCAACTCGAGGAAAATGGACGAAATTGCCACGCCCCTTTTGGTACCTCCCACACAAATGCACCATTTTGCACTAAAAGTTAAAAGCTTATAACATTAATACCAGTGTTTAGAAATACTTGAAATTTTGTACAGTGTAATGCTTTTATAGTGCCTACAGTCCAGTGAAAAATGGGCGTTATTGCCGCGCCCCTTTTGGTACCACCCACACAAATGCACCATTTTGTACCAAAAGTTAACAGCTTATAACATTAATACCAGTGTATAAAAATACTTGAAATTTTGTACATCGTAATGTTTTTATAGTGTCTACAGTCCATTGATAAATTGGCGTTATTGCCACGCCCCTTTTGGTACCTCTCCCACAAAGGTACCATTTTGCATAAAAGGTTAAGAGCTTACAGCATGAGTACCAATGCACGAAAATGCAACAATATTTTGCGCAGTGTAACGCTTTTGATGTGCCTATAGTCCTGTAAAAAATGGACAGAATAATTAGTTTAATATTCCCTATTACATTACTCACAAAGTGAGGGTATACCTTAGTCGGTTTACCCGACTGAAACTTTCTTACTTGTTGATTTTGGCTATTTTTGTTTGTGTAAAGGCATTACACTCCACAAATTTGTAAGTATTTGTATTGACTGGAATCAAATTTATAAGCAGGTAACTTTTTGCGCAAAATAAGCCATTTGTTTGGGAGGTACCAAAAGGGGCGCGGAATAACGCCCATTTTTTACGAGACTTTAGATACTATGAAATGGCGGTCGTAAGTTGGACCCCAAGAAAATTCACCCCAAATTGTAAATTAAAGTGTGCCCCAAATTTGGGGCCCATTTTCGTTACAAAAACTGATTTAGGAAATTATATCCCAATCAAGAAAACAGCACGAAATGAAAATAGACCCAAAACCAGTAAGGAAAGGCTAAAGTCGGGCGGTGCCGACTATATAATACCCTACACCACTCTCGTAATATTGAATAACTCTGATATATAAATTTTGTAATTCATGTATAAATTGTTTACATAAATTTACTTTTGGGACATTTTATACTTAAATAATACCCTGTACCACAGTGTGGTGTAGGGTATAAAAACGATTGGATCTAAAGAGCCAAATCGGATGAAACATATATATGGGAGCTATAGCTAAATCTTAACCGATTTTCTTCAAATTCGGTAGTGTTGGTTCATGGATCAAGAAACTCTACCATTCTAAATTTCAACACGATTGGATGTAAAATACAGCTTCTATAGGACTAAAGGGCCAAATCGGACGAAACATATATATGGGAGCTATAGCTAAATCTTAACCGATTTTCTTCAAATTCGGCAATGTTGGTTCATGGATCAAGAAACTCTACCATTCTAAATTTCAAAACGATCGGATGTAAAATACAGCTTCTATAGGACTAAAGGACCAAATCGGACGAAATATATATATGGAAGCTATATCTAAATCTGCACCGATTTTCTTCAAATTCGGCAATGTTGGTTCATGGTTCATCAAGAAACTCTACCATTCTAAATTTCAAAACGATCGGATGTAAAATACAGCTTCTATAGGACTAAAGGGCCAAATCGGATGAAACATATATATGGGAGCTATAGCTAAATCTTAACCGATTTTCTTCAAATTCGGCAATGTTAGTTCATGGATCAAGGAACTCTACCATTCTAAATTTCAAAACGATCGGATGTAAAATACTGCTTCTATAGGTCTAAAGGACCAAATCGGGCGAAAGATATATATGGGAGCTATATCTAAATCTGAACCGATTTTCTTAAAATTCGGCAATGTTGGTTCATGGATCCAGAAACTCTACCATTCTAAATTTCAAAACGATCGGATGTAAAATACAGCTTCTATAGGACTAAAGGGCCAAATCGGACGAAACATATATATGGGAGCTATAGCTAAATCTTAACCGATTTTCTTCAAATTCGGCAATGTTGGTTCATGGATCAAGGAACTCTACCATTCTAAATTTCAAAACGATCGGATGTAAAATACTGCTTCTATAGGACTAAAGGACCAAATCGGGCGAAAGATATATATGGGAGCTATATCTAAATCTGAACCGATTTTCTTAAAATTCGGCAATGTTGGTTCATGGATCCAGAAACTCTACCATTCTAAATTTCAAAACGATCGGATGTAAAATACAGCTTCTATAGGACTAAAGGGCCAAATCGGACGAAACATATATATGGGAGCTATAGCTAAATCTTAACCGATTTTCTTCAAATTCGGCAATGTTGGTTCATGGATCAAGAAACTCTACCATTCTAAATTTCAAAACGATCGGATGTAAAATACAGCTTCTATAGGACTAAAGGACCAAATCGGACGAAAGATATATATGGGAGCTATATCTAAATCTGAACCGATTTTCTTCAAATTCGGCAATGTTGGTTCATGGATCAAGAAACTCTACCATTATAAATTTCAAAACGATCGGATGTAAAATACAGCTTCTATAGGACTAAAGGGCCAAATCGGACGAAACATATATATGGGAGCTATAGCTAAATCTTAACCGATTTTCTTCAAATTCAGCAATGTTGGTTCATGGATCAAGAAACTCTACTATTCTAAATTTCAAAACGATCGGATGTAAAATACAGCTTCTATAGGACTAAAGGGCCAAATCGGACGAAAGATATATATGGGAGCTATATCTAAATCTGAACCGATTTCAACCAAATTCAATAGCGATCTTAATAGCCGCAAAATACTCTAAACTGCAAAATTTCAGAACGATCGGAGTGAAATTGCGACCTGTAGTCGACGAACAACTTTACATGGACGGACGGACGGACGGACGGACGGACATCGTTAAATCGACTCAGCTAGTGATTCTGAGTGGATCGGTATACTTTAAGGTGGGTCTAGCTGTGTTATTTTAAGGTGTTACAAACATCTGCCGTGAAACAAACTTATAATACCGTGTACCACAGTGTGGTGTAGGGTATAAAAAAATTGATGGCAATTTGAAGATGACGAAAGTTAACCGCTTTTAACTCTAATACCAGTGCAAAAAAATACTTGAAATTGTGTACAGTGTAATGCCTTTATAGTACCTAGAGTGCAGAGAAAAGTGGGCGTTGTTGGCACACCCATTTTGGTACCTCCCACACAAATGGACCTTTTTGTACGACAGTTAGCAGCTTTTAACTCTAATACCAGTGCAAAAAAATACTTCAAATTTTGTACAGTGTAATGCCTTTAGGCGAAATGAAATTGGGCCCCAGAAAAAAACACTCCAATACTTTTATGAATGTGGGCCCCAAAATGTGTGAATGTGGGCCCCAAAGCTCCCATATATATGTTTCATCCGATTTGGCCCTTTAGTCCTATAAAAGCTGTATTTTACATCCAATCGTGTTGAAATTTAGAATGGTAGAGTTTCTTGATCCATGAACCAACACTACCGAATTTGAAGAAAATCGGTTAAGATTTAGCTATAGCTCCCATATATATGTTTCATCCGATTTGGCTCTTTAGATCCAATCACACTGTGGTACAGGGTATTATTTAAGTATAAAATGTCCCAAAAGTAAATTTATGTAAACAATTTATACATGAATTACAAAATTTATATATCAGAGTTATTCAATATTACGAGAGTGGTGTAGGGTATTATATAGTCGGCACCGCCCGACTTTAGCCTTTCCTTAGTGGTTTTAATTTGAGTTACTTTCTGTCTATTGCAAAAAAATAATAGAAACAAATACAAAAATTGGTAGAGAGTTTTAATTGTTTGGTAGAATTGACTGCAGTTTCCATAGACACCACTCTATCATCTTCAGAAATCAATAGCAATAATATATGTCTTTAACTTAAATCAGCTGAAAGATATTTCCGATTGTACGCGCATTTAGACGATTAAATTGACGGAAAAAACTTCACGATATGCATTTTGATTTGAACGCCCATTTTCATAATAAGCCTGAATAACTTTAACGCGTTGCTCGATTTTGTATCTTTCCATGGTTCAAATTGAGTTAGTCTGAAATTGAGAAATGTCAAATGAAATGCAGAAAAAACTTGACGTTTAGGTGTGGTTCACATTCTACATCGGCCCTTACAATTTAACCACCCTTTATTAATATATTAGAACAAAATATAATGGGTGATTTTTTGGGAACACAGTTTTTGGCAGCTCAGCTATTTTCGTGTAACATGTAACTGTCAAATATGTTCAGTTTGGACTATAATTTAACCATGAATCGACTTACAACCTAATAAATAATAAACTTTCAGATTATTGAATTTTATTTATTTTTATTGAATTCTGAGTTCGGTGAACAGTTTATTTCACGTTTGGGCCGGTGAATTGGCCGCTTAGTCCGTGCTTAATGCCTTTAGATTATATTTTGTGTTGCTATGTTAAGGCTCATGAATATAGGGACCAAAAATAATAAATAATAAGATATGTCATCCCCGAGCAAGTAAGTTGTAAGGTACGAACGAATAGAAATTTCAACGAGTAGGATTTGAAAAAGTGAGGTTTTCGGCGGATTTCGCACCGATTTTCCTGAATTTTTTGTAACTATCACAATTAAAAAACCAGTAAGGAAAGGCAGAAAGTCGGGCGGGCCGACTATATAATACCCTACACCTCCCTAATAATGCGATAAGGGTCATTGCGATAATAATTTGGAATAATTGGTAAATGTGTAGGAACATATTATCTAAGTCTGAACCGATAATCGCTAAATTAAACAATATTCGTTCCTAAATTGAGAAACATATTTCTGGAAAATTTTAATGATCGGAAGTAAAGTACAACTTTTATAGCGCTTTGATACCAAATCAGGAGGAACATATGTATGGATGTTATATATAAATCTGAACCGATTTTCCCTGAATACTCATTCATGTAAAAAGACATCTGTCTGTCGAATTTCGTACTGATCGGATATAAAATACAATCTCTACAGCGCTTACATGTCGAATCGGGGGTAACATATATATGGGGCTATATCTAAATCTGAACCGATTTTCTCCGAATTTGGCAGTATTTCTTCATGTCCAAGGAAACCTCTTTTTGCCGAAATTCGCACTGATCGGATATAAAATAACATTTTTACAGCGCTTACATGTGAAATCGGGGGTAACGTTTATATGGGGGCTATATCTAAATCTGAACCGATTTCTTCCAAATTTAACAGTGTTCATTCAAATAATAGGAAACCTCTTTCTGCCGAATTTCATACTGATCGGATATAAAATAACATTTTTACAGTGCTTACACATCAAATCGGGGGTAACGTATATATGGGGGCTATATCTAAATCTGAACCGATTTCTTCCAAATTTAACAGTGTTCATTCATATTATAAGCAACCTCTTTCTGCCGAATTTCATACTGATCGGATATATAATAACATTTTTACAGCGCTTACACTTCAAATCGGGGGTAACGTATATATGGGTGCTATATCTAAATCTGAACCGATTTCTTCCAAATTTAGCAGTGTTCATTCATATAATAAGAAACCTCTTTCTGCCGAATTTCGTACTGATCGGATATAAAATAACATTTTTACAGTGCTTACACTTCAAATCGGGGGTAACGTATATATGGGGGCTATATCTAAATCTGAACCGATTTATTCCAAATTTAACAGTGTTCATTCATATGATAAGAAACCTCTTTCTGCCGAATTTCAGACTGATCGGATATAAAATAAAGTTTTTACAGCGCGTAAATGTCAAATCTGGGGTAACATATATATGGGGGCTATATCTAAATCTGTACCGATTTTAACCAAATTCAATAGGGATCGTCCTTGGGCCAAATAAAACATATGTGTAAAGTTTCGTCGAGATCGGACCGTAATTGCGACCTGTACTTTGATTACAAGAATACATGCACAGACAGACAGACGGACAGACGGACAGACAGACGGACATAGCTAAGTCAACTCAGAAAGTAATTCTAAGTCGATCGGTATAATAAACGATGGGTCTATTTCTTCTCCTTTTGGGTGTTACAAACAAATGCACAAAGTTATAATACCCTGTACCACAGTGTGGTGTAGGGTATAATTAATGTTAATCGATTAGTGCCAAAAAAGTTCAAACTATGTTCGCGGAAAACTTTTTTCGCGTGTGACAGTTCATTCCTCTTCGTTCGTAACTGATAGATTTAGACGTTTCGTCCAGACGGAACATGTGTATAATTAAAGGGGTGTGAAAGGGACAAGCAGACGACGATTTTTTAGAGAGAATATGCCGAAATTGGACCAATGGTATGAACCATTTGATCCATATCCAAATATTATATATTTGGAGTGTTCCCTAAACATATGTATATTTCAAGTAGAATATGTTTGGGACAATATACTACAAAAGTGATTTTTTTCAGGGCGTACAAAAGTACCTCTATATTTTACTTCATATGGCATCAAAAAACAAAAAATTTCGGCGTATTGGGCTGAAATGTGATAGCATGAGTTTATTTGTACCCAAACCATTCACATTCGATCATGGTGGTGCACCCTGAAAAAAATCGCTTCTGTAGTACATTGTCCCCAACATATTCTGCTTGAATTATACATATCTTTGGATACACTCCAAATATATAATATTTTGCACTCACAAAATTTATATATTTGGGAGGATACTATTTTAAACAAAAGTATCTTCCCATCCTAATTTTCCCTAATGTCCCCTTTATTTGGAACTAATATTTCCGAAACAAAGATTAATTTGTATTAAACTTTTTTGGCAGTGTATCAACATGCCTTAATTAAAAGGCGGCTTTTTAGAAGTTCAAAGTGCAATTTGTAGTAATTTTATATGTTTTTAAAATTCGATTAAAATTAAAATCATATAATCTTTAGTAACTCTATATTACGAAAGAATATGTCGTCGTGACAAAATTAGCTCATATACTGAAAACAACAAAAACGATATTGAGCCTAACTAAGTGCAAAACAAAATATGTTATTCCGATATAATAAAATTAAACAGTTTATTTCATCTCCTGAAAAATTAGGAACATACACATGGCTAATTTTGCCACGACTGAGACGATTTATCACAAACTGTGATGAATTGGAATATTCATAAATTAAAAATAAGTGCTGCAGAACAATAGCCAAAGCTGGTTACGACATTTTTAACTGCACGAAATCTAGCAAAAATTTAAACTAAAATTCAGCAATGTTTTAAAAATCTATTTTAAATAAAATATATTTGAAAACTTCTTAAACAATAACTTTGTTTGTGTGTAAATACATATTTCATTTGTGAAAGTCGGTTCGCAAATATATTTTGTTCTGATATCGATACCTCCATTCTAAACTGTGCTAAGTGCAAAAAGGTAGTTTTTCAGGAGAGGCGATCAAAGTTTGATGCTTTTTTTAAATTTGTGTGGAATTCCTTTATTATGCCAATCGAAGGGCCTTTACGGTTTTGTGAATAACTTTTGATTGAGTTCACGGATAATCACCAAATTTTGACTGAATATAATTTAGAATATTTAGAAATTAAAAATGCAATTTCCCTAAAAACACGCTAAGGCGACTTAACATGTTTTTGAATGGAGGTATCGATATATTAATACATGCGTTCAAAACAAAATTTCTTGGTTTTCACACAGCGTGCCTCAAGGGTTCAAAACTTCGTCTAGTTTGACGCCAAAAACTTTTAATGAGGTTTTGTTCTGGATCATCCCCTCTACTCAATTGTGAAGAGATCAAAATCGGACCTGCTTCGCTTCGCGAAATAACGCGAAAATAGCAAAAAACGAAGTTAGTTTAAATGAACTGTACACGGAGAAAAAAACAGGAAACAAAATATGTTTGGGATCAAAATTAAAATAAAATATACTTTGGTGCAAATATTTTATATTTACATACCGGAAAAAAGGTGGAATATCGCTCCTATCAATGTTATTTTTTCGGAGTTTTGGTCCAAATTATCTTTAAAAACGGGGAAATATTTAATACAGAATTTGTTTTCATACCTATAGGAAAAAAGTAATTTTTCCCAATTATAATATGTTTCCAGAAAATATACTACAGAAGCTATTTTTTTTTCTTAGGGTAGAAAAAATCGCGGGAATTTAGAACTGTAACACAATTTCCAATAAATATGAGAAATTGCAAGTCGTTTTACAATTTAAGCGATATTTACCATATCACCAGCGCACGATAACGCACAAAAGGAATGAGCAATTACCTTCAGATGTTATAAGTCATAGTATATTATCTGCGATAAGTTTGAAGATGGTTCATATTCCAAAAATGTGCGTATTTGTCTCGCTTCCTTTGCTTGATACATCCCATACAAAGGGATGTTTCAGACACATTGACAAAGTCTTAGGAACAAATTTAGCCCATAAGTTCTCTAGAAATCATCTAATTGTATTCACATTCTGTATTTTAGATTACTTATCCAATGACTGTTATCTGACAAATAATGTGAAAAAAGATTACCTTTCGGGAATCTGCCACAAGAACAAAATAATAAATTCCATATAATATTTCTCACAAAGAGAGGCTTATTTTACTATCCCTTTCAAAACAATTTTTGATGACCATTCCATGTCTGGAACATTTATCAAAGTTTACAATTTGAAATGCATAACGTAAATTATGAAATTTATTTTCATGGTGACAAAATTAACGATCGCAACTTTTTAATTCCGCCCAAATAAATCATAAAAATTCAACTCATAATCATTTACATCAAGTTTGTGGTACGTACGTATATAACATTATTATTTATTAAGACCAATTAACAATTTAGAAAACATGTATTAAACTGCGGCTACTTGTAGTGTCTCTTAACTTAACAATTCGTTTTGGGTCTTTAGTTTCAAGTGGCCACTTTTGAATAATGTTATAATTTTTTAGTGGTCATTGTCCGTTCACTTAAATTGAATACACTCGAGGAAAAACAAAAATCGCTCATTAGTGGCGTAGTCGATTTAAAAGCTCTGCTAAAGAATATACTCATAATTGTTGTTTTTATTAATTGTTGATTATACATAAATAACATTAAATTGTTCTTTATCTAAAAATTCGTATAATTCGATGATTTTGCCTTCACAAAATCGTAGCTCTTAAATGCAAAAGTTTGGATTTAAACTTAAAAGCATACAGCTTCAGTTCGTTAAATCTAAAGTTGTATGCATTCAGTTTTTTCATTTCCCTTGAATTAACTTTTTTCCATGGGTGTATTCATTCATATGTAAGTCTACCACTCGAGACATGCGCCAAACAAAAACGTATTTAACATGTCGCAGTGAAGGCGTTTGTGATTTTAATTTAAGTACCCAGATATTCAATCAAAAAAGATCAGATAGTGAATCAAACAATACTGATTTGCACAAATAACAAAGACAAAAAACACAGTTTACATATTTTTTCAAAACAATATTCGTGCCAAAAGTTCTTAGAAGTGGTTTGTTGCAAATGTGATACAAATCTTTAATTGTTACTAAACTTAAGTCAAATACAACGATTTTATTGTTATGGTATAATTTAATTGTAGTTTAGTTTGTTGCAAATTCAATAAATATTCAATTAAGAATATGGTCACAAAAATTACCAATCAACAGTTGAAACAGTCATTTGCCGATCATTAGATGACCATTAATGGCACGGATCTGAAAACCCATTGAATCTCCGGAGGAATGTACATACTAAGTGGGTGAGCAATATAGATGCACTTATGTACTTAATTGTGGCGGACGTGTTGGAAACGACAACTTTACAGATTGGTAATTCCATAGATTAATTGAGTCATAAACTTATCTATACTTAAGAATTCATTATCAATATTAATTCAATCAATATTTGTTGTTCGCAAAACGATTGACACATGCATTCTACTGTGAATGACTAAGAAAAAACTATTAGGAAAGGGCTAAAGTCGGGCCGAGCTGACTATATGAAACCGTACACCAATCTCCCACAGCAGAATGGGAAGAAATATTTTCAAGTTTTATTAATATGTTATCTGCTAAATTTTCAACGGATTTGTTGAGAAATGTTCCTGTAGCATGCAACTTTTATCTGGTAATATGTATACAAATGTGTTGGGAAATGCGGATATAGGTTAGGTTAGGTTAGGTTGAATAGAGGAGACGTTTAAAACGTCTCATGTCCATGGACATACACTTAAGCCAGTGGTTCGGCCTGTTGTGCGCTCCTTATTTATGATTTTCATACCCCACGGATTACAGAAAATCGGTACTAGACACGTATTTTCTCAGTATCTTCCAGTCATATCCTGTGAGATGAGTCAAGTCTGGCAATATGTCGGAACCGAAATATAGGGATCTTGCATGTGTGAAAGCTGGGCAGTGACACAGAAAATGTTCTATCGTTTCGATGTTTTCCCTGCATGACTTGCACTCGTCGTTTTCTGCTAGTCCTATGCGATGAAGATGTGCCCGTAAGCTTGAGTGTCCCGTTAGAAGACTTATCATCTTACTAATCTCGATCTTGTTTAGTTTCAGAAAACTACTGGTTTTCTTCTCATTTGGGTCACCCCACAGTATCTTTGCAGTTGCTCCTACAGTTGCTCTATTCCACACAGTTTTGTGAGCCATCACTGCCCAATGCTTCAACTCATCCTTCGTGGCTTCGAAAGATTTCCAATTTTCCAAGTTTATTACTCGAAATTCTCTGCCCTTTGAAGCCAAGCTGTTTGCTCGTTCATTTCCAATCACTCCGTTGTGTCCCGGTACCCAGAAAATACGCAGTTGACCATGGACTGAGTAATTATTTATCGTTCTTTTACAGTCTAACACGGTTCTGGATTTGACCTTTTCCGATGTTATTGCTTTGATCGCCATTTGGCTATCTGTGAATATGTTGGCATATTTAGGCTTTGTGGTATTACTGAGCCAGTTAACTCACTCCGTGATTGCTCGAACTTCTGCTTGAAATACTGTGTTATGGTCTGGGAGGCGGAAGTAAAGTTCGACTTCTGGTTCATCAATAAAAAGTCCCAGACCCGTCCTTCCTCCTAGCCTGGACCCATCAGTGTAGCAGCTGGTTCCCACTGGCGCATGAGCAAGTGTTCCGTTTTCCCAGGAGCGTCTGTCTGGCACGAACGATTCACAGGTAGCTGTAAGCCGCACTTCAGGAATGCGGTCGGAGATTTCCGTTGTTTGAATATGACCGACCAGTGATTGTAATATCTTCTGATGGTACGACTTGTGGTCTTGATTTATCCATTCACCCATCACTTGTAGACGTCTTGCTGAGAGGGCTGCCTCATAGTTTCCAACGCTCTTGTTGGTGCGGTTCTAATTGCTCCGCTTATGCCTAGACAGCACATGCGTTGCACTTTTTGCAATGGTATTGCGTTGTACTTTTTGTCCATTGATGTCCACCACACTACAGAGGCGTAGGTGATTATTGGTCTAATCACGCTCATGTAGTGAGTGTGTCATATTTGGACGTAGTCCCCATTTTGAACCTATAGCTCTTCTGCACAACGACCAACATCTGTGGGCCTTTGTAACTCTTTCTTCAATATGATCTTTCCAGTACAGTTTCTGATCCAAGATTACTCCCAAGTATTTTATCTTTTTAGATATGGCAATATTCTTGTCCAGGAAACGAGGCACGAGGTAAAAGGGTGAATCTTCCTTTTCCTTGTAAATAGACATATTTCTGTTTTGTCTGGATTGACATTTAGTCCCCTTGGTTGTGCCCAGTTATATGCTATGTTAAGTGCCTCTTCAGCTCTTCTGCATAGTTGGTTTGGATGTGTGCCCCTTAGAAGTATTATAACGTCGTCTGCATAACAGACTGGTTTAAGTCCTTCATTGGTAAGGGCTTTAAGGAGACTGTGTATCGTCGTAACCCATAGGAGAGGCGATAAAATGCCCCCCTGAGGTATACCACGATTTACCTTGTCTCTGATTTTTACGTCATATGACCCACAAATAATCCACCAATTCCTTAGCATATTGTTGATCCAGTTTATCAACGCCCTGTCAACCTGAAACTCGTCTAAGGACTGGAAAAGTGTATCGGTCTGAACGTTGTTAAAAGCGCCCTCAATGTCTATACAAATGGCAAGTGTGTAAAATTTTTCACTGAAGGACTTTTCTATGTGGTGTACTACCTCATGTAGAGCTGTTTCCACAGATCTTCCTTTAACATATGCGTGTTGCTTGCATTTTAGCTTGTCATCGGCTATCTTACTTTTGATCATGTCGTCAATTATTCGCTCCATTGTTTTTAAGAGGAAAGAAGTTAGGCTAATAGGTCGATAAGCCTTTGGGATCGTATAACTCGCCTTGCCAGGCTTAGGTATGAATACCACCCTTGATTCCTGCCAATTTTTTGGGGTATATGCATGAGTCAGGCATGCAGTGAAAACTCCAACAAGATGAGTTGATACCAGATCCACCTCATTCTGAAGAAGCGCTGGAAATATTCCGTCCGGTCCCGCAGCCTTATAAGGAGAGAAGCTTTTTATTGCTTCTTTAACCATAGCATCCGTAATAGGTACTTGGTGCATTACATTTTCGGTCTGTAACTGTTCCTCTATTGGCCCAGCATTACCACTCGGAAAATGAGTTTTCATCAAAAGCCTTACGGTATCATCTATAGTTTCCATCTGTTTACCCGTTTCATCCACCAGTGTTTCGGTTTGGATATGAGTTTTTGAGAGGAACTTTTTTATTTTGGACATGCTGTTAACGCTGTCTACCTGATCACAGAAAAGTCTCCAGGAGTTACGTTTCGCCAGTCTAATGATTTTATTGTATTCTTTGAGCTTTCTGTGGTAGTCATCCCAATATACTGATAGCTTTTTACGTCGATGCAATATCGGTGTATATGATATATAAATATATTATACATAGTATGTTCAAAAAATATGGTGAATTTTTAATTTCCGCGGGCTACGTGTATTTGATTTTTGATATTTTTGTACCGTTATGTTGGCACTCATGTCCCTTACTTATGCTGACAAGGTCGGCCATTTTTAATGTTTAGTTAATTTTTGACAGCTGTTGTGCCTGGATGTGTTTTAACTTGTCTTCGATTTTTATCTATTTCAGATAATGGATCAAAGAGTCTGCATCAAATTTTGTGTGAAAAACAAAATAAAGTGCGCTGACGCATTCCGAATGTTTACTGTGGCATATGGTGAAGCTACCTTGGACCAAAGCAACCTCTATCGGTGGTACAAAATGTTCTTAGAGGGCCGAGAAGATGCGAAGGACAAACAGCGTGCCGAACGCCCGAGCACGATTGAGGAGATAAAGACGGCATTGAAGGAGGAGCTGAACAAGATCACAAACAATTATTTTTTGAAGTGCTTCGAGGATTGGAAAAAGACTTTGGCAGAAGTGTATTATACCCGAGGGGAATTACTTTGAAGGGGACAAAATAGATATTCATGAATAAATAAATACTTTTTGAAAAAATACAAAATTCGACATTTTTGAACATACCTCGTATATACTCGTATATTTTCTACAAATTCGATAGTGTTCTTCCTTGGATCAAGAAACTCTTCTCTGCTATGTGTCATAGTTTTCGGAATTCAAATGCAATTTCTCCGATATGTTAATTCCGTTTTGTCAGCTATATGGGAGTTATATCTAAATCTGAATCTTTGTTCTGAATTTGGTGCCATCTCTGTTTGTCTAAAAGAGGTTTCTTTTGTAGAGTTTCATCGGTTAAAAAAATTTGGATCTAAATTTGAACTGATTTTTGTTTTCAAATTTTGTAGCATTCATTCTGCCTTCCTAAGTATTAACATCACACTTCCATTTTAGTTGTTTCGGCATATTTAGCTTTACGGTTTTTCTTACTTTCTCGCCTTTTAATTTTAGGCTTAAGTTTGGGGCCTAAATTGGTCTATGTGAGCTGATAAAACCGGCTGCTACCCTAACCTATACGAAGAAATTGGGTAGGTCATACATATTAGTCGAAAATATTAAAATTTTGCAAATCGTCTTAAACTGTTTTATTTTTTTTCCAAATTCTCAACCAATTTAAAAAAAACTTGACCTTCCAAAAATGTCATCGAAGTCTGGAAACAACCCATCGAATTATCGGAATTGCATAAACTTCTGACATAATTCAATGTTTATTTTTATTTTGGTTAATAATCAAAAATTTACAAAATAGAGGTTTGCCGAATGGCTTAAAATGGCTCATAATGTCAACATAAAAAGATGGAAAAAAATTGACATTCAACCTTTTTTAAATTCTTTTATGTCGTCAGGTAGAGGCAATTTCTGCAAATTTTGTAGACACTGGTTGAAAATACTAAGTCTAAATTCACCAAGTTTTTTAAAAAAAATTCTGAAATAATGTCTAATTGTTATTGATATTATTTTGAAAATTGTCGATAATCTGAGGGTGCACGGAACCATTAAGATCTTGGTATGCAGAACTTGATTTAGTTCAATATTAAAAAATTTACATTTTGATCATGTGACAAGATAATTTTCATGCTTCTTTATGCACTTATAATAAAACCAGTAAGGAAAGGCAGAAAGTCGGGCGGGGCCGACTATATAATACCCTACACCTCCCTAACAATGCGATAAGGGTTATTGCGATAATAATTTGGAATAATTGGTAAATGGGTAAGAACATATATATGTAGATATATCTAATTCTGAACCGATAATCTGGAAAATTTTAATGATCGGAAGTAAAATACAACTTCTATAGCGGTTTGATACCAAATCAGGAGGAACATATATATGGAGCTTTAATATAAATCTGAACCGATCTTCCCTGAATACTCATTCATGTAAAAAGACCTCCTTCTGTCGAATTTCGTACTGATCGGATATAAAATAAAGTCTCTACAGCGCTTACATGTCAAATCGGGGGTAACATATATATGGGAGCTATATCTAAATCTGAACCAATTTTCTCCGAATTTGGCAGTATTCCTTCATGTAATAAGAAACATCTTTCTGCCGAATTTCGCACTGATCGGATATAAATTACAGTTTTTACAGCGCTTACATGCCAATCGCATTTTTTGATATATTTGAATCGAAAGAAAATATATTTGGAACACAAATTTTTAAATATTATATATTTCTGGGCAAATAAATTTTATTTGAAAATCAAAAAAATACATTTGGAACTCGTTTATTAATATGTTAGAAAATATAATATTTGCAAACTAAATTTCTCAAATAAAATATGTGTTTGAATACAAATTAAATTATCCCAGCAAAATTTCTCATTACCAAATAATCCGACGAGTAAGCAAAGTTCGATAATGGTAAGTACTTATTATTTAGCCACTTTTCTCATTAACATGGGGATGTCATTGGAGGAAAGTACTTCCCAAAAGCATACAATAAAGTAGCATAATAAGTACTTATTTGTAGCTCGAATTTATGTACTTGAATAATGCATTACCAATAAGTTATAAAATAAGTAGTAGATATGTAGAAATGGCCATTTAAAATTATTTTTTGCATATTTCTCGGAACAAAGAATTTCCTCATGCCAGATTCGAATTTCTGGTACTTTCATTCAAATTTGCACATATTGTCTGAAAACATGTTGAAATATAAATACATTTTGGACAATAACCCACATATAGCCAAAATTGCATTATATTAAAATTTGCCAAAATGATTTTGATAACAAAAAATTACTTATTTCTGATATCATTGGTAAGTCATTATTAATAAGCCGAAAGTAATGCTGCAAATAATGAGATGTCATTATTTGGTAATGCAGGGAATAATGGCAGGTACTTACCAAGATTTTGCTGGGATTGTTTAGAATTTCTCCAAATATACTTTATTTAAATAAGGTTTTCAAAACTTTTGTTCAATTTTTCGAATTTCAGTTTTAATTTTTCCTTGGTTTCGAATTAAACCTCTCAGTTATGATACCAAATGCAGCATTAACTTCTGTTTTAAATCAATCATTTAAAATGTCTGAGTATTCCAAGCCATCATTAGTTATCAATCCTCAAAGTAATTTATTTCGATCCAAGATTATACGATTTCAATTATTATTTTTACGAACATGAAAAATTTATAAAAAATTAACTTGAATTACTGAAATTTAACACAATTTAGGGTTTTCTGAATACTTAATTGCTAACAAATATTTTTTTCGGAAATAATAGTCCCAAATAAAAACATATTGGGATGTAAACAAAGATTTGTTTAGAACAACATCTTCCCAAATATATAAATTTTTGTGTGTACGAAATATTATATATTTAGAGTGTAACTTAAACATATATATGTTTCAAGCCGAATATGTTTGGGACAATATACTACAGAAGCGACTTTTTTTAGCGTGTATGGGTGTTATATCTAAATCTAAACCGAGTTTCTCCGAATTTGGCAGTATTCCTTCATGTAGAAAGAAACCTCTTTTTGCCGACTTTCGCACTGATCGGATATAAAATAACATTTTTACAGTGCTTACATGTCAAATCGGGGGTAACGTATATATGGGGGCTATATCTAAATCTGAACCGATTTCTTCCAAATTTAAAAGTGTTCATTCATATAATAGGAAACCTCTTTCTGACGAATTTCATACTGATCGGATATAAAATACAGTTTTTACAGCGCTTACATGTGAAATCGGGGGTAACATATATATGGGGGCTATATCTAAATCCGAACCGATTTTCTCCGAATTTGGCAGTATTCCTTCATGTAATAAGACACCTCTTTCTGCCGAATTTCGCACTGATCGGATATAAAATACAGTTTTACAGAGCTTACATGTCAAATCGGGGGTAACATATATATGGGGGCTATATCTAAATCTGAACCGATTTTCTCCGAATTTAGCAGTATTCCTTCATGTAAAAAGAAACCTCTCTTTGCCGAGTTTCGCACTGATCGGATATAAAATAACATTTTTACAGCGCTTACATGTCAAATCGGGGGTAACGTATATATGGGGGCTATATCTAAATCTGAACCGATTTATTCCAAATTTAACAGTGTTCATTCATATAATAAGAAACCTCTTTCTGCTGAATTTCATACTGATCGGATATAAAATAAAGTTTTTACAGCGCTTACATGTCAAATAGGGGCTAACATATATATGGGGGCTATATCTAAATCTGAACCGATTTTAACCAAATTCAATAGGGATCGTCCTTGCGCCAAAAAAAAGATAAGTGTAAAGTTTCGTCGAGATCGGCCCATAATTGCGACCTGTACCACAGACCACAGACAGACGGACAGACGGACAGACAGACAGACGGACAGACGGACATAGCTAAACCAACTCAGAAAGTAATTCTAAGTCGATCGGTATAATAAACGATGGGTCTATTTCTTCTCCTTTTGGGTGTTACAAACAACTGAACAAAGTTATAATACCCTGTACCACAGTGTGGTGTAGGGTATAAAAATTGTTTGGATACATTTCAATACAATTGGCAACGCACATTGTGTAGTACCTCTTGGGTA
Organism: Eudasyphora cyanicolor; assembly: GCA_963930755.1. Lineage (NCBI taxonomy): Eukaryota > Metazoa > Arthropoda > Insecta > Diptera > Muscidae > Eudasyphora > Eudasyphora cyanicolor. The sequence continues at coordinate 222,179,840 of OZ005736.1, forward strand.
GTGCGGAAATCTACACACAATTCTTTTTCAGATGGATTTGCCGGCATCTGTGGATCGTGCGGAAGCTGAAATGAAGAAATTGAATCACGATTGGATCTAATGAAGATTTCGCTTCGAGAACTGATGTAAAAAGATCTTATAAGCACGCATGTTTCTATATGGACATTTTTAATTAAGTCATTTTTAATTTAAGTGTTGGCAATAATAATAAAGAAACTGTTGATGAACACGTTTTGAAAAGTATTGGAACACCAAAACCAGTATCAACCATATTCGAAGGGTGCAGTGCAGTTACTATTAAACAAATATTCACAATTATGATTATAATCCTGGCCATGGTAATAACATGGCCACTTAGTACAGACACTAGAATAATATAATAATAAGCTTTTCGAATATATATTGCATTCATTTATTTGGAAAACGTACATGGATAGTTTATTTCATAATTTAAACTTTATATAATTGAAATTCTGGACTGTAACTATAAAATGTAAAATGGACTATTTCCTGAAGCTGTATCGGATTGGTGATATTACTGATGTTTTTGTATAATGTTTATTTATTACACGATAATCGTAAACATTTTTGGAATTTTTAAATAACTAGCTTCCGTTACAACTATAGTAGAAAATTAATCAAAGAAAAGATAAAAATGTTTAAATTCAAAATAAAATCAATTAGAGTGAGCACAGTTTTGTAGGAAAAAAATTACCAAAATAGTAATATTCATCCCCTCGCCTTAGAGAGGAGGGTATATATCATTTGCTACGAGGCAAAAGTGTAACACATCGAAGGAGTGACCTACCCTCGGGGGATATCCGTTTTGGGTACGTCCGTCCGTCTGTCTGTCTGCTGGCTGGTGCGCACGATAACTCTGAAAAATGGGCATTATTGCCACGCTCCTTTTGGCACCTCCCACACAAATGGACCATTTTGTACCAAAAGTTACCAGCTTATAACACTAATACCAGTGCATACAAATACTTGAAATTTTGTACAGTGTAATGCTTTTATAGTACTTAGAGTCCAGAGAAAAGTGATCCTTATTTGTTCGCCCCTTTTGGTACCTCTCACACAAAATTGACCATTTTGTACCAAAAGTAAACAGCTTTTAACTTTAATACCAGTACATACTTTAATGTTATTAAATGCAAATTAAATTGATAGTAAATTAAATAAAACAAAAAGATAAATAAATTTAGTAATATCTTTTGAGATTCAATGTAAGGGGATTCATTAGTCGGTTTATCCGACTGAACTTTTTTACTTGTTTTTCTTTACTTCATCATTGAGATACTATGCTATGACAAGTGATACAACTTTGCCTCAGAGAGTAAATCTAAATTCCGAATAGTTTGAAAGGTATGAACCTGAGAAAATTATCACCTTTTTTTGCAAAAAATGACACCGAGGCCTTAAATCTTTGGGGGCCCATACAAAAAAGTGCTTGACTTTGGGCAAAACTGGGAGACAAGGGTCTTTTTGTGTCTTTTATTACGTAGTAGTGTCCGTATATGGTTATATTTCCATGACTTAAAAAATTACACACAGTGTAATGTGCATATTTAATAAAATAATGAGAACGGCCCACAACATATTATTATCCCCTCACTTTAGAGAGGAGGGTATATATCATTTGCTACGATCCAAAACTGTAACACATCGAAGGAGTGACCTAAGACCCCAAATTTCGGTTAATCGAAAGCATTAACCGATTGAATTCAATACCTTGTGTAGTGGGACAAAGCTATGTTGGATATGGTACAGTGGGGCAAAAAGTGCTAAATATGGTACAGTGGGGGAAAAAATTTAAATTTGTGCAGTGGGTCAAAAATGTGTTAAATATGGTACAGTGGGGCAAAAAGGGTTAAATATGGTTCAGTTGGGGAAATATTTTAAATTTGTGCAGTGGGACAAAAATGTGTTAAATACGGCACAGTGGGACAAAAATGTGTTTAATATTGTGGGGAAACATAGGTTAAAGATTAAGGTTACCTATGGTACAGTGATGGAAAAATTAAATATTGTGCAGTTGGACAAAACTGTGTTTAATATGGTACAGTGGGGCAAAAAGTGTTAAATATGGTACAGTGGGGAAAAAAATCAAATTTTTGCAGTGGGTCAAAAATGTGTTAAATATGGCACAGTGGGGCAAAAAGGGTTAAATATGGTACCATAGTGCAAAAATGGTAAAATATGGTACGATATGGCAAAAAGGGTTAAATATGGTAGAGTAGGGCTAAGGGTGCGAATTTAGCTTTTGGAATATACAGTATGTTTTTCTCTTAATACATACTTATAGTGGCACTGTGATGCAAAAACGATTAAATGGTGTACAGTTGTGGTTTAATGACATTTAGAGGCACATAATGGAAAAGGGATAAATACTGTAATCTTCAGATTATTCTAGCGGGTGACGTAGGCCATATTAGTTATTTATTGAGGAGGCGTGGCCCCGCGCAAATAAGTCAATTTGGAGTTATTATTTTCTTAGTGATTCCTACTGTTCCTACCTACGAATGGATTATTAAGATTCCTACTGTCGTTATCTGATGATTGGGACTTTACCTTGATCCCGTTTCGAACGCAATCGGTCCAAAAATGGGCAACGAGTGGGCTGGGTCCAGCAAGTACTCCATAACTTTTTGCAATAATGAACAAGCATTTCGGGAAAACGAGTTACGTCTAAAATCATTTACCGTTTTTTGAGAAAACGGTAATATATATATGCACAAAATTCATACACACGTTGTACTTTGACTAGACAAATCGAATGGCGGCCTTAACTCAATTTCTGAAAAATGGTCAGTTACGTCGGTTGGTAATCCAAGCGACGATATGCCCCATTTTACACCAAAAGTTAACAGCTTACAGCTTTTATACCAGTATGCAGTTATTAAATGCAATTTAAATTGATAATAATTTAATTAAAACAAAAAAATAAATAAATTTACTAATATTTTTTTTGGGACTGAAGGTGAGGGGATTCATAAGTCGGTTTACCCGACTGAACTTTCTTACTTGTTTTTTATTTATCACTGAATTTCCATAAAATGTTTATAACTTTTTCAGCTCTAGCTATAAAAATAACATTAGTGAATTAGTTATAATACTCGTATATTTATTGTGATCAATATAACATCAAAATTATTTAATTATTTTTTCAAAATGTAAAATTAAATTTAGAAAAATTTAATACCTTTGTAGTTATGAATGTATTATTATTAAAAAATAATTAAAAATAAACAATATCATACAACAAAATGGAGTCGACTTTCATTTTTACAGCTTGAGTTTTCAAAAAATTGGTAAGAGAATTTTAAGCCGTTTTTGTCAATAAAATAAAACGATGAAAAATTTTTCTTTGTGCATTTTAAAAGGAATTTTTAAGGATATGTTATGTTACATTTTAAAAGGTTTTGCAGAAATTTTTGTTTTGCAGAAATTATCTATATCGCATTATTTACCTACCAGATAAAAATTCCAAATTACAAAATTGTTTAGGCAATTTTATTTACATATCGTCATCAGAAACGAAAAACGGCGTAACAGCAAGAAAAATGGAAACTCAGTTTTTGATGCATTTCGGTACCCTGCATCAAAATACACATCCTGACAAATTTTTAGCGGGGTAATATTAAAAATGGCGAATTTATTAACGAAATTCAAAAGCGCCTAACAACAAATTATTTCTTTTTAATAGTTAAAAAATACTACTTCACGAAATTTTCAAAAACAAGTTATAAATCAGGTTTGTATGATTTAATATATGCATCATTATGTTTAGATATTATCCTGAAGCCCACGTTTTCCTAACGGCAACACTTTTCATTTTATTTAGTTTTTTTGCTTCTCCTGTAAAATTTTCCAACATGATGATAGGCCCTTTTTCGTTTCTGACGACGATATAATAAATTAAATTCCAACAAAATCGTTGTAACAGTTTATGAAAAGTATAAAAATAAAAAATCTTTATAAATAAACAATATCCTCCAAAAAAAATAGGTAGATTTTCTTGTCTGGAGTTTCTTTCCAATAAACTGTCAAAGTGCCAATTTTAAGTATTTATTGCTAATAATATACATAAAATGATTAAAATATTTTCGCTGTAGGTTTTTCGATGGAATTATTTAAGTATAATTTAAGAACACATTTTAAAAATTACTATTTAGAATACTTTTGAGTTTAAAAATAAATAAAAATGTTTGTTTAGAAATCATTCGTTCGTCGCATTGCATTATTTATTTTTTATCAAAATTAAAAAGTCCAGTAAAATCAACAAATTACTATGAATTAAGAAACTGCATTTTCAGATATTTTAACTGTTAACAAAAAGCAACAATATTGGAACCGTTTTATCAACTCCTCCATTTTATACCCTCACTTTAGTGTGACGAGGATATAATTTAGTGAAATATTGATTCCAACTGGAGATCCAAGTAGATATACTTTTTTTCAATAGCCTTTTTTTGACAGATCACATGTGAGTCGTGTCATGCTGTCATGTTATTTTTGTTAAGTTTTGTTTGGCATTTCATCATTGAAAGACTTACGCCTGAACAACGTTTACAAATCGTTCAACTTTATTACGAAAATTCACGTTCTGCGAGGAATGTCACCCATCTTGAGACCCAGCATTCATTATTGGATAATATTTGACCGTATAGACCTCGTTTAGCACGCAGTGAAGAAAATGTAGCGGCCGTAGCTGAAAGTGTACACGAAGACCGTGTAGAGTCGATTCTGCGCCGTTCGCAGCAACTCGGACTGACGTATGGAATGATTTGGCGCATTTTAAGTCGAGATCTTAAATTGAAAGCATACAAAATACAGCTTGTGCAAGAAATGAAGCCGCCCGACCTTCCCAAGCGACATCGCTTCGCTCTAGGGCTCTTGAAAACTTCCAAAAAGATCCGACGATTTCGAGGCCCATTTCTGGCTCAATGGGTATGTAAACAAGCAAAATTGCCGCATTTGGGACGAAGAGCAACCTGAAGATATTCCAGAGCTGCCACTTCATCCAGAAAAACAACGGTTTGGTGTGGTTTGTGGTCCGGTCGAATCATCGACCCATATTTCTTCAAAAATGATGCCGGTGAGAACGTAACCGTCAATGGCGACCGTTACTGTGCCATGATAATCGACTATTTGATGCCTGAAATTTAAGCTCGTGATCTCGGCGACATTTGGTTTCAACAAGACGGCGCCACTTCCCACACATCGCATCAATCAATGGATTTATTGAGAGAACACTTCGGTGAGCAGATAATTTCACGTTTTGGGCCGGTTGATTGGCCACCAAGATCGTGTGATATCACACCGTTAGACTTTTTGCTGTGGGGATATGTAAAGTCTAAAGTTTATGCGGACAAACCCGCTTCGATTCAGGCCTTGGAGCAAAACATTACGCGTGTCATTCGCCAGTTATCAGTCGAAATGCTCGAACGAGTCATCGAAAATTGGACTCAACGGATGGACCATCTGAGACGTAGCCGCGGCCAACATTTGATAGACATAATCTTCAAAAAATAAATGCCAAAGAATGTTCTTTCAAATGATGATAAACTATCCCCATTCAATTTGAATTTTCTGTGTTTTGTCTTTAAAAAAGTAGGGAACCTCGAAAGGGATCACGCTATATAATAACTTTTATACTACTTATCCAAATCCTATATAATTCCACACATAGTAATAGTTTATATGTCGCTATCAACTTGAGAAAAATGGGTGAAGTGGTACCTCCCACACAAAGGACCCATTTCGTACCAAAATTTAACAGCTTATAACATTAACAATGGTTCATAAAAATACTTGAAATTTTGCACAGGGTTATGCTTTTATAGCGCCTACAGTCCAGTGAAAAATGGTCGTTGTTTCCACGCCCCTATTGGTACCTCCCACTCAAAGGTACCATTTAGTACAAAAAGCTAAAAGCTAATAACGTGAATACCAATGCATGATAATACTCCAAAATTTTCAGCAGTGTAACGTTTTTGATTATAGTCCTATAATTATATCAAAATTGAATATCTCATAACGTAAATATATTAGTGCACATAAATACTTATAATTCGGCACAGTGCAATGTATTTTAAGTATCTACTGTACAGCAAAAAATATGTATATTTGTTAAACTCCTTTTGGTACCTCCCACACAAATTTACAGATTGATTCGTGTAATATTCTATGGGTCAGAATATTTAATATCGACCTATGTAGTTTATTTTTGGCTAAAATGTTTATAAGCAGTTACAAATAGGTAAAATAAGATCCCGTTATCATTTTTTTAAATAATTATTTTTTTTAAATTTGATCGGCATTTTAATTTCTCGAAATTTGTAATTGCTCTCGAACGGCTGAACCGATTTTAAAAGTTTACTTTGATTTATAGAGGACACAATGCACCATTTTTCGTAAAAAATTTCTGTTTGAAATTTTTCGTAAAATATTTCTGTTTGACATTTTTTAAAAACAAGTAAGAAAGTTTCAGTCGGGTAAACCGACTAAGGTATACCCTCCCTTTGTGAGTAATGTAATATTGAATATTACACAAATTATTCTGTCAATTTTTGAGGGAGGTACCAGAAGCGGTTTAAGAAATACACCTATATTTCGCTGAACAGTAGATACTTTAAATACATTGCACTGTGCCGAATTGTAACCGTTTATATGGACTGGTATATTATCGTTGAGATATTAAATTGTGGTATAATTTGGCCATTTTGTGTGGGAGGTACAAAAAGGGGCGTGGTGATACCGCCCATTTTTCAATGGACTGTAGGCACTATAAAAACATTGCGCTGTACAAAATTTCAAGTATTTTTATACACTGGTATTAATGTTATAAGCTGTTAACTTTTGGTGCAAAATGGTGCATTTGTGTGGGAGGTACCAAAAGGGGAGCGGCAATAACGCCCATTTTTCACTGGACTGTAGGCACTATAAAAGCATTACATTGTATAAAATTTCAAGTATTTCTAAACACTGGTATTAATGTTATAAGCTTTTAACTTTTAGTGCAAAATGGTTCATTTGTGTGGAAGATACAAAAAAGGGCGTGGCAATTTCGCCCATTTTCCTCGAGTTGATAGCGACTTACAAACTAATACTATGTGTGGAATTTCAGAAGATCCGAATACGTATAATAGCAGTTATTAAAGAATCAATATTTCACAACATTTTAACCCTTTGTGGGGGAGGTACCAGAAGGAGTGGACCAATATGGCCCATCTTCGAACTTAGCCGGAGATAGAAAAAACTATTACCACATACGAAATTTGAAGTCAATCGGTTACTCCTTTCGAGAGTTATCGTGCGCACCAGCCATCAGACAGACAGACGGACAGACAGACGGACGGACATTGCTCATTCGACTTAAAATGACCCAAAACGGATTTCTGCCGAACATACTTGGGGTCTTAGGTCACTCCTTCGATGTGTTACACTTTTTTCCGTAGCAAATGATATATACCCTCGTCACACTAAAGTGAGGGTATAAAACTTCTGTTTGAAATTTTTTAAAACAAAATTCTGTATGAAATTTTTTAAATGGAATTATATATTCATCATTATGTTTTAGTATTAACCGTAAATCAGGTTTTTCAAACGACATCATTTTATTTAGTTTTTTGGATATCCCGTAAACATTTTTAAAAAGATTGAAGAAAAAATCATAGAGAACACATTGGACAAAATATTTGAAAAACAGTAGGTAATCAGTTATATGGATGGGAAAAAAGGTAGATAAAACCAAATCTCATATTTAAACCTATTTTTTTAGAAAAACTTTAATATTAAAGAATTATATACAGTTTATCGTTTGGGGGACGAATATGTGAAAAAAGGAAACATTGAAAGTGCGGGGTTACACTTCATGTTGCAGCGTATTGTCATATGAAGTCGTTATCTATTTTTAAACACAAATGCGATATACACATTTATGTATCAGAATTTTTCTTAGTGTGTCCCATCATATGTTTTTCCTTTATCTGGCCACACTAAGATCGCAACTAAAATAGACATATGATTTTTGCTGTGGCAACGTCGACGTCAAAAATTCTCATGATCCGAGGTTATTTCATCACTATCAAATCACTGGCTGTTCAGTTTGTGTAGGGCAATCGGCACAAGTAGAAACTTGAATAAATTCTTAGCTATTTCTTATTTCTCTAATAACTCAAAGACTTTATTGAGTCTTCTTGAAATCGATTTTTCGATTCATGAGGTAGGTAAGTTCTACGAAAATTAAATTGGAAAAATCTTTTCGGTTTTCTCCAAAAACCGGCTAGACCATTGATTGAAAATTACAAAATGACCAAAGAATATGGTCAAAGCCTATCGCGGCTCGCCAGCCATATAAAACAAGTGGCAGATTTCAAATCATGATGGTTCGTAGGCCTACCGGGGATGCCAGCCATGTAAAATAATTGGCAACGCACATTGTGTAGTACCTCTTGGGTAGTGCGGAAATCTACACACAATTTTTTTCAGATGGATTTGCCGGCGTCTGTGGATCGTACGGAAGCTGAAATGAAGAAATCAAATTATGATTGCATATGATGAAGATTTTGCCTCGAGAAGTGATGTGAAAAGATTTTAAGCACGCATGTTTCAATATGGACATTTTTGAATTAAGTGTTATTTAAACAAAAAAGACAATATTAAATAAGAAACTATGCCGCTTTAAGTTGATGATCAAAATGAATCACGAAAAACACGTTTTGAAAATTTCGAACAGTATTGGAAAAAAGTTGCATAATATGAAATTTTAATTCAAAAAATACAAATCCAACACCAGTATCAACTATATTCGAAGAGTGCAGTGTAATTTCGTTAGACCAATAATCACAATTATAATTATAATCCTGGCCACTTAGGATAGAAACGTAAATATTATAACAATATGCTTGCCGAATATATTGCATTCATTTATTTGGAAAACATAGAGAATTCCATAATGCAAACTTTATATAATTGAAAATATAGACAGTAAATATAAAATGTATAATGAACTATTTCCCGGAGTGGTATCGGATTGGCGATATTTCTGATATTTCAGAAAATTAAATGATACCAGTACTTTCCATATTTTTGTGATCAAATACAAATGAAAATTTTGTGATTCTTTGGCAAAGAAAATATAAATAGAAATGTTTAAATTCAATATAAAATAAATTAGAATGAACACAATTTTGTATGAAAAAATTGACCAAATAACGATATTTTTTTATTTATTACTGTATTTCCATAAAATGTTTGTAACTTTTTAGCTCTAGCTTAAAAAATATAAGTTAATTATTTATAATATATTTTTTGTGATCTACATAAAATCAAAATAAATTAATTATTTATTCAAAATGTAAAATAAATTTTAATCCAACCAATTTGGAGTTTTAGTTTATGAAAGTATTACTGTTAAAAAAATAATAAAACATAAAAAATAATACAAAAAAATGAAGTTCGAGTTTTTCAGTTTGGGTTCCCAGCAAATTGGTCAGAGGGCAATTTTAAGCTTTTGTTGTAAATAAAATAAAAAGATGAACAATCTTTTTTTGCATTTTAAAAGGAATTTTTTAATGATATTTTAAAAGTTAAAATTTTAGAATGACGTTGTTTTTAAAAATGTATGAGAAATTTTGTTTTGTTGAGATTATTATTATCGCATTATTTACCTACAAATTTAAAAATTCCAATTTCCACAATTGTTTAGAAAATTTTATTGAGATATAATTAAAATTTATGTGACAGAAATTTATGTGACAGTTTATGAAAAGTATAAAATAAAAAAATTCTTAAAAAAAACAAAAATCTACCTATTTTCTTGTCTGAAGCTTCTTTTACAGTGCCAATTTTAAAAATATTTTCTCTGTAGACTTTTTTTAGAATACTTTTATTTTTAAAAACTAATAGAAATGTCTGGTTAGAACTGATTCGCCATTTTTTACTTTTTGTCTATGTTCGTCGCATTGCGTTATTAATTTTTATAAAATCAACAAATTACTATGAATTAAGAAACTGCATTTTAAGATTTTTTTCTGATAACAATAAGCAACACAATTGGAAACATTTTTATACCCCCACTTTAGTGATTCGTAGGTATATATTATTTGCTACGGGCCAAAAGTGTAACACATCGAAGGAGTGACCTAAGACCCTCAGTATTCTCGGCGGATATCCGTTCTTGGTCATTTTAAGTCGAATGTGCAATGTCCGAATTTTGTTATTATTTATTTTTTTCTATCTCTGGCTAAGTTCGAAGATGGGCCTGTTGGTTCAGTCATTCTAGTACCTCCCCTATAAAGGGTTAACATTTAGTGAAATATTGATTATTTAATAATTTTGATACTACTTATTTGATCGTCTTAAATTCCGCAAATAGTATTAATTTATTAGTCGCTATCGCCTCGAGAAAAATGGGCGAAGTTGCCACACTCCTTTTAGTATCTCCCACACAAATGGACCGGTTTTCATAAAAATGTAACTGCTTAAGCTTTAAAATAACTTCATACAGTTGATTGAAATTTTGTACAGTGTAGTGCTTGTTTAGTACCTAGAGTCCAGTGAAAGGTGGGCGTTATTGACACATCACTTTTGGTACCTCCCACACTAATGAACTATTTTGCACCAAAAATTAACACCTTATAACCTTAATACCAGTGCATACAATTTTGTACAGTGTAATATTTTTGTAGTATCAAAGAGTGAGGATATACCTTAGTGAGTTCATCCGACAGAAATTTCTTACTAGTTCTGATATAGTTCGGTCCAGGAAGAAAAATATGAACGTAAAATTTTTTGTATATGTTTCCTTTAATAAAATTTTCAACAGAAGTAAATTTACATTTACGCCATTTTCTCTGAATGGAGGCACTTTTATTGGAATATCAGTAAAATTTCCTAATATATAGGTGGTCACATATTTCGAAGCGGGCAAAAAATCAGAAGGCTTTAAGGTTTAAATTGTTAAAGGCAAAAGAAAAAAATATGAAATTGACAAAAATGCATACATATGTATGTATATTAGAGTGGCGTCAAAAAAATAAATTCGGGTTGATCAAAGCTTATATGAAAATTTGGTTTGTTTTAAGTATATTAGCAAAATATTTCGTTTCTGCGATCGCGAAATTAGCGCTATTTGCGGTTGAAATATAATTGTCATTTTTATTACTTTTAGGAATTGACCACTGGACATTAAAATCTGGACCATTATAAAGGGTCCGCTATCTAACGTTTTTTTTTTTTCAACTAACGCTTATATCGTGAATGGCAACACTTAGCTCATGTCTGATTTGACAGATAATTAGTTTTATCCTCCCGCTGAACGAATATGGTTGTGTATACGCTTGAACAACGCTGGGAGCGATCGACTTACAGAAGATGCCGATTTTGCCAAAAAAAATCATCTTTTCAGATGAGGCTCATTTTGATCTTGGCGGGTATGTAAACAAGCAAAATTGTCGCATTTGGGGCACAGAAAACCCGCACGCATACATTGAAAAGCCGATACACCCAAAACGAGTAACTGTTTGGTGCGGATTTTGGTCCAGAGGCATAATTGGGCGATTTTTCTTCGAAAATGAGCAAGTGGCCGTTACAGTCAATGGCGATCGTTATCGGGCCATGTTGAACGAATTTTTGTTCACAAAAATTGAAGAGGCGGATATTGGCAACATTTGGTTTCAACAGGAAGGTGCTACGTGCCACACAGCCGAAGCTGCACTCGATGTTTTGCGCGATGTTTTCAAAAAAAAAAGTTATTTGGCGGACCCTTTATATAGGGCGACGTGACTTCTATTTAAAAATTGCAATGTGGGGTCGCTTTTTTCTCGTATTTAATGGAATTTTTAGTGCATTTTTTAAAAAATCGGAAACAATTTCCACAATTTTGGTCCGATTTTCACTTTTCATGGCTTGTTATAGAACTGCGGATCTCTAGATTTAATTTTTATAAAAAATTAACCCTTTCCAGGCCGTAAACTTTTTATTTGATTGTTGGTCCCAAATGCGTGAAAGCGAATTGATTGCAATAAACATGATTCTACACGCATTATTTCAACCTCAGTGAAAATTTTTAGTGCCCTACTAAATGGCGAATTGTTAAAGGAATTCAAAGGGTTAGGCCCTATATGTTTTTCATAGTTAAAAGTGTATATTTCATAAAATTTACAAAATCAAGTTATGACTTTTTAAAAAAGCTTTTTAAAAGGATTGAAAAAAACTATCGAAAACACTTTGGCATAATATGGATGGGGAAAAAAGGACCGTTTGGCCAAAATGTCAAAATTTCGTTGAAATTTTGTGCGATAACTACAATCCAATAGGACTAAACTGCAAGTTTCATCCCGATGTGATGATCGGTTTTAAAAATTTACTCACTTGGCATGAACTCCCCCATGTATACTCGTATATACGTACATAGTTTTACCTTATTACCTTTACTTTATTTAAAAATTGCACATTCAGATATTTTTTAAATGTAAAAAGAATAATTTTATTCTAATTTATTTAATACAAATTGTTTGGAAAAGGTTTTCCTTTTGATAAGTTTTTTATTGGGGCAAATCATGTACCTAATTTTTTAAAAAAAATCTCTTATATTAAACAATTATATACAGTTTGTCGTTTGGGCGCCGAATATGTGCCAGTGCGGGGTTACACTTCATGTTGCAGCGTAATGTCATATGAAGCCGTTATATATTTTTTAACACAAGTGAGTTATACACATTTCGAATTATATATACACAATCAGAATTTTTCTTAGTGTGCCCCTTCATATGTTTTTCGTTTATCTGGCCACACTAAGATCGCAACAGTACAACTCAAATAGCCATATGATATTTTCTGTGGCAACGTCGACTGTCAAAAATGCTCATGATCCGAGGTAATTTCATCAGGTTCATATCACTGGCAGTTCAGTTTGTGTAGGGCAATCGGCACAAGTAAAAACTTGAATAAATTCTTAGCTATTTCTTATTTCTCTAATAACTCAAAGACTTTATTGAGTCTTCTTGAAATCGATTTTTCGATTCATGAGGTAGGTAAGTTCTACGAAAATTAAATTGGAAAAATCTTTTCGGTTTTCTCCAAAAACCGGCTAGACCATTGATTGAAAATTACAAAATGACCAAAGAATATGGTCAGAGCCTATCGCGGCCCGCCAGCCATATAAAACAAGTGGCAGATTTCAACTCATGATGGTTCCTAGGCCTACGGGGGATGCCAGCCATGTAAAATAATTGGCAACGCACATTGTGTAGTACCTCTTGGGTAGTGCGGAAATCTACACACAATTTTTTTCAGATGGATTTGCCGGCATCTGTGGATCGTGTGGAAGCTGAAATGAAGAAATCAAATTATGATTGGATATGATGAAAATTTTGCCTCGAGAAGTGATGTGAAAAGATTTTAAGCACGCATGTTGCAATATGGACATATTTGAATTAAGTGTTATTTAAACAAAAAGAAAATATTAATAAAGAAACTATCCCTTAAAGTTGGTGGACAAAATGAATCACGGAAAGAACGTTTTGAACATTTCGAACAGTATTGGAAATAATGTTGGGTAATATGAAATTTTGGTTCTAAAAAAATACGGGAAGAACAAAATCCAGCAGCAGAAGAGTGTAGTGCAATTATTGTTAAACCAATAATAACAATTATGATTATAATACTGGCCATGAGTATAACATGGTCATTTAGGATAGAAACTAGAATGTTAGTACAATATGCTTTTCGAATATATTGCATTCATTTATTTGGAAAACATAGAGTGGTTTATTCCATAATTCAAACTTTATATAATTGAAAATATAGACAGTAACTATAAAATGTAAAAAAAACTATTTCCTGGAGCTGTATCGGATTGGCGATATTACTGATATTTTTGTATAATGTTTATTTATTACACGGTAATCATAAAAAGTTTCTCAATTTTTAAAGAACTAAATGCCGTATCAACTCTAGCAGGAAATTTAATGATACCAATACTTTCCATATTTTTGTGATCAAAAACAAATTAAAATTTTGTGATTCTTTTCAAAGAAAATATAAAAATGTATAAATTCAATATAAAATAAATAAGAGCGAACACTGATTTGTAGGAAAAACTTTACAAAATAGCGATCGCTTTTAATTTATCACTGTATTTCCATAAAATGTTTGTAACTTTTTAAGCTCTAGCTGTACAAATAATATTAGTTAATTATTTATAATATATTTATTGTGATCTATATAAAATCAAAATTAAAATTAATTAATCAAAATTAAAGAAAAATTAGCTTTTAATAAATTTTGGAGTTGCAGTTTATGAAAGTATTACTGTTGACAAAATAATAAAAAAATAAAAATTATACAAAAAATGGAGTTAAATTTTTTTCAGTTTGGGTTCACAGAAAATTGGTCGGAGGGACAATTTTAATCTTTTGTTGTGAATAAAATAAAAAGATGAACAATTTTTTTCGCATTTTAAAAAGAATTCTTTAGGAATACTTTACAAGGTAAAATTTTAGAATGACTTTATTTTTAAAAATATATGAGTAATTTTCCACAATTTTTTAGAAAATTCTATCGAGATAAAATAAATTTAATTGCACCGAAGTCCGTGTGACAGTTTAAGTATAAAATAAAAAATTCCACAAAAATAATCAATATCTTAAAGAAAAAAATTAGGTAGATTTTCTTGTCTGGAGCTTCTTTTCCAAGAAACTTTCACAGTGCCAATTTTATGTATTTATTGCAAATAAAATAAAATGATAAAAATATTTTTTAGAATACTTTTGTTTTTAAAAACTAATAAAAATGTCTGTTTAGAACTGAGTCGCCATTTGTACTTTTTGGCTATGTTCGTCGCATTGTATTATTAATTTTTATCAAATTTAAAAAGTCCAGTAAAATCAACAAATTACTATGTATTAGAAACTGCACTTTCAGATTTTTTTCTGATAACAATAAGCAACACAATTGGAAACATTTTATCAACTCCTGCATTTTTAAACCCTCACGTTAGTGATACATAGGTATATATTATTTTCTACAGGCCAAAAGTGTACCACATCGAAGGAGTGACCTAATACCCTCAGTATTTTCGGTGGATATCCGTTCTTGGTAATTTTAAGTCGAATTAGGAATGTCCGAATTTTGTTATTATTTATTATTATATTATTTTCTATTTCTGGCAAAGTTCGAAGGTTGGCTATATTGGTACACTCCTTCTAGTACCTCCCCTATAAAGGGTTAACAATTAGTGAATTATTGATTATTTTTATATAATTTTTACACTACTTATTCGAATCATCTTAAATTCCGTAAATAGTATTAATTTATTGGTCGCTATCGCCTCAAGAAAATTGGGCGAAGTTGCCACACTCATTTTGGTACATCCCACACAAATGGACCATTTTTAATAACTTCATACTATACTTCATAATACCTAGAGTCCAGTGAAAGGTGGGTGTTATTGACACACCCCTTGTGGCACCTCCCACACAAATGAACTATTTTGCACCAAAAATTAACACCTTAATACCAGTGCATACAATTTTGTACAGTGCAATGTTTTTGTAGTACATACAGCCTGTCCGAAAACAAACATACATACAAACATACCATTTTTTGCAAAAAGTTAACAGCTAATATCGTGAATACCAATGCAAATAAATACTCAAAATTGTTGAATAAAATTTCTGCAGTCCTCTTAAAAATGGTAGTTATCACCATATCCGTTTTAGTACCTTCCATACAAGAAGAGCCAATACATACCAAAATTAAATAGCTCATAGCTCAGGGTATACCTTAATCGGTTCATCCGACAGAAATTTCTTACTAGTTCTGATATAGTTCGGTCCAGGGAAGAAAAATATGAGCGTACATTATTTTTGTATACTGATAGTATTGTTTATTTTAAAAGATTGAAAGACATTTTTGTTTCCTTTAGTAAAATTTTCAACAAAAGTAAATTTACATTTACGCCATTTTCTCTGAATGGAAGCAATTTTATTGGAATATCAGTAAAATTTCGTAATATATGGGTGGTCACATATTTCCAAGCGGGCAACAAAATCAGAAGGCATTAACGTTTAAATTGTTAAAGGCAAAAGAAAAAATTATGAAATTGACAAAAATGCATACATGCATCTCTAAAAATCAGGTTTTCCCTTCATAAAATTGTCAATTTTTATTACTTTTAGGAATTGACCACTGGACATTAAAATCTGGACTATTATGTATAGTGCGACGTGACTTCCATTAAATAATTGCAATGTGGTGTCGCTTTTTTCTCGAATTTATTGGAATTTTTAGTGCATCGGAAATCGGAAACAATTTCCAAAATTTTTGTCCGATTTTCATTTTTCATGGCGTGTTATAGAACTGCTGATCTCTAGATTTAATTTTTATAAAAAATTAACCCTTTCCAGGCCGTAAATTTTTTATTTGATTGTTTGTCCCAAATGGGTTAAAGCGAATTGATTGCAATAAACATGATTCTACACGCATTATTTCAACCTCAGTGATATATATAGGGTGGTATTATATAACTATTTTCATAGTTAAAAATTTATATTTCATAAAATTTGCAAAATCGAGTTATGACTTTTTTAAAAAAGTTTTTTAAAAAGATTGAAAAAAAACTATCGAAAACACTTTTAGCAAAAATTTTCAAAATACAATAGGTTATTCGTTATATGGATGGGAAAAAAAGCACCGTTTGACCAAAGTTTTAAAATTCAACACCTTCAAACTCGGACATTTACCGATTTCATTGAAATTTTGTGTCATAACTACTATTCAAGAGGACTAAACTGCAAGTTTCATCCCCATGTGATGATCGGTTTTAAAAATTGACTCGTATATATGTACATAGTTTTAGGGATGTACATTCCTTTACTTTATTTAAAAATTTCACATTCTGATATTTTGTAAATGTGAAAAGAATAATTTTATTCTAATTTATTTAATAAAAATTGTTTGGAAAAGGTTTTCCTTTTGATACGTTTTTTATTAGGGCTCATATTTTACTGATTTTATTTAGATGATAGCAAATCATATGTTTACACCTAATTTTTTAAAAAAATCTTTTATATTAAACAATAATATACAGTTTGTCGTGAAAAAAGGAAACATTGCCAGTGCGGGGTTACACTTCATGATGCAGCGTAATTTCATATGAAGCCATTATCTATTTTTTAACACAAATGCGATATACACATTTCGAATTATATATACACAATCAGAATTTTTCTTAGTGTGCCCCTTCATACGTTTTTGTTTATCTGGCCACACTAAGATCGCAACAGTACAACTAAAATAGACATATGATATTTGCTGTGGCAACGTCGACTGTCAAAAATGCTCATGATCCGAGGTAATTTCATCACGTTCATATCACTGGCAGTTCAGTTTGTGTAGGGCAATCGGCACAAGTAGAAACTTGAATAAATTCTTAGCTATTTCTTATTTCTCTAATAACTCAAAGACTTTATTGAGTCTTCTTGAAATCGATTTTTCGATTCATGAGGTAGGTAAGTTCTACGAAAATTAAATTGGAAAAATCTTTTCGGTTTTCTCCAAAAACCGGCTAGACCATTGATTGAAAATTACAAAATGACCAAAGAATATGGTCAAAGCCTATCGCGGCTCGCCAGCCATATAAAACAAGTGGCAGATTTTAAATCATGATGGTTCGTAGGCCTACCGGGGATGCCAGCCATGTAAAATAATTGGCAACGCACATTGTGTAGTACCTCTTGGGTAGTGCGGAAATCTACACACAATTTTTTTCAGATGGATTTGCCGGCATCTGTGGATCGTATGGAAGCTGAAATGAAGAAATGAAACAATGATTGGATATGATGAAAATTTTGCCTCGAGAAGTGATGTGAAAAGATTTTAAGCATGATTTTAATATGGACATTTTTGAATTAAGTATTATTTAAACAAAAAAGACAATATTAATTAAGAAACTATGCCGCTTTAAGTTGATGAACAAAATGAATCACGGAAAAAACGTTTTGAACATTTCGAACAATATTGGAAATAAAGTTGCGTAATATGAAATTGTGGTTCTAAAAAAAATACGGGAAAACCCAAATCCAGCAGCAGTATAAACCATATTCGAAGAGTGTAGTGCAATTATTGGTAAACCAATAATAACAATTATGATTATAATACTGGCCATGAGTATAACATGGTTATTTAGGATAGAAACTAGAATGTTAGAACAATATGCTTTTCGATTATATTGCATTAATTTATTTGGAAAACATAGAGTGGGTTATTCCATAATTCAAACTTCATATAATTGAAAATATAGACAGTAACTGTAAAATGTCAAATTTACTATTTCCAGAATCTGTATCGGATTGGCGATATTACTGATATTTTTGTATAATTTTTATTTATTACATGATAATCATAAAAAATTCTCAATTTTTAAAGAAATAATTGCCGTATCAACTCTATCAGAAAAATTAATGAAACTAATACTTTCCATATTTTTGTGATCAAATATATATGAAAATTTTGTGATTCTTTTCAAAGAAAAGATACAAATATTTAAATTTAAAATAAAATAAATTAGAGTGAACACAGTTTTGTGTTTGTAACTTTTTCAGCTACAGCTATAAAATAATATTAGCATTAGACATATTTTTTGCGATCAATATAAAATCAAAATTATTTAATTATTTATTCAAAATGTAAAATTAGATTTTAATAAATTTTATTTCAACCATTTTGGAGTTGCAGTTGTTAAACTATTACTGTTAAAAAAATAATTATGAATAAAAGAAATCATACAAAAAATGGATTCCACTTAATTTTTTACTGTTTGGGTTTCCAGAAAATTGGTCAGAGGGGCAATTTTAAATTTTGTTGTCAATAAAATAAAACGATGAACAATTTTTCTTTGCGCATTTTAAAAGGAATTTTGAAGACTATTTAATAGAAACCTTTTAAAAGGTAATATTTTAGAATGATTTTGTTTTTAAACATTTATGAGAAATGTGGTTTTGTAGAGATTGTTTTTATCGCATTATTTACCTAAAAATTCAAAAACTCAAATTTCCACAATTGTTTAGACAATTTTATTGAGATTTAATAAATTTAATTCCACCGAAATCGGTGTGACAGTTTATGAAAATTATAAAATAAAAAATCCTCATTAATAATATCATCGAAGAAAATAAAATGATAAAAATATGTTCTCGGTTGAATTTTTTAAGGATAACCCAAGAAAACATTTAGAAATTAACCATTTACAATACTTTGGCTTTTAAAAACAAATTAAAATGTTCGCCTTTTTCTTTATGTTCGTCGCATTGCATTATTTATTTATTATCAAAATTAAGAAGTTCAGTAAAATCAACAAATTTCTATGAATTAAGAAACTGTATGTTCAGATTTTCAGAAAAAAAGGCTATTGAAAAAAGTATCTCTAATTGGATCACCCGTTACTTTATAGTTAAAAATTTCATAAGCAGCATTAGCTTTTGTTTAACAGCACTAATTATTAATTTATAAATATGCCAATTCATATTTTTTTGTCAATCCATCATTGCAATTTATCGTTACGCAAGCTTATACGATTTAAATTTTAATCGACTTTTACAAACATAAAATTTTTTATAAATAGCTCTTTGAACTTCTGAAAACACAAAACATGCCTTTAAATTAAGGCATTGAAACATTGCCAAAATACTTAAATACAAATTAATCTTTATTTCGGAAATATTAGTTCAAGACAAGTAAAGACGGAAAGTTCGGCCATGCTGAATTTTATATACTCTCCACCATGGGCCGCATATGAATATTTTCGGATACAAATAAACTAATTATTCCAAATTTCAGCCAAAGTGGTTGCAATTTGAGGTTTTTGTGGCCCTATGAAGTCAAATCTAGAGGGACTTTTGTATGGGGGCTATATCAAAACATGGACCTATGACTACCGTTGTTCGTGTGAAGGGTTCCGGGTATAAATAAACGCCAGTTACCAATTTTCAGCCCGATCAGTTGACATTTGTGGTCTCTATGACGTTAAGAAGTCAAATCTGGGAGATTCTATATATGGGGACTATATCAAAAAATGGGCCTATATTGCCCATTTCAATCTTAAAAATTGTCAATCCACATTTTTTTTGTGGAGCTATGTTAAGGCTCATGTCTATAGGGACAAGCCCGCAACGGTTCACGCACTGGAAGCCAATATTGATGAATTTATTCGTGAGATACCGACCGATATTTTGGAGAGAGTAAGCCAAAACTGGACCCAGCGTATGAACCATTTGAGGCGCTGCCGCGGTCAACATTTACATGAAATAATCATTAAACATTGAAATATATAGGCCCTTCTATTGATGTAAAAAAAAAAATTCATAAATTTCTCTAAATTGTATGTGTTTTTTAAATCAAATCCGATTAATCCGACCTTAAAAGCCTTAATCTGACATTAGAAGCCTTAATTTTTTGCATAATACATAACTTTTTTGTTTTTTTTTTCGCAAACTATGATTCATTTCCATAGTAAAAGGCATATCGTTCATTCCATGACAAACCGAACACCTTTTTTGGGACACCATTCCAGATATAAAAATAAATTGGCATATCGATTCTCTGCTCAAAACAAAACATTTTATAGTTGGCGAAAAAAATTACAAAAAATGTTCCAAATGTTAATAGCATCTGAAATCTGAGAAAATAATAAAATATTCTCAAAGGGCGTACGTTTCCAGTTCTGTATTTTCGGAACGCGTGGACGGATTTTTACAAAAGAAGGCTCATTTTAAAGGTCGTACGTTCAATTTTTCATAGCAGGGTTTAATCACGTCGTCAATGTTTTTTGAATTTATGCATTTATGATGGTGTTCAGCCCCGTTCTTTTATAAAAAAATATTTATTAAGAAATTTCTGAGAACATAGAATCTATATATATAAAAATGGTGTGAAAAATGTATAGTAATTCATCAATTGAGAACGGCTGGACCGATTTGGCTCAATTTTTTTTTCGGTTGTTCATATTCGCCTGGAGAAGTTTGTTACGAAAGAAAATTTTGGGAAAACCCTCCGGAAAAGTCGGAAAATTGGGAAAATCGAAAATTGCTATTTCTTGCGAGATTCCTACTGTTCCTATCTACTACTCTCTTTTTCAATCCAAATTTTTTTTATTAATTTTCTATTAAACAAAAAAGTTTTCTATTAAACATATGTACGAATATGTGCTATTTTTCTTGCTGCAATTCATTCGAGTTTTGCGTATTGTTACACTGATTTCGGATAGTTATATCGCGTATCACATCGGCAAACGGTACAAGCATTACGATCAATTAAAATTCAACGCGATGTTTATCAATTCGAACATTTTTTCAGATAATAAAATTGAGTATAAAAGGTAAGGTTATCTTATTGGATTGCGGGCATTGCAAAATCATAATGTGGGCTGAATGCGCATAAACGAGCTCTGGAGGCAGTTGACCGAACGTTGAAGGATTTACGACGTGATTTGAGACAATTTGGTGAGTCTATGATATTGCTCTCCGGAGATTTTCGTCAAACGCTTCCCGTCATCCCGAAATCTACTGCCTGAGATCGTGGTCTTTGTGGCGGCATGTCAAGAAGTTGAAATTGACCACGAACATGAGAGTCGCGTTGCAGAACGACTCATCGGCTCTTGAATTCTCGAAACAACTGTTGGCGCTTGGCAATGGCCAAATTCCTGTTGATGTTTCCACTGGATTGATATTTTTCCCGGCAAATTTTTGCGAGTTCACATCGTCGAAGGAGGAACTCATCACCAAAGTGTTTCCAAATCTCGATTAGATTAGTGAACGGGCAATATTAGCAGCGAAGATAGTCGATAGCATGAATTTTATTATTCAAAGTAAAATCGAACTCGCTTGATGTGCCAGGAGCTCCGCCGCATAATTTACAGCTGAAGGTGGAATCGATCATAATCATGTTGCGGAATCTGAATCATCCGAAATTGTGCATAGTTCGCGGTTGTCCATTATGAAACTGATGGACAATGTGATTCAGGCGACGATCATCAAGGGAAAATTCAAAGGAGAGGAAGTCCTTATCTCACGAATTCCGATTATTCCAACTGATCTTTCATTCCAACTCAAGCGGATTCAGTTCCCTGTACGATTGGCTTTTGCGATGACAATCAATAAATCTCAAGACCAATCGTAGGAAGTCTGTGGAATTAATCTCGAATTTCCCTGTTTTTCGCACGGTCATCTGTAACACTATGCAACAATCTAACACTATGCAACAACATTTTTGTCCAAGGGATGTCAACATTTTTGACACCTAATTGCACAGTTTCTGGTTCAGCTTTCATGGAAAGTACTTTCAGTATTTGGACCATCATTTTTCAAGTATAAACCTGATTGAGCCGTGTTATGCCTAAAATTAAAGGGAATTAGGGCTACATATGCTGCAAATATTGCTTTCACGTAGAATTTTTGGTTTAGTAACAGTCGTCAAAAATATGAGAAAAAAATGATTTTTTTTTTTAAAAACACTTTTTCCTGGTACAAAAAAAAAACATAAAAAAATAAAAAAAATCGAAAAAATTATTTTATCACATTTTTGAAAACGAAGAAAACACTGTCTATTTGAAAAAAATCTATGAATAGATGTAAAAGTTATGAGCCATTTTCTAACCCAGCAAAAAATAAAAGTAGTACTTCCAAAAGAATAACATTATAAGTACTTCCAATTCATAAGTATGAAATTTTTTTCGGCATTTAATGAACTTCTTCTAAATAACTAACCAAAATGTAATTTCGGAATATAAATTATTAACCCAAGAATGCATAATTTTAAAACGATTGGATGTAAAATGAATTTTGTGAAGTGCTAAAAGTCCAGATCGGAAGGAACATATGTATGAGGGCTATGATATATATGTAAAATACTGCGTCTATAGTGCTAAAGGGAAGAAATATATATTTATATGGTGGCTATATCAGAATTAGTGAATGGTTCTGGAAGCTAGTCGACTTTTTCATCAATTAAATTTGGTTTCGGTCGACTAGGTCGATAAAACGGACCTACAAGTCGACTTTTTCATAGCCGATTAAAATAACATAAAGTCATTTCAAAGTTTGCTGATTTTCTTCGAAATATGCTAAATTTTGGAATTGTAGTACATTGGAATGCGATAAAAACTGAATTTCTTAACAACACTTTATACTTTCCAAAAATGTTAATATAGAGTCACCAGAAATGCCCAAGAGCGCAACCCTCAAAAAATGAAAATTAGTTTTTCGTCAAAAAATCACGATTTTATTCAAGAAAACAAGTAAGAAAGTTTCAGTCGGGTAAACCGACTAAGGTATACCCTCACTTTGTGAGTAATGTAATATTGAATATTACTCGAATTAATCTGTCAATTTGTGTGGTAGGTACCAGAAGGGGTTTATCAAATACACTTTTTTTTCGCTGAACATTAGATACTTTAAATTCATTGCACTGTGCCGACTTATAAGCATTTATGTGCACTGGTATAAACGTTATGAGACATTAAATTGTGGTATGATTTGGGCATTTTGTGTGAGAGGTACAAAAAGGGGCGTGGCAATAACGCCCATTTTTCACAGGGCTATAGACACTATAAAAACATTACACTGTACAAAATTTCAAGTATTTTTATACACTGGTATAAATGTTATAAACTGTTAAGTTTTGGTGCAAAATGGTGCATTTGTGTGGGAGGTACCAAAAGGGGCGTGGCAAAAACACCCATTTTTCCTTGGACTGTAGGCAATATAAAAGCATAATACTGTACAAAATTTCAAGTACTTTTATACACTGTTATTAATGTTATAAGCTGTCAACTTTTGGTGCAAAATGGTGCATTTGTGTGGGAGGTACCAAAAGGGACGTGGCGACTTCGCCCATTTTTCTCGAGTTGATAGCGACTAATAAGCTAATACTATGTGTGGAATTTCAAAAGATTCGAATAAGTAGTATAGAAGTTATTAAAGAATCAATATTTCACAACATTTTAACCCTTTGTGGGGGAGGTACTAGAAGGAGTGGACCAATATGGCCCATCTTCGAACTTAGCCGGAGATAGAAAAAAATATTACCACATACCAAATTTGAGGTCAATCGGTTACTCCTTTCGAGAGTTATCGTGCGCACCAGCCAGCAGACACACAGACAGACAGACAGACAGACAGACAGACAGACAGACGGACGGACATTGCTCATTCGACTTAAAATGACCCAAAACGGATTTCCTCCGAACATACTTGGGGTCTTAGGCCACTCCTTCGACGTGTTACACTTTTTTCCGTAGCAAATGATATATACCCTCGTCACACTAAAGTGAGGGTATAAAAAGACGTAATATCAAGTGCTCGTTTTTGATAAAGAACAAAAGGCGTAACTCAAATTGTATTAGACAGAACGTACTGTATTCATCTATTTAACCTTTGTAGTTGTTCTCTTGTTGCTGTTTTGATTTTTGTAAATCGTGTTTGACACCTATTTTAGATGCAAAATTCTATATGGGTCTGTATTTAAATTTGGCCTTTATCAGAAGGGTATCCATTTTTTTTATCAAATTTCGCAGTGTTCGTGATACTATAAACTAATCTCTGCCAAATTGAATAATGCTCTGATGTAAAACATGGAAACACATTTTTCCAACCTTGCTAGTGACCGTTTATTCTCGGATTAAAAAATCCGTTGTGCAAAATATAGTACATTTGACTGAAATATGACTTCTATGGAGCTTAGATGCTAAATCGGAAGGTACACATCCATGCGAGTATGTGGGGCTATATGTAAATTTGAACCGATATTGTTCACACAGATATTAACTGTTAAAATTAGACACTCTACCAAATTTCATGAACATCGAAAGGAAATTATATCTTCTATAGAGGGTATAAGCTAAATCGGAGGTACATTCATATATATTACGATATCTGGTTCTAAACTGATATTCAAATAGTTGCGAAATTTTTTATCGTTCGCCGTAGACGAAAGAAATACGGATTGTCTTTCAATTTCAATAGGAATTGTCTTGTCCCAAAATAAAGATATGTACAAAATTTCTTTGAGATCGGACTAAATTTGTGACCTGCACATAGATTACAAGAACGCATGCACAAACTGACATAGCTAAATCGGTTCAGAAAGTGATTCTAAGTTGATCGGTATAATAAACGATGGTTCTATATATCTCTTCTCATTTTTTGTGTTAGAAACAAATGCATAAAATCATAATAAATTGTACCACAGTGTGGTGTAGGTTATAATTAAATAATTTTAAAAGAAATTATGGTAATTAAATATACCATACCATACATACTGTACCACACTGTGGAACTTTACTACTCTCTGAACCGGGGCTACGGAAAACTTTTTTTTTTGTTAGAATACACTATGGGGTCACACTTTTCAAGAGCCATCTACTCCATACAGATTACAGACATCTTCAAATGTCCTAAACATACATACATATATGTATATGATCGTTGATCTCTTTGGCCAATAGTATATTATTTATACGTTCCCTTCCCTATGTCAACATTTGTATTCCTTTAAAATATGAAATCTCTGGACCCAAAGATGTTAATAAGAACGACATACATTCATCAAATAAATACAACACCAAAAAAGCAAATCTTACAGTGCTTTAAAAGAGTTGTGCAAAAGTGGTGACAAAGAAGTACTTCCCCGGCGCGACAACCCCTTGTTAAATTCATTGGTGAAAATCCAAATAAGCACGACTTCCGGATCATAAGTTGGGGATTTTTATTGCTTCTTTGGATGCTCTTTTTTTGCTGGGAAATGTTAGGGAAATTCAAAAAAATCTTGTTACATATTTTTTCGTTTTTAAATTATGTTTTTGCTTATATTGAATTCGCCATATGTGAGAGAGACATATAAGAGACATTGCACTTGCATTTTATTTTATGAGGATTGATGTCAGACATTATAAAATTATACAGAGGACGAGGTTTTATGGCCGTTCGTCGTAACCCTCCATAAAACATGATATGCAATGTGAGAGCTATATTGGATGAGATCCGCTCAGATAGAGGGTCATTCAACAATATTTGTGGTTTTTTAGTTATGAGGTTTCCATTCAGTTACGCCTTTTAGGGGCATGGACATCCCAGTCGTATATACAGGTAGTAAAATTATATGTACGCAATACAAAGTAGTACGCGGCAGTCTTGTAAATATTGGGTGTCTACTTTCGAAGCAAACTATATGTCAGCTACAGGTACTGCAACTTATGAACCTTAAACCCGGAATTTATGAATGAAATTTTTTATTAATAATTTAGTGTAATTCAGCGCCTTAAAGATATAAGTCGATTTTCTGAAAAATATTACAAAGTTAAATTTCGAAGTATGAGTAAAAGGCAAAGAACTTTTCATTGTGTAAATGATCCCGACATATTCTGCTACATCTACGGAAAATATGTAATTAAACGTGTATATAGACGTGCGTTTAGTAAAATAATAGAAGAAATATATGTGTAATATTTTTGTATACGAGTTAAAAATATGAACGAACCGTGGACACCAAGTATTTTCTGAAATTCGTGCCATGTACATTCACTATACGGTCTACTATATTGTCTAAGTTAATAGATTAGAGTAAGAAGTGTCCAAGTATAGCTAACAGCCTAATAACGGAAACATCATCAAGTTCAACTGAGTACTCAACTTTGAGTCAGAAGTCATCGCCTTTAACTCTGTTTCAACTCATTAATCTTGTGGGAGATTTGGAACTGACCAAGGATAAGGCAGAACTACTTGCATCTGGGATGAAACAGTACAATATTTTGGCCCCAGATGTTTACATATCATATTATAGAGTCCGTGATATACCTTACAAACAATTTTATACAACTGTGGATAACAGATGCTTTTGCAAGGTCATTCCCGGATTGTTCCAGGAACTTAATCAAACATTTCAATTCAAAGGAATGGCGGTTACTTGTTGACAGCAGAAAGTTTGAAAGCAGTACTTTTACACAACGGAAATCAGAAACAATCGATTCCCATTGCTCATGCTCTCAACACTAAGGAATCATACGAAACAATGGCTAAATTGATAAAATACATAAAATATGAACATGACTGGAAAATTTGTTGCGATTTAAAAGTAGTTGGTATATTATGCCTCTGGGATAGGGGATATTTTGCCACAACTGCATATTAAGCTGGGGCTCTTTAAAAATTTTGTAAAAGCCTTAAGGAGAGATGGCAATTCACTCTCATATTTAAAAAGTTTATTTAAAAGCCTAAAATAAGGAAAATGATGAAAGATGTGAATTTCGAATCATATTTGACGTCGGATGAAACTGCAGGAGGTCGTTTAAGCTTGTAGTTTCAAATTTCCTTGGACCCAATAAAAGCCCGCAATATGAAACAATGATCAATGATTTGTTAAAAAATTATGAAAAAATTGGTTAGAAATATATTTTTTCAATAGCCTTTTTTTGACAGATCACGTGTGAGTCGTGTCATGCTGTCATGTTATTTTTGTTAAGTATTGTTTGGCATTTCATCATGGAAAGACTTACGCATTTCATCATGGAAAGATTACGTCTCAGATGGTCCATCCGTTGAGTCCAAATTTCGATTATGTTGACCATAAGTTAAGCGAAGTACACGAAACACATTCCTCACAGAACGTGAATTTTCGTAATAAAGTTGATTGATTTGTAAACGTGTTCAGGCGTAAATCTTTCCATGATGAAATGCCAAACAATACTTAACAAAAATAAAATGACAGCATGACAGGACTCACACGTGATCGTAAGACCCGATTATGTTAACCATAAGTTGACCGAAGTGCACGAAACACATTCCTCACAGAACGTGAATTTTCGTAATAAATTTGAACGATTTGTAAACGGCGTAAGTCTTTCCATGATGAAATGCCAAACAATACTTAACAAAAATAACATGACAGCATGTCACGACTCGGACGTGATCTGTCAAAAAAATACTATTGAAAAAAGTACCTCTACTTGGATCACCCTATATTTATGTATATAACACATATGTATGTATTCTTCCAACTTATTTTTCGCTTTATGTATTCCAACAGGTGTAAATGTGTCCCTCCAAATTCATTTCTTGCAATCTCATTTAAACTTTTTCCCCGAGAATCTTGGCGACGTAAGTGACGAACATGGCAAAAGGTTTAACCAAGAATTGAAGACCATCGAGCGGCGTTACCAAGGGCACTGGGATGAAGACAGCGTTTATTCATTCCAATTCATTCATTACATTATATTTCTTAAGACTATTATCTTACTTAAATATATTAAGTTTTCTCCAACACATCCAAATGATTTTTCTGGAGATTTTACATTTATATATCTTAAATTTAAATCTACTGGTAAGGCCAGTCCATTTTGACCATAATTATATATTAATTAGACTTTCATTTTTAAATCCTCGAGAAAAAAGGGTAAAAAACGAGGCACAATCAAGAACTAAAAACTAAACTACAAACTAAAGATAAAAAATAAAAAGGTATTTACATAAAAATATTTACAAAAGGACTACACGAAGTAGCCACTGACAGCATGTGAAGGAGGAGGAGGCCTATTGCGTGGTGTTGCAGACTGTGTCATCGAGATCGTATAAGCCAAATCGCCTATGGTAGAACATAATCCGGTCCTCCGAATCAAAAAGCGTTCCTCTATCTCGCAAATGCAGGAGACACATGGGAGTGAGATAACCCTCAGTTGTCCACAGGTGGTCGAAATCCTCTCGGCTTGTGCAGCAATCCTGCACCATCCCATTCGGGTGAGTAAGGCACTTCTCCAGGTGTCTGATGGCTAACTCAGCCATGTAGCGATCTATCCTGGTGACGCCACTTTTATCACAGATCTCCCTACATGAGGGGGATGTATAACGTCCATCGATGTTTATTCTTCTTGGGAGATCCAGGCATTGCCGCAGCACTTTCCGCTCAAGAATCCTCAGCTTCTCCATCTGGTTTAATGATATGGTAAAACTTATCGGGAATGCATACGCCATCGCGGGTCGTATTACTTGCTTGTATATGGCAAGTCTTACAGCTGTGCTCAAACCATTTCTTCTAGTGATTAGGCTGCGGATTCTCATAAAGGACGCCTTGCCTCTTGAGAGAGCGTTGTCGACATGCCGTGTAAAGGTCATGTTTTCCTGGAGGGCAACACCAAGGTATTTAATGGTGCTGCAGTTTGCCACTACGTTGTCTCCAAACCTTATCACAGGGATGAAACACCGGGCGTTCTTGAATAACTTGCCTCTCTTTCCGTTGAAGGTGATGGCTTGGCATTTTTCGATATTCAGTTTCAGCTTCCATTGTATAAAATACTGAGCAAGTCGCTCCAAGTACAGGTTTAGATTACGTTCGGCAGTTTTGGCCCGGGGGTGTGTGCCGGGCACTGGGATTGGGATGAAAGAATGATGGGAGATTATATTTGGTTCCTCATTAGAGAAACCGATTCCGAAATCTACAAACGTCAACAAATAACTCACAACTACTTCTAATGAAACTTGTACATGTAAATAAATTCAAATGTACATAATATAAATAAATGAAACAAATAAAATCGCTATTTAAACTGAAATTTAAAAAAAAAAATTTTTTGAAATTCTCTTACCTCTACCAAATACTAAGGGTACGTTCGGCGATAATAACATTTTTAATAAAAAATTTTAAAAAAATGTAAAATGTATCCATAAAAAAATTTTTGGTTTTGATTTTATATAACAGTATGCCACAATGTATACCAAAAAATAGTCTTTAGGTTAGGACACAAAAAAAAAATTTTTGTTGCGTAGTGTAATCTGAGCTGGTCCTGTAAATTTTAATCTTGTGTTTTCTTCAGTTTCTATATTTTCTTTAGCATTTTTACTTGTCAGAAATCGAAATTATTTTTTATTGAAATGATTCTGTCTATTTTGTAATTTCAATATTTATCATAGTTTATAAAGGAAAATCATTGGCATTTTTTTGTAAATATTGTTTTAAAAAAGAACAGGGCTGAACACCATCTTAAAATTGGTAGGGTCAGTTAAGGACAAATGAGGCTACATGACTATATTTTTCTCATAATTTTAAGTTGGTGTCATAGATGTGCAAGATGCAAAATAATGTTGCATACGCAACTGATGCATTTAAAAACTTTGAATTAACTATCATTAATATACATATGTATTTTAAAGTACAAGTCAAGACCTAACGAACGAGCCATCGTCCACGCGTTTTCATAATACATAACTTCCAAACAACACATTTTCAGATATTTTCCCAAATTTTTCAGATTTCAGATGCTTATAACATCTGAAAAAATTTTGGTTTTTTTCTCGCCAACAAAAAGATGATTCGTTTCCATATTACAACTCATATACAAATTTTCAAGACAATCGGCTATGTCGACCAGATTTTTGTTCAAAAATCGTCCGGTTTGATATGAAATGAACGATATACATACATGCAAGTTTTCAAGACAATTGGGAATGTCGACCAGATTTTTTTCGAAAAATCGTTCGGATACACATGGAGTGAACGACATACGCATGCAATATTTTAATCACAAAGACAATTGTAACCAAATATTGTTCTCTAATTTAACTATTGACCATAATTAGCAAAATAAAAGACTTAAGAAACAAACACGCCATGATACCACAACCAGCACCACCACGGCGACAACTTAATGGGCGTTGACAGCTGTCAAATGAACATATTTATCAAAATTTTATACGAATAACTTAAATATAATCTGGCAGTACAAATAACCGAAAACTCATAAATCATATAATCTACACTAACTTTGCCGCCGGACATCTTCAGTATTTTGCATAATCAATAATGTTCAAAACATATGAACACTATTCTTTGACAACGATAAATTGAATTAATGTTATTTCATCTTTGACATCTTCTTCTGTTGTTAATCAACAATTAAAATACAATTAATTTCAATGGAAACAAACAAAAACGAAACTGAAGTTAAATATCGGTGTATAAGAATCGAGGTGCTTGGTCGGTCTTTGATAAAATAAACTCAACTTCTGGACATTAATTGCGATGTCTGCAAAATGAAACATCATACTAAGACCACCGAGAGAATACGCTACCGGGAGTCATCCACTTGAATCGTACACTCGACATCAATTACAATTTATTTTAATCAACACTAATGACACTTCGCTTTAATCATAATTACTAGCAAAAGTGTGAAAAAACAAAGACCAAAACCAATCACTAAATTGTTCACAAATAGAATAAGAAACACACAAACAAAGCGTACCTCTTATTTTGGTTAAAAATTAATTATTAACACATCATTGCTTTTGTAAAAATGTTGGTTCAATGAGAAGACAAAGAAATAAAACTTGATTTTTAAATGCAAGAACGAATGTAAATCTACCACAAAAGCTGTTGTCATCGCACAATGAAACCCAGCAAAGCTATTTACAAACATTAGAGACGCAGAGGTGTGAGACTTTTCACATATATGATTTTTGTTTTGTTTTAATGTCCATTTCATTTATTGTTTTAAAATACAAAAGTACAGTGAGTGACAGTATCAAATTAGAAGAATGTTTAAGACAAGTAAGAAGATCTTAGTTTAATAAACCAACTGAGAAATGTATCCAAAATTTAGGACAAATGAGCTCTGGTATCCATAATGAGTGTTATGTCCGTTTGTGAAGCAGTTAGTTGGCCATGGGCATTAAGTCCGGGCACCCATACAACCAAATAAATGACCGAAAGGCTCAAATCCCGAACAGGTTTGGTCTGTAAAATAGCAAATAAATATTACTCACTATATGGCCAAAAAACTATTAGTTCATTAAAGCTTAGCAAGAACGAAACTAGTAAGATATTAGAACACTCAAACTCAACAATATCAGAACTGACTCATCTCAGAATCATATTCCAGTTAGATGCCCAATTTACCCACCCCCGGCACTTTAGTATTAGGGCCAACGTTTAGCATTTTCTGGTAAGAAATTTGTTAATAAATATTAGTTGTAAAAATAAGTGATAAAATAATACACTATATAAAACAAGTTTTTAGCATTTTTTTAACTCTTCAATTTGATGCTAAAATTCAACTAAAAACGAAAATGTTTTTACACGCTCCATAAATTTTTTCTTAACAGTCGATATTTACTTTTAATAGCAAATATTAAACGATAAAGTGCCACCTACAAAACAAACACAACACGGGTTTCAAGCCTCCAATCCGGCACTTTAGTATTAGGGCCAACGTTTAGCATTTTCTGGTAAGAAATTTGTTAATAAATATTAGTTGTAAAAATAAGTGATAAAATAATACACTATATAAAACAAGTTTTTAGCATTTTTTTAACTCTTCAATTTGATGCTAAAATTCAACTAAAAACGAAAATGTTTTTACACGCTCCATAAATTTTTTCTTAACAGTCGATATTTACTTTTAATAGCAAATATTAAACGATAAAGTGCCACCTACAAAACAAACACAACACGGGTTTCAAGCCTCCAATCCAATCAAAAGATATAGATTTTTGACCGCCATCTCGAGAATGTACGAGATGGCTCCTTATTTAATTAAGGAGCAATAGTTCTCAAATATATATTTTTATATGTATATATTTGAGAACTGTTGGTATTATGACTACATGGTATTATGACAGTGCATTTGTTTGTAACGCCCAAAAAGGAGAAGGCTATATTTTATTATGGCTGTAAAAACATGCTACGTCGACTTAGTATGTTTTAGAATGGAGGTATCATTATATACATCTGTGACTTTGATATCAAGTGAGTCAATTTTTAAAACCGATGTTTTCTGATCGGGATAAAACTTGAACCACAGCAGTTATGAGACAAAATTTCAAGTGATCTTTTAAGGACTGTCCGAGTTGGAAGGTCTGGAATATAATATTGAATGAAACGGTAACATGACGATTGTTTTCATCGACGAAAAACGACGGCCGGATGCTATTGTACCTCTTGAAGCACATGTTACTTCGTTCCTGTCCAATAACGCAAACAACACAAAAACACCAATAGAAAAATAACAACAATGCAATATAGTATTCGAAGTCAGTTGCCAAGGTCAATTAGAAAACAGCTCTGATCGCATCTTCATTGGAACAACCAAACGAACATTAGAAACAAGAATGAACAAACATAAAATGGACATAGTGAAAAATAAACAAAACACAGCTCTATCGCAACACATACTTAACACAGGTCACACTGCTGACTTTGACAACGTACGAATCATAGACAAATAAAGAAGAGAGAGAAAACGGATGACGATACAAAGCTTACGAATATAAGAAAAAAACACAAAACAATGAACCTGAAGGAGGATACAAACAACTTAAGTGTCAATTACAGCGTTGCAATAAGAGGAGCCCATCTGTGATATTAATTTAAGGTAAGTTAAGTTTTGTTGTATGTTTAACAGCCTGTTTCTGTAACTTAAAATGTTGCTTTCGTTCGCCTGCCAGACGACAAACAGCTGATTTGGGTTTCACTAACTACCATCATCATCATTTCAGTGTACATTTTGGTTTCTCTATATCTCTCTGCTGTCATCTGGGCGAACACAAATGTCAGATCGAGTCACTTTATTTTATTTGTCGACTGATAGGAACAATGGCAAAAAAACGTTATTAAAAGCAAAAAATAAGTAGATAATAATATAATTATGGTAAAAACAATTAAATAGCAATAAAATTGTATACATATGTTTACATATTTAAGCATAAAGAAGTCAACATTGGCAGCTCGCTAAGATGGACAAAACATCAGCGCACAGTGTAATACACCTCTGTATCCTTTGTAATACACCTCTGTATCCTTTACACTAGCCACCGCTAGTGTAAAGGATACAGAGGTGTATTTTCTAAGGTCGACCATACAAAAATGTGTGTTTTTTTAGACCGGAAGTTGTGAAATTATTGATCTGGCAATCACATTTTTTTCCAATTGGTAAATTGCTAACATCGTTGACGTAAGGCCAGGCGAACGAACGAACCTTAGAGAAACCAAATTCCAGACGAAAGTGAGTGACTGGTTTTCGTTCGCAGAGACTTTCGTTAGAAATACAGAAACAGTTGCGGCCTTTTATTTTATGTTTATAATATTAACAAGATTTTAGTCTAAATATAATTTCTTTCAACTCAAATATATCAGAATCGACAATTTTTCTCCGTGTAGGAGAAAGTTTTTAATTCCTGTCGAAGGAGCATTTATCTTTGGATAGCTGGTTTTGACATATCCCATTCTAGATTTTAAACTTGTCCATAAGTGCACATAGTCTGCAAGCCCGACTAATATATTTTCTTTATACTTAAATGCAAATAAATCTTAGTTTCGGAAATAGTAGTCTTAAATAAAAAAAGTTGGGATCGAGGGGAAGATTTGTTTAAAAGAGCATATCGTCATAAGCAAAGAAAAACGGGCGTAACAAAAAAAATGGAAATTCAGTTTTTGATGAATTCTGTGCACTACATCAAAATGCCCATCCTAAAAAACGTTTAGCGACCTATTATCAAAAATGAAAATTTTTTAACGAAATTCGAAAGGGCCTAGCAACAAATACATTTGACAACATTTTTCATTTTATTTTGGTTTTTTGCTTCTCCTGAAAAATTTCCAAATATAATGATACTCGTACGCAAGCAAATATGCAAAGTACAGTGTTACAAACTGTTCAGAAGGAAGAAAAAACTTTCTAACTTTTTCAGTTTTTTAATATTATGGCATTCTGCAAATGCAGCAATCTTCTTTTATTTATTCTGCTTAAGTAGCAACAATCGCATAATTAAATCAAAATACACGAGTGAAGTAATTCGATGTTTTTGGACTTAGCATATTTGCTTTTTATGATTTTAATTTGTTTTGTGGACTTACGATATTTTCTAATAGACAGATTTTTATTGTTCTTTAAAATATTAAAAGAGTTGTTAGGTTTTTTATTTTAATTAATTTAAAAAATAACATAAGGGAAAAGATAATAATTTACCACTGGTGCTATATTAAAATGCAACAGATTTATTCTAGTACTATTGCAAATAACTCAAAAACAAGTAAGAAATTTTAATCGTTTCAACCGAATAAGGTATACCCTCACTTTGTGAGCAATGTAAATATGCACTGGTGTATGTACTACTATTATGAGCTATTTAATTATGGTATGTCTTGGTTCTTTTTGTAAAAGAGGTACTAAAATGGGTATGGTGCTAACTCCCATTTTTAGTAAGACTGTAGGAATTTTAAAAACTTTACACCATGCAAACATTTTGAGTATGAATTGGTATTCACAATATAAGCCTTAAACTTTTAAAATATGGTACGTTTTCGTGGGAGGTACCAAAGTAGGAGCAACTGCAAAGATACTGTGGGGTGACCCAAATGAAAGGAAAGCAAGAAGTCTTCTGAAACTAAACAAGATTGATATTAGTAAGATGATGAGTGTTCTAACGGGACACTCAAGCTTACAAGCACATCTTCATCGCATAGGACTAGCAGGAAACGACGAATGCAGGGAAAACATCGAAACGATGGAACATTTTCTGTGTGACTGCCCGGCTTTCACACATGCAAGATCCCAACATTTCGGGTCCGACATATTACTAGACTTGTCTCATCTCAGAGGATATTACTGTAAGATACTGAGAAAAATCGTGTCTAGTATCGATTTTATGTAACTCGTGAGGTATATAAAGATCATAAATAAGGAGCGCACAACAGGCCGAACCACTGGCTTAAGTGTATGTCCACGGACATGAGACGTTTAAACGTCTCCTCTCTTCAACCTAACCAAAAGGGGCGTGCGAATAACACCCAGTTTCCACTGGACTGTATGTACTATAAAAGCATTACACTGTACACTGTACAACAAACTAAACAAGGTACCAAAAGGGGCTTGAAAACTTCGCCTATTTTTCCCAAGGTGGTCGCTGCTAATAAACTGGTATTATGTGTGGAATTTCGGAAGATTCGAATAATTGGTATAGAAGTTATTAAAGAATCAACATTTCTCTAAAAGTTATCCCTTTGTGGGGGAGGTACTAGAAGGAGTGGACCAATATGGCCCATCTTCAAACATAGCTGAGATGGAGAAAAATGTTACCGCATACAAAATTTGAAGTCAATCGGTTACTCCATTGCTCAAATTATTTAAAATGACTCAAGTGGAATTTCCACTAAACATACTTGCATTGCTCATGTTATTCTTTAGATTTAATTATCTTTATTATTATTATCATAATTATCCATTTACATATAGACTTTACATGAATTTCATTATTGTGTGGACTTACCATATTTACAAACCACTTCAAAACAAAGGGAATAAAACAACATAACGGTGTTTCTTTTCTCTAGTTGGTGTATTTTTGATTGTTCTATCATTCTAACGGGTGATCCAAGTAGAGATACTTTAATAGCCTTTTTTGACAGATCACGTGTGAGTCGTGTCATGTTATCATGTTATTTTTGTTAAGTATTGTTTGGCATTTCATCATGGAAAGACTTACGCCTGAACAACGTTTACAAATCGTTCAACTTTATTACGAAAATTCACGATCTGTGAGGAATGTGTTTCGTGCACTTCGCTCAACTTATGGTCAACAAAATCGGGTCTTACGATCACGTGTAAGTCGTGTCATGCTGTCATGTTATTTTTGTTAAGTATTGTTTGGCATATTATCATGGAAAGACTTACGCCTGAACAATATTTACAAATCGTTCAACTTTATTACGAAAATTCACATTCTGTGAGGAATGTGTTTCGTGCACTTCACTTAACTTATGGTCAACATAATCGAGTCGTCGAAAATTGGACTCAACGGATGGACCATCTGAGACGTATCCGCGGCCAACATTTGATAGACATAATCTTCAAAAAATAAATGCCAAAGAATGTTCTTTCAAAATGATAATTAACATTCCCCATTCAATTTGAATTGTCTGTGTTTTTTTTTTATACCCTACACCACACTGTGGTGTGATGTTTGTAACACCTGAAAATAACACAGCTAGACCCACCTTAAAGTATACCGATCGACTCAGAATCACTAGCTGAGTCGATTTAAGCATGCCTGTCCGTCCGTCCGTCTGTCCATGTAAAGTTGTTCGTCGACTACAGGTCGCAATTTCACTCCGATCGTTCTGAAATTTTGCAGTTTTGAGTATTTCGCAGCTGTTAAGATCGCTGTTGAATTTGGTTGAAATCGGTTCAGATTTAGATATAGCTCCCATATATATCTTTCGTCCGATTTGGCCCTTTAGTCCTATAGAACCTGTATTTTACATCCGATCGTTTTGAAATTTAGAACGGTAGAGTTGCTTGATCCATGAACCAACATTGCCGAATTTGAAGAAAATCGGTTAAGATTTAGCTATAGCTCCCATATATATGTTTCGTCCGATTTGGCCCTTTAGTCCTATAGAAGCTGTATTTTACATCCGATCGTTTTGAAATTTAGAATGGTCGAATTTCTTGATCCATGAACCAACATTGCCGAATTTGAAGAAAATCGGTTCAGATTTAGATATAGCTCCCATATATA
The DNA here is from genome assembly GCA_963930755.1 of Eudasyphora cyanicolor. Classification (NCBI taxonomy): domain Eukaryota; kingdom Metazoa; phylum Arthropoda; class Insecta; order Diptera; family Muscidae; genus Eudasyphora; species Eudasyphora cyanicolor. Next base: position 222,217,402 of record OZ005736.1, read on the forward strand.
TCTTTCGTCCGATTTGGTCCTTTAGTCCTATAGAAGCTGTATTTTACATCCGATCGTTTTGAAATTTAGAATGGTAGAGTTTCTTGATCCATGAACCAACATTGCCGAATTTGAAGAAAATCGGTTAAGATTTAGCTATAGCTCCCATATATATGTTTCATCCGATTTGGCTCTTTAGATCCAATCGTTTTTATACCCTACACCACACTGTGGTACAGGGTATTATTTAAGTATAAAATGTCCCAAAAGTAAATTTATGTAAACAATTTATACATGAATTACAAAATTTATATATCAGAGTTATTGAATATTACAAGAGTGGTGTAGGGTATTATATAGTCGGCACCGCCCGACTTTAGCCTTTCCTTACTGGTTACTATTGAGTTCGGAATTTTAGTTTTTGTTTTCTGTAAACAGAATTGAGAAATGTCTGAATTCTATTAAGGCGTACTACTGGATTGAAATCGTTTCGAAAACTGTCAAGCTCTCACATTGGCACCATGGTAACTATGCTGTCAATAATTTGCACGATATGAGAGCAGCGCAAATATTGCCACATATCAAATTGGAAGTTAATCCGTGCGGTTATCGTGCGTAACAGCAGACAGGCGGACGGACGGACATTGATCATTCGACTTAAAATTAACAAAAACTGATTTCTGCCAAACATAAGTACTTGGGTTTTAGCCAATCCTTCAATGTGTTACAATTTGTTCCTGTAGTAAATGATATACGAGATTGTGATTAGATTTGAGATTGCGCTCGTATACTGTCGTTTCACTTAAGTGAGAGTATTAAATGAGCAACAGTCTCGGAATTAGATGTGTGTGAACTTGGTAGCACACGCGTGATGTGGAAAAATTGGCACGATGTCCAAAAAAACCAGATTTAAAAATTTAATATTTCGAGCACTATTTCACTAATGGCGAATTCTTTTCTGCAAAAAAGTGCAACACTTGCATTGCTCTTTTTATACCCTACACCACACTGTGGTACAGGGTATTATAAGTTTGTTTCACGGCAGATGTTTGTAACACCTGAAAATAACACAGCTAGACCCACCTTAAAGTATACCGATCGACTCAGAATCACTAGCTGAGTCGATTTAACGATGTCCGTCCGTCCGTCTGTCCATGTAAAGTTGTTCGTCGACTACAGGTCGCAATTTCACTCCGATCGTTCTGAAATTTTGCAGTTTAGAGTATTTCGCGGCTGTTAAGATCGCTATTGAATTTGGTTGAAATCGGTTCAGATTTAGATATAGCTCCCATATATATCTTTCGTCCGATTTGGCCCTTTAGTCCTATAGAAGCTGTATTTTACATCCGATCGTTTTGAAATTTAGAATGGTAGTTTCTTGATCCATGAACCAACATTGCAGAATTTGAAGAAAATCGGTTAAGATTTAGCTATAGCTCCCATATATATCTTTCGTCCGATTTTGCTCTTTAGTCCTGTAGAAGCTGTATTTTACATCCAATCATTTTGAAATTTAGAATGGTAGAGTTTCTTGATCCATGAACCAACACTACCGAATTTGAAGAAAATCGGTTAAGATTTAGCTATAGCTCCCATATATATGTTTCGTCCGATTTGGCCCTTTAGTCCTATAGAAGCTGTATTTTACATCCGATCGTGTTGAAATTTAGAATGGTAGAGTTTCTTGATCCATGAACCAACATTGCCGAATTTGAAGAAAATCGGTTAAGATTTAGCTATAGCTCCCATATATATGTTTCGTCCGATTTTGCTCTTTAGTCCTGAATAAGCTGTATTTTCATCCAATCATTTTGAAATTTAGAATGGTAGAGTTTCTTGATCCATGAACCAACCCTACCGAATTTTAAGAAAATCGGTAAAGATTTAGCTATAGCTCCCATATATATGTTTCATCCGATTTGGCTCTTTAGATCCAATCGTTTTTATACCCTACACCACACTGTGGTACAGGGTATTATTTAAGTATAAAATGTCCCAAAAGTAAATTTATGTAAACAATTTATACATGAATTACAAAATTTATATATCAGAATTATTCAATATTACGAGAGTGGTGTAGGGTATTATATAGTCGGCCCCGCCCGACTTTAGCCTTTCCTTACTGGTTTTGTTATAGCGCTTTTTAAGTGTGGAATAAAAAAAGCGACATTTTCAAAAGGCTCCGCCGCTGGGGATTAGTCATATGTTCGTCTACCGTATCATAAAACTGGTTGAGGAGACTGGAGAGCAGAGTATGAAGCCGCCGCCGATCTTTGCGGCTAAAATCGGCTGAAACACAGCCGCCGTTCCATAGAAAAACTTTAAAATATGGATAAATAGTCCCGATTTACACTGGCTGAATGTTCAGCAGATTATCGGAGTTTTGTGGGAGAGAGAGGCAGTCGGCAAGAGGGGGGAAAAAACTTTCCCGATTTACACTGGCTGAATGTTCAGCAGATTATCGGAGTTTTGTGGGAGAGAGAGGCAGTCGGCAAGAGGGGGGAAAAAACTTTCCCGTACTCGGGCTTATCGGGCTTATCAGGCTGAACGTTTTGTGTTTTTCACTCGCAACAACATTTCACACAGGAATATCCGAAACAAAATTACGTGTCTAAACGCAGAGGCAAGTTTAAAACAGAATTAGCGGATAATCTGCTGAAAAAAATATCGTAGTGTAAATCTGGACATACAATTTCCATTTTTGATAAGCAAATAGCTATACATATAGTAGATATATCGTCCCCTTAATAGAAGAATAATGTGTACGCATATACACTATTACTTTTAATTGCGTTCTAAGAATCTACGAAATTGGTTCAATATCTGGTGAAATTCTACTTCCACAAATCAAAACGAAAATCACTCACAAATTGGGTTATTGGGTGTTTGAAATTGTTCATTAATAAATAATAATATCGAGTTTCAATTTCACAAAAACTTCAAATATGATTTTCTCGAAAAGACAAATAAATTATACACTATTCATTTATTGGGTGGACGATATCGAAGTGAGTGATTTTCGTTTTGATTCGTTTATTGTCACAAGCGGGAACTTAACATGTCTTAAAAATCATAATATTGATAGTAATAGAAAAATAATTATAAAAATTCTTTTTTAAAGGGAATAATACGGTTTTTTATTTATTATTAGATTATGTACAAATATTTTCGGGAAAAAAATCAATGGAGTATTAAAGAATAGTATAACATATAAATTAAAACCTCCAATATACCTAAATACCTAAAGAATCAATCAAGTTAAGCTCAAAACAGTAGAGGTCATTCTATTTGGTTTACCACAAGGTAATTCCACACAAATTTAAAATTTCACTAAAACGTCGATTCGCCTCTCCTGGAAACAACCTGTTTCCTGCTATGTATAGACGAATGGCGGAAAAATGCAACCCTGTGAACGTACAACTGTGTGAACATACAATTTTTGTCTTGCAACGTTGGCAGAAAAGTCATTGTGAGATAATTTGCAGATTATAATATGTGCGAAGTTTGTGCATGTGACAACGGCGCCATTGTCAGAAAAACATTTTATTGGCCACTGTCTATAAAATATTTTTATTGGCAATCCTGCATATAAATATTTACAAAATATATTTTAAATATATGAAATTGTAAGGGTTTCTTGCAATCGTCTTCACCTTTGCCTAACCATATGTCATTGTCCGTACATTTGCGGCACTTTAACAGGGTTGATAAAGGTATCCGATCTGATAATCGTCTATATATAGCTTTAGCATAGTTTGAAAATAGAGTATATCATAGAGCCGCCTAGCGGCATGCAATCGATGATTTTTTTTACCTCACAATATCTTACAATTAACTTAAAAACATCTATTATTTAAGAATAAATACCAGAGCTTAACTTTTCAACTTTTAAATGTTAAAGTATTTATCATAGAGCCGCCGTATGTCAATTTTATGTCGGCTTAGCCGCCGCCGATCTATAATTTTTAATGGCAGCCACCGCCGCCAATTTTGGCTCGGCTTCATACTCTGCTGGAGAGTCAAAGACCGCAAAATGGTCGTACTATTTGAACACCGCAGGTCATCAAATCAAAAATTCTGCGAATTCCGCGCCGAAAACAGAAAATCGTGGCCCTAGAGATGAATATTACGCAAAAATGAGTCGTATTATCAAAAATAAACTTGGGACTTGGGGCTTTCAAACGCCGTAATGGACATCTGTTGACTGCAGCTTTAAAAAAAGGTAAGACAAATGCAAACGTCTTTTGGTGAAGCACGCTGATAACTTGCAGAGAAAAATCTTGTTCACTGATGAACAAATTTTTACCGTGCAAGAAAAATTTAACAAACAAAATGATGCATGGTCGTCTAAGGAATCATCTGAACTGATTCCACGGGTCGAAAAGCCAACATCCAGCTTCAGTCATGGTTTGGTGGGGATAACTGACTTGGTACGAAGGGATAACTGACTGGTACGAAGGGATAACTGACTTGCATTTCTAGGAACAAGGGGTCAAGACATCGGCCAAAGTTTACCAAGAAACCATTTTGGAAGCTGTTGTGAAGCCACTTAACCATTCTCTATTCCAAAACGCGGCATGGACTTTCCAGCAGGATTCTGTGCCGGCCCATAAGGCTAAAACGGCCCAGGAATGGCTTCGAAACAATTTGCCAGCGTTCATTTCATCTGAAGAATGGTCCTCTGAAAGCCCTGATTTAAACCCACTGGATTACAAATTGTGGACAGTTTTAGAGGACATGGTCTGCCACAAAAGATACCCCAACATCAATTCTCTTAAGACTGATTTGATTCGTGCTGTGGACACTTTTCCAATAGACGAGGTTCGTGCGGCCAGTGCGACTTAAGGCATGTGTGAAGGCCAAAGGCGGACATTTCGAATGAATGCTTGCTTTTTGCTTACAATATATATCAATAAATAAATACAACAAATTTGGTCCAAAATCATTCATTAATTTTAATGTTATTGCATAAAATGTGTGTAACAGTATTTATGTCCCTACTAAGTATGTATCAAGCCGAATATGTTTCCGACAGTATACTACAGAAGCAAATTTTTTCAGCGTATAAAATTCTGCACAAGGAAAAATTACCATATCGGGCTACGTTGTGCTATAGTCCGCATGTAGTAGTCCATCTTATATAGAGGCCGTATTTTTAGCTAAACTGACTTAACTTATCAACCAATATTTAAATTTTCCTAAAACCATTATTAGCTCTACATCAAAGTTCGGCTCGTAAATATTAAACAATATCAACGAAATCTGTAACATAAATTTACCTTCCGATTCGCCTTCATTTCGTTACGCTCTTAAATCCCGTATTTTCATTTACTGGGTCATATTTGCCCATGTTTTCAAGTAGCCCACATAAAATTCCCTATATTTTATTTCTACATCCTTAGTTTTAGTATATGTTTTAAATATACATTTAAACTCTGTTAATATTGGAAACCTCTCAAATATGTTGTTGGGTTTTTTCACCATCTATCCATGCATCCGTGCGTCCATAACGAGAGGTGTTTGGTTACTATTTACGCTAAATGTTGATATTCTCCATACAAACAGTTGTCATAGCAGTCGATGGCGATAGTGGCGCTGCTGAAGGCGTCCAATTTGATGGCTGTGATGATGATGAGACAAGTTTTTCTTCAACCCAACAATGAATAGAATTGCTGCCGTTGTTTCATTTCGAATTTATATAGTGGCGACTGTGTTCAATTGCCGCAGAGTCATGAGGCAGTTGAAACTGTCCCATAAATGTTTCGTTTACACCTTTCAGAATTTATTGCGATAAAGAGGCATCTTTAATTAATGTCTGTAATAATAATTCTTTTATTATTTTTATAATTTTATTATATCATAAATGCATAGCAAATTTATTAAAAATTCTAACGTTCGTAACTATTTAGATAAGTGGGACAAAGTTGATAATTACTTTGTAATGGCACTTGGCATACAAATGAAAATATTTGTTCGTATACTTTGCAATTGTATACTCTTCACCTTATCCTAGTTTAATTTGTAGCACCTTGAAAGTGTTTTATATTATTAAATTTATTGATTGTAATACAATTTTAAAATGATTTTTTGCATTCTATTGTTGGTGTTTAGATATTCAATCCATGACGAGTTAGATCATTAAAGTAATGAGATTTCATTTATAATTTCCCATATAAAAACGTTGCCAATTTATTTGTAAGAGCATCATTGTAAAAATACCAAATCGATTTTATGTTAAGATTTCATGGTTGCAGATAATCTGTAGTAAAAAAAACAATAAGGAAGGGCTGAGTTCGTCCGGAGCCAACTATACAATACCCTACACCAACCTATCGGAGCAGAATAAAAAGAACAACTTTCAATATTTATCAATGCGTTGAAAAAATATTTTATACGCTTAGATTCAAAATCGGGATATAAGTATATACCAATGCTATATCTAAATTTGAACTGGTTTTCTCACAATTCGACGGTGTGGGTCTAAGGATTAAAAAACTTTGCCAAACCTGCCAAATTTCAAAATGATAAGATGTGAAATACGGCTTCTATACACTAAAAGGCCCAATCGGAAGAAACATATGTAAGGGGACTATATTTAAATCTGAACTGATTTTCCTCAAATTCGGCAATGTGGGTCCTTGGATGAAAAAACTCTTCTCTGATAAATATCAAAATGATTGAATGTAAAATACAGCTTTTGTAGTGCTAAAAATGCATATCGGAAGGAATATATATATATATATATATGGGAGATATATCTACGAGTAAATCTGAACTGTTTTCGACCAATTACATGGTCAGTTTTATTGAAGGATCCCTCTCTGTTAAGGAATATACTATGGTAGTTTTCTTAGATATAGAGGGGCATCCAAAAACATAAACCCAGCCGCTATAATTACGGCATTCGAAACCCTGAGAGTTGACAGCAGTATTCGTAGGTTTATTCATAACCTTCTAATTAAGAGACGCATTTCAGCTAGGGGTCAACTGACTTCCATAGATTTGTCAGCAGGGGAAAGCCCCAAGGGGTTGTTCTGTATCCTCTGCTTTGGAAAGAGAAAATTAAGCTCTGGTAGCGCTATATACCTTTAAAAGGGCAATAGAAAAATTGGTTGTATACGGTAGTAGACACGCCCCTTTTGGTACCTCCCACACACATGGACTATTTTGTACCAAAATTTAACAGATTTTAACTTTATGAGTGAATATAAATACTTGAAATTTTGTACGTTGTAATGCTTTTATGGTATCTAGAGTCCAGAGAAAAGTGACCTTTATTGACACGCCCCTTTTGGTACCTCCCACACAAATGGACCATTTTGCAACAAATGTAAACAGCTGTTAACTTTAATACCAGTACATACTTTAAAGTTATTAAATGCAATTTAAATTGATAATAATTTATTAAAACAAAACAAATTATTTGCCAATATTTTTTGGGACTCAAGGTGAGGGGATTCATAAGTCGGTTTACCAGATGGAACTTTCTTACTTGTTTTCTCTATCTCCGGCTAAGTTCGAAGATGGACCATATTGGTGTACTCCTTCTAGTACCTCCGCCACAAACGGTTAACATTTAGTGAAATATTGATTCTTTAATAACTTCAATACTGCCTACTCAAATCTTCCAATTCCACATATCGTCGCCGTCGTGGCAAAAATAGGTATGTGTAGTTTTTCGAAAATTTGTTTATTGTTGCATTTGAAATCAATTTTTAGAATACGTTCACCCACCAAAGCATTTTTCGATATCTTAATTGGTTCAGATTAACTAAGTGTTTCCTGAATAACCAGTAAGGAAAGGCAGAATGTAGGGCGGGGCCGACTTTATAATACCCTACACCTCCCTAACAATGCGATAAGGGTCATTGCGACAACAATTCGGAATAATTAGTAAATGGGTAGGAACATATATATGTGGCTATATCAGATTCTGAACCGATACCCACTTAATTAAGCAACATTCGTTCCTAAATTGAGGAACATCTTTCTGGAAAATTTTGTAATGATCGGAAGTAAGGTACAACTTCTATAGCGCTTTGATACCAAATCTGGAGGAACACATATATGGAGGTTATATATAAATCTGAACCGATTTTCCTTGAATACTCATTCATGTAAAAAGAAACCTCTTCTGTCAAATTTCGTACTGACCGGATATACAATACAGTCTCTACAGCACATACATGTCAAATCGGGGGTAACATATATATGGAGACTATATCTAAATCTGAACCGATTTTCTCTGAATTTGGAAGTATCCCTTCATATAATAAGAACTCTTTTTCAGCCAAATTTTTTACTGATCGGATATAAAATACAGTTTCTACAGCGCGGTAACATATATATGTGGGCTATATCTAAATCTGAACCGATTTCCCTCAAATTTGGCAGTGTTAATTCATGTAATAAGAAACCGCTTTCTGCCGAATTTCGTACTGATCGGATTATAATACACTTTTTACAGCGCTTACATGTAAAATCGGGGGTAACATATATATGGGGGCTATTTCTAAATCTGAACCGATGTTCCCCAAATTTTGTATTGTCTCTAAGTGTATCATAAGACTACTCTCTGTCAATTTTTGTACAAATCGGTTCAAAAATGTTGCTTATACAGTGCATATATGCCAAATCGGAGGTACATATACATATATGGGAGCTATATGTAAATCTGAACCGATTTTAAACAAATTCAATTCAATTCCTTGGGCCTAAAGAAAGATATGTGCAAAGTTTCGTTGAGATCGGACCTTAATTGCGACCTGTACTTTGATTACAAGAATACATCTACAGACAGGCGGACGTATCTAAATCGACTCAGAAAGAGATTACAAGTCGATCGGTATAATAAACAATGGGTCTCTCTCTTATCCTTTTGGGTGTTACAAACAAATACACAAAGTCATAATACCCTGTACCACAGTGTGGTGTAGGGTATACAAAATGGGAGAGAGTTTTAATTGCTTGGCTGCAGTTTCGATAGACACCGCTCTATCATTTTCAAAACACCACTCTAACCAATTCAATTTACTGCTTCCATAAGTATTTCAGCTGACTTAAGTTAAAGACATACACTATTGCTACTGAATTCTGAAGATGATTGAGTTGTGTTCATCGAAACTGCAGTCAATTAAAACTCTCTACCAATTTTTGTATTTGTTTCTATTACTTTTTTGCAATAGACAGAAAGTAACTGAAACATATGGTCTTAAACCAAAATAAATTCTGACTGAATAACAAAAACACAGACCAACAATAAATAACAAAAACACAATTTTTCATTTTTCATATTAATAAACTAATACTATGTGTGGAATTGTGAAAGATTCTGACTAGTAGTATATCGGTTATGGGATAATCAATATTTCATTAAATAAAAACCCTTCGCGGGGAGGTACTTGTTGACAATAGGGGGGTATAAAAAACGAATTTTGTTGAAATGCTCTTATTTATACCAAAAGTGCTATCTACGTTTAACCATAAAATCTAGCTTTAAAAATATAGAACAAACGATTTTTATCTATTTTTTGGTTTTTTTCGTGCCAGCAAAAAACGTTTTTTTTTTAAAAATCAATTTTTTTTTAATCGTTTTAACAACAGTTAGTAAACTTCTGTTTCCACCTGAAATTGTTATTACCAACATTTGTAGTCCTCATACTTTCCTTTAATTTAACGTGTATCCCCCGCATTATCGAGCATATACTTCAAAAATGTCCAAATATAAAAAGCAAAAAATTTTTTTAAAAAAAATTTACAATAAAAATGTTATTCGGTCAGAATTTATTTGGTTCCAGACCATATGTTTTATTTTATTTTCTGTCTTTTGCAAAAAAGTAGTAGAAACAAATGCAAAAATTGGTAGAGAGTTTTAATTGCTTGGTGGAATTGACTGCAGTTTCGATAGACAACACTCTATCATCTTCAGAATTCAATAGAATGTCTTTAACTTAAATCAGCTGAGATAAAGGGCAGTTTAATTTTAAGGGTCAATGTTGATTTTGAATAAAACACAAATTATTTAGGAAATTATTGTCATTTCTTTTTATTATGATAATATTGGTATAGTTCAATAATGTATGGAACAAAATATCGGCCAAATGGCCGCCTCGACCTCGGCGGCACAACTCCTGCCGATGGTAAAATTTTCGATGACGCTTAGGCATAATTGAGACTCTATGCCGTTAATGTGCAGAATTATCTCATCATTTAGCTCATAAATTGTTGCTGGCTTAGCGACGTACACCTTTTCTTTCAAATAACCCCAAAGAAAGAAGTCCAACGGTGTCAAATCACATGATCTTGGCGACCAATTGACATCGCCACGATGTGAGATAACGCGGCCATTGAATTTGTTGCGAAAAGAGCCATTGTTTCGTTAGCTGTGTGGCAAGTGGCACCTCCTGTTGAAACCACATATTGTCCACATCCATATCTTCCAATTCGGGCCATACAAAGTTAGTTATCATCTCACGATAGCGAACACCATTCACAGTAACTGCCTGACCGGCCTCATTACGAAGAAGTACGGCCCGATGATGTCGCCAGCATATAAGCCGCACCAAACGAACTGGGCGAGCATGCACAGGTGTTTTCACATCTCCTACAGATCCGGTTTGCTGAAATTTGGGCACAATTCTCCCGATTGTGGACTCGTTGGTCGATTATGCTGATCAAAAAAACATCACGAAGTGCACGAAATGCATTTTGATTTGAACGCCCATTTTCGTAAAAGGCTTAACGCGTTGCTCGATTGTGTATCGTCCCATGGTTCAAATGAAATGCAGAAAAAAACTTGACGTTTGGGTGTGGTTCACATTCAACATCGGCCCTTACAATTTAACCACCCTTTACTTATGGAAGCAGTAAATTGAGTTTAACAAGAACTACTAACCAAACCCTAACCAAATTTTTTTAATTTTTTTTTCGTGTTTAGGACTCCATGTTACAACAAAAAATTTAATGCGCAGCCCTTCGACAAGCATTTTGTTGCATAGTGTAATTGGTTGCAAATATTTAATTTACATACTTTTTTCTCGGGACTTATGTTTTCCTCGCAATTTCAATTGTTTTCCGCGGATAGGATTCTATATCAGCTAACACAAAGCCCATTCTATTTACGATATCAATTTTCGTAATGGGTGAGGACCACAACAAAAGCTGTGGAAATTTTGTGAAACCTACTAATTTGTTATGATTTCTTTCATATTATTAAGTGACTTTACTTTGAGATGTGGACCAGAAACTCGATTAATAAAATGTAATGGTAGCATTATATAGCCAGATATACCAGAACAACAAAAAAAATTGTGGACCCTGTCCTACAATATTGCACTGGTCAAATCGAATCCTAGCCAGCAGATAGCGGACCCTTTCTAGAATATGAGATTAAAAATATAATATATATTCGCGTTTTCGAGATATGGTATTAATTATATGATAAAAGTGCTGATCTCTCGCTTTATTGAAAGTAGAATTGCGAATTTACTAAAAAATATTTCAGAATTCTGAAAATAATCGCTTTCCTTTAAAACGTGTATCCAACGAAATAAAAGTTTATTTTATAAGGGGTCAAAATCTTACACCGTCTCGTAGATACCATATTTTAAAATATTTTATTTTTCCAATTTTAGCTTTATTAAAGAGTGATATCTCGGAGATGACTTAAGATTATTACAGTTTTTAGATACTCGTTTTTATAGGAAAACGATTGTATTCGGTATCCTGAATTTTTTGAGCAATCGAAATAAAATTGAAACTAGTGGTCCTTTTGACCCGTTTCCCCCATATGTAAAACACAATGCCATACGTTTGAACACGTATCACTCGAGAACGGATCGTTAGATTTTCATTGACCTTAACCAAAACACTGAAGTTAAAAATACGGCGGCACTATCTGGCAATTGCCATCTCATATTACAATACAGCAAAGAACATCAGTTTTGCAATAAAAGTCATTACATCGCCACATTCACTATCTGGAGCCACTGTTCGGGTAGGGTTATAGAATTTATTAATTTCGAATTCCACTGCCAATCCCATATTTTTCCGACAGACATTTATATATTAAGATATTCGTCATATTATTAAATGTAACAAAACAATGGCCGGGCTTCCGAATTGAGCGATTAGGATTGATTCATGTTACAAACATGTAAAACAAATGTCTTACTCAACTAAGGTTCACACCCAATCGATCACTTAATTTGATGTTAAACATTGCTCTGAGAAGGTAAAATTTTAATTAATTTTATTCTCACAGATTAGAAACAAGGCTTAGTCAGTCTAGTGTTTGTCACTTCTTACTTTCATATGAGTTTTCGAATATTTGCAAGACATTTAAATGACACTTATAAATTGATTCTAGAAAAAAACTCTAAGTCTTAAATAAATAACCTGTATCGCATGGCGGCGTGTACGTTATTAAGCATACATAAGAGTGGCATATTCGAAAAGACATTAAAAGGCTAAAGACTCTCAACGGCAACAGCCGAACATGTGAGCAAAAACATCATCAAAACAAAAGACTTAAGAAACAAACTTGTCATCACATCTTGCAATTTGCGAGTGTGGGAGTTATTGGTAGTCTGTTATTGTACTGTTCATCGGTCGTTGTTTTGTTGTTCGGCGGTTCTCTTGTATACAGCAACCTCCATTGCCTGCATGTTCCAGACCACAAACAACAATAACCCAAAAATACAACAAAAGGAACTTTAAAAAAAAATCCCATAAAAACATACAACTACTCACTTTCAACACTTCAATTGCTTAAGTTTAAATACCGCATCGGTCGCATTGGAGAGGCATCAATGAATGGATGCCAAGCAAAAAGCCACACGGCGCGGCATTTAGACATACAATCAGCCTGCATTTTGTTGCCATATGCAGCATGCCTCATACCGCATGCATCATGAACTGAGAGACTGCAATGGTGGCGGCGGAGGTGGTGGCGGTGGGTTTGTTAACCACAGAATTCAATAAATATATTTCGTTAGATTTTTTCTATAGAGCTATTATTATATTTTTATTTTTTGTTTGTTTGTTAAAAATAAGTAATTCACAAGCAGCAGATTTTATAATTCTATTGAAACTGCGAATGTGTTGAAATATGCGAGGAGGGAGTTTTGAATGCGGTTGTTATTTGCCTAAAAAACACACACAAGGACTGGGTTACAAAAAATTGGTATGATGCAACGCCTACTTCAAATTTCCTTTCCAAATGTTGTTTCATTGCACAGATGTGTTTTCCGCTTAGAATGAATAAAGGGATTTTCAGTTGGCGTGATCAAAATTTTTTAAATCTTATTAGTCGATTTCTATATAATACTCGTATACTAGCTATAAAGTACACGGCGTTGCTCGGGTTTCTTTTTATAAGGTGTTCAAAACTTCGTAAGAACATTTGAACATTTTTTAATATAAACTGGGATCACTCTTCTTGAAAGTCTATCATACTCCTGAAAATAATACCAACTGCTCTCAAAAACTTAAACGTTATGAACATATTTTTGATCCGGACTGCATGGACTACAAACTGGAAATTAGAATATGTGACTATATCCCACCGCATCATATAGGATTTTAGCTCTTAATCGAATTATTATTATTATTATCGGAAAGAATTGCAGAATTTTGTTTCCAACCGTTCAACTTTCGTTAACCTGAGTAGGGTATTATTCTTCACAATATGTCAGAGTTCATGAGGTCCCAAAACGCATCTCGAAAATCACAAGGTTTATTATACTATTGCATATTTCATACAAAGACATCTACGTTCCATGTTTCGATTTTGTCGGTTTAGTTGTTATAGTAGAAAGCATATAACGAAATTAAAACCGGAGGAATAGTTGATTTTGTATATCATTGAAGATCAGTATATGCCCATTTATTTATAGATTCTTAGCTCCTAAGTGACTTGAGAAAGATTGAAAATGGTTTTGGTCACTATAGCTCTGACTGCAGCTCAAATCGTGTGAATGTGAATAGAGTATTTCAGCCACATATTAAACTGTCTGTGCAAACTTTCAGATTAATATTTTAACATGGGCTCAGTGATCAAGGGCTACCAAACGTATGGCGGAGGAACAAATGCTTAATGCGTTATTATCTGTTTATTCATGATAATAAAAATTATATCACATAATTCAAATCCTGATCACGTGTACGAGAATATTACCGCTGCAATAGGCTGACATTTTTTGGTCACGATTTTTGTGTTCTCTTGGTTCATATCTATCTTCCATCTTATCCGAATTATAAGGCAATCCGACACTCCTTTCGAGAGTAATTGTGCGAATCAGCCAGACAGACAGACGGACGGACTTTGCTTAAATTACACAAAATGATTCAAAACTTATTTCCTTCGATGTATTACACTTGTGGCCAGTAGCAAATGATATATACCTCCCTTTCTCCTAAAGTAGGAGTATAAAAGCATCAATGAAAAGTCGAAATTTGGACGGGGCTAACCATGTGATTCCCAACACTGTCAATAAGAGTATGATTCCAATTTGTCCGGAGAATAGGTTTAAGCTAAAACTAAAGCCGGCCGGCTGAATGCATAATACGTTCCATTTGTAAAAGCTGTATCACACCATTATTACTATAACCTGCTTAGGTTAAACAGAGTATAATTCAAAATTCCAGGCACATTGTTTAAAAAACATAGGATCTATGTACACCGCAAATTCCTCTGTGACCTTCATATGAGGCTTTTACCAAAAGATGGACCAATATACTCCATTTGCGTCAAGAAGTCTAGTCGGGGAGGGGGGCTTTTTAATTGTTTATATGTTTGAATTGAAATAAAATATGCTTGGAAACGATTTTTTTTAATATTATATATGTTTATTGAAAATCAATTTTCAATTTTATTTGAAAATCAAGAAATTTTGTTTGGATCACATATATTAATATATTAGAACATAATTTATTTGCAAACTGAATTACAAAAACAAGTAAGAAAGTTTCAGTCGGGTAAACCGACTAAGGCATACCCTCACTTTGTGAGTAATGTAATATTGAATATTACACGAATTATTCTGTCAATTTGTGTGGGAGGTACCAGAATGTTTTTAACAAATACACCTATTTTTCGCTGAACAGTAGATACTTTAAATTCATTGCACTGCGCCGAATTATAAGCGTTTATGTGCACTGGTATAAACGTTACGAGATATTAAATTGTGGTATGATTTGGCAATTTAGTGTGGGAGGTACAAAAAGGGGCGTGGCGATAACGCCCATTTTTCACAGGACTATAGACACTGTAAAAAAATTACACTGTACAAAATTTCAAGTATTATTATACACTTGTATTAATGTTATAAGCTGTTAACTTTTGCTGCAAAATGGTACCTTTGTGTGGGAGGTACCAAAGGGGAGTGGCAACAACGCCCATTTTTCTCTGGATTGTAGGCAATATAAAAGCATAACACTGTGCAAAATTTCAAGTATTTTTATACACCGTTATTAATGTTATAAGCTGTTAATTTTTGGTGCAAAACGGTGCATTTGTGTGGGAGGTACCTAAAGGGACGTGGCAACTTCGCCCAATTTTCTCGAGTTAATAGCGACTAATAAACTAATACTATGTGTGGAATTTCAGAAGATTCGAATAAGTAGTATAGTAGTTATTAAAGAATCAATATTTCACAACATTTTAACCATTTGTGGGGGAGGTACTAGAAGGAGTGGACCAATATGGCCCATCTTCGAACTTAGCCGGAGATAGAAAAAAATATTACCACATACCAAATTTGAAGTCAATCGGTTACTCCTTTCGAGAGTTATCGTGCGCACCAGCCAGCAGACACACAGACAGACAGACAGACAGACAGACGGACAGACGGACGGACATTGCTCATTCGACTTAAAATGACCCAAAACGGATTTCCTCCGAACATACTTAGGGTCTTAGATCACTCCTCCGATGTGTTACACTTTTTTCCGTAGCAAATGATATATACCCTCGTCACACTAAAGTGAGGGTATAAAAAAATATGTGTTTACACACAAGTAAAGTTATTGTTTAAGAAGTTTTCCAAATGTATTTTATTTAAAAAGATTTTTAAAATATTGCTGACTCTTTCGAATATTAATTACTTTTTCCTAGTCTTCGTGTTAAACTTTATAGCTAAAAATGTCTTTTTAATTTACAAGAATTCCAATTCACCACTTTTGTCAATCCATCAATTCAATTTATATTTATGAAAGATTATTCGATTTAAGTTTTAATTAAATTTTACAAACATATAAAATTTATAAAGAAAATTGATCTTTGAATATCGGAAAAGCAGAAAACTTGTCTTTAAGTTAAGGCATTGATACATTGCCAAAATAAAAAATTGCAAATTAATCTTTGTTTCGGAAATAATAGTTCCGAATAAAAAAATATTTGAATGAGAGCATATTTTGGTTAAGAACAGTATCATCCCAAACATGTAATATTTGTGTGTATCAAATATAATATATTTGAAGTGTACCCTAAACATATGAATATTTCAAGCCGAATATGTTTGGGACAAAATACTACAGAAGCGATTTTTTTCAGCGTGTAAGCATAATGATGCATTTACATTAGGGCGGGTTGATTTGTATGGATGAAAAAAATTTAAAAATCGTATAGCAAAAACGCAATCTACATTAAATTCTAAGAAAATTCTCCGAAGAAACCATGGGTCATAAATCAAAACCTAATCCGCGCCTCTCGACTTGAAATTTTTTTTTCCTCTTCTTTCGCTTAAATTATTTTCTTTTTATACCCTACACCACACTGTGGTTTGTTTCACGGCAGATGTTTGTCACACCTAAAAATAACACAGCTAAATTTTCTAAAATTTTTTTTCCTCTTCTTTCGCTTAAATTATTTTCTTTTTATACCCTACACCACACTGTGGTTTGTTTCACGGCAGATGTTTGTAACACCTGAAAATAACACAGCTAGACCCACCTTAAAGCATACCGATCGATTCAGAATCACTAGCTGAGTCGATTTAACGATGTCCGTCCGTCTGTCCGTCAGTCCATGTAAAATTGTTCGTCTTCTACAGGTCGCAATTTCACTCCGATCGTTCTGAAATTTTGCAGTTTAGAGTATTTCGCAGCTGTTAAGATCCCTATTGAATTTGGTTGAAATCGGTTCAGATTTAGATATAGCTCCCATATATATATTTCGTCCGATTTGTCCCTTTAGTCCTATAGAAGCTGTATTTTACATCCAATCGTTTTGAAATTTAGAATGGCAGAGTTTCTTGATCCATGAACCAACACTACCGAATTTTAAGAAAATCGGTTAAGATTTAGCTATAGCTCCCATATATATATGTTTCGTCCGATTTTGCTCTTTAGTCCTGTGGAAGCTGTATTTTACATCCAATCATTTTGAAATTTAGAATGGTAGAGTTTCTTGATCCATAAACCAACACTACCGAATTTGAAGAAAATCGGTTAAGATTTAGCTATATCTCCCATATATATCTTTCGTCCGATTTGGCCCTTTAGTCCTATAGAAGCTGTATTTTACATCCAATCGTTTTGAAATTTAGAATGGTAGAGTTTCTTGATCCATGAACCAACACTACCGGATTTGAAGAAAATCGGTTAAGATTTAGCTATAGCTCCCATATATATGTTTCGTCCGATTTTGCTCTTTAGTCCTGTGGAAGCTGTATTTTACATCCAATCATTTTGAAATTTAGAATGGTAGAGTTTCTTGATCCATGAACCAACACTACCGAATTTGAAGAAAATCGGTTAAGATTTAGATATAGCTCCCATATATATGTTTCGTCCGATTTGGCTCTTTAGATCCAATCATTTTAATACCCTACACCACACTGTGGTACAGGGTATTATTTAAGTATAAAATGTCCCAAAAGTAAATTTATGTAAACAATTTATACATGAATTACAAAACTTATATATCAGAGTTATTCAATATTACGAGAGTGGTGTAGGGTATTATATAGTCGGCCCCGCCCGACTTTAGCCTTTCCTTACTGGGTTTTTATATGTTTGAATTGAAATAAAATATACTTGGAAACGATTTTTTTTTAATATTATATATTTGTTAACAAATAAATTTTATTTGAAAATCAAGAAATTTTGTTTGGAACGCATATATTAATATATTAGAACATAATTTATTTGCAAACTGAATTACACAAATAAAATATGTGTTTACACCAAACAAAGTGATTGTTTAAGAAGTTTTCCAAATGTATTTTATTTAAAAAGATTTTTAAAATATTGCTGACTTATTCGAGTATTAATTAGTTTTTCCTAGTTTTCGTGTTAAACATTATAGCTAAAAATGTCTTTTAATTTATAAATATTCCAATTCACCAATTTTTTTCAATCCATCAATTCAATTTATATTTATGAAAGATTATTCGATTTAAGTTTTAATTAAATTTTACAAACATATAAAATTTATAAAAAAAATTTATCTTTGAACATCTAAAAAGCAGAAAACTTGTCTTTAAGTTAAGTCATTGATACATTGCCAAAATAAATAATTGCAAATATATCTTTGTTTCGGAAATACTAGTACCAAATAAAAAAATATTTGAATGAGAGCATATTTTGGTTTAGAACAGTATCCTCCCAAACATGTAATATTTGTGTGTGTCAAATATAATATACTTGAAGTGTGCCCTAAACATATGAATATTTCAAACCGAATATGTTTGGGACAAAATACTGCAGAAGCGATTTTTTTCAGCGTGTAAGCAGAATGATACATATATATACGTACAGGGTGGCTGATATATAATGCAACAAAGTAAAGCGCTATATTCTTTTAATTTTTTTTTTAATTTTATTGTTCAAAAGCAAAAAATGTCGGAAATAACATAAAATTTTAGAAACAGTTTAGATTTGTTCGAAATGGCCACCTTTGGCACGAATTATATCCTTCAAACGGCCGACAAAGCCATCACGTGCTGCACGAAAGTGGCTCTGCGGTATTTTGGCCCATTCCCGGCGAAGCGCCGTCTTGAGATGATCGATACTTTGGTATTTTTTAGTGCGAACCTTACTCTCTAGAATGCCCCAGGCGCAAAAGTCCAACGGATTGAGATCCGGAGATCTTGGTGGCCATTGTGCGGTAGAAATGAAGCGAGGAACCTCCTTCTTAAGCCATTCTTGGTTGACGCGTGCTGAGTCCTGTTGGAATGTCCATGGTCTGCGGCCGAAATGTTTGTCTGCCCAGGGCTTCAATACTGTCTTTAGGACATTTTCCCGATAATATTCGGCATTTATTTTGACCCCATGGTCGATGAATACGAGCGGGGAGCGACCATCGGACGTTACGGCGGCCCACACCATTACCATCGGCGGCGCTTGAGTTCTGGTGGCCAATCGAAGGTGTAAATTTTCAGCTGACCTCTTTGGCAAGTAAACCCGATCATTTTGTTTGTTCACAAACTGCTCATTTTGGAATGGCTTCTCATCGGAGAAAACCAAATTCGGTAACTGGCCACTTTCGTGCAAGCGAAGCAACTCCTTGGCTCTTTCCAGTCTAACTTTTTTTGTGCATCGGTGAGCTCTTGCACTGTTTGGAACTTCAATGGCTTTAGTCCAAGCTCATTTGTTAATATGTGTTGTATCCGTTCTCGCGATATGTTCAGCTCACGAGCAATTTTTCTACTACTGCGGCGTGGATTTCGATCAAATCTGGCCTTCTCTTTTCGGATCATTTCTGGTGTTGTTACCGTTTTTTTTGTCCACTTTTTGGACGCGATGCAATACTGCCAGTATCACGGTAACGAGCAATGGTACGAGAAACAAAAGATTTATTCACATTTAAATGCTGGAGGGCTCTAACGATAGCCACTTGTGTTTTTCCACCCAAATATAAAGCAATCACATTATCACGCTTGAATTCCATCACGAATAACTTTTTTTCTGAATGCAATAGATCGAAATGCTTTTGTAAGATTGTAAACAATAAAATGAACTGTCACTGAAATAAATCTGTCAGCTATCAGACTAGCGGTTTAGAAATGATAGCAACCTGAAGTTGGTTGCAATATATATCAGCCACCCTGTATGTATGTATGTATGTGTTTTATAGACTCTTAAACCACAGGACCGATTTTAAAATTTTTTCTTTTGTTTGAAAGCTATTAGGTCTGAGATGGTTTTGGAAAAAAAAATTTGCAAATAGTGGGCGGGGAAAATGTGGGCGTGGCAAATCGTTTGTTTGTCTGTCTGTTTGTGTGTTTGTTCCACTGCAGTTCTGCTGGCAGTCTACGTCAGTGGTCCAAAAATGGACGGGATCGGAAAAATTGGGCAACGAAGTGGACCGGGTCCAGCTAGTATTAAATATAAAATTGTATACAAACTTTTTTACTTAGGTGAATATAATAAATTCGTGCGGATAATAATGTGTGGAATAATGACAATGTTGTGCAAAATGTTTCACATAAGTAAAAACTAAATGCAACAATCTTGAAATTAGAATCACAAGGTTAAACTATATTTGCTTATAAGGTTTGTTATGCATTGTGTACTAAAAATTGCGTCAACTATTTCCAGATCTCATAATATTCAGGACGGGACATATCAGAACAACAAACATTTGGTATACCACAACTAAATGTTGGTTGTCCTAATGGAATCGCGTGATAGTAGACAGAAACTATTTTCAACAGTAATTAAGGCAACCAATCTATTTTCAGTGTGTATAAAAAAAAGAAATATCTTCTTGTTAGGCTCTTTTGAATATCGTTAATAAATTTGCAATTATTGATGGTAGGTCCCCAAAAATGTATCAGGATGTGTATGTATGTAGTGGACCGAAGTCCATCAAAATCTGAATTTTCATTTTTCGTGTTGTTACGCGCTTTTCATTTCTGATGACGATATGCTGATGGGATCAATACATTTTGTGTCTAGCGTCCCCATATAAAGATAACAAAAGAATTTGACTTCTTTTGCTATAGATCCTACGTTTTTATACCATGTGCCTGGAGTTTAGAAATCTACTCTATCTCACATTCAACAATTTATAGTAATAATGGTTTGATATAATTCCTACACATTTCTCTGTACAGTGGTTGGCAAACAATTGTGGAGATTCTTATTTTTTATTACTGAACTAATTCTCTAAAAATACTTCGTAAGCAAAAAATCATATGTCCATTGTGTGTGTTGTGTATGTACTGTAAAAACAGTACACTGAACAAACTTTCAAATTTGATAAAGGGGGTTTCTGGATCCGAGAACGAATGATTACTTTATGGTTACCCTTTAGGGTTAAACGCTATATAGTAAAAGCACGCACTAAAATACGTCCCTTTCAAATCCTCATCAAACCAAATCGAAAGACTTTTTTTATAATTTGCAAAGGCTTTTTAAGATTATTAACAAAACAAACCATCAAAAAATGTGAATAGTTTACATTGGGGTCAAAAGTACCAATAACACTTAAAATATCTGTATATTATGTTTGTGACTTTTTTCGCTGGCATCGTGGCAAACAACCATAGAAAATTTTGATTTCGGTTACCTCCATTTGCGGCTGGAGCTGCACATTCCCCAGAAGTAACCTTTAGCAACCCGAAGAGAAATAGACAAAAAGAAGAAACACAAATGTAAAATTAACCATAGCGGAAAAATCGAAGATGAGGAGAAACCACTGAAATCCATGGAACTGAAAAATTGAAATGTCATTTTAACGGTGCAACTTTTAGTTGCAATCAATGAATGCATGAATGAATAAAGCCCACGATTGTAGCAATGAGGCATTTAAGTCAACAATAGCAACAACTGCAACAGCATCATCAGCACCAGCAACAACATCAGCAGCATAAACATCATCAAAAGAAATCTAAAACGTGAAAGGGCGCATTCGAAGTTTAATTTTTGTCGGTCTTCATTGTAAAGCGACTCTTTAATAATGACTTTTTAAACATTCATTTTTAATCAGCACCAACGATCGTGTTAAACCAAGTTGCTTCATTTATTCATGTTCAGGTCGCAGTCTAAGCCATCAATTACACTATTCAACAGACGCCAATCTGTCTAGAACTCTCAAATGTATTACCAAGAGTAAGTAATACTGCAGACTTCTGCTTAATATCACTATATAACGCTCATTTTGTTCCAAAGCAGTGAACAATTTCTGTCAATGTATTTTTGATTTCTATAGAGCGAAAAATAATTCAATCTAGTTTTTTTCAAAAACGTATCTTTTTGTCGGTAATTATTCTACTTTTTTAGTCAACTTAGCAATGTCCGTTTGTCTTTCCATATATACTTGTGAACTAAGTACAGGCCTCAAATATGAAGCTCAAAGTTTTTATATAGCCCTCATACAAAGATCCAATATGTCCAACTGTCTCCGAAGCACTGTCTCCGCCTAGAAAGCTCAAAACTGTAATTAAATGGTTGATTTTTCTGCTGACAATTTCGAAAAGTGATTTTGACATTTTATGTCCTTATTTTGATTTCGTATCGGCCCATGTTTTTAAATGTCCCCTTATAAAGGCTCAAATCGTATTGGGTTTTTTATATCATAGATGAAACATTTTAAATACATACGGTTGAAATTTGGCTGTTAATAGAGTATATGAATCTATATCTATATATCACCATAGATACCACATTTTTTAACTAATTAGGCTGAAGTTTAAGCATTAATATGTTACTTATATTGCCAAAAAAAAAATCCTAAAGAAGTAGTAGATCGGTACATGTTTGGATACAGCTCTGTTTTTAAGGACCCTTCTTTCTAATATACTTCTTGATACTCTGGAGAATATAATTTATGATCTTTAATTTTCACTCCTAGTAATTATAGGATATAAACTACACCATTTTCAACTACAATTAAAAAATTAACAATTAAAAAAAACTAAATTTCTGATAATACCAATTGAAATTAAAAACAACTAAAGACGGATTATGCTCGGCATTCCCGAACCTTATATACCCTCCACCTCCAGGTTTTTGTGGCTGTACGAAGTCAAGTCTAGAGGGACCTATGACTACCGTTGTTCGCGTGCAAGATTCGGGTATAAATAAACCTCAGTTACCAAATTTCACCCCGAAAAGTTGACATTTGTGGTAGCTATGACGATAAGAGGTCACATCGGGGAGATGCTAATATGGGCGCTATAACAAAAAGGTCCGATATTGCCCATTTTCAATCCCAAGTTGCCTACAGCTTTGAGAAGTATATATAGTATATATATATATATATATGTATAGTAGGCCGGGTCGATTTGTGGGGAGGCCAAATAAGTCGCCATTGCTCAGTGAAAATCGTATTCTAGGGATCAAAATAAGAAACTTACGGTTTTCACTGAGCACTTTACTGAGTGGGGGTCGGTCATACATTTCGACTCGATTGGAGCACTCTAAATGGGTCAAAGTGGGATTTTTCCGGGTCATCAGAATTCGTTTTAGAGGTATGGTTCCTTCGCCAAAGTTTCTTATTTTGATCCCTAGAATACGATTTTCACTGAGCAATGGGCGATTTTTAAATCGACCCGCCCTAATGTATAGTTTATATAGTATATATATATTAGGCCGGGTCGATTTGTGGGGAGGCAAAAAAGTCGCCATTGCTCAGTGAAAATCGCATTCTAGGGATCAAAATAAGAAACTTTGCCGAAGGAATCATACCTCTAAAACGAATTCTGATGTCCCGGAATTTGGGTCGAACTTTTGGGTAGGGGCAAATTTTGAAAAATCCCACTTTGACCCATTTAGAGTGCTCCAATCGAGTCCAAATGTATGACCGACCCCCACTAACTTTGGAGGCCCGACCCACCCATGCCAGTGGCACACCCCCTGGGTTCCATACATTTGGACTCGATTGGAGCACTCTATATGGGTCAAAGTGGGTTTTTTTCCGGGACATCAGAATTCGTTTTAGAGGTATGGTTCCTTCGGCAAAGTTTCTTATTTTGATCCCTAGAATACGATTTTCACTGAGCAATGGTCGATTTTTTAATCGACCCGCCCTAATATATATATATATATTTTTCTTCGAAAATGTGCAAGGAGTGGCCGTTACAGTCAATGGCGATCGTTATCGGGCCATGTTGAACGAATTTTTGTTCACAAAAATTGAAGAGGAGGATATTTGCAACATTTGGTTTCAACAGGACGGCGCTACGTGCCACACAGCCGAAGCTAAACTCGATGCTTTGCGCGATGTTTTCAAAAAAAATGTTATTTGGCGGACCCTTTATAACTCAATTAGTGTAGAGTGTAGCGTGATTACAACAGACGGACATGGCTAAATCGTCTTAGAATTTTACGGCGATTAATGATATACGAGTATATACTTTATCAGGTCTCAGATCAATATTTAGAGGTTTTACAACACGGGTCAAAATCGCCTTTTTTGATATGTTTGAATCGAAAAAAAATATATTTGCAACACAAATTTTTAAATGTCTCTATCTTCTATCTACCTTCTTCTTCTATCTTCCAAAAATGTGCGAGATCGGACCAATTGGCGTGGCCCAGCCCATGTAAGCCAAATTTTAAATTTGATATATATTGCACAATTTGTTACCGAGAGTGCTGCAATTTAGTGTATACATATCTGAAGGCAGTCTACGTGAGTGGTCCATAAAATCGCAGGGTCAGACTAATGGGCGTGTCCCCGCCCAATGCAAGCCAAATTTTGAAATGTATATATATGTTGCACAATTTGTTAATGAGAGTGCTGTAATTTTGTGCATATGCATCTGGTGGAAGTTTGCTTGATTGGTGCAAAAATGGGTGGGATCGGACGAATGGGCGTGGCCTATATGAACGAAATTTTGAAATAGATATATATTGAACAATTTGTTAGCGAGAGACCTCACTTAACACGGGGGTTACGTTGTTGGAAAATAACGTGTTAAGAGGTACAAGAAACCTGTGCAAAATGGGGGTTACGTTCCTTGATTTTAAAAAACATAAAAAATATTTTAATTTTTAATTAAAATGTTTTAAGGAACACCTTATGGCGTTTATAAGTTAGATATGCACTATCAGTCACGATTTGCGATTTGTGTGACAATTTCGCCTTTGGGTAAACAATCTAAAATAATAATCTTTGCTTCTAAATATATTACGATCTTCTTATGCTCATCTTTCTTTGCTGACATATTCAATAACTAGAGAAGAAACTTATAAATCATAGCTTGAAAATAGCAGCTATATTATATATTTCTGAGCAAATAAATTTTATTTGAAAGTCAATAAAATTTATTTGGAACGCATATATTAATATATCGCAACAAAATATACTCGTACATGCAAACTAATTTTCTCAAAAAAATATGTGTTTATATACAAATAAAGGTATTGTCTAAGAATTTCTCCAATTATATTTTGTTAAAAACAGATTCTCAAAACATTGCAATTTTTGGGATATCATTTTTAATTTATCTAGGCGGCCAACTTACCGTAGCAAAACGTGAAGTAAATTGCTCACCAAAATAATTTCTCAACAAGGTCATTGTTTCACGCGCTGTATGGCTCGTATCGCCGCCTTGTTGACATCAGAGCCCAACGAGATTATGCGTTTGAATTTCAGGAAGCACATAGTCGGTTAACAATGCGCAATAATGGTTACCATTGACGGTAACATTCCGACTTTCCTCATTTTTGAAGAAATATGGACCAATAATTCCACCAGCCCATAAACTACACCATACCGTTCTTTTTAATGGATGTAATGGTAGCTCTTGGTACTCATCGGGTTTCTCATTACAAATGTTAAAGTATACTGATCGACTCAGAATCAATAGCTGAGTCGAATTAACCATGTCTGTCCGTCCGACCGTCTGTCCAGCAAAAGTTGTCCGTTGAATACAGGTCGCATTTTCACTGCGATCATGCTGAAATTTTGCAGTTAGGAGTCTTTTGTACCTGGAAAGACCCTGTTGAATTTAAAAAAAGTCGGTTCAGATTAAGATATAGCTCCCATAATATGTTTCGTCTGATGTGACCCTCTAGCACTATAGAAGCTGTATTTTCCATCTAATTGTTTTGAAATTTAGCATGGTAGAAAATTTGATTCATGGATCACTTGCTAAATTTGAAAAAAAAACGTTTCAGATTTAGATATAGCTCCAATAAAAGTTTCGTCCGATTTGGCCCATTAGGTCTATAGACGCTGTAGTTTACATCTATTGGTGAACAATTTTTTTTATGGGCCATCAGCTTTTGTCCATGAAGTAAATCAGACTTTGTGATGTCGCTTAACTATATTTGGCTATAACGTAGCTAAGAATATGGTGAACAAAGTTTGTTAACATTGGATGCGAAAAAAATTCTTCCCGCGATTTTTTTTCCTAAAGTGAAGGAAAAAAGTATTTTTTTTTCGCTTTTTCAGCATAACTTACGAGGACTCGTAATTTTTTTCTAACATGTTTGGCAAAATTGTAGCCACGGTAATTCCGAAAAACTTTTGCTAATCTGAGTACAGTCAGTTCATATTAAAATTGTCGCGAAATAATAAAATTCAGCAGTTTTTTTGCTCATCTGAAAAATTGGATTTTTTAATATAGCCTCTTTTGGATATAAGCCATCGATATGGTCCTCCTGATTTGGAATCAAAGCGCTATCGAAGTTGTACTTTACTTCCGATCATTACAAAATGTATATATTATATATGGGAGCTATATGTAAATAAGAACCGATTTTAATAGGACTAAAATAATGATATGTGCTAAGTTTCGTTGAGATCGGACCATAATTGAGACCTGTACTTTGATTACAAGAATACATGCACAGACAGACGGACATATCTAAATCAACTCAGAAATGGGTAAAAATAAAACAAGTGTGTCAAGATTTTTTAGAAGGCCAAGAATTTTTTGAAATTTATTAATAATCTGGTTGAGAATTTGAAAAAAATAAAACAATTTGAACCGTTTAGCAAAATTTTGATTTATTCGCGAGATATGACCTATTACATTTTTCCGAGTGTGTTTAGAAAAGTGCAATTTTCTCTGAAAATATTTAACGGATTCGACTGAAATTTTTGCAGTTAGGTCCAAAACACTTCCTAAAATCTAAATATATCATGAACTTTAATTACCAACTGACCATATTAAAAATATTGCAAAATATTTTTTGCATATGCGAATAATTTCACTTTCAGTGATTTAAAATATTTTATATTTAGAATGCGTCCTATTTTGACCTCCACCAGAATCAGAAAAAACATTTAGGTAGATCGCGCTTTGTAAAAAGTTACAGCAAATTTACGGACACTACCTCATTGAAAATATTTTTGGTTCATGATTACAGGACCTCAAGGACCTTACCAATTTTGTCCAAATTTACACAATAGCTTAATTCCTTAGTTCTAAGTCCAAAAACGCATTATTTTATTTCAGCGGATCAAGTTCTCAGTATCGCGAGACTCCAAACTGTGGATATATAATTTGCAATATCTCCGTCAATTCTTAATCAAATCTGTACAAAATCAACGATAAAAGAGACGTGAGAAAAGTCACGTTCATATCTTGTTTCCTAATACATATATGTTTTCTTAACCCACTAAGAGCGAATTTTTCAACTTTTTATGTTAAATGCAATGATTTTGGAAAATGCGTTATTGACTGGACTGTTCGTGCAGTGGAAGTGTAAATTGGCGATTCTATTAATAAAGTGTTTCGGACCCAACTGCAAAAATTTCAGTCGAATCCGTTAAATATTTCCAGAGAAAATTGCAGTTTTCTAAACACGCTCGGAAAAATGTAATAGGTCATATCGCGCGGAAAAATCTAAATTTTGCTAAACGGTTCAAATTGTTTTATTTTTTTCAAATTCTCAACCAGATTATTAACAAATTCCAAAAAAATCTTGACTTTCCAAAAAATGTTGACACACTTGTTTTATTTTTACCCAAATTGATTCTAAGTCGATCGGTATAATAAACGATGTAGGAGAAGCTACACACATTTTTGATATAACAAGTGACCGCGATATCAGATCTGTGGTTGTGGCCCCCCATATTCCAACAATTCTGAAAATGTAATCGTCTGCAAGTTTGGTGGTGATGTATTTGACAGCAATATGCGAGATCCACCCATACTACTCCTTTATTATAAATATCTCGAGAATCATTTTATCAATTGAAGCATAGCCGCGAATAACGCCGTAAACAACAAAATTAAAAAACAGAAGGAAAAAAATGCATATTTTAAAAGTTGCAGGCACTTTAAAATTTTTCTTTTTTTACTCATCATACCACAGCTACATGAAAAATGTACACGCATTTGAAGTTAGTGATTTTGGAACGCTGTCTAACAAGAAAAGATCATTGAAAATTTGATAAAATAATGCTTATTTCTTTTTATTATCATGGAAAGTTGTGGTATCATACTGTTTTTGGGGTCGAGGAATTCATTTTTGATATTTACTTTTACCTACAACTCACGCTAGATGGCGCTGTCATACAAATGGTGCTATTTCTTGTCGATTTTCACAGAAAAAACGGTGTATTTATTTTTTTAGGCTGAAAAATCAATTTTTGTTGTTGGCATCATTGTAAAACATCCCAGCAAAAAATAAAAGAAGTACTTCCAAAAGAATAACATTATAAGTACTTCCAAATCATAAGTATGAACTTTTTTTCGACATTTAGTGAAGTTCTTCTAAATAACTAACCAAAATGTAATTTCGGAATATAAATTATTAACCCTAGAATGCATAATTTCAAAACGATTGGATGTAAAATAAAGCTTCTGAAGAGATAAAAGTCCAGATCGGAAGGAACATATATATGAGGGCTATGAAATATATGTAAAATACTGCTTCTACAGTGCTAAAGGGAAGAAATATATATTTATATTGCGGCTATATTAGAATTAGTGAATGATTCTGGAAGCTAGTCGACTTCATCAACCAAATTTCGATTCAGTCGACTAGTTCGATTAATCGGAGCTAAAAGTCGACTTTTTCATAGTCGATTAAAATAACATAGTCATTTCAAAGTACTGATTTTCTTCGAAATATGTTAAATTGTGAAATTGTAGTACATGGGTTGCGATAAAAACTGAATTTATTAATAACACTTTATACTTTCCAAAAATGTTGATATATCGTCATCAGAAATGCCCAAGAGCGTAACCCTCAAAAATGAAAATTCGTTTTTCGTCCAAAAATCACGATTTTATTGAAGAAAAAAAGACGTAACATCAAGTGCTCGTTTTTGATAAAGCACTAAAGGCGTAACCCACATTGTATTAAACAAAACGTACTGTATTCATCTATTTAACCTTCGAAGTTGTTCTCTTGTTGCTGTTTTGATTTTTGTCAATCGTGTTTGACAACTATTTAGATGCAAAATTCTATTCTGTATTTAAATTTGGCCTTTATCTGAATGGTATCCACTTTTTTATTAAATTTCGCAGTGTGCATGATTCTATAAACTAATCTTTGCCAAATTTAATAATGATCTGAAGTAAAACATGAAAACGCATTTTTCCAACCTTGCTAGTGGATTCTCGGATTAAAAAATTCTTTGTGCAAACTATAGTACATTTGACTAAAATATGACTTCTATTTAGCTTAGATGCCAAATCGGAAGGAACACATCCATGCGACTATGTTGGGCTATACGCAAATTTGAACCGATATTGTTCACACAGATATTAACTGTTAAAATAAGATACTCTTTACCAAATTTCATGAATATCGAAAGGAAATTATATCTTTTATAGAGGGAATAAGCTAAATCGAAGGAACATTCATATATGTTATATGCATGAATATCGAAAGGAAATTATGTCTTCTATAGAGGGAATAAGCTAAATCGAAGGAACATTCATATATTTTAAGATATCTGGTTCTAAACTGATATTGAAATAGTTGAGAGATTTTTGATCGTTCGCCGTAGACGAAAGAAGATAAGTTTCATAAACAGGCGCTATATCTAAATACGGATTGTCTTTCAATTTTTATACGAATTGTCTTGTCTCAAAATAAAGATATGTGCAAAATTTCTTTGAGATCCGACTATATTTGTGACCAGCACATTGATTACAAGAATGCATGACTAAAGAATGCAGACTGACATAGCTAAATCGGTTCAGAAAGTGATTCTAAGTCCATCGGTATAATAAACGATGGTTCTATATATTTCTTCTCATTTTGGGTGTTAGAAACAAATGCATAAAATTATAATAAATTGTACCACAGTGTGATGTAAGTTATAATTAAATAATTTTAAAAGAAATTATGGTAATCAAATATACCCTACCATACTTTCTGTACCACACTGTGGTACTTTACTACTCTCTGAACCGGGGCTACGGAAAATATATAGCGCCGCACAAATGTGCTATGTATTACAGTGTAAAATAAAAATACTTTTTTATTGGTGAGAATGTTGATCATTTGCGAAAATGTTACTAGAAGTTACACTATGGGGTCATTCGGTCACACTTTTCAAGAGCCAGCTACATCATACAGATTAGAAACATCTTCAAATGTCCTAAACTTACTTACATATACATATATGATCGTTTATCTCTTTGGCCAATAGTATATTATTTATACGTTCCCTTCCCTATGTCAACATTTGTATTCCTTTTAAATTATGAGATCTCTGGACCCAAAGATGTTAATAAGAACGACATACATTCATCAAATAAATACAACACCAAAAAAGCAAATCTTACAGTGCTTTAAAAGAGTTGTGCAAAAGTGGTGACAAAGAAGTACTTCCCCGGCGCGACAACCCCTTGTTAAATTCATTGGTGAAAATCCAAATTAGAACAACTTCCGGATCATAAGTTGGGGATTTTTATTGCTTCTTTGGATGATCTTTTTTTGCTGGGATATATGATATGATATTACGAAGTACAAAAATAACTTTTTTATTTAAAAGTATTATATATTAAATAAGAAGAAGAAAAGATAGCTTTAGAAATATGTTTTACAATGATGCCAACATCAAAAATTGATTTTTTAGCCTAAAAAGATAAATACACCGTTTTTTTATGAAAATCGACAAAAAATGATCAAAAAAATATTAAAAATCAATTCCTCGACCCCAAAAACAGTAAGATACCACAACTCTCCATAATAATAAAAAACATTATTTTATCAAATTTGCAATGATCTTTTCTTGTTAGACAGCGTTCCAAAATCACCAAATTCAAATGCGTGTAAAAAAAATTCTCGCACTGAATTGAAAAAACCCCTTGAAGGTTTGGCTAAGGGTAATGTCTACTTTCATTTGCAATTGGTTTCATCCCATTCCCATTTTGGTTGTTGCACTGTGTACTGAAAACGCGAATATTTATCATAAAAAATGGTTTTATTGTTTTTCAAAGTATTCTCCAGCATGATTTATACACTTTTGCATGCGCTCAAACCAATTGTCGAAGCACTTTTTCCACTCCGATTGCGACACCTCCAAAACACGGGTTTTGAACGCATCAACAGCATCTTCTGGCGACGAAAATCGTTGACCACGCAATTTTTTCTTGATGTGCCACTTCAGGTCTGTACGGCGGATGACCCATCAATTTGACGTTTTGGCCGGTGAAAAAGACGCCGATGTGTGAGAGCTCGCATTGTCATGGTGCACAATGATTCGTCTTCTCTTGTTCGTTTTTCGAATTTCTCCGAAGACTTCAGGCAAACAAATTGTGGTGTACCACTCAGAATTGACTGTCCTACGTTGCTCAAGTGGAACAGTCGCCACAGGACAACTTTTGCCGAAGAAACAGGCGACGATTTGTTTCGAAGTTCTTCTTCCACAAACAACTTTCGTTGGATTTGGCTCGTCTTCGAATCAATTGCATTTTTTTGGATGTTGTACAGGAAAACCGATAACAAACACATTTTTTTTCGTCTAAAAATAATTTAAAAATCGCATAAACTTTTTGCATATATTATGCAAACAGCATATTTGCATATATCGTGCATATGCAAAAATATGCAAACATCTTTATATTTTAAATGAATTGTAAATTCGAATAATTGCTAATGTTCCATTTTTACCGGGTATCATATTCCTAAAAAAAATGAATTTCGACAGATTTCTTAATTGTAAGATGTCAATGTGCGTCGCGTAAAATCTATACATCGTTACATTAATTCTCAAAGAGGGTTATATAATTAGGGAATCGGGAGGAGAATTCCTGTCCCGATTTTTATGGAATTCTTCTTTCTATTTCCCACTTTCCCGGGATTTTTAGGGAATTCTTCTTTTTTTCTATTTCCCACTTTCCCGAGAAATTTATTCGGGAATTTTGTTATCGTGAAATCTTCAACTAGAAGGCAACTTCTGATCGTTTCTTGAAACACACACACAAAAAATTTTTAATGTTAAAGGAGTGCCAGAAATGCCATCATATGAATTAAATAAGACAAAGACAACTTTAGAAAAGTTTTCAAAAAAGAAGGATGAATAATGTGTCATTGTTTCTAAGCTAGTTGCAGTGGACGGATTCTCATTCTATAAGTATAAGAGATTTTATTAGGGATTCGATTAAAACCACACGGCTGCTGAAGGTGTGTTTTGCCTCAATCAGGCAATCCATCTGGCAGTTGTAGACCTCATCTACAAAAAAATGCTTGCTGCAGAGGATGATGATGATTTAAAAGACGACTATTTTGATTCTAAAGATGACTGTGATTACAATGAAATATTAATTCTGAATGATAAATTTAAAGAAGTCATAGCTGAAATGCGACGCATGATAAGAAAAAAAGGTAACGAAGAAAAAAGGAAATATCTCTTTGATTGGATATCATTACACGGTGGAATTTCATGGGAGTCGAAACTTTTTGACGTAGCGATGTGACTTTACTAAAATCTTGCCATCCATTGAAAATGTCATTGGTCAGAAAATGCTTACATCACTCAAGAAAAGGATTGACGAGAGGTGAGATAAGTAACTTCTTTAATAAATTTCTAAATAAAATTTCGAAATGATTCTGACAATTTAACAATGAACGCGGAGTTTTTTTTCCATAGGCATCTGAATGCAATTGAATGCTTTCATTCATGAATTTGCTCAAATTGCAAACATAAGTGACAATGTAAATATAAGTATATCTATAGGAAATATCACATGCCGTAATTATAT
Source organism: Eudasyphora cyanicolor (assembly GCA_963930755.1). NCBI lineage: Eukaryota > Metazoa > Arthropoda > Insecta > Diptera > Muscidae > Eudasyphora > Eudasyphora cyanicolor. The sequence goes on from OZ005736.1 coordinate 222,250,449, forward strand.
TATTTAATTTGATTTTTTAATTATACGAATAAGGCTGACGTACATAAATTTATTTGTTGAGCAAAATGCATTAAACATTTAATGACGCTGAACATTATTTACACAAAAATTTGCCATCCAACCATATCTAATGGGGTTTTCAATTAATTTTTATTTAATTAAATAGATTTGTACGTCGACCAGTGTTATTTAACCAAGATCATCCATGTGGGATGGTGGGAGCGGGTCATATGAAATTGTATGCTCATCTATGGAACACTTGTTTGTTGGCCCACCATGGCTGCGGCTGTGGTTGTGGCTGGCCTCCTCTATAGCTGTGGCTGTGTCTCTGTCGCAGTTGCTGCAAATTTGGCGTATTTTAAAATGTCAGGAAAAATTACAGCAATTGCTGAAACTAAAACCGAAAATGAAAATGGGTTACTCGCAAATGCTTAAACTTTGCAACTATGGCACAAATTGATTTTTAAGTATACGCTCAAGATAAACGTGCTTGCATCAAACTCTAGGTTGCTCCATTGTTTGGTTATGGCGGCTGGAGGGGATTTAAATTTACAGTTGATATTGATTTCTGTTGACCTTTATGGCGGCAGCTATTGAATGGCTTGTTTGGCGGTATATTTGTGACTTTCCTGAGTACAAAATTCATATTTGGAAGCTAAACTGGTTATAAACTATAATTTGGTGTAAGAAATAATGTCAGCAGAAAAAGTTAGAGATATTATTGCACAATTTTTAATGGAAAATTTAATAAATGAACAATCAATCATGAATTGGTTTCTTTTTAAACTATAGTTACATGTAACACAAAGAGAAAACACTTTCCACTGGAATTAAATAGGAATCAGTCGCCGCCAGTCGTAGCGAACGGACGTGCTATCGCAGAGCGGATACTTTTTAATCTATTACAATGTTGCTAATTCAAAGAGACTGTCAGGGGCACAAAGAAGGAAACTGAATAAATTGAACCAACAGAACCTATTACGGTATAAAACAGACAATTCTACCTCCAAAAAGACTCTACAGACACGGAAAAATCAATTGGCCATAAATAAGGGTAAGAAGTCACCATCTTATTCTAAAATAGCTAAACTACATTTCCGAGACGATCTATGCTATGCCATAATTGATAGTAGTAGTGCATCTGGCAGAATCCCCGAAGATCAAAAGAGTAACTTGGAAGATTTGGTCTATACGAGGGTAGAGGAGTATGTCCTCGAATCTAAGGATGAACAACCAATCGAAGTAATGAGTTGCAAGTTTGAGAGGGGTGTTTTGATGCTAAGGCTGGTATCACAAGGCTGCTCTGGTGTCGTCGTAAAACTTGTGGATAGTTTCCCCTCATCTTGGGACAGCGCAAAGCTAAAATTGGTAAGGAAAAGCGACATTCCTGAACTCATAAAAACGAACCTATATGTCAAGGGATGTCCCAGTAAATTCTAATAATAGTATATACTAGACATCATTGGGAAACAGAATTCAAAACTTTCCGTGAGAAAGTGGGAAGTCTTCTATAGTAAGGATGATAACGAGGAGAGTATCCTCGTTATCATCCTTATAGGAAGGGTCCCGATTGGCAGGACAGATGAATCGAGTCCAAATATACTGTCTGAAGAGGCAAACACTGGCAGTTAACGGATGGATACAAGTAAGACACTGCTAAAAACGGATGTGGAAGTAGTCAATAACACAACCAATTCACCAATAGTTCCGCCACTTTTGCAGGAAGTTCCCAGCAAAGGTGGTGATCAAAATAAAAAGAGCACAAAACGATTCAAATCAATGAGGGAGCGACAAAAAATAACACCGCCTACCAAAAATGTGTACTGAAGATAGTATAATAGGTAGTGAACGAAAGAGGAGAATGACCCACTACCAAATAATGAGGGAGTGCCACCAGATAGGATAGACTCCCAAAAAAAAACTTTTACTGGAAAGACAATGATTGAGGTCATCCAGATAAACCACCACCAGAGCGAGACAGCATCCAACGCTCTGATGGACATCATAAATTAAGCCAGGGTTCATATTGCTTTGATCCAGGAACCAGGGACAACTACCAACAGGGTTACTGACTTAAACCATGTGAACTATTACCTTTTCTACGATAACACAGGTACTCGTCCAAGGACATGTATTTTCTCTCAATATATCTGCACCGACATTGCCACCTACGTCGGAATTACGACGTCTGGTGAGGAAATGCAAACACATAAGTAATGAGTTATTAGCTGGTTGTGACGCCAACTCCATCATATCGCTTGGGGTAGTACTAATACCAATAAAAGAGAACACGCTCATATAAAATATTTGAATACAAACGACCTCATAACTTTTAACATAGGCAACAATGCAACCTTTCTTAACAAAATTGAAATTGCGCGATCACCGCCAAACCTAATAAGTTTCAGTAACAAATCTAAGACTGACTGGACTAAATTCGGAAATCTACTTAGAAATCGATTGGGCCAGCCTACACGCGATTATCTATGTGCAGAAGACATTGATATCAATGTTAAGAAGATTACCGAGGCTCTTGTAAAATCATTCGAAGATAGTTGCCCACTTCGAGAAAGGAAATCTGCCCTTGAGAAACCCTGGATGACAGGACAAATTCGCTCGATTGGCAAAGATGTCCGCAGACTTTACAATAGAGCTCGACGTAAAAAACAATCAGTATATTGGGACGACAACCACAGAAGACTCAAAGAATACAATAAAATCGTTAGATCGGCGAAACGTAACTCCTGGAGGCTTTTCTGTGAACAGGTAGACAGCGTTAACAGCATGTCTAAAATGAAAAAGTTCCTCTCAAAAACTCATGTCCAAACCGAAACACTGGTGGATGACACGGGTAAAAGGATGGGAACAATAGAGGATACCGTAAGGCTCTTGACGAAAACTAATTTTCCGACTGGTAATTCTGGACCAAGAGTGGAACAGTTACAGAATGAACATGTATTGCATCATGTACCTATTACGGATATAACAGATGCTATGGTTAAAGAAGCGATAAAAAGCTACTCTCCATTCAAGGCTGCGGGGCCGGATGGAATATTTCCAGCACTTCTGCAGAATGAGGTGGATCTCGATCTCATCTGGCTGGAGTGTTCACTGCATGCCTAACCCATGTGTATATATCTCAAAATATTGGCGGGAATCAAGGGTGGTGTTCATACCCAAGCCTGGGAAAGCTAGTTATTCGACCCCAAAGGCTTATCAATCCATTAGCCTAACTTCTTTCCTGTTAAAAACAATGGAGCGAATAATTGATGACACGGGCAAAAGTAAAATAGCGGATGACAAACTAAAATTCAAACAACACGCCTATGTCATAGTATGATCAGTGGAAACAGCTCTGAATGAGGCAGTGGACCAAATAGAAGTCCCCTTCAGTAAAAAAATGTATACACTTGCTATTTGCATAGACATAGATGGCGCAATTAACAATGTGCAGACCGATACACTTATCCAGTCCCTAGACGATTTTCAGGTTGACTGGGCGCTGAAAAACTGGATCAACAATATGCTAAGGAATTAGTGGATTATTTATGGGCCATATGACGTACAAATTAGAGACAAGGTAAATCGTGGTATACCTCATGGGGGCATGCCTTATCTAAAAAGGTAAAATACTTGGGAGTAATCTTGGATCAGAAACTATACTGGAAAGATCATGTTGAAGAAAGAGGTACAAAGGCCCACAGACGTTGGTCGTTGTGCAGAAGAGCTATATTAATAATCACCTACGCCTGTGTAGTGTGGTGGACATCAATGGACAAGAAGTGCAACGTAATACCTTTACAAAAAATGCAACGTATATGCTGTCTAGGCATTAGCGGGGCATGTAGAACTGCACCTACAAGAGCGTTGGAAACTATACTACACATCCAACAAATAGACATCCGCTAAAGTATAAGAAAGCCCTTACAGCAAGACGTCTACAAGTGATGGGTGAATGGATAAATCGAGACCAAAAGTCGTACCTTCAGTAATACCACAAAGCCTAAATATGCCAACATCTTCACAGATAGCCAAATGGCGATTACAGCAATAACATCGGAAAGGGTCAAATCCAGAACTGTGAGTGATTGGAAATGAACGGGCGAACAGCTTGGCTTCAAACGGTAGAGAACTTCGAGTAATAAACTTGGGAAATTGCAACTGCAAAGATACTGTGGGGTGACCCAAATGAAAAGAAAACAAGAAGTTTTCTGAAACTGAACAAGATCGAGATTAGTAAGATGATGAGTGTTCTAACGGGGCACTCAAGCTTACAAGCATATCTTCATCGCATAGGACTAGCAGAAAACGACGAATGCAGGGCATGCAGGGAAAACATCGAAACGATGGAACATTTTCTGTGTGACTGCCCGGCTTTCACACATGCAAGATCCCAATATTTCGGGTCCGACATATTACCAGACTTGACTCATCTCAGAGGATATGACTGGAAGATACTGAGAGAATTCGTGTCTAGTACCGATTTTCTGTAACTCGTGAGGTACTCAAAAAGATCATAAATAAGGAGGACTCAACAGGCCGAACCACTGGCTTAAGTGTATGTCCATGGACATGAGACGTTTAAACGTCTCCTCTCTTTAACCTAACTTAACCTATTTGTATTAATAACACTGTGCAACAGTGAAAAAAAATACACGGACTTGACAGTATAGGTTCGATTCTACTATCAAAGGGTAATATAACCCTATACTAGGTTTGGCGAAATTGGTGACCAATTTTGTTTTATGGGCCTCCAAAGATTCTGAAAATCAATGGGTCCCTCGAAAAAAATGTCATCAGTTTTGTCAAACAACTAATTCAGACTTGGTGATACCGCTTAACTACGTTTGGCAATAATGCAGCTAAGAATACATATGCTGAATAACGTTCCTTAACATCATTCGCGAAAAAAAAATATTTTTTTTCACTTTTTTCCGCATAACTTCCGGGGACTCGTAATTTCTCACTAACAATTCTTCGCAAAATTGTAGCCAACGTAAATCTGGACAACTTTTGTGAACATATTAATACAATCTGAACGTGTCTAGGCACCATAAATAGCTTAAACAACACATTGTACCCCAAAAATGTAAGTATTTCACTGTTATGTAACAAAAATATATACATTTTTGGTATAGGGCATGTACAGCAACTTTATAGAAAACTAGCTGGACCCGGTCCACTTCGTTGCCCCATATTTCCGATACCGTCCATTTTTGGACCACTGACGTAGACTGCCAACATATATATACACAAAATTACAGCACTCTCGCTAACAAATTGTGCAATATATCTCACTTTCAAAATTTAGCTTATGTTTGCGGGCCATGCACGTTTGCCCCGCCCACTTTTTGCAAAAATGTTTTTTCCAAAACCATCTCAGACAAAATAGCTTTCAAACAAAAGAAAAAATTTTAAAATCGGTCCAGTAGTTTGAGCGTCTATAAAACACATACATACATACATACATACATACATACAAACATTTTTCCATTTTTATATATATAGATATAGATATTAAGGCCAATATTTTTGTGGAACATTTTAATCCTCTAGCTCCCCCACATAACTGTATTTTTTGGGCGCATTTTAACAAATCGTAAAAAAATCGTGTCTAGGCAACACGTTCAGATTGTATTGATATGTTTACAAAAAATGTTCAGATTTACGTTGGCTACAATTTTGCCATGCATTGCTAGTGAAAAATTACAAGTCCCCGGAAGTTATGCTGAAAAAAGTGAAAAAAAATATTTTTTTCCTTCACTTTTTCAAAAAAAAGTACCGGAAAATTTTTTTGCGCAAAAAATGCAAAGAAACTTTTTCAGCATATTCTTAGCTACATTATTGCCAAACATAGTTAAGCGGTATCACCAAGTTGGAATTAGTTATTGCACAAATGCTGATGACACCTTTTTCGAGTGGCCCACTGATTTTCAGAAACTTTGGGGGCCCATAAAAAAAATTGGTCACCAATTTCGCCAAACCGAGTATAGGGTTATACTACCCTTTGATAGTATAATCGAACAAAAAGTGTTCATTTGTTGCACAGTGTAATAGAAATTTGTTTGAAAAAATCCGTTTCGACAAACTAATTTGCAGTTATCAGAAATAGGGCATATAGTTGTCTAAAAAATAAAGCGGAACATATTTTTTCCTTGCGTGTCGAGCAAATCGTGGAAAATGTTTGGTTTTCGGCAGCAGTTGAACTTGATATGAGGTGAAAGTCTTTTTAATATTCTGCTCTTTACAGAATTACACATTTTGCTGGACCGACATGCCATAAATATAATAAATTAAAAAAATGTCCAAATATCATGATAAATTTATTTTTTCACATAGCAAATTTAAAATATTTGTTAAAAATAATTTATTGGTACAAGAAAAATTCTTATAATTAATGTTCAGGTGTTGTCATATCAATGCATATTTTTTAGACACTGTATGGAAGAAATCCGCATTTCCACATACAATTCTAAAAAGGCACTAATATCGTCAAAAGTACTATTACAGAAAACTAGTATAGACAGGCTATAATTCCGACAGAAACGAATGTACGATACCCTACACCACCCTCTTTATAACAGAGTATAACATTTTATCACTGAAACCAGAAAGGAAAGAGTTGAGCGGAGCCTATTATATGATAACCAAACCACCTTGATAGGGCAGAATAAGCACTCATATACATACTTGATTTAAATTAGAAACGATTACATTGTAACTCGTACTATCAGCCGAAATCTATATTGTTGCGTGACTGACTGATCATCGCCCAGCCCAAACGGCTGAAGCTAGAATCATGAAATTTGGTGGGAGGGTAGTCCTTGGGACGTTTTTAAGGCGGGATTTTTCGAAATTCGTACTATTAGCTGCACAATGGGACAAAAAGGGATAAATATGGTACCACCGCCAAATCCAAACGAAATGAGCTAAAATCTTGAAATCTTGGTATGAGGGTAGCCCTTAGGAGGTAGACTCAAAAATTGGCAGGATTTTTCGAAATTCGATCATTTACGTACACAGTGGGGTAAAAAGGGAAAACATGGGATAAATGTAGTACAACAGGCAAATTCAAATGGCGAGAGCTAGAATCGTGAAATTTGGTATGAAGTAGACTCTGAAATTGACAGGATTTTTCGAAATTCGAACATTTACGTACACAGTGGGGTAAAACGGGAATAATGTGGTACAACAGGTAAATCCAAATGGCAAGACCTAGAATCGTGAAATTTGGTGTGAGAGTAGCTCTTGCGACGTAAACAAGAACAAGGAGAGATTTTTAAAAATTTAGGGGCACAGTGGGACAGAAACGTACCACCGCCAAATTCAAACCCTACAATTAGAATGGTAAAAATTTAAGCGAGGTATGTCTTTATGGCAACGGATAGGGGTATTTTTTTTATTCGCAGTTTTCGGGGCACAGTGGGGCAAAAAGTGTAAAATATAGTACAGTGGTTTAAAAATGTCAAACGTGGATCAATGGTTCCAGGGTAACTTTTGGAACATAAACTAGACATTGGAAGATACTTTTGGTAATTCTAACTTTAAGAGGCACAGTGGGACAAGACGGGTTAATTATGGAGCATGGGAAAAAAAGGGAACAATCTGCCAAAATTGGAACTTAAACATGAGATATGAAGAGTTTATATGGTTTTAGATGCACAGTGGTCAAAAACGGTTAAATACTGCACAGTGGAGAAAATATGATTAAATATGTTACAGTCGGGGGAAAAGGTTTAAGTATGCTAGCGTGGAGACACATTTTAAAAGCGGTACAGTAAGAAAAAAATTGTTAAATATGGTACAGTGGGGTAAAAATTGTGCACAGTGAGATAACGAGTTGAATGGGGCACAGTTGTGCAAAACAGGGGTTAACTATGGTACAGTGGGGTAAAAATAGTTATATGTATATGGTAAAGTGGGACAAAATTGGTTAAAAATGATACAGTGGGGCAAAAAGGGTTAAATATGGTACAATGTGACAAAAATGGTTAACTATACAGTACAGTGGGGCATAACTGTGTTAAATATTGTACAGTGGAGCAACGAGTGTTAAATATGGTACAATGGGGCAAAAACTATTAAATATGGTACAATGAGACAAATGGTTTAATATGACACAGTGAGGCAAAAAGGGTTAACTATGGTACAGTGTGGCATAATTAGTTGAATATGGTAACGTGGGACAAAATGGGTTAAATATGTTACAGTGGGGCAAAAAGCATTAACTATGGAACAGTGGGAAAAAATGTGTTCGCTATGGTACAGTGAGACACAAATGGTTAAATATGGTACAGTATGACAAAAATGGTTACAGTGGGCACAAATAGTAAAATATGGTAACGTGGAACAAAATGGTTTAACTATAGTAAAAAAAAATGGGACAAAAAGCGTAAACTATGAAACAGTGGGGCAAAACTGTGGTAACTATGGTACAGTGGGGCAAAAATGGTTCAATATAGTGGGCAAAATATAGTAGGACAAAAAGGTGTTCAATTTGTTTCAGTGGACCCAAAACGGTTAAATATGGTACAATGGGTCAAGAAGCGTACATTTAGTACAGTGGGTAAAAATATGGAAGCAGGGAGAAAGAAAGTTAAATATGAAATAAGAATGTTTTCTTTTAATAATGTATGCTCTTAGTAGCACTGTGGTGCAAAAAGGTTAAAATTATGGTGCAGTTGGGGCAAGCCAAAATTGTTCAATATGTTACAGAGGGGAGAAAATGTGTTAAATATGGTTTAGTGGACCAAAAAGGGTTAAATATGGTACGGTGAAGCAAAAATGTTAAATACGGTAAAATGGTTAAATGTGGTAAGTGGGGAAAAAAGGGAACAAAATAGTCCCAAATATGTATAAAAATTCATACTTTAGAAGTACAGTATAATAAAATGTGTTTAATATGGAACAGTGGTGCAAAAGAGTGCAAAGGTAGCTCTTACAGCATAAACCAAAGCTAAGAAATTGTTATTTCCAAATAGGTTCTTCAAGTTAAATAAATGGCACAGATAGGGGACAAAAATGTTGAAATGCGACCTAAGCTTGCGAATTTGGATCATAAATTATCTATTATCATTTTAAAATATTGTACAATAGTGCAAAATTGATTAACTATGACACACAAAGGGTAAATGTGGTACAATGGAGCGATTCACTTTAGATTTTTAAATTCGTACCTTTATAGACACAGTGGGACAAACATGGTTTTGTTTTGTACCAGGGTATGAATGAAGCTATTGGAACATAAAATAGGGGAAAGTTGCTAACGTATGAACCAACAAATAGTTTTTCAACGTTCAGAGGTACAGTGGGAAAAGGGATAAATATTGTACCATGATGTCAGGGTAACACTTGGAACACAAACTAGAAATGAAACGAGGGTTCGTATTTTATATATAAAAGTAATCAAATCTTCTTCATTTTGCAACATATGTAATTATCAAGTCATTTTGAATGAAAGAGGTATAACTATTTTACAGTACCCTAAACAGAAAATAAATAAAAGATGGGGGCTGCGAAGCGCACCGGGTTAAAGCTAGTAAACATATATAGGGGGTTTATATCTAAATCTGAACCGATTTGTATACCCTACCCCACACTGTGGTCCAGGGTATTATGAGTTTGACCATTTGCTTGTAACACCCAAAAGAAGATTATATAGATAGATAGACCTGTGGCGGCCGTCGAATACTGCAGGCCGAACTTTATCCAAAAACTGCTAATGCCATTCGATTGAGGATACAAAGTGCATTTTGCACAAACACTGTTCTTTAATTCTTAACGAATAAAAATACAAAAAATATTTTTTTTCAATGGAAAACAAATAAACGAAAAATATAAGTAATTCCATGTGAGTTGATCACACAAATTTTGGCTTTTTTCTCCGATATTGATGAAATTTTTCAGATATGTACTTTTAAAAAAATGAGTTATAACCGTGTAAACATTGGACTGAGACACATTGGACTGAGAAGGTATTTTTTATTTTTTTAATGATAAATAACAGATCGTGCTCTTAAAAAAAATTTTATGATATTTTAAAATTTCTATTAAAAAAAATTAAATAAAAACCAGTAAGGAAAGGCAGAAAGTCGGGCGGGGCCGACTATATAATACCCTACACCTCCCTTACAATGCGATAAAGGTCATTGCGAAAATAATTTGGAATAATTGGTAAGTAGGCAGGAACATATTATCTAATTCTGAGCCGATAATCGCTAAATTAAGCAATATTGAGAAACATCTTTCTGGAAAATATTAATGATCGAAAGTAAAGACCGTTTATAGCACATGATGCAAAAAGTGAAAGTTGCTGCGATCTTTGATTTCCGGACCGAACAAGTTTCCATTTGGCCAACAAGACTTTCATCAAAATTTTTGTGCCGATCTGATAACCCTAGGGTCTGCCCAAAGTTCATTCAAAATTTAGAACACACTTTATAGGGGAAATATTTTTTTTATTCAAAAATCGTATGTTTAAATAAGTAAAATTACATTTCTTTGTATTATTAATTAATAAATAGTTTTTAAATATTAAGATCGGTGAAAAACACAAAAAATACAATTAATTCAATATTATATTAGATCTGACTTGTTATGTGAGGGATATTTTCTACGATATTCTTCAATGCACTGTAATATAAATTGATTTTGTTCTTCGTCTTTCGTAAGTATTCTGTTGTAATCATTCATAAATTGTACACCGCGTTCAGCAGTGTCGTTAACAACAAACAGATTACGACAAACATCGAGAGCATCTTGATAATCTTCGTTTACTTCCCAAATGGATGGGTCATGCTTTAAAAATTCAGTACTCAATCCAAAAGCACCGAAAAAATGTTTGGTTTTGTATGAGACGAAATCGCTCAAATTATTACACAGCAATAGTTTCGGGTCGGAGAATTTTCGATCGTTTTCCAGATTTACGACGGGTTCTGTTGATTGAAGATGCCTAACCATTTTTCGTTTCTCTTCGAGTGAAACATCCGAATCGAAAAATGCCAAAGCCATTGATTCAGGGGCCAAATACCACAAATGATTTTTCCATTCTTCAAAACAGCTTCAGACACATCTCGGTCCATTTCTGCGTCTTTCAACAAGTGTATATCTTGATTTGGTGCTCGTGTGGCATTTGTGCATGTAAACCACGCGTTGACATACAGCCGCATGAGAAAAATACATATATTCCGTAGCCCACTGGACTCTCGTTTTGTCAATGCAAACTGCTCTCGAAATAGGTATATTTTTAAGGCATAAATGCCTTTTCCCATGAACCTTGCGTGGTATGTTGGTGCCGACACCACCAATAAACATTATTGTTAATTGTAATAGTTCCTTGTAGTCAGCTCGGATTTGTGTTTCATTTAGCTGTTTAATGCAGAATTTCTTAATGACTTCGCAGTCAGCATTACTTATTTTTGAGCGTACAGTTGGATCTTCGAGTCCGTTTTTAAACGATTTGTGGTCGAGACTTACCCAAACGGCAGCAAAACGATTAAAAATAGGCACTTCAGGACCACAGGTCGCCGAAGTTTAACCTCAAACACATGTTTCAATACTATCTCCATCATGTGATGAGAACATGGGAACTTGATTAATTTTCGATCTAATTTTTTCTGCAACAAAATGTACGATCCAGTGTTTTGACCTGTATTTGATGAGTGTATCATGAACGACTTTGGCCATATTTTCTCCAGTACCAGCCCGGATTTTGGGGGCGCCCAAAAATTTTGATGTGTAGATCGATTAATCACAAGCTCACCAACAGTGGTCAGAGGCGTCGCAGCATTATACATTACAGTTATCACATCATGAAATATCTGTCTGTTTGACGGCAGTTTGGCTAAAATTAAATTTTGTGCGAAGCTGTCCCTTTCTCAATTCACTTAGGCTGGAGGCAGAGCGCGTTCTGTAAACGACCCTGCTGCATGGCCGTATGGCGCGCTGCAAAGTTCTGCTTATGTTTTCTTATTTGACCAGTAGAAAAATGTCAGACTGATGCGAAAAATTTTCATACATGCAAAAGCATGATCTATTTTGATCATTAATTGCTCTTACATCTACATATGTACATAGAGGCCATGTCGGTGTGCATGCATGCCCTGTCATGACGTAAAATTCAAATGAAAACTGCTGTAACTTTTTCGTTTCTCGGTCGATTTTGATTGTTTACGACTTGTAAGAAAGAAAATTTTATTCAAAGACCATTAAAAGACTAATAAAATATTTTTTAATTGTGACATTTGATAAAAACCCAAATTTTGTTCATGTAAAGTGAGTTTTGTGTTTTCAAACAACTTTGGGCAGACCTTAGCGTTATCCAATCGGCACCAAATTTTTTATTGGAGGTTTGTAGGTCAAATGCCCGGAAATCAGTACCGAAAAAATAATAAATGGTCTAAGGAACATATATATGGAGGTTATATATAAATCTGAACCGATTTTCCCTGAATACTCATGCATGTAAAAAGACCTCTTTCTGTAGAATTTCGTACTGATCGGATATAAAATACAGTCTCTACAGCGCTTACATGTCAAATCGGGGGTAACATATATATGTGAGCTATATCTAAATCTCAACCGATTTCCCTCAAATTTAGTTATTTTTTTTATCAAGAAGATTAAGAGTCACCATCATGAAACCTTTTGGAAGTATTATTGACAATATAATATACAAAGCAAAAAAATATAAAAAGGCGTTTTGTTCCTCAAATTTAATTTAAATATTAATTTAATTTTTTTTTTTGAAAAAAAGTCGTTCAACTTTTTTTAGAGCACGATCAGTTTTTTGCCCATGAAAAAGGAAAAATTTGTTTTTCTTCTCAGTTCAAAGTCAAAGATTTTTTTTAAAACAAAAGTTTCATACTATAAAACATTTGTTTAAACATTTAAAAAAATCGGGATTTTTGTGCTGCGCCCCTCAAAGTACATATCTGGAAAATTTCTTTAATATCGAAGTACTCAAATTCCTTATTTCATATGGAACTATACAAAAAAATAGTTAAGATCAGATATCGATACCTCCATTCTAAACTATGCTAAGTGCAAAAAGGTAGTTTTGCAGGAGAGGTAATCAAAGTTTGATGAATTTTTTAAATTTGTGTTGTATTCCTTTATAATGCAAATCGAATTACTTGTATTGGATAAACACCAAATTTTGACTGAATATAATTCAGAATTTTTTTTTTTTAGAAATTAATTTAGAAATTAAAAATGCAATCTCCATAAAACTATGCTAAGTACACTTAAGTGTTTTAGAATGGAGGTAGCGATATAAATTCAAAATTCTAATTCTATTTAATAAGACAATTAAAACATGTTGAAAGAGCGAAAAGATAAAAAACACAAAATATAGAGAAATGTATTAAGCCTTTACTTGAGTCGATAGTACGGTCTATATAATTCAATGTTTAAAAATGATTTCATGTAAAGGTTGACCAGGGCTGCGCCTTAAATGGTTCATACGCTGGGCCCACCTTTGGCGTACTCTCTTCAACATATCGCCCGGTATCTCACGAATAAATTCTTCAATATTGGCTTCCAGTGCGTCAACCGTTGCGGGTTTATCCCAATAGACAGGAGCCTCAACATAGCCCCACAAAAAATAATCTAAAGGCATTAAATCGCACGATCTAGGCGGACAATTGACGGGCCCCAAATGTGAAATTAACTGTTCACCGAACTCCCTTCTCAATTGGGCCATTGTTTCGCGTGCTGAATGTGGCACTGTCTTGTTGAAACCACATGTCAGCCAAGTCCAGCTCTTCAATTTTGGGCAAACAAAAGTTTGTAATCATCGCACGGTAGCGCTCGCCATCCACAGTAACGTTCCTGCCTTCGTCGTCTTTGAAAAGGTACGGTTCAATGATGCCACCGGCGATATTTTCCTTTGTCCGCACTCTACCTATGTGTGTTGGTGGTTTTATGTCCAATAATGTAAATTTGGTGCGAAATTTTGTTGCAAGATTCCGAATTGCAGCCTCAGAATGTCGCCCAAACTGACCATAAAATGGAAGAAAAAATGGAAGAGCATGAATTTTGATAATAAAATTCAGTAATCTGCAAGCGTTGTTCGTTTGTAAGTCGCTTCATGGTTAAATTATATACCAAACGAAACATGTTTGACAGTAACAAGTTTCGCGAAAACAGTAACAGCCGGAAAGAAAGTTGCACAAAAATCACCCTTTATATATGGGCGCTATATATAAATCTGAAGTGATTTTCACTAATTTCAATAGGGATCGTCAATGAGCCAAAAAACGTACGACCTGGAATTTGACTACACGGATACATCTACAGACGGACATTTTTAAAATTTACTCAGGAATTGATTCAGAGTCGATCGGCATAATAACAAGTAAGAAAGTTTCAGTCGGGTAAACCGACTAAGGTATACCCACCCTCACTTTGAGAGTAATGTAATATGGAATATTAAACGAATTAAATCTGTCAATTTGTGTGGCAGGTACCAGAAGGTTTTTAAGAAATACAACCCTTTTAGCTGAATAGTAGATACTTCAAATACATTGCACTGTGCCGAATTATAAGCGCTTACACGCAAAGAAAAAATTCGTTTCTGCGAAAGGAAATATTAGACAACTACAATTCTCGTTTGCCGGAACTGAAATTTCGTTTGTTGTAAACTTATTTCGCATAAGCAATTGTTTGTTCTGACCAAAAGAATTTCAGTCGTAAACGAGAATTGTAGTTGTCTAATATTTCGTTTCGCAGCTGCGTGTATGTGCACTGGTACATTAACGTTATGAGATATTACATTTGGGTATGGTTTGGCCATTTTGTGTGGGAGGTACAAAAAGGGGCGTGGTGATAAGCACATTTTTACAGGGCTATAGGCACTTCAAAAGCGTTACACTGTGCAACATTTTGTTGAATTTTCGTGCGTTGGTACTCATACTGTAAGCTCTTAAATTGTTGTGCAAAATGGTACCTTTGTGTGGGAGGTACCAAAAGGGGCGTATTAACTTCGCGCATTTTTCTCGAGATAATAGTGACTAATAACCTAATATTATAAGTAGAATTTCAATATTTCACTAAATGTTAACCCTTTGTGGGGGAGGTACTAGAAGGAGTGGACCAATATGGCCCATCTTCAAACTTAGCCGGAGATAGAAACAAATATTACCACTTACAAAATTTGAAGTCAATTGGTTACTCCGTTCGAGAGTTATCGTGCGCACAATAATATATCAAAGTATCTTTAAACGAAGATTTATACATTTTTCATGAGGCTGATAATATTATCTTAGAAGTCATCGAAGAAAACTCTTCTGACGAATAATACAGCAAACATTTAAAAAGAAATAATAATACACAGAAACACCTTTGTTCACACGGCGGTTGTTAGACACAAATATAGGAATTTTCCCCAGCGAGTCTTCAACGTTTTTCCACATTATCTGTAAACTACGCAAAATTCTATTTAATTTGATGGATCGCACGATGTATAAACCAAAACCACAAGATCCTCCAGGGATCTTGATACCATGGGCACAGCTGCCCCTGATCGGAACCAGCCTGGATGGGATGCAGTCTCCAGAGATTTAATGGCAGCACGGCTGACGAAGTAAATTACGAACCCAGTGTTGGTAACTATGTTTATCAACCACGGTGGACTACTCGGTTTAGTGAGTGTCCTGTTGATGGTGACATTAGGAATTGAATTTGTGGCTCTTTCAAACGTCTCATTGGCTTTAGATGCTATGATGCCCTTAAAACAGGTAAGTGTCTCTACATATAAGAGCCGAAACCTCAACAGTCTCCAACTTCGTCAAAACTCTAAGCGCTATTCGGTGATTCCATTTTGACGGTCGGACATGACATTTTCCCCTCACGGTACCACCTGTTGTGAGACCTGGGGGGACATTTTCACCATTTTTGGTTTAGTCGGCTTGGCCAAGACCAACGGACGGACAGTCTATCGGAACATGAAGGCATCCATGTCAAGCGGTGGGGTAAAAAGCCAAGCACGGCGATTGTTTTGTATTTTGCCTGTTTAAGCCCGTAATATGCACTACGACGTAGGCCTTCCAGACCTACACCACACTGTGGTACAGGGTGTTATGACTTTGTGCATTTGTTTGTAACACCCAAAAGGAGAAGAGATAGACCAATTGTTTATTATACAAATCGACTTGCAATCACTTCCTGAGTCGATTTAGCTATGTCCGTCTGTCCGTCTGTCTGTCCGTCTGTAGATGTATTCTTGTAATCAAAGTACAAGTCGCACTTATGGTCCGATCTCAACGAAACTTGGCACATATCTTTCTTTAGGCCCAAGGATTTGGTTAAAATCGGTTCAGGTTTACATAAATACACTTAGAGACAATACAAAATTTAGAAAAATTTCAGATTTAGATATAGCCCCCATATATATGTTACCCCCGATTTGACATGAAAGCGCTGTAGAAACTGTATTTTATATCCGATCAGTACGAAATTCGTCAGGAAGAGGTTTCTTATTACATGAAGGAATACTGCCAAATTCGGAGAAAATCGGTTCAGATTTAGATATAGCCCCCATATACAGGGTGGCTGATATGTAATGCAACAAAGTAAAGCGCTATATTTTTTTTAATTTTTTTTAAATTTTATTGTTCAAAAGCAAAAAATGTCGGAAATAACATAAAATTTTAGAAACAGTTTAGATTTGTTCGAATTGGCCACCTTTGGCCAATTCGCACGCTGCACGAAAGTGGCTCTGTGGTATTTTGGCCCATTCCCGGCGAAGCGCCGTCTTGAAATGATCGATACTTTGGTATTTTTTAGTGCGAACCTTACTCTCTAAAATGCCCCAGGCGCAAAAGTCCAACGGATTGAGATCCGGAGATCTTGGTGGCCATTGTGCGGTACAAATGAAGCGAGGAACCTCCTTTTTAAGCCATTCTTGGTTGACGCGTGCTGAGTGCGATGTGCTGAGTCCTGTTGGAATGTCCATGGTCTGCGGCCGAAATGTTTGTCTGCCCAGGGCTTCAATACTGTCTTTACACGCTGAAAAAAAATCGCTTCTGTAGTATATTCTCCCAAACATATTCGGCTTGAAACATATATATGTTTAGCGTACACTCTAAACATATAATATTTGGTACACACAAAAATTATATATTTGGAAATATGTTGTTCTAAACAAATCTTTGTTTCTATCCTAATATTTTGTTATTGTTTTCATTTAAGTATTCAGAAAATATATCGATATCTTAAATGCGTTACATTTTTCAGCAATTCAAAGTTATTTTTTTTAGATTTTTTTAATGTTTGTAAAAATAATAAATATTAATAATTGAAACCGTATAATGTTGGATATACATAAATTACTTGGAGGATTGACAACAAATGATGACAGAAATTTAAAATGATCGATTTAAAACAGAAGTTAATGCTACATATGGTATAATGACTAGGAGGTTCAATTCGAATTAAAGAAAAAATTAAAACAGAAATTTGAAAAAGTCAGCAAAGTTTTGAAAATCTTTTTAAATAAAATATATTTGGAGAAATTTCTAAACAATAATTTTATTTGTATTTAAACACATATTTTATTTGAGGAATTTAGTTTGCAAATATATTTTATTCTAATATATTAATATATTCGTTCGAAATAAATTGTATTGGTTTTCAAATAAAATTTATTTGCTCAGAAATATAAAATATTTCAAAATTTGTGTTCCATATATATTTTTTTTCTGTTCAAACATATCAAAAAATTCGATTTTGATCCGTGTAGGACATTTTCCCGATAATATTCGGCATTTATTTTGACCCCATGGTCGATGAATACGAGCCGTGGCGCTTGAGTTCTGGTGGCCAATCTTTGGCAAGTAATCCCGATAATTTTGTTTATTCACAAACTGCTCAATTTGGAATGGCTTCTCATCGGAGAAAACCAAATTCGGTAGCTGGCCACTTTCGTGCAAGCGAAGCAACTCCTTGGCTCTTTCCAGTCTAACTTATTATTTATTTATTTATTTATATGAATTACAATACAAAGTAAATTTATATTCTAATTTTAAGGTCCAGGGAAAGGCCGGGTTACAAAGACCATATGGCTGAATTTTGCAGCGACAGACCAGAGCCTCTGGTGGGAATCGAACCCACGACCCCCAAACTCATAGGCGAGTACGCTACCAACTCGCCTACTGGGGCGCTCGACCAGTCTAACTTTTTTTGTGCATCGGTGAGCTCTTGCACTTTTTGGAACTTCAATGGCTTTAGTCCAAGCTCATACGAAATTCGTCAGAAAGAGATTTCTTATTATATGAAGGAATACTGCCACATTCGGAGAAAATCGGCTCAGATTTAGATATAGCCCCCATATATATGTTAGCCCCGATTTGACATCTAAGCGCTGTAGAGACTGTATTTTATATCCGATCAGTACGAATTTCGACAGAAAGAGGTTTCAATTTTACATAAATGAGTATTCAGGGAAAATCGATTCAGATTTATATATAACCTCTATATATATGTTCCTCCTGATTTGGTTACAAAGCGCTATAGAAGTTGTACTTTACTTCCGATCATTACAAAATTCTCCAGAAAGATGTTTCTCAATTTAGGAACGAATATTGCTTTATTTTGATTATCGGTTCGGAATAGGTATATCAACATATATATGTTCTTACCCATTTAACAATTATTCCAAATTATTATTGCAATGACCCTTATCGCATTGTTAGGGAGATGTAGGGTATTATGTAGTCGGCCCCGCCCGACTTTCTGCCTTTCCTTACTGGTTTTTATTGCATAATAGGTTTTAACTATCCGCTCTGTGATAAACACATCCATTCACTACGACTGAATAGCAGCGACGCCTGGGTCAACGACTACACGCTGAAAAAAATGGCTTCTGTAGTATATTGTCTCAAACATATTCGGCTTGAAACATATATATGTTTAGGGTACACTCTATTGGGTACACACAAAAAGTATATATTTGGGAAAATGTTATTCTAAACAAATCTTTGTTTACATCCCAATATGTTTTTATTTTGGGACTATTATTTCCGAAACAAATATTTATTTGCACTTAAGAATTCAGAAAATACGTTAATTGTGTTAATTTTTTAACTACTTCAAAGTTATTTTTTTAGACATTTTTAGTATTCGTAAATGTAATAGATAATAATAATAGAAATCGTATGATCTTGGATCAAAATAAATTACTTGGAGGATTGACAAGAAATTATGACTTGGAATACTAACTCAGAAATTTGAAATGAAGTTTGACCTTTTAGTACTACCAAATTTAAGGAACTGAACCTATATATATTTTTACCTCCTGTTACCACAAGGACAAACATATTTTTTCAACTGCTTTGAAGAGAAGTGACAGAGGTTTTCATTGGTATTAATATCTTCAAATTGTGTGATGGGAATAAGGAAATATAACACTTTTAACAAATGGAAGCGAATACTGAATTATATTTTTGCGAAAGCGAATGCGAATAATCCAAAGATGGTTTTTCGCGTTCGCATATGCGAATATTCGTTACATCCCTGGTTTATACTCCATCTAAAAATTATCTGTAAATATTAATTTAAAAATTGTACATAGTTTCTCAAAAGTCATTTGAAGCCATATAGTATACAAATGTCAAGTTACGTAAATCATGTAGGCAGATGGTAATCTTTTCAGACCCCATTTATATATGAACAATAGTGATGAAATGAAAATCCGACCGACAGAGTCAACGCCTATAGAAATATAAATTTACTAAATGTTAGCTATTTATTACTGAATATAAAATGATTTAATATAGTTTAATAAGTGCTTTTATTTATTTCTATTGGTTTATCTTTCAGCCTTTATACTAACTATCCATTTTCCGGGATCTCTTTGTTTCCGACTATATAATGCCCTACACCTCCCTACACGGGGCAAAATCGCATTTTTTGATATGTTTGAATCGAAAGAAAATATATTTGGAACACAAATTTTTAAATATTTTATATTTCTTAGCAAATAAACTTTATTTGAAAATCAATAAAATATATTTGGAACGCATATATTAATATATTACAACAAATTATATTTGCAAACTAAATTTCTCAAATAAAATATGTGTTTAAATACAAATAAAATTATTATTTAGGAATTTTTCCAAATATATTTTATTTAAAAAAGATTTCCAAAACTTTTGCTGGGTTTTTCAAATTTCAGTTTCAATTTTTCCTTTATTTCGAATTGTACCTCCCAGTTATGATACCATATGCAGCATTACCTTCTGTTTTAAATTAATCATTTAAAATTTCTGAGTATTCCAAGCCATCATTAGTTGTCGATTCTCTAAGTACTTTATATTGACCCAAGATTATATGATTTCACTTATTATTATTATTAGGAACATTAAAAATTGAATGAATATTTAAATGCAAATAAATATTTGTTTCACAAATAGCAGTCACATTGGGATGTAAACAAATATATATTGGGACTATGTTTAAATCGGAACAAATTTTCCCCGAATTCGGCAGTGTTCATACATGTAATGAGAAACCCTCTCTGTTGAATTTCGTACTGATCGGATATAAAATAGGATTATACAGCGCTTACATGTCAAATCGGATGAAACATATATATGTAGGCTATATCTAAATCTGAACGGATTTTCTCCGAATTTCGTAGTGTTCATTCTGCCGAATTTCGTATTGATCGGATATAAAATACGGTTTCTACAGCGCTTACTTGTCAAATCGGGTGTAACATTTATATGGGTACAATATCTAAATCTGAACCGATATTTCCCGAATTTGGCAGTGTTCATTCATCTGATAAGAGAACTCTCTCTGCCAAATTTCGTGCTGATCTGATATAAAATACTGTTTCTACAGCACTTACATGTCAAATCGGGGGTAATATGTATATTAGGGGGGCTATATCTAAATCAGAACCGATTTTGCACTATGCTAAATTTCATCACAATCGGACCATTAATACTACCTGCACCTTGATCACAAGAATACATGTACAGACAGACAGACGGACATGGCTAAATCGACTCAAAAAGTGATTCTAAGTCGATCGGTATAATAAACTATGGTTCTATTTCTTCTCTACTATTTGGGCGTTACAAACAAATGCACAAAGTCATAATACCCTGTGTGGTGTAGGGTGTAAAAATGTGTTCGAAAAGGCCAGTTTCTACATTCAAAATATATAATTTTACATCTATTTTTGCCCGAAACTATAAACTTATGGTCCATGTTAGAATATGTAGTAAAACACTATTGAAACATTAAAATATTACTAATACTTCTGCTTTTATCCAGGAAACACGTAGCTAATTTTGCTACTATCTGAACCAATTAAGATATCGAAAAATGCTTTGAGATTTCAAATGCAACAATAAAAACATTTTCGAAAAACTACACATAGCTATTTTTGCCACGACGGCGACGATATGTGGAATTGGAAGATTCGAGTAAGTAGTATAGAAGTTATTAAAGAATCAGTATTTCTCTAAATGTTAACCGTTTGTGGCGGAGGTCCTAGAAGGAGTGGACCAAGTGGAACTTAGCCGGAGATAGAGAAAACCAGTAAGGAAAGACTAAAAGTTGGGCGGGGCCGACTATATAATACCCCACACCTCCCTAGCAATGCAAAAAGTGACATTGCGATAATAATTTGGAATAATTGGCTTCGTTTAACTTAACAAAGTACTTAGCGCCAAGGCTTATTCCAAGAATGAGTTGAAGATGTTGATCACAATAAACTAGATTTGAATCTATAACCTTAAAATGAACAGCATACTTTCATAGATCAAGAATCGAAAGGAACAAATAGATGGGACTATACATAATCCAAATAGATATTCAACAACTTTAATCTAAAACCTGATTTCTGCCAAATTATATACAGATCGGAAGTAAATAAGTTTTAATAACGCTTAAATACTAAATAGGCAGAAACATTTATAAAATTAAAGCAGTATTCGTTCCTAAATTAAGAAACTTTTTTCTGTCAAATTTTGTAATGATCTGAAGTAAAGTAAAACTTCTAAAGAAGTATGATACCAAATCGCGAGGAACATATATATGGGGGCTATACCTAAATCTGAACAGATTTTCAACAAATTTGGCATTTGAACTGGGTTCAACATAATTTATTAAATAAAAAATCTCTTTCTGCCGAATTTCGCACTGATTACAGAGTGTACAGCGCAGACAAATCGCGGGTAACAGATATATTGGGGCTATATCTATATCTTAACCGAATTTTCCCATATTTAGCTGTGTTCATTTCTGTAATAAGAAACCTATTTTTACCGAATTTCGTACCGGTCGGGTATAAAATACTGTTTCGACAGCTATGGTGGCTATATCTAAATCTGAACCGATTTTCTCCGAATTTTGCAGTATTCCTTCGAGTAATAAGAAACCTCTTTCTGCCGATTTTCGCACGGATCGGATATAAAATACAGTTTCTACAGCGCTTACATGTCAAACCGGGGTAACATATACATATATGGGGGCTATAAATGAATCTGAACCGATTTTCTCCGAATTTGTCAATCCCACAAATCCCAAAATTATTTCGAAAATATACAAAACTGGAATATTTTTGTTTTCCACCTATTACGGCAGAATTATTTCTCATTTTTTCTTAACACCCCCCCAAATAGTAACGATGCAAGAAATAAAGATAGATTTCATGCCTTCCAAAATTGTGTCTAAAAGCGAAGATGATGAGTGTGAACATGTACGTATGTTGAGTAAAAATGATAAGTTCACAGGGACAGTAAGATGACACCGTTCCAGAAGGCCTATCGAATTTCAAGAGCTAATATGATGTGTAATAGTTATTCCAAACATATGGTTTATGTATTTTGTATCTTTGATTAGTCACATATAAATGTTCGTCATTGTGAAATACCATAAACATTCACATGGAACACTTACTTCCAAGGCACAAAACTCATACACATACACATGTGTGATTGTACAATTCCCGGAAAAACCAAATGGGTAATTTTTCCTTTTTTCGCGTATAAAATGCTTAGAGTGATTTTTCCCAATTCCTTCCAAAGAAAAACGATGATATTAAATTGAAGAAACTGTTCAGTTTGTTATTGCATTGAATGAAAACAGTTTTCAACGATCAACAATTTGAAAATGTTTACCTCATAAACAGAAATAATGACGATGACGTTTATGGGAATACAATTCCACTTAAAGGAAATACAAAACCATTTCAACTCAGTCACACAATAAAATGCAGACGAATTTATATAGAAATTGAAAAAATAAATAAAAAGTATAACAGCTTAGTTGGAATCATGTAATTGTTTTTTCGGCATGTTTGTAAAAGCGTTACTGGCCTATTTTTTGTGTGGAAAAGATGCCATTTTAATTGGTTCCCAAAAAATATAGGTATATGGGCTAAAATGTATCTGTACATACATACTTTTTCATAGGTACTATGGGTACAAAAATGGAAAAAGCAGTTTTTTTAAACTGGAAATTACATCATAACACGGAAAACTCATATCGCACATTTTACAGAAATATGTATTAGATTTCCAACTACTTGACCGCTGAGGCTCCTCTTAGAGCTAGAAAGCTGAAATTTGGAAAACGCATAGGACAGGTGTGTTGTATAAACCACGGATTATTCACTTATTCGTAAAATTTCTAAAGCCTTTTCAAAATATATCGCTAACCATTTACTGTGGTAATAAATCTAACGTTGTCAATTCGGTCAATTCTCAGGCTGTTGTCAGCGTAGCATTGATCAAAGCTATTTTCACTCTTTCTGTACTTTAAAAGTCCCTTATTGGCTATGATCCTACTAATTTATGTGTATGTATATACTGATCTCCAACGGATGCGATTTTACACCAAGCGACTTATGTATATACTCGAGTTTTGTATAATCTACAGATTATCCGTTTTTTTGGCCGGTGGTCAGATCTCGCTCTATCAAAATCTTCAATATTATTGCTGTACTTCAGAAGCGTCTTAAATGATACAAAGATAAAATATTACATACATATTGTACTATACACGGGAGAAACAATTTTGAGTTCTAAGATTGTGGCTAAAGCAACTTTCGTTCTATCACTGAATTTCAAAATGCTTTAAGAGTTTTTTTCATTCTTTCAATACCTTAAAAGTCCCATAAAGTGCTATGGGCCTAAAGAGCTATGGGCGCATATTCGTAAATGAAATGCTACCAAATAATTTTTAAAAGTTTTTCGAAATAATGGGTGATTCATAGTGAGGTTTGATTTATAATGTAAAATAATACACATAAATTGTAAAGTGAACTTAGAATTATTATTATCCGTTAAAAGAACAATTTATGGCATTTACCGTTTGAAAATTATATCATGTAAATGTTGGCCATGACAACGTGTGTGTCCATTGGGAAGGAAACATTTAGGGCGACTCGTTCGAGCATAGCGACTGGTATCTAGCGAAAACACGAGTAATATTGGCTTCCAAAACGTCAATCGTATCTGGCTTATTCCTGAAGATATCCAACTTTACAAATCCCCAGAGAAAATAGTTCAAAGGTGTGATATCGCACGATCTAGATGGCCAATTTACCGTAGCAAAACGTGATATTAAGTAGCAATACGTCTTGCTGAAACTAGAGCTCACCGAGACCATGCGCTTAAATTTCTGGAAGCACATAGTCCATTAACATGGTGCGATAACAGTTACAATTGACGGTACGTTCTGATTTTCCTCATTTTTGAAGAAATATGGACCAATGATTCCACCAGCCTATAAACCAAACCATGCCGTTGTTTTTAATGGATGCAATGTAAGATTTTGGTACTCATCGTGTTGCTTATCAGCCCAAATACGGCAATTTTGTTTATTAACGTATCCATTGATCCAGAAATGTGCTTCATCACTGAACAAAATTTCACGATAAAACGCCGGATTTTCGTTGCGTTTTTCCAGAGCCCGTTCATTAAATTTGGAGAGGCTGTTGTGGTGTAAGTCTTTCCATGATGACTTGCCAAACGATACTGAACAAAAATGACAAAGCAGTTTGATATGAGTCACGCGAGATCTATAAAACCGCATATTGAAAAAGACCAAAGACAAACACAAAACAAATTCTTCGAAACATATCAATTTCAAAACTTGGCTCATAAATTCGGGGCCACGTCCCTTGCACCGATCCCGCCCATTTCTGGACCAATCACGTAGACTGGCACCCAATACATATACATACACAAAATTACGGCACTCTCACTAACAAATTGTTCAAGATATCTCAATTTCAAAACATGGCTGATATGGCGGGAACAAACATAGAAATAAATGTCTTCTGATCGGGATGGAACTTGTACAAAGTTTAGGCCTATTGGATAGTACATAGTTATGACACAAAATGTCAACGAGATCGGTTAAGGAATGTCCGAATTGGAGGGTTGAATATTGACATTTTGGTCAAACGGTCCATTTTCTCATCCATAACTAACACAGTGCGACAATCCAAAAACCGCGATACTATTTTTCTTGTAGGTCTTGACGAGTAAAACAACGTTTGTTCTACGAAATTTGCCGGACACCCCCAAAATCCGTATTTATTGCCTATTTTGCTTAAACGCCAATAACTTTGTTAATTATTAGCCCATTTTCAATCTCTAAACGAATTCTGAATAAAGAGACTTAGACCTTTCGAACGATATCTTGTTTCTTTAAAGCTGTAGTAACATATGTTTATTTGTCCTACAAAAACATGTTTTCATTTTTTTTTCTTATCCAACAACAGGTGTTATTTTGGTATTGAAAAAAAATTGCCATCTGTTGAGATAAATGATCGGATGTTTATTTCATAATAAAGAGGAAAATATGCCGTTAATAATGAAAAACAACATCAGCCAAATGGCCACCACGACCACGCTTACAGGACCATATCCTTTTCATGAAATTTTCCATAACCAAATCGCAAAGTGGCTGCCCTATGTCCTCGATAGCCTCACGAATTCTATCTTTGAGGTCGACGCTGGGTTGTTGGCGTAGGCCTTATCTTTCACTTGGACCGAAAGGAAGAAGTCGCAAGGTGTTAAATCACAAGATCTCGTAGTCCTCAAGGACTAAGGCCCACATATATACGATATGGTACTCAAATAAAAGGTAATTCCTCAGGATTCCAAAAAGGAAATGAAAATTATTGGGGCTGTAAAATTTGGATTCCCCAAAAAAGTCACCTGAGGTCCAAAAGCACATAAAGAATACAAAATAATAAATGAAAATATGTAATTCCAATTGTTAAATATATGCATTAATTCACTCCATTGGATCACATATAAAACCAGTAAGGAAAGGCGGAAAGTCGGGCGGGGCCGACTATATAATACCCTACACCTCCCTAACAGTGCGATAAGGGCCATTGCGATAAATATTTGGAATAATTGGTAAATGGGTAAGAACATATATATGTGGTATATCCACCTCCTAATTCTGAACCGATAATCGCTAAATTAAGCAATATTCGTTCCAAATCAGGAGAGATATATATATGGAGGTTATATATAAATCTGAACCGATTTTTCCCTGAATACTCATTCATGTAAAATAGAAACCTCTTTCTGTCGAATTTTATACTGATAGGATATAAACTACAGCGCTTAGATATCAACTCGGGGCTAACACATATATGTGCGCTATATCTAAATCTGAACCAATTTTCTCCGAATTTGGCAGTATTCCTTCATGTAATAAAAAACCTCTTTCTGCTGAATTTCGCTGTGATCGGATATAGAATACAGTTTCTACAGCGCTTGAATTTCAAATCGGGGGTAACATATATATGGGAGCTATATCTAAATCTGAACCGATTTTCTCCGAATTTGGCAGTATTCCTTTGTGTATTAAGAAACCTCTTTCTGCCGAGTTTCGTACTGATCGGATATAAATACAGTTTCTACAGCGCTTACATGTCAAATCGGAGGTAACATATATATGGGGGCTATATCTAAATCTGAACCGATTTCCCCCAAATTTGGTATTGTCTGTAAGTGTATCACTAGACTACTCTCTGTCAATTTTTGTACAAATCGGTTCAAAAATGTTGCTTATACAGTGCATATATACCAAATCGGAGGTACATATATATAGGAGCTATATATAAATCTGACCCGATTTTAACCAAATTCAATAGGCATCGTGCTTGGTACTACAGAAAGATATGTGCAAAGTTTCGTTGAGATCGGACCATAATTGCGACCTGTACTTTGAATACAAATCGATCGGTATAATAAACAATGGGTCTATCTCTTCTCCTTTTGGGTGTTACAAACAAATGCCCAAAGTCATAATACCCTGTACCACAGTGTGGTGTAGGGTATAAATATTAGAATTTTTTTTGTCTCTACGGGATCTTTTTGGCCTCCAATTGTTGACATTTCCTTTCATTTGAGTACGATTTCGCCTATCTGTGGGCGTTAGGACATTTTTGAAGGCCCTCGGGCCACATGGCCTGTTACAATACCAGGCATATTTTTGCGTTTTGGGTGTCACTTCGGAGGCGGTTGTGTTTTTTTTTTTTGTTTTGACATCTGTCCGCTGTAGTGTATTTTTGGCTGGAAATTTTACTAAAAATAGCCCAACTTCAAAGGTCTATAACACAAAAATTCGAGCTAACTTTGCAAAACCCTTAGGGGGGTTTGATATACTACTGGTGTACTATCATGCCCAATTGGTTTTGTTCGAGAAAGATTTGATGACCCAAAATTTATTGCACAGTGTAATTAACAACGTTATAGGCTTTCAAGTGAAAAAAGACAATAAAATCGGTTTTTACCCGTAAATACGGATTTGTGGGGTGTCCGGGGAATTCCAAATCTTCTTTTACTCGATAAGACCTACAGGAAAAAAGTATCGCGTCATTTGCTTCTCAATTTGCTTTATTTTGTCGCACTGTGTAATTAGCTATTGTATTTAGAAAATTTTGCTTAACGTTTTTGGATAGATTTTTTTCAATCTTTTTAAGAAAATAAAAATTCCCAAAAATATTTATTGTGAATTTTTACTTTTATACTTCTTTTGTCATTTTTGTAAAAACCCATATTTTTATACCCTACACCGCACTATTGGAAAGGTTATTATTAATTATTTCCTTTTTTTAACACACAAAATGAGAAG
Organism: Eudasyphora cyanicolor; assembly: GCA_963930755.1. Classification (NCBI taxonomy): domain Eukaryota; kingdom Metazoa; phylum Arthropoda; class Insecta; order Diptera; family Muscidae; genus Eudasyphora; species Eudasyphora cyanicolor. The sequence continues at coordinate 222,278,571 of OZ005736.1, forward strand.
AATTAGACCCATCGTTTATTATACCGATCGACTAAGAATCACTTTCTGAATTGATTTAGCTATGACCGTCTGTCCGTCGGTCTGTGCAAGTATTCTTGTACTCAAAGTACATATACATATTTGGCCCGATCTCAACGAAACTTAGCACAAATCTATCTTTTGGCCCAAGTATGTATATACGGGGACTATATTTAAATCTAAACTGATTTTTTTTAAGACATTGATATCAATGTGAAGAAGATTACCGAGGCTCTTGTAAAATCATTCGAAGATAGTTGCCCACTTCGAGAAAGGAAATCTGCCTTCGAGAAACCCTGGATGACAGGACAAATTCGCTCGATTGGCAAAGATGTCCGCAGACTTTACAACAGAGCTCGACGTAAAAAACAATCAGTATATTGGGACGACTACCACAGAAGACTCAAAGAATACAATAAAATCGTTAGATCGGCGAAACGTAACTCCTGGAGGCTTTTCTGTGAACAGGTAGACAGCGTTAACAGCATGTCTAAAATGAAAAAGTTCCTCTCAAAAACTCATGTCCAAACCGAAACACTGGTGAATGAAACGGGTAAAAGGATGGAAACTATAGAGGATACCGTAAGGCTCTTGATGAAAACTCATTTTCCGACTGGTAATACTGAACCGACAGAGGAACAGTTACAGAATGAAAATGTATTGCATCAAGTACCTATTACGGATATAACAGATGGTATGGTTAAAGAAGCGATAAAAAGTTTCTCCCCCTTTAAGGCTACGGGACCGGATGGAATATTTCCAGCACTTCTCCAGAATGAGGTGGATCTGGTATCAACTCATCTGGCTGGAGTGTTCCCTGCATGTCTTACCCATTCGTATACCCCAAAAAACTGGCAGGAATCAAGGGTGGTCTTCTTACCAAAGCCTGGCAAGGCGAGTTATACGACCCCAAAGGCTTATCGACCCATTAGCCTTACTTCTTTCCTGTTAAAAACAATGGAGCGAATAATTGATAACACGGTCAAAGGTAAAATAGCGGATGACAGGCTAAAATTCAAACAACACGCCTATGTCAAAGGAAGATCAGTGGAAACAGCTCTGCATGAGGTAGTGCACCACATAGAAGAGTCATTCAGTAAATAAATGTATACACTTGCTGTTTGCATAGACATTGAGGGCGCATTTAACAATGTACAGACCGATACACTTATCCAGTCCTTAGACGAGTTTCAGATTGACCGGGCGCTGAAAAACTGGATCAACAATATGCTAAGGAATGGGTGGATTATTTGTGGGTCATATGGCGTAAAAACTAGAGACAAGGTAAATCGTGGTATACCTCGGGGGGGCATTTTATCGCCTCTTCTATTGGTTACGACGATACACAGTCTCCTAAAAGCCCTCACCAATGAAGGACTTAAACCAGTCTGTTATGCAGACGACGTTGTAATACTTCTAAGGGGCTTTCATCCAAATCTATTATGCAGAAGAGCTGAAGAGGCACTTGACATAGCATATAACTGGGCACAACCAAGGGGATTAAATGTTAACCCAGACAAACCAGAAATATGTCTATTTACAAGGAAAACGAAGATCCCACGTTTTACCCCGCCTCGATTCCTGAATAAGACAATTGCTATAACTAAGAAGGTAAAATACTTGGGAGTAATCTTGGATCAGAAACTGTACTGGAAAGATCATCTTGAAGAAAGAGTTACAAAGGCACACAGATGTTGGTCGTTGTGCAGAAGAGCTATAGGTTTAAAATGGGGACTACGTCCAAATATGACTCACTGGATTTACATGAGCGTGATCAGACCAATAATCACCTACGCCTGTGTAGTGTGGTGGACATCAATGGACAAGAAGTGCAACGTAATACCTTTGCAAAAAATTCAACGTATGTGCTGTCTAGGCATAAGCGGGGCATTTAGAACTGCACCAATAACAGCGTTGGAGACTATACTGCACATCCAACCAATAGACATCCGTATAAAGTATGAGGCAGCCCTAACAGCAAGAAGTCTACAAATGATGGGTGAATGGATAAATCGAGACCACAAGTCGTACCATCAGAAGATTTTAGAATATCTAGTTGGTCACATTCAAACGCCAGAAATCTCGGACAGCATTCCTGAAGTGCGGCTTACAGCTACCTGTGATACGTTTGTGCCAGACAGACGCTCCTGGGAAAATGGAACTTTGGCCCATGTGCAAGTGGGAACCAGCTGCTACACGGATGGGTCCAAGCGAGGAGGAAGGACGTGTCTGGGACTTTTTATTGATGAACCAGAAGTCGAACTTCACTTCCGCCTGACCATAAGACGGTATTTCAAGCAGAAGTTCGAGCAATCACGGAGTGTGTGAACTGGCTCAGTAACACGACAAAGCCTAAATATGCCAAAATCTTCACAGATAGCCAAATGGCGATTAAAGCAATAACATCGGAAAGGGTCAAATCCAGAACTGTGTTGGACTGTAAAAGAACGATAAATGATTACTCAGCCCATGGTCAATCGCTTTTTTGCCAGGGTACCAGGACACAACGGAGTGATTGGAAATGAACGGGCAAACAGCTTGGCTTCAAAGGGCAGAGAACTTCGAGTAATAAACTTGGAAAATTGGAAACCTTTCGAAGCCACGAAGGATGAGTTGAATCACTGGGCAGAGATGGCTCACAAAACTGTGTGGCATAGCGCAACAGTAGGAGCAACTGCAAAGATACTGTGGGGTGACCCAAATGAAAAGAAAACAAAAAGTCTTCTGAAACTAAACAAGATCGATATTAATAAGATGATGAGTGTTCTAACGGGACACTCTAGCTTACAAGCACATCTTCATCGCATAGGACTAGCAGAAAACGACGAATGCAGGGCATGCAGAGAAAAAATCGAAACGATGGAACATTTTCTGTGTCACTGCCCGGCTTTCACACATGCAAGATCCCAACATTTCGGGTCCGACATATTACCAGACATGACTCATCTCAGAGAATATGACTGGAAGATACTGAGAAAATTCGTGTCTAGTGCCGAACTCGTGAGGTATAAAAAGATCATAAATAAGGAGCGCACAACACGCCAATTCACTGGCTTAAGTGTATGCCCATGGACATGAGACGTTTAATCGTTTCCTCTCTTCAACCTAACCTAAACTGATTTTTCTTAAAATCGACAATATGGATCTTTGGATGAAGGTACTCTAACCTGCTAAATTTTAAAAATTATTGGATGTAAAATACAGTTTCTGTAGCGCAAAAAGGTAAAATCGGAAGAAACATATATATAGGTGCTATATGTATTTCTTGACCTATTTTCTTCAAACTCGGCAATAAGAATCATTGTATCAAGAAACTCCACTCTGCTACATTTCAAAAGGATTAAATGTGAAATATAGCGCTAAAAAGCCAAATCGGACGAGACATACATATATACAAGGGCTATATCTAAATCGGAATCGACTCAGCTAGTGATGTTGAGTTGATCGGTATACTTTAAGATTGGTCTAGCTGTAGTATTTCTAGACTTTGAATTTATGCATCGATTTTCTTCAGAATTTTATTTATGACCGACCAGAATTTGTGGTAAAATAATTTAAATATAATAATTGTGACTCTTTCAATGTTTTTTAGAGGTTTTAATATAACAATTACTAAAATGTTCTCAAAAATGGGATTTTTTGCCATATCTCGTAAGATATCTTTAAAACCGCAGATGGGATGAATACTACAGGGTGGCTGATATGTAATGCAACAGAGTAAAGCGCTATATTTTTTTATTTTTTTTTTAAATTTTATTGTTCAAAAGCAAAAAATGTCGGAAATAACATAAAATTTTAGAAACAGTTTAGATTTGTTCGAATTGCCCCCTTTGGCACGAATTATGGCCTTCAAACGGCCGACAAAGCCATCACATGCTGCACGAAAGTGGCTCTGCGGTATTTTGGCCCATTCCCGGCGAAGCGCCGTCTTGAGATGATCGATACTTTGGTATTTTTTAGTGCGAACCTTACTCTCTAAAATGCCCCAAAAGTCCAACGGCTTGAGATCCGGAGATCTTGGTGGCCGTTGTGCGGTAGAAATGAAGCGAGGAACCTCCTTTTTAAGCCATTCTTGGTTGACGCGTGCTGAGTGCGGTGGTGCTGAGTCCTGTTGGAATGTCCATGGTCTGCGGCCGAAATGTTTGTCTGCCCAGGGCTTCAATACTGTCTTTAGGACATTTTCCCGATAATATTCGGCATTTATTTTGACTCCATGGTCGATGAATACGAGCGGGGAGCGTCCATCGGACGTTACGGCGGCCCACACCATTACCATCGGCGGCGCTTGAGTTCTGATGGCCAATCGAAGGTGTAAATTTTCAGCTGACCTCTTTGGCAAGTAAACCCGATCATTTTGTTTGTTCACAAACTGCTCAATTTGGAATGGCTTCTCATAGGAGAAAACCAAATTCGGTAACTGGCCACTTTCGGGCAAGCGAAGCAACTTGGCTCTTTCCAGTCAAATTTTTTTTTGTGCATCGATGAGCTCTTGCACTTTTTGGAACTTTAATGGCTTTAGTCCAGCTCATTTTTATGTGTTGTATCCTTTCTCGCGATATGTTCAGCTCACGAGCAATTTTTCGACCACTGCGGCGTGGATTTCGATCAAATCTGGCCTTTACTTTTCGGATCATTTCTGGTGTTGTTACCGTTTTTTTCGTCCACTTTTTGGACGCGATGCAACACTGCCAGTATCACGGTAACGAGCAATGGTACGAGAAACAAACGATTTATTCACATTTAAATGCTGGGGGCTCTAACGATAGCCACTTGTGTTTTTCCACCCAAATATAAAGCAATCACACTATCACGCTTATATTCCATCACGAATAACTTTTTTTCTGAATCAGAAGATCAAAATGCTTTTGTAATCTTGGAAACAATAAAATGAAATGTCACTGAAATAAATCTGTCAGCTATCAGACTAGCGGTTTAGAAATGATAGCAACCTGAAGTTGCTTGCAACACATATCAGCCACCCTGTATATTAGTAGAAAATTAAGGCTACCTAATTTTGCATTATATAAAGCTTTCCTGAACCAAGTAGAACAAACTGTTCTTCAGTTATGCTAAAATAAATGGTTGAATTTCAATTTATTAGAGGTTTATGTTTATGTTGATAGATAAACAAGTCCCAGCCCACTAATAGACCACAAAGCTCTCAAAGGAAATGATAAGCTTTATTTTGAGCAAAAAAATCAAATTATGTGTTTTTACCAAAATGTCAAAACAAGTTTTATGGTCGCAAGAACAAATTCACATAAAAATATTTTTGCGATTTTTCTTTATTTTCTGAAAAAGATTGAAGCAAATGTTACCGAAACCCCTTTTGGCAAAATTTTCTAAATAAAATAACTAGCTAATTATTTCTACGGTCATATCAGTTATATTTCAAAATTCAAATATAAATAGACCCAGCCCTGTAGACGCCATGCTAAAGCAAACAGTTAGTATTTTATTATCGGCCTGTGTTCAAACCGACAAATGCACTGCAGTTTGAACTGTGGGTTCATTCCTCGTCAAATATTCCTAAGAATACATTTTAATACGATATCTGTTAGGAACGCAAAATAGTTTATTCACTGCTCTTTTTCAAATTATTTGTTAAATATCATTAATTCTTTATTTCAGTCAATGATTTATCTAGTCAAATTTTTTAGATCATTGTAAATTTGGCATCTTCATTAATTAAGCATACAACTTGATTTGATGGCATAATTTCCATAACGCACTGAGTTACCGCAATACTTAGTGTATAGGAACTGACTCATATTCAATAGCCGTGAGAGAAAACAAATTCAGTTTTGCAAAAATCTTTCCAAATATTTTGAATAAGAATATATTTAAAGAAAAAAGCAGATGTTTCGCATCATTCCTCAAAGTATAGAAAAGACCAACTAAAAACTAAAAACTGATTAATTGCTTTCAATACGTAGGTAATTATTTAGTGTCACAATAAGTTAATGATTTTCATGGTTTATGGGACATTTTGAAAGCAATTGGCAAATACTTCAAATGACATTGTCAAAAGCATTTTGCGAATATAAATAATGTCCACTCTTTACACCGAATCACTAATGAAGTCTATTCTATTTCCAAAACAAAATTTTCCATGGAAACAATGCAGACACACTACAGAATTATCAATATACGAGTATATTTCAGAATTCGCGCCGAACACATGTGGTACATATGTATGTATGTATATATTTGTGTTCCAAAAACTATATCTCTATCATATCTAATTCTTTTGCGGAGGTATTAATTTATCCTCATACAATTTAGTAATATTGAAAAATTTTCCTGCTGTAAACACTAAAAGTTCCCACAAAGATTTCGGAATAATTATGAAAATGTCGGACCACGTGGGAGGTTGTTGTTGAATGCATTCCCAAAATTTCACACGGCGAACATCGATTATACTTATACGTATATAGCGCCAAAACAAAACGCCAAACGCAGAGATTATGACGTAAAGTATTGGCGAAGACGAAAAAAGTCCAGAGTGATGAACATCACTGCCTTGTTTTTCTAGCGTATTTTCAAAACTAAATTGAAAAAAATATTTTTGTCAAAAATCATTATGAATAAGTGTGGCATTTCGATTTTCACTCTCGCCATCACCGGTCGGTGGGACAAACAAAAAATAGACGACAGAGGCGTCTAGACTGACGGCGCTGTAAGAGATTCATTTATCTGGCAAGAGATGTTCTTGAAAATGCAAAGACACACCCCCGCAGTCTAGAATATGACACATGTATGGAAACATATGTACATATGTATAAACATACGAACACTCGTTTATGTACGTATGTATGCCTGCACATATATACTAATGTAAGTAGATTGTGTACTTGTTGGAAACGAACAAAAATAGGATGATTATTTTTATCCAAAAACACACATCACATTTTACCTATATATTGTAAGTCGGTGCATACTTATGCATGTATGTACAATGTATAGCGTACATGTACACAGACACACACTCTCGTATGTATTTATGTTTGGTGTGTTTTACTATTTGAATAAATAAGTTTATTTTTAGTGTTGCCACATGACAAGTTAATGAAAATTCCACTCAGAGAAATTTATAATTAATGAGCTCGAGAATTATTTATTGACTTTTGAGAATAATATATTTCAATTTGTTATCAGCTAATGAATTGTACACCAGATGTAATTGGAAGTAACTTGTACAATTTTGGTGCGATTTTTTTTTTCATTACTCGTTATAAAACTGCTGATAATTTTTAGAAAAAATTAACCCTTTCAAGGCCGTAAAATTTGTATTTAATTGTTGGTCCAAAATGGGTTGAGCAATTTATTTGCCAAAAAATTATCCTACACTCATTATTTTAACCTTAAAAGCTGAAATTTTTAAGAAGTTGAACATTTTATAAATTTTTCTATGCAATTTTTAAAATTCAAGTGAAAATAAAAATTCAAATACGAAGAATATAACAACTGTTCTAGATTAGGACACATATTTCGAATAAAATTTACAAAATGGCTATTTTTGTGATAATTTCAGCTTTTGAGGTTGAAATAATTAGTGTAGGATTATGTTTATGGCAATTAATTCGTTTTAACCCATTTGAGACCAACAATCAACAACAAAAAAGTTTACGGCCTTGAAAGGGTTAATTTTTTATAAAAATGAAACCTAGAGATCAGCAGCACCAGGGATGCCAACTTTTTCAGAAGCAAAAGCGTATCGAAAAATTTAAAAAGCGAAAAAAAGGACAACATTTTTTTTACTTAGAAAACTTTTTATTTTAAGATACAAATTTCTTTATTCAATGCACGTTGGTATAACAGTAAACAAAAATTTATAGTCCAAGCAAAAATATATATATATATATATATATAATATATTGTATATATATATACATATCAAGTCAAGTTGGCTCAATTAATAATTAAAAGGCCATAAAAATTTTTTGACTCATGGTGGATTTTTTGCACATTTTCAATACTTTTTTCTCGGTAAAGCGTACGGAATATCTCTTTTGTGTCTGAAGCAATTTAGATATTGAATACGAGAAAAAAATGCCGAACAAATCTATCCGAAAAAAGTGCATCCAGTGCCTTAAAAATCTTTTGTTGGGCGCAGCCATTTGGTGAAATTAGGATCTTTCTCCTTATATTTTTGTGGATAGCGCTCCATCTGTAAGAAAACGAAATTTTTTCGAAATAATTCAGTGAAATTTTAACAATTTCACTGATTTAGTTTGACTCTTCTTTTTGTATGATATTGAAAATGCCGATTGTTTTTATTGGTTGTACACAATTCTTAATTCCAACAACATTTAAAACACAGAGTGAAATGAGGGAGACAAGTGTAAGTGCATAGAAATAAGATGTTGCCCTGCAGTAACAAAATGGTACAATTTCTTTATGTTGCCAGTTTCGATCTAACAAATGTACTAAAAGCGTCAAAAGCACTAACAAAAAATATGAAAAGCGTACAGTTAGTTCTTTTTTTCGTTTGGCACTAACTGAATACTTTTCGCGTATTGGGAGGTCTGAAAAACACTAAATCTAGTGCGAAAAGCACTAAGTTGGCATCCCTGAGCAGCTCTATAATAAGCCATGAAAATTGAAAATTGGACCAAAATTGTCGAAATTGTTACCGATTTTTTAAAAAATGCACTGAAAATTGCAATAAAATCGAGAAAAAAGTGACATAACATTGCAATTGCAAAAGTCACGTCGCCTTATAAATAAAGGTCCAGATTTAAATGTCCAGTGAGTGGTCTATTCCTAAAAGTAATAAAAATTGACATTTTTTTTAAGGGAAAACCTGATTTTTAGAGGTTATTTCAATCGCAAAAAGCCCCTAAATTCGCGATCGCAGAAACGAAATATTTTGCTAATATACTTAAAACAAACCAAATTTGCATATAAGCTTTGATCAACGCCAACTTTTTTTCTTCTTCACAAAAGAAGCCACTCTACTGTATAATACCGTCCACCATTGTTTGACAATAAATTTATAGAGAAATATTTATGGGCTGTATCAAAGAGAAAATCTTTAAATTCCAGATGGTTTAAAAGCCTAGGATCTACACCACCAAGAGGTCATATTCGTTTGTGACCTTCATATGGGACTATTTCAAAACGTGGAAGAATGAGTCCAATTTTCACTAAGGGCGAATAGTGTAATATAAAGTAACAAGTAAGAAGTTTCAGACGGGTAAACCGACTAAGGTATACCCTCAAATTGTGCTCTGGGCAAAATCGCCTTTTTTGATATGTTTGAATCGAAAGAAAATATATTAGGAACACAATTTTTTAAATATTATATACTAGCCGACCCGGTCCACTTCGTTACCCCAGCTTTCAGATTTCCGATCCCTTCCACTTTAGGAGTAATCACGTAGACTGCCACCAAATCCATATACACAAAACATGAATCACGTGGGCGGGGCCACGCCCTTAGGTGAGATCCCGCCCACCTTTGGACCAATCACGTAGACTGCTAAAGATACATATACCCAAAATTACAGCACTCTCGCTCACAAATTGTGCAAGATATTTCAATTTCCAAAATTTAGTTTATATGGGTGGGGCCACGCCCATTGGTCCAATCCCACACATTTTTGGACTAATCACATAGACTCCCAGCTACTTCCAGTTGGACACCAGAAAGTCCAGAATTGGTGGGCCATCTGGGACCACGGTCCAGTCCCAAACAAGTTGATAGGGACAGTAGGAATCTCGTTCATCTATTAGAAGGTGCGGACTATAGGTGCAGACAGTAGTAATCAAGAATTTATATAGCCTATGTCATTAGTAAGGGTCGGTACCCATACACAAAAAAATTGTTGCGCCAGTCACCCCCTAGTTTTGAAGATTATCTAGAGACAATTCCGGGACAACAAAAAATTTTTTTTTTTTGTGCACCCAACATGACGGCCTTTTAATTTTATTATCCTACGTTGCCATTTGCCGTCGGATTGTAACGGCATGCATATCGTTGTTCCAGTTTTGGCAAGGGCTATATTTCGTCCATATGTGACTTTTGACTCCGAAGTCAAATTCGATAAGTGACCTCTATCATCTCGTTTTCTACCCCCATAAGTGGGTAGTAAAACTTTTTTGTTTGTGAACAATAGTGGGTACTTTAAAAGCAAAAGTTTCATTATTTTTGAAGAAATTTATTAGCGTTTAAAAAATATTCCCCAGTTAGGGGGGTAGAAAACGAGATGACAGAGGTCACTTATCGAATTTGACTTCTGAGTCAAGAGTGACATATGGACGAAATATAGCCCTTGCCAAAACTCGGACAACGGTATGCATCCCGTTACGATCGGACATCAAATGGCAACGCAGGTTAATATAATCAAAAGGGCGTCATGTAGGGTGCACAGAAAAAAAATTTTTTTTTGCCCCGGAATTGTCTCTTGATAATCTTCAAAACTAGGGGGTGACCGGTGCAACTTTTTGTTGCGTCCCACTCTGCTAGATTTATCTGAAGATTGCCTGAAAATCGGTCCACTCGTTTTTGAGTCCATACGTAACATAAACACACACATACGCACATCCAATTATATATATATAAATTTCTGAGCAAATAAATTTTATTTGAAAATCAATAAAATTTATTTGGAACGCATGCAAACTAATTTTCTGAAATAAAATATGTATTTATATTAGGGATGTAACGAAAGTGGCTTTAGCGAAAGCGAATGCGAAAGCGAATATTGAAATATATTTCTTGCGAATGCGAAAGCGAATAGTGAAATATGCATTTTTGCGAAAGCGAATGCGAATGCTAATAATAGTTTGAGCCTTTAGTGCCAACAAATTTAAGGAACTGAATTGATACTTTTCCAGGATATTCAAATATTAAGACTGTTTTCCATAGTTTTACCTCCTATTACCACAAGCACACACATATCTTCAAATTGTGTGAAGGGAATAAGGAGATTTAACACTTTAATAAATGGAAGCGAATACTGAAATATATTTTTGCGAAAGCGAATAATCCAAAGATGGTTTTTGCGAATGCGAATTTTAAAATGATGCGAATAATTCGCGTTCGCATATGCGAATGCGAATATTCGTTACATCCCTAATTTTATATTTAAATAAAATTATTGCTCAGGAATTTATCCAAATATATTTTGTTAAAAAAAAGGTTTTCACACCGTTGCAAACTTTTGGAATTTAATTTTTCATTGATTTCGAGTTATACTTTACAATTTAAAATGGCATTAAAAGCAATAACTCTTGTTTTAAACAACTAATTTTAAATTGCTATTTATTCCAAGTTATCATTTGTTATCAATCTAAAAAGCAATGTATCGTTATGCAAAATTATACCATTGCAATTATAAAGGAATTTGCCGTTGAATTACTGAAAAGCATAAGTATAAGCTCTTACCTTTTCGTACAAAAATTTACTTTAGTCTGGAAGGTACCAAAAGGGGCTATAACGCCCATTTTTCACTTGACTGAAGGTCTAATCGAACCATTACACTGTGCAAAATTTAATAAATTTTTGTATGTACTGGTATTAAAGTTATAATCTGCTAAAATTTGGTGCAAAATGGACCATTATTGTGGGAGGTACCACAAGGGTAGCGGCGGCTTCGCCCATTTTAGCGACTAACAAAGTATTCCTATTTGTGGAATTTCAGAAGATTTCTCTTCTCCAGGTAATATAGATGTTTTTTATGAAGCAATCACCAAATGATAACCCTTTGTGGGGGAGGTACTACAAGGTGTTGACCAATATGGCCTATCTTCGAACTTACCCTGATATACAAAAGGATACCACCAAATTTGAAGTCAATCGTTTACTCCTTTCGAGAGTCGGGCGGGCCGACTTTTATCGTATAATACCCTACATCACCTTAACAAATGGGCATTGCGATAATAATTTGGAATACATGATTTCATTTCAGTTTACAAAGTACTTGGCTCCACCTCCTTATCAAGGCTTATACCACGAAAGAGTTGAAGATGTTAATTATAATAAAATAGATCTGAAACGATAAGCTTAAAATGCGCAGCATTCTTTTATAGATCGGGAATCGGAAAGAGTATATAGATGGGACTATACGAGTACATTATCTGAAGAGATTTTCATCAACATGGATCAAAAACATCATTTCTGCAAAATAATATAAAGATGGGACGTATAATACAGCGCGTGAATACTAAATAGCCAGGAACATAGTATATATGTGGCTATAACTAAATCTGAGCCGATTATCCCCAATTTAAGCGGTATTAGTTTCAAAATTAAAAAAACTTATTTCTCCAAATGTTGCAATGATCGAAATTAAGTACAACTTCTACAGCGCTGTGATAGCGAATCGGGGAAACATATATGCGGGCTATATCTAAATCTGAAACGATTACTGCCCAATTTGGCAGTGTTCATTCATGTAATAAGAAAACTCTCTCAGCCGAATTTCGTTCTCAGCGGATATAAAATACGGTTTCTACACGCTGAAAAAATAGCTTCTGTATAACATATTTGTTTAAGGCTCCCTCAATATATTTAATATTTGGTACACACAAATATTATATATTTGGGAAGATGTTCTTCTAAACAAATCTTTGTTTGCATCCTAATATGTATGGTATTATAACACTGTGGTACAGGGTATTATAACTTTCTGCATTTGTTTGTAACACCCAAAATGAGAAGAAATAGACCCATCGTTTATTATACCTATCGACTCAGAATCATTTTCCGTCTGTCTGTCTGTGCATGTATACTTGTTATCAAAGTACAGGAAGCAATTATGGTCCGATCTCAACGAAATTTTGCCTATACTTTTCTTTTGGCCCAAGAGCGATCCCTGTTGTTTGGTTGAAATACGAGGGCTTTTTGGAAACTTCTTAGCCTATCAATGAAAGAGAATAGTTAGTTTTTCAGAAATATTTTTATTTTTCAATATAATCTCCTGAAACTTCAATACACTTAGTCCAACGCTTATCTAGCAATTCTATCCCTTGATTAAAATAGTTTTCCTCAAGGTCTTCAAAATCGTGGTTTACAACTGTAATTGCATCTTCATTTGAGGAAAAACGCTTGCCAGCAAGGAATTTTTTAGATTTGGGAACAGGTAAAATTCACTGGGAGCCAAATCAGGAGAATAAGGTGGGTGGTCAAGCAACTCGTAATTTAATTCGTTGATTTTAGCCATTGTTAAAACACTATTGTGCGCTGGTGCGTTGTCTTGATGAAAAATTATTTTTTTGTGTTGTAAGCCAGGACGTTTTTCTCGAATTTGTACATTTAATTGATCCAAAGGTTGCAATACTACTCTGAATTTATTGTTTTACCCTTTTGCAGATAGTCAATCAATAAAATACCTTTGAAGTCCCAAAAAACCGTTGCCATAACCTTACCAGCCGATTGATTTTGTTTTTGCCTTCTTTGAGGCACTTCCTCCAGCTTCAGTCCATTGTTTGGATTGTTCTTTTGTCTCTGGAGTATAGTGGTGGATCCATGTCTCATCAACAGTTATGAAACGACGCTTAAAATCCATTTTATTTCGCTTAAAACGATCCAAACAAGCTTGAGAAATGTTCATTCTTATGCGTTTTTGGTCGACTGTTAACAAGTGCGGCACCTATCTTGCAGAAAGCTTTTTCATCTGTAGTTCTTCATGCAAAATTAAATGGACTCGATCATTTGAGATGCCCATGATATTAGCTATTTCACGCACTTTTATTCGTCGATCATTTAATACCATATCATGCACTTTGGCTACAATTTCTGTTGTTGTTGCTGTTTTTGGACGTCCACTACGTGGTTCATCTTCAATGCTTGTACGACCACGTTTAAATTCAGCAACCCAATTTTTTACTGTTGCATATGAAGGAGCTCTTTCACCTAACACATTCACCATATCATTATGAATTTCTTGTCCCGATAAACCATTTTTATGTAAATATTTAATGACACCACGCATTTCTAATTTTTTCCATTGTAAAAAAATCGCGGATGCGTCTTTTGTGAACACCTGTTTCTATATGAAGGAGTTGCCAGATCGAAACAAAATTTAACATGTGTTCATAGCAGATATGGATGTTTCCAAAACACTTAACTTTTTTCTGTTTATACCGCGCTTTTTGTGCTAGGCTAAGACGTTTCCGAACCGCCCTCGTAGGTTCAGATTTATATATAGCCCTCATATATATGTTATCCCAGATTTGATATGTAAACGCTATAGAAACTGTATTTTATATCTGATCAGTCCGAAATTCGGCAGAAAGAGGTGTCTTATAACATGAATGAACAGTGCCAATTTTAGGAAAAATCAGTTCAGATTTAGATATAGCCCCCATATATATGTTTCCCCGATTTGACATGTGAGCGCTGTAGCAATTGTATTTTATCAGTACGAAGTTCGGCGGAAAGAGATTTCTTATCACTTGAATGAACACTGTCCAATTTGGGGAAAATCGGTTTAGATATAGCCCTCATATATACATATGTTCCCCCCGATTTGGTATCAAAGCGCTATAGAAGTTGTACTTTACTTTCGATCATTACAAAATGTGCCAGAAAAAGTTTCTTTACTTAGGAACGAATACTGCTAAATTTGGGGATAATCGGTTCAGATTTAGATATACCCAAATATATATGTTCCTACCTATTTAGTATTCCTGTTTATTTACTGCAATTTACGTGCGATCATTATATAATTTTCAGAAATGAGGTTTTTGATACAAGTTGATGAAAATCTGTTTAATCATTTGTTCCTTCTGATTCTTAATCGCTGAAAGAATACTGCGCATTTTAAGGTTATCGTTTCAGATCTAGTTTATTGTGATCAACATCTTCAACTCCTCCTAGGAATAAGACTTGATGAGCAGATTTATGTATACTGATTTGGCCTTCAGCCGGTGTTAAATATTTTCTCTTCTTGTATATGTCTAAAGACTGCTACGCAGACCAAAGTTTCCTATTACAGGCACTTTGGTCTGCGTAGCAATCTTCGGACACATACCCCAGAGGATAAAATCTTTTACCCCGACCGAAGGCCGGCCTCGCAATTACACATAGGATCGCGTTGTCATCTGTGGACATAACCCAGAGGGAAAAACCTTTAACACCTGCCGCAAACTCACCTTTGTTCATGCTTTGCAAAATTTGGCGATATGAAATTTAGGACAATTGATTTTGGGTCATATGTTGCATTTTGGGAGATATGACGCTACGCCCTTTTCCCTCAAACTTAAAAAAATATTTTTTTTTGCGAAACTTGTTTTGTCTTTTCTGTTAAAAAGCCATGTTTTAGTTTCTGATTTTTTTGCTCAAACGAAAACTTAGGTCTTTGTTGCTATGACCATGCGGTAATTTCTAATTATTCATTGGTTATATGGATGGAAAAAAGGGCCGTATGACCAAAATTTTAAAACTTCAACTCAATCTCGTTGAAATTTTGTGTCATAATTACTGTCCAGTAGTACTAAACTTGGTGCAAGTTTCATACCGATCGGAAAACATTCCTTTTAAAAATTCACTCACTTTACATGAAATCACCCACACGGGACAAAATCGCCTTTTTTTGATATGTTTGAATCAAAAGAAAATTTATTTGTAACACAAATTTTTAATTATACCCTACACCACACTGTGGTACAGGATATTATGACTTTGTGCATTTGTTTGTAACACCCAAAAGGAGAAGAGATAGGTCCATTGTTTATTATACCGATCGACTTGTAATCACTTTCTGAGTCGATTTAGCTATGTCCGTCCGTCTGTCTGTCTGTCTGTAGATGTATTCTTGTAATCAAAGTACAGGTCGCAATTATGGCCCGATCTTGACGAAACTTTACAAATATCTTTTTTTTGGCCAAAGGACTATTTAATTTGGTTAAAATCGGTTCAGATTTGGATATAGCCCCCATATATATGTTAGCCCCGATTTGACATATAAGCGCTGTAAAAACTTTATTTTATATCCGATCAGTATGAAATTCAGCAGAAAGAGGTCTCTTATTATATGAATGAACACTGTTAAATTTGGAAGAAATCGGTTCAGATTTAGATATAGCGTTATATACGTTACCCCCGATTTCACATGTAAGCGCCGTAAAAAAATTATTTTATAACCGATCAGTGTGAAATTCGGCAGAAAAAGGTTTCTTATTACATGAAGGAATACTGCCAAATTCGGAGAAAATCGGTTCAGATTTAGATATAGCCCCCATATATATGTTACCCCCGATTTTACATGTAAGTGCTGTAAAAAGTGTATTTTTAATCCGATCAGTACGAAATTCGGCGGAAAGAGGTTTCTTATTACATGAATTAATACTGCCAAATTTGAGGGAAATCGGTTCAGATTTAGATATAGCCCCCATATATATGTTACCCCCGATTCCGCATGTAAGCGCCGTAAAAAAATTATTTTATAACCGATCAGTGTGAAATTCGGCAGAAAGAGGTTTCTTATTACATGAAGGAATACTGCCAAAATCGGTTCAGATTTAGATATAGCCCCCATAAATATGTTACCCCCGATTTTACATGTAAGCGCTGTACAAAGTGTATTTTTAATCCGATCAGTACGAAATTCGGCAGAAATAGGTTTCTTATTACATGAATTAATACTGCCAAATTTGAGGGAAATCGGTTGAGATTTAGATATAGCCCACATATATATGTTACCCCCGATTTGACATGTAAGCGCTGTAGAAACTGTATTTTATATCCGACTAGTAAACAAATCTACACAAAGAGGTTTCTTATTATATGAAGGGATACTTTCAAATTCAGAGAAAATCGGTTCAGATTTAGATATAGCCCCCATATATATGTTACCCCCGAGTTGACATGTAAGTGCTGTAGAGACTGTAGTTTATATCCGGTCAGTACGAAATTTGACAGAAAGAAGTTTCTTTTTACATGAATGAGTATTCAAGGAAAATCCGTTCAGATTTATATATAACCTCCACATAGTATATGTTCCTCCTGATTTGGTATCAAAGCGCTATAGAAGTTGTACTTTACTTCCGATCATTAATATTTTCCGGAAAGATGTTTCTCAATTTAGGAACGAATATTGCTTAATTTAGCGATTATCGGCTTAGAATTAGATAATATGTTCCTGCCTACTTACCAATTATTCCAAATTATTATCGCAATGACCTTTATTGCATTGTTAGGGAGGTGTAGGGTATTATATAGTCGGCCCCGCCCGACTTTCTGCCTTTCCTTACTGGTTAAATATTTAAATATTATATATTTCTTTTATTTGAAAATCAATAAAATATATTTGGAACACATATATAAATATATTACAACAAAATATATTTGCAGACTAAGTTTCTCAATAAAAAATGTTTTTAAAGACAAAATATTATTGTTTAGGAATTTTTCCAAATGTATTTTATTTAAAAACGATTTTCAAGACTTTTGCTGACTTTTTAGACTTTCAGTTTACATTTTTCCTTAGTTTCGAATTGTACCTCCCAGTTACAATACCATATGTAGCGTTAACTTCTGTTTAAATCAATCATTTAAAATTTTTGAATTATCATTTCTTGTCAATCCTCCAAGTAATTTATTTTGATCCAAGATTATACGATTTCAATTATTATTATTATTATTGTTAATTATTTTTTCGAATATTAAAAATGTCTAAAAAAATAACTTTGAATTAGTAAAGAAATTTTACAAAAATTAACGTTTTTTCTGAATTCTTAAGTGCAAATAAATATTTGTTTCGGAAATAAAAGTCCCAAATAAAAACCTATTGGGTTGTAAACAAAGGTTTGTTTAGAATAACTTTTCCCAAATATATACTTTTGTGTATGTACCCAATATTATATGTTTGGAGTGTACCCTAAACATATGTATATATTTTTGAAACCGAATATGTTTGGGACAATATACTACAGAAGCGATTTTTTTTTCAGCGTGCATATAGATCCCCGATAGAAACCAACCCAAATTTCACAAATTCGAACGATATTAATTCTTAGCACTAATCTGAATCTCTTAAAATTACCTATTTTACATAACTTTTTCAGATGGATTTAGTCCGACAAAGAATGAACAACATTTGTTCATCGTGCTGGCATCTCCCTTACAATGTACCAAATTCCACATTTCAGCAAATTTTAGACAACAGTTTACCACATGAATCGGGTCAATTCACAGAAATTTATTTATAGGCTGTGAACTGCATTATCCTTTGTATCTAAACTGAATCCATAAGCATATGCTGCCCTATGTTAAGTTTCTAATTGGCCGAATCATTCTAACAAATTTAGTCAAGTGAAGAATTGTCACTCTTAGATTATTCCCTCTATTTCTGTCCCATCGATACTTGAACGTGATCTATCCTAATGTCCATTCATTTTTCGAGATTGTTCATATATACGAGTATAAGTATATTTGTAACTTTTCTTCAATGACACCTGCATAAATTCTTATTATATATCCGCATTCTAAAGTGGTGAAACTCAGTATTAAAATATGTATATTCATATGTACGTACGAGTATGTATGTACATACATATGTATTTATAATAGGTAAAATAAATTTTTGACATTTTCAGTTCAGTGAAGAATTTTTTTTGTTTATTTTTTTTTGAAAAAAAAAATGTGAAATATTTTAAAACTATTTCTCAGTGCTAAATCTAAAATACGAACATGCAATTAGTTTCCTGTGATGTTAGCCGCTTCATTTATTTTTGTTATCTTTTAGTCCTTATAAAATTACGATTAGTTCATATTCTATGTACTATATCAGTCATAGATCAATGATGAACTATGTTGATTCACTCCTTCAAGTACTTCCCCCACGAGGGTTCAAAATTTAGTAAAATATTTATTATCTCAAAACTTCTATACTCTTACCAAAAATCTTTCATAATTCACAAGTAGTCGCTATCATTTTGAGAAAAATGGGAGCTATTGCTAATCCCCTTTTGCTACAAATGGACCATTTTGCACAAAAAGTTGGTGGCTTCTAACTTTGATTACCGCCCATAAAAGTTTTTTTTTCAAAAAAAAAACTCGTAATAAATTATCAAAAGAAATTTAAGAAAAAAAGACGCATTGTGTCCCCTTTAAAACAAAGTAAACTTTGCAAAAATTGGTTCAGCCGTTCGAGAGCAATTACAAATTTCGTAAAACACAAAAACTTTTTTTTTTAATTTTTTCAAAAATGCCCATAAAATTTTTAGCTCATATTAGCAGTATACCATTGCATATTTACATATGCCATCGCATATTTACATACGGGTTTACCCGACTAAAATTTCTTACTTGTTTTTTTTTTGTCCGAGACACTATTTTATAAAACCAAAACAAAAAATTTGTATACGGTAAAGCTTTTTTTTAATTTTTTCTAAAATTTTAATTTTTTTGACTGGAACCAAAGTTTTAAGCCGTTAACTTTTTCTTCAAAATGGTCCATTCGTATGGTAGGCACTAAAAGGGGCATGGCAAAAACGCCCATTTTCACGGGATTGTGTGTAGTATAAAAGCATTATACTGCACATAATTTCAAATTTTTGTATGGACTGGTCTCAAAGTTATAAGATGTTAGCTTTTTGTGCAAAATGGTCCCTTTGTATGCGAGGTACCAAAAGGGGCGTGGTAACATTGACCATTTTTCTCAAGGTTGTAGCGGCTAAGAAACTATTATCAGTACTACGTGTGAAATTGCGAAGATCTCGATAAGTAGTATAAAAGTGATTATAGAATCAATATTTTACTAAAGTTTGACCCTTGGTGGAACAACATGGTCCATCTTTGATCTTAGCCTGAGATAGAAGAAAGTACTAACACATACAAAATTCGATGTCAATCCGTTACTCCAATTGATATATACCATCGTTCACAATAGTGGGGGTATAAGAATATTATTTTGTAGAAATTATTTTACTTATACAAAAAGGCAATAATTCCTGCATTTATCCATAGATTTTTTCAAATAGGCATTGTTTTCTTTCTTAGGATGGTAGCTTTCAAAAACTGAAACAAGCAATTTTTATACCCTCACTTTAGTGATACGAGTGCATATATCATTTGCTACGGTCCAAAAGTGTAACACATCGAAGGAGTGACATAAGACCCTAAGTATGTTCGGCGGATATCCGTTTTAGGTCGTTTCAAGTCGAATGAGAAATGTCCATCCGTCTGTCTGCTGGCTGGTGCGCCCGATAACTCTCGAAAGGAGTTGACGATTGACTTCAAATTCGGTATGTGGTAATATTTTTTTCTATCTCCGGCTAAGTTCGAAGATGGACCATATTGGTCCACTCCTTCCAGTACCTCCCCCAAAAATGGTAAATATTTAGCGAATTATTGTTTATTTATTTACTTCTATACTACTTACTCGAATCTTCTAAAATTTCACACATAGTATGAGTTTATTACTCACTAATACGTCAAGAAAAATGGGCGATGAGGCCACTCCCTTTTTGGTACCCCCCACACAAATGGACAATTTTGTACGAAAAGTTAACTGCTTATGGCTTTAATATCAGTTCATAAAACCACGTGAAATTTTGTACAGCGTAATGCTTTTATAGTACCTAGAGTCCAGAGAAAAGTGGGCGTTATTGGCACCCCCTTTTGGTACCTCCCACACTAATGGACCGTTTAGTACCAAATGTTAAAAGTTTTAACTTTAATATCAGTGCAAACAAATACTTGAAATGTTGTACAGTGTAATCCTTTTATAGTACCTAGAGTTTAGAGAAAAATTGGCACGCCCCTTTTGGTACCTCCCACATAAATGGACCATTTTACACAGCTTATAACTTGAATACAATACTTGAAATGTTGTACGGTGTAATGCTTTTATAGTACCTAGATTCCGCAGAAAAGGGGGCGTTATTGGCACGCCCCTTTTGATACCTCCCACACAAATGGACTTGTTTTGTACCAAGAGTTAACAGATTTTAACTCTAATACCAGTACATACTTTAAAGTTATTAAAAGCAATTTATATTGATAACAATTTAAATAAAACCAACAAAATTTATGAATATGTTTATGACTAATTCATAAGTCGGTTTACCCGACTGAACTTTCTTACTTGTTTATTCATCTTTTTTATAATAATTCACAATAAAATACGATGATAACCAACATTTTATTATGTCTATTTGTCGAAAATAAATAAAAAAATTGTTTGTAATACCAATGACACGTTTTCCTCTTTTATAAACAACCTTAAATAAACAACATATATCGTTCATTCCAAGTTCCGATTTCAAAATAAATTGGCAGTTCAATTCTCTGCTCAAAAAAAACATTTTATAGTTGACGAAAAAAATTACAAAAAATATTTCCAGATGTTATTAGAGTCTGAAATCTGAGAAAATAGGAAAAAATTCTTAAAGGGCATACGTTTCGAGTTCTGTATTTTCGGTACGCGTGGACGGATTTGTACAAAAGGAGACTCAAAGGAGTTAACGGTTTTGAGTGCATCCGATGCATCTGCAAATTTAATTTCCATTTTAAACATCAATGACACCAACTTAAAATTCTGTGAAAATATAGTTCTGTAACCTCATATATTCTAAATAAAAGCTGAAAATTTGAAGACGGTGTTCAGCCCCGTTCTTTAAAAAAAATTTATATATATGTATTTATTAAGAAATTCTGAGATGTGAACATTGCATTTGTTATATTTTAGAATCGCGTTTGTAGATTTGTACAAATTAGAGCTCTTCTTGAAGGTCTTGACTGGGACATCCTCGATATATGCGAAAATTAGCCAATATTTGCATATATCGTTATTTATTTTTCCTCTTAAATTTTAATTTGCATACTGGACCAGGAAAACACCAGCATAGATATGTGAAATATATATAAGCATGGAGCCCTCTCTAATCTGAGCTGATCCTGTAAACGTTAATCTGGTGTTTTCTTCAGTTTCTAACATCATATTTACTTAAAATGTCAGAAATGGAAATTACTTTTTATTGAACTGATTCTGCCTATTTTGTAATTTTAATATATATCATAGTTTAAAGAAAATCATTGGCATTTTTTCTAAATATTGTTTTAACCAGTAAGGAAAGACTAAAGTCGTGCGTGGCCGACTATATAATACCCTACACCACTCTAGAAATATTGAATAACTCTGATATATAAATTTTGTAATTCATGTATAAACTGTTTACATAAATTTACTTTTGGGACATTCTATACTTAAATAATACCCTGTACCACAGTGTGGTGTAGGGTATAAAAACGATTGGATCTAAAGAGCCAAATCGGATGAAACATATATATGGGAGCTATAGCTAAATCTTTACCTATTTTCTTCAAATTCGGCAATGTTGGTTCATGAATCAAGAAACTCTACCATTCTAAATTTCAAAACGATTGGATGTAAAATATAGCTTCTATAGAACTAAAGGGCCAAATCGGACGAAACATATATATGGGAGCTATAGCTAAATCTTAACCGATTTTCTTCAAATTCGGTAGTGTTGGTTCATGGATCAAGAAACTCTACCATTCTAAATTTCAAAATGATTGGATGTAAAATACAGCTTCTACAGGACTAAAGAGCAAAATCGGACGAAACATATATATGGGAGCTATAGCTAAATCTTAACCGATTTCAACCAAATTCAATAGCGATCTTAACAGCTGCGAAATACTCTAAACTGCAAAATTTCAGAACGATCGGAGTAAAATTGCGACCTGTAGTCGACGAACAACTTTACATGGACAGACGGACGGACGGATAGACATGCTTAAATCGACTCAGCTAGTGATTCTGAGTCGATCGGTATACTTTAAGGTGGGTCTAGCTGTGTTATTTTCAGGTGTTACAAACATCTGCCGTGAAACAAACTTATAATATACTGTACCACAGTGTGGTGTAGGGTATAAAAAGAAAGAGGCTGAACACCATCTTGAAATTTCTAGGGCCAGTTAAGGACAAAAGAGGATACATGACTATATTTTTCTCAGAATTTTACTTTGGTGTCGTTCCTGTGCAAGATTCAAAATAAAGTTGCATATGCAACTGATGCATTTAAAAACTTTGAATTAACAAGCATTAATTTATGTGCTTTAAAGTACAAGTCAAGGCCTTACGAACAAGCCATCATTTGTAAAATTCCGTCCACGCGTTTGCATAATACATAACTTCCGAAATACACCTTTTCAGATATTTTTCAAACTTTTTCAAATTTAGATGCTTATAACATCGGAAAAAATAATTTTGTTTTTCTGGCCAACTACAAGATGATTCATTTCCATATTAAAACTCGTATACAAATTTTCAAGACAATCGGCAACGTCGACCAAATTTTTTTTCCAAGAATCTTTCGGTTTGGTATGGAATGAACGATGTAGGGGGGATATAACTAAATCTAAATAGATTTTTTTTCAAATTTGGTAGTATTTGTTCATGTAATAAGAAATCTTTTTCTGCCGAATTTGGTACTGATCGGAAAACAAAACAGAACTGACATTAGGGGCCAATCGCAAAATTTATAGCATTTTCTGATAGGAGGATTACTTTTGCGCCACCTGTTATATGGGAGCTATATGTAAATCTGAACCGATTTTAATCAAATTTCAATAAAAAGCTAAATTAAAAACACCGTCCGACATGTTTTCAAAAAAGTCGTTACACTTGAACCGGATGAATTACTCGTTGAAACTATAGGCAAAATAAAGTTATTCGGCATTTTCAGTTTTTCATTTCCCTGCCCTTTAAAATGACCTCAAAGTTTCAAAGGATAACATTTTTCCAAAAAATATATTTTAAATACTTATTCGCACCCTACGATATCGACATAGGTATCAAATTAAAGAGGAGAACGTTTGCTATTTCTAATATATTTTGTACATAAGATTTATGGTAAAGTAAGATCGGCCATGAATAAAATAAAACCATTCCGAAAAAAATGCATGCATTATTTAAAAAGTTGTAATGGTTTAATGCATAAAAGGTTTTAACTTTAAAACTTTGTTATCAATGTTAAACATACAAAAGCAGACTATAAAAGATAAGAATGGATATTGCGGCGTTTTTCGATGTCTAGCATCAGAATCTAGTCATTAAAACAGAAACCAAAAAAAAAATGTTGCCTTTGTCGACTGGTGTTATCTAATAATCATGAAACTATTTTAATTACTCTGTTCATTCAAGAGGAATGCAATTTTTGACAAATAAACCCCTAATCTACTGGGTCAAAATTTGTTTTGCTAAATATTTTTTGATTGCGCAATATTTTTTTGGTTTAGCAAATGAATTTGCAATTTTTTTAAATGAGGACTGAAATTATCTAAAATTTTGTTTCTGCGAAAGGAATTTTTTCTTTGAGAGTAAATATCGAGGCAATAGAGTTCCAACATAAAATTTTAAATTTGGGAAGTTACATTACAAAAAAATTCAAAATTGCAAATTTGCATAAACTAATCGCAAAGTATGTACATATCTTTATAAGGAAACAGCTTAAATTACGAATATTGTGTATTCAATTAAAAATGTGTTTCATTTTGAATCTGTTAACAAAATTATATAGTTTAATAACGAACTTGTTCAACTGAATTATTCATTCTAATTAAATAAGCTATTAAGTCAATAAAAATATGCAATGATCTGCAGATTCGATTAAAAAATAGATTTATTTAAATAAACTATAACTGCCTGACCCACGATGTCGAACGTTAATGTTGGCTTGATTTCTATGCGACAAACAGCTGATTTGCGACACACTAACTGGCATAAGGCACTATGTTTCCATGATTTTGTCCGTCTTATGCATTTTTGTAGTTCGCAAATCAGCTGTTTATCGCATAGAATGCAAGCGACATCGTGGGTCACGTCCCTGATTCTATTCAATATAATCAAACCTAATCGGTCTGTTTAGGATTTTGTCTATCATTTGTTAGCTATCTGTTGTTTACTGATTCGAATTTAATCGTACGTAAAAAAAAATAAATTTTGAGATGTGACATTCTTGAAGTAAATAATTGTCATTAGGTACAAGTGTGCATACCAACCACATAGTCTTTCGCCGCAAATCTATTTGGATGTTCTAAAAATGTAGCCAATATGACAAACACAAGAGAAGCGGTTCTATAAATAAAATGCTATCCTCTCGAACAAAACTCACCCCCAAAATTTTTTAAAAAATACGCTGTGAAAAACTATGTACATTGGACATT
Organism: Eudasyphora cyanicolor; assembly: GCA_963930755.1. Taxonomy (NCBI): domain Eukaryota; kingdom Metazoa; phylum Arthropoda; class Insecta; order Diptera; family Muscidae; genus Eudasyphora; species Eudasyphora cyanicolor. The sequence continues at coordinate 222,303,733 of OZ005736.1, forward strand.
GTACATACTCGCATATATTCATATATAGAACGAAAACAATAAACAGAAAGATGTGCCGTCCGTTTGGCCGCCTTTTTAACGTTTAAATATTGAATCATTTTTGGATATTTAACAACAACAAATTTGGCTCAAATCCAATTTTAATTTTTTTTACAAATATACAAATTAGATTATCACACTTAACTTGTTCACAAAAATTTGCAAGAAATGGCCGGAACATCTTTCATTGTAATTGTTTTGTCTATATTGGCTCTTAGTCAGAGAGAGAGAGAGAGGGAGAGAGCGTCGTCTGTGTGTGTGGGTGTACTGTGGAGTGGCATTCATTCGTAAGTTTCGGGCATTATGGAACATCACATATTAACGCATATCACATTTCCACTTTTGTAGCACAAAAAGAAAATTTGCATTTGTTGGTAGACCTACATACATATGTATGTATTCCAAAGATTTTCAATTTCTGCTACAAACAGCAACACGCGCGCACACACACAAAAACACCAACTCGCCGGGCAGGCCCACCTGGACCGGCATCTGAATCATCGTCGGGCGGGCAACCTGTAATAGTAAATACATAGAAATTCATGTGTAGATTTCCGCACAACCCAAGAGGTACTACACGCTGTGCGTTGCCAATTATTTTGTATGGCTGGCATCCCCCGTAGGCCTACAAACCATAGATTTTGCCGCTTTCATGTTAAACATTGGCTGGCGGACCGCGATAGGCCATCTCCATAAGTGACTTGGTCATATTGTAATTGTCAAATCAATGATTAATTACAATAGCAAGATTACTTTCATGATCAGATTAAAATATTTTGATTTTCTATATAGGCGATATTCCCTAATTTCCCTAACAGGTTATACTTACCGTTTGGCAATTTTAAAAATAGACAGGTTTGTGAGGAATTCTAAAATGGTTTAGAAAGAGAGAGTAAAATCGCAGAGATTTGCTCAGAGTTGGCTAAGAGATTGCTCAAGGTGTTTTGCTTGCGCAGGATGTCTAAAGTCGACTGAATGAACGATGGTGTGTTTTATGTTGAGAACACCTCGGTTTTCTGTTTTCGATGTTGTCGACGATGCCACCTATTCCCATTCGCACACGCACACAAACACATGAATACACGAACGAACGAAGAGAGAGAGAAAGAAAATTTACCCCATGCATTGATTGTATCCAATTGCGAGTGGTGGGTATACAACATATGGCCTCTGGTCATATAGTGGCAACATGAACACACTCAAAAGCACTTAGAGAAATAAGGACGTCGATGTTTCTATGAGAGTCTTTGAAAGCAAAATAAAGACTACAAAATAAATTTGAATTGAGACTTTTTAGAAAAAAATCTATAAGAAATCTATACAAAAGAATAACAACTTTATAATAATTCATTATTTAGATTTTGAATATTACAGTTACAGATTTGAACATATATCAGTATAATAGAGAAAATTGGAAATTATAAAAAATATTTAACGAAGGGAGAATATTTTCTATGGGAGATACATACATAACGGATCCCCTCCTTCATTTATTGCACATGGGAACATAGAGTTTCTACAATAGGCATGTTTTCGTTACAAGCTAGCACTTTTAGTTTAGCACTTTGCAACGAAAACAACTGACTTCCACTAACTGGCACATAAGCAATAAGTGGCAGATTGTCACTATCTGGTAGCAATGGTGTCATGAGTTGCGAAGAAAGAACAGTGCGAAACAGACAAAAAATTCGTGAAAAGTATTTATAAAACATATATTTACTATTCTATGTTCAATTGTTTACACTCTTTTGCAAATATTAAAATAATTTCCCATTTTTGTTCTTCTTCTTCCCGTTAATTCACAATAATTGATAAAATCTCTCCAAAAATGGGATGCCATATTGCTTAATATAGGGTGCCCAATCTGGCAACATCATACTCGATTAAGACATGAACACAAGCACCAAACTTCATCGGGAACTAATAGTGCTTAAAAGTGCTTAGCTCCCCATACAAATTAAGCACTTATGGTGTAACGAAAACACCCCTAATACTGTTCCATCTTAATCTATCATTGGGATATTACGTCAGTATATCATCGAATGACAGGTTCAATTTCTCTAGTTTAGCAGCATTGTTCTGCACACTGTATTTCTCGGCCGTCCACGTCTTCGGTTGCCCTGAAGGTTCCATTCAAGTGCATTTCTTGAAATGCTTTGGCTGATTTGCGAAGGGCATGGCCAATCCATCTGCATTTTCTTTTTAGAAAAAATTTGCGTTAATTCCCCGCCCCTTTTGGTACCTCTCACACAAATGGACCGCTTGGCACCAAAAGTTAACAGCTTATAACTTTAATACCAGTACATAAAAAACTTGAAAATTTGTACAGTGTAACGCTTTTAAAGTACATATAGCCCTGTGAAAAATGGGTGCTATCACCACGCCTCTTTTGGTACCTCCCACACAAAACGATCAAATATTACCAAAACTGAATAGCTCATAACGTTAATATACCAGTGCACATAAACGCCTATAATTCGGCACAGTGCAATGTATTTAAAAATCTACTGTTTAGAGTAAAGTATTTGTATTTGTTAAACCCCTCCCGGTACCTCCCACACAAACTGATATTACATTACTCACAAAGTGAGGGTATACCTTAGTCGGTTTACCCGACTGAAACTTTCTTACTTGTTATATCCTCACTTTAGTGTGACGAGCGTACACAACATTTGCTACGGACAAAATGTGTAACACATCGAAGGAATGACCTAATACCCCAAATAGGGACGGCGGAAATCCACTTTGGGCCATATTTGAGCAATGTCCGTCCGTCTGTCTGTCTGGCTGAAGCGCACGATAACTCTCGAAAGGAGTAACCGATTGACTTCACATTTGGTATGAAATAATATATTTTTTCTATCTCAGGCTAAGTTCGAAGATTGGCCATATTGGTCCACTCCTTCTAATACCTCCCTCACAAAGGATTAACAGTTAGTGAAATGTTGATTATCTTATAACTTCTATACTACTTATCCGAATCCTCTGTAATTCCTCACATAGTAATAGTTTATTTGTCGCTATCAAAAAATTAATGAAGTGGCCCTGCCTCTTTTGGTTCCTCCCACACAAAAGTACCATTTAGTACAAAAATTTGACAGCTTAAAACATTAATACCAGTGCATAAAAATACTTGACATTTTGTATAGTGTAATGCTTTTTTAGTGCCTACAGTCCGGTCGAAAATGGGACTTATTGCCACACCCCTTTTGGTAACTCCCACACAAATCTACCATTTTGTACAAAAAGCTAAAAGCTTATAGCGTGAGTACCAATGCTCGAAAATAGTACCCAATTTAGCATAGTGTACCGCTTTTACAGTACCAATAGTCCTGTGAAAAATGGGCGATACTACCACGTACCTTTTTATACCTCCCACACGAAATGGTAAAATTATATCAAAATTGAATAGCTCATATGGTTAATATACTTGTGAACATAAACGCTTATAATTCGGCACAGTGCAATGTATTTAAAGTATATATTCTGTTCAGCGAAAAATAAGTGTATTTGATAAACCCCTTCTGGTACCTTCCACACAAATTGACAGATTAATTCATGTATTATTCCATATTTCATTAGTCACAAAGTGAGGGTATACCTTAGTCCGTTTACCCGACTGAAACTTTCATACTTGTTTTAATTTGACTCTTTACATGTATTTCATTTAACCTGACCCATAATTCGCCATTGGCTATGGTTTCTCCAAAATATACTCCATATATGCACAGATATTAATTTATTTGAGTTTGGATATTCTTTATTATCACATTTGATGTGAGCCATGTTTCGCTTCCATAAAATAGGGTCGTTTTTACGCATGCATTAAATATGCGAAGTTTCGTATGTACTGAAATCTGTTCAGATCGCCAAATCTTATTTAGTCGACCAAAAACCGATCTTGCTTTCTCCAATCTCCATCGCACATCTTCTTCAACGCCTCCTGAAGCTGACATTACGCATCCTAGGTAACAGATGTGATCTACGAACTCGATGTTGTGGTTATCTACCTTGAAGTTGGTGTTATTGATGCGGATGGCTTTTGTTTTTTGGATATTGACCTCCAAACCTATCTGCCTGGATAGGGCTACTAAGTCGTCTGCAAAGTCAAGATTCTCAAGGTGTCGCTGGAGACTCCATACTATGTCTCATATTTTCTGATATAAGTCTTTCATGACGCTGTTGAGTTATAACTAGAACTTTAAATTAATAATGCAAAGAAAAATATCTTTGATATTAATTAAACTACCTTTAGTGGTTAGATAATTATGCCCTCACTTAAGTGAAGCAGGGTATATATCATTTGCTACGAGCCAAATGTGTAGCACATCGAAGGAGTGGCCTTATACGACGGAAATACGTTTTAGGAAATTTTAAGTCATTTGGGCAATGTCCGTCCGTCTGTCTGTCCGTCTTTTTATCTGGCTGGAGTGCAAAATAACTCTCAAAAAGAGTTACGTATTGACTTCAACCCTTTGGGAGGGAGGTACTAGAAAGAGTGGACCATTATATCCCATCTTCAAACTAAGTCTCAAATAGAAAATATATTATCACATACCAAATTCAATCCAGCCAGACAGACGGACATTGCTCAAATGACTTCAAATGTCCTAAAACGGATTACCGCCGAACATACTTTGGATCTTAGGCCACTCCTTCGATGTATTACACATTTGGCTCGTAGCAAATGATACATAACCTCCTCCACTAAAGTTAGGGTTTAAAAATGTAAGAAGATCCAAAAGAGTTTTTGGGCGATTATTAATTTTGCTTCGTATTGATAAATAACATACTTTTCGTCTGTGGTTATTTGTAAGTAGTTACAAGTTACATTATATTTGAATATTGATTTTTTTTATTATAAAAAGTAGGCTATACTAATTTAATTCTAGCAGTCTTATTTAATTATTTATAGGATAAAGATTATTTCCTCTGGGGTATTTTCAAAATCGGCTACTCTGATCAAAGTGAAATTGCGCGGCCGACCTTCTGTCGGATTTAAGCATTTCTTCCTCTGGGGTAGGTTTTTGCGAACCAAGGTTTTTTCTGAATGGTCAGGGATACAGATTTTCTTCTCAGGGTTTTGTCTAATGTCGGCTACGCTGACCAAACTTTGATCCTGATAGCCGTCTTTGGGCATAACCAAGAGTATAAAATCGTCAACCTTGGCCGAAGTCCTGCCACGGAATAGAATTTTGGTCCGCATAGCAGGCTTTGGACATTTCGAATTGAACATAATTAATAAAAGCCCAAAAACAAATGTCCGATCATTCATTTCAGGTTTGGGCTAACGTTCATTACTGTCTGGATGATTTTTCATTATTTATTTTTCATGAAAATTATGTTCATGAATATTGTGTTATTTTCCATTTTTCTTTTAGGGCAATTTTCACTTCCGTCTGTACAACATAAGTATGTATGTACAACACACAAATATGCTTTCTTTACATTTTGCTTTCCAACATATTTTGTTTTCTTTTTTATCGTGTTTTTGTTTTACTGTTTAATGCATGCAATGAACTATGGTGGAGGGAAAATAACAAATTTATTGGCGAATGAATGCGGTCAAAAAATTCTATTGAATTTCTAGGCTTTTATGACGTCAAGAAGTCAAATTTTGTACATAGAAATACGGAGAATTAAAGCCAAACATAATAACTTCATCCCCAAAGTATGAAATTAATGTTTTTAATAGCGTCAGGTAAATTGGATGGGTCCCATTTAGAGGAAGGGGAATCAAAATGTGAAGTAATTTCATTAATAGTTATCTAAGCACAATCCCTCGTATGAGGGCTATAACAAAACGAACATCAATTGCGACCATTTTTGGTAGGGACGAATCTAGTCAATATTAAACAAAAATGTCCAATTTTCAAACGATAGTATTGTTAAGAAATATACAATAAACAAGTTAATATCAAAATCCAAAAAATGGTAGGAGTCAGTGATCAGCAGGGGTTCTGACTATAGGGAAAAGTTAAATCGGTCAAGAAGAGTTATACTTGTCCTGGCGTTTCGCCGGGTAACGTCTGGGTATCGAGATATATCGATTTAAAGTTATTGTCATATAGGGGAATTTGTAGCGTTTGGGGATCTTTCTGCAACAAATTAAAACCAGTAAGGAAAGGCAGAAAGTCGGGCGGGGCCGACTATATAATACCCTACACCTCCCTAACAATGCGATAAGGGTCATTGCCATAATAATTTGGAATAATTGGTAAATGGGTAGAAACATATTATCTAATTCTGAAACGATAATCGCTAAATTAAGCAATATTCGTTCCTAAATTGAGAAACATCTTTCTGGAAAATTTTAATGATCGGAAGTAAAATACAACTTCTATAGCGGTTTGATACCAAATCAGGAGGAACAATCATCATAAATCTGAACCGATCTTCCCTGAATACTCATTCATGTAAAAATACCTCCTTCTGTCGAATTTCGTATTGATCGCATATAAAATACAGTCTCTACATCGCCTACATGTCAAATCGGGGGTAACGTATATATGGGGGCTATATCTAAATCTGAACCGATTTCTTCCAAATTTAAGAGTGTTCATTCATATAATAAGAAACCTCTTTCTGCCGAATTTCATACTGATCGGATATAAAATTACATTTTTACAGCGCTTACAAGTCAAATCGGGGGTAACGTATATATGGGGGCTATATCTAAATCTGACCCGATATTCTCCGAATTTAGCAGTATTCCTTCATGTAATAAGAAACCTCTTTCTGTCAAATTTTGCACTGATCGGATATAAAATACAGTTTTTACAGCGCTTACATGTCAAATCGGGGGTAACATATATATGGGGGCTATATCTGAATCTTAACCGATTTTCTCCGAATTTAGCAGTATTCCTTCATGTAATAAGAAACCTCTCTTTGCCGAATTTCGCACTGATCGGATATAAAATAACATTTTTACAGCGCTTATATGTCAAATCGGGGGTAATGTATATATGGGGGCTATATCTAAATCTGAACCGATTTCTTCCAAATTTAACAGAGTTCATTCATGTAATAAGAAACCTTTTCCTGCCGAATTTCATACTGATCGGATATAAAATAAAGTTTTTACAGCGCTTACATGTCAAATCGGGGCTAACATATATATGGGGGCTATATCTAAATCTGAACCGATTTTAACCAAATTCAATAGCGATCGTCCTTGGGCCAAAAAAAAGATATGTGTAAAGTTTCGTCGAGATCGGACCATAATTGCGACCTGTACTTTGATTACAAGAATACATGCACAGACGGACAGACAGACAGACGGACAGACAGACAGACAGACAGACAGACAGACAGACGGACAGACGGACATAGCTAAATCGACTCAGAAAGTGATTCTAAGTCGATCGGTATAATAAACGATGGGTCTATTTCTTCTCCTTTTGGGTGTTACAAACAAATGCACAAAGTTATAATACCCTGTACCACAGTGTGGTGTAGGGTATAAAAATTAAGAATTACAATTCATACAATATATAATGGCTTTTTCACGTGGAAACAGATGTTTAGTAACTGTTGTAAAAACTAGTTATAAACAAAGTTAACTACACAAAGTTATAAGCCGTTAATTTTTTGTGCAAAATGGACCTTTTTCATGGGAGGTACCAAAAGGGGCGGCAATAACGCCAATTTTTTTGGGACTGTAGGTGGAATAAAAGCATTACACTACACAAAATGTAAAATATTTCTGTGGACTGGAATCAAAGTTTGTATGGGAGTTACCAAACGGGGTGTGCAAACTTCGCTCATTTTTCTCAAGTTGATAGCGACCAAGAAACTAATACTATGTGTGGAATTGTAAAAGATTCTGAGTAGTAGTATATAAGTTATGAGATAGTCAATATTTCACAAAATCTTGACCCTTCGTGGTGGAGGTACTTGTTGGAGGAGCAATAAAGTCGATCTTTGACCTTATCCTGAGATAGGAAAAAATATTGACACATGTCAAATTGGAAGTCACTCGGTTAATCCTGTCGAAAGTTATCGTGCTCACCAACCAGACAGACGGAAGGACAAGCTGACGGGAATTGCTCAAATGACTTAAAATTGCCCAAAACGGATTTCCGCCAAATATTCCTGGGGTCTCTTAGGTCAATCCAAAAATGTGTTACACTCTTGGCCCGCATTATCTGATATATACCCTTGTTCACAGTATTGGAGGTATAACCAGTAAGGAAAGGCAGAAAGTCGGGCGGGGAAGTCGGGCGACTATATAATACCCTACACCTCCCTAACAATTTGATAAGGGTCATAGTGATAATAATTTGGAATAATTGGTAAATGGGTAGGAACATATTATCTAATTCTAAACCGATAATCGCTAAATTAAGCAACATTCGTTCCTAGATTGGGAAACATCTTTCTGGAAAATTTTAATGATCGGAACTAGTACAACTTCTTTAGTGCTTTGATACCAAATCAGGAGGAACATATATATGGAGGTTATTTATAAATCTGAACCGAACCGATTCCTGAATACTCATTCATGTAAAAAGACCTCTTTCTGTCGAATTTCATACTGATCGGATATAAAATAATATTTTTATATCGCTTACATGTCAAATCGGGGGTAACGTATATATGGGGGCTATATCTAAATCTGAACCGATTTCTTCCAAATTTAACAGTGTTCATTCTTATGATAAGAAACCTCTTTCTGCCGAATTTCATACTGATCGGATATAAAATACAGTTTTTACAGCGCTTACATGTCAAATCGGGGGCTATATCTAAATCTGAACCGATTTTCACCAAATTCAATAGGGACCGTCCTTGGGCCAAAAAAAAGATATGTGTAAAGTTTCGTCGAGATCGGACCATAATTGCGACCTGTACTTTGATTACAAGAATACATGCACAGACAGACGGACATAGCTAAATCAACTCAGAAAGTGATTCTAAGTCGATCGGTATAATAAACGATGGGTATATTTCTTCTCCTTTTGGGTGTTACAAACTAATGCACAAAGTTATAATACCCTGTACCACAGTGTGGATTATAAAAACCGACCAAAAGGGATATAATTTCTACATTTTTCCATAAACCCAGCGAAACGCCGGTACACGCTAACTTTTTTTCCCGATAGTCAGAACCCCGCCGATTTTATCTGTCGCACAGTGTATCCGAAAGGGTAATTTTTAAGGGATATATCAAAACATGGCGAAAACAAGTAAGAAAGTTTCAGTCGGGTAAACCGAGTAAGGTATACCCTCACTATGTGAGTAATGTAATATGGAATATTACTCGAATTAATGTGTTAATCTGGGTGGGAGGTACCAGAGGGGATTTCTCAAACGCACTTATTTTTCGCTGAACAGTAGATACTTTAAATAAATTGCAATGTGCCGAACTATAAGCGTTTTTTATCGCTTAATATCGAACCTCAACCGCCAAAAAGACGTAAGCGCCACAATGATTTATTTTAATTTTTTGAGGGAAATCGTTTATTTATGACAAATGACATCATGTGTCGGAAATTTGCTGCTGTAAAATGTACCGTTATACCAAAATTTTACAGCTATATAAACAGATGTATGCATTATATAGCATTAAACAAAAAATAATAGCACAAGAAACCTTCTCCTTTAAATTTTTGTAAGTGTGTTTTTGTAATAATGTTTTAAGCTATTAAATTTTGGTATAATTTGACCATTTTGTGAGGGAGGTACAAAAAGGGACGTGGTGGTAACGACAATTTTTCACAGGACAATAGGTACTTTAAAAGCGTTACTCTGTGCAAGATCCTGTAGTATTTTCGTGCATTGGTACTCACGCTATAAGCTTTTAAATTTATTTATAAAATAGTACGTTTGTGTGGGAGGTAGCAATAACTCTCATTTTCACTGGACCGTAGGCAATATAAAAGCATTAAAACATTTCAAGTCCCTTTGTGTGGGGGTGGGGCCACTTCACCCACTTTTCTCAAGTTGATAGCGACAAATAAACTATTACTGTGTGTGGAAGTACAGAGGATTCGGATAAGTAGTATAGAAGTTATTAGAGAATCAATATTTCACTAAATTTTAACCCTAGAAGGAGTGCACCAATATGGCCCATCTTCGAAATTAGCCTGAGATAGAAAAAAATATTATCCTATATTAAATTTCAAATCAATCCAATTCAAATCAATCCTATATTAAATTTCAATTCTTTCGAGAGTTATCGTGCGCTCCAGCCAGACAGATGGAGGGACGGACGTCAAATGACTTAATATTTCGCAAAACGGATTTCCGCCGAACATATTTGGGGTCTTAGGTCACTTCTTCGATGTGTTACACGAAAATGTCACACCTCTTTTGGTATCTTCCACACAAAGGAACCAATTTGTACAAAATGTTCATAGCATATAATATTAATACCAGCGCATACAAATACTTTAAAAGGCTAAATTTGTAATAAAATGTTGTAGGTGACCAACTTAGGCTCCCTATTAAATCTAAACCGTTATGAATTTGGACAATCGGTAAAAAGTTGTAAGTCTGCATGGTCTTCTAGTACAAGCGTGTACAATTCCATTGAAATCGAAAGGATCAAATATTCAAATTGAAATTTTTGGTCCTTTTATTTTGGAATTATATATGTATATACCCTCGTCACACTTAAGTGCGGGTATAAAAACACGAATTACCAAATTTCCGATCGATCAGTTGAAATTTTTGGTTCTTATGGCGTTGAGACTTCAAATCGGATTGAACCTTAATATGGGGTATTGTATATCAAAACTACGACCTGTCACGTCCGTTATTCGTGTGAACCGTTCCAAAAACATACAGGGTTTTCCAACAAGAGGTGTTATTTTGAATCACCCGGCTTTTCGGTAGCTGTCACTTTGGAAGCTTTTAGTCTCTGACATTTGACAAGTAGAAACTACGCCATTACGAAAAATGGAACGATACACGATCATCGGACGATACAAAACGATCGAACAAAAAACGATACGAACGATACAAAATCATCTTGACTGATGAGGCCCATTTCCACCTCGGTGGCTACGTCAACAAGCAAAATTGTCGCATCTCGGGCTCGGAAAACCCAAGAGTTATTGTTGAGAAGCCTCTCCATCCTCAGCGTGTGTCTGTTTGGTGCGGTTTATTGTCCGGCGGGGTCATTGGACCTTACTTTTTCGAAAATGAGGTTGGATCAACAGTTACGGTGAATGGATTGCGCTATCGAGAGATGATTAATAATTTTTTATGGTCGGAGTTGGATGGTATTGATCTGGACAACGTTTACTTTCAACAAGGCGACGCTACGTGCCACACAAGCAACGAAACCATTGCTCTGTTACGGGAAAAGTTTCCGGACCGTGTTATCTCTCGAAGAGGTGATCACAATTGGCCACCGAGATCTTGTGATTTAACACCTTGCGACTTCTTCCTTTGGGGCCACGTGAAAGATAAGGTCTACGCCAACAGCCCAGCGTCGATTCAAGACCTCAAAGATAGAATTCGTGAGGCTATCGAGGACATAGGGCAGCCACTTTGAGATTTGGCTAGGGAAAATTTCATGAAAAGGATATGGTCCTCTAAGCACGGTCGTGGTGGCTATTTGGTTGATGTTGTTTTTCATTATTAACGGCATACCTTACTCTTTATTATGAAATAAACATTCGATCATTTATCTCAAAAAATTGCATTTTTCTTTGGATACCAAAATAACACCTCTTGTTGGAAAACACTTTATAACCAAGTTTTCGACCTATAGAAAACGCTTAAATTCTTACAGAATATTCTAAAAAGTCAAATTCTCAAAAATGTTACTTTTTGCCGTTTTTGAATTATTGTAAAGTTATAAAAAAAATCGTAATTGCTTTTATAATTTCAGTTTGCAGTCAGCAGTTACCACAGATTATGTTCTGACGGCTGCCTTTGCTGATACCTGGACGCCTCAACAACGACTCAGTCGTTGTCCCGTTTTGAGGGCTATGACGTGATAGACCTGTAACACCCAGAAGGATAAGATATAGACCCATCGTTTATTATACCGATCGATTTGGAATCACTTCCTGAGTCGATTTAACCATGTGCGTCTCGTATTTTTGGTCCTATTGTGATGAAATTTAGCACAGTGCTCTTTTTTGGCCCAAGGACGATCCTTATTGAAATCGGCCAAAAACGTTTCAGATTTAGATATAGCCCTCATATATATGTTACACCCGATTTGACATGTAAGCGCTGTAGAAGCTGTTTTATATATCACATCAGTACGAAATTTGGCAGAGAGAGTTCTCTTATTACATGAAAGAATTCTGCCAAATTCGGGGAAAATCGGTTCAGATTTAGATATAGTCCCCAAATATATGTTTCAACCGAAACTGTATTTTATATCAGATCAGCATGAAATTTTGCAGAGAGAGTTTTCTTATTACATGAATAAACTCTGCCAAATTAGGGAAAAATAAACCCCATATATGTGTTACACCCGATTTGACATGTAAGCGCTGTAGAAAACGTATTTTATATCCGATCAGTACGAAATTTGGCAGAGAGAGTTCTCTTATTACGTGAATGAACTCTATAGTCCCCATATATATGTTACACCCCATTTGACATGTAAGTGCTGTAGATGTTGTATCTTATTACATGAATGAAAACCACCAAATTCGCGGAAGTTCAGATTTAGATATAGCCCCCATATATATGTTTCACCCGATTTGATATGTAAGCGCTGTAGAAACCGTATTTTATATCCGATCAGTACGAAATTCGTCAGAGAGAGTTTTCTTATTACATGTATGAAGAATGCCAAATTCTTATCGCAATGCCCATTTGCGCATTGTTTGGAAGCTGTATGGTAGTTTATAGTCGGCACCGCCCGACTTTCTGTCTTTCCTTACTAGTTAAACTTATTTTTGTACTAATATCTTTCCAATCAAACACCGAGTTTGTTCTTTGAATACATAAAAAAATACATTGTCAGGGCGCGGTAACACATTGTGTTGCATAGTCTTATATGTGTTTTCTATTTTTGTACCCAAATGCTATACGAGTATATTTAAATTTTTCTTAGTGTGCCCCATTATTCGTTTTTCGTTGATCTGGCCACACTATGATCGCACCAATACATACTAAAATAGTCATATGATTCTTGCAGTGGCAGCGCCAACTGTCAAAAGTTCTCATGATCCGAGGTAATTTCATCACGTTCATATCACTGGCAGTTCAGTTTGTGTAGGGCATTCGGAGCAAGTAAAAACTTGAACAAAATCGTAGCTATTTTCTTTATTAAAATGTAACATATAGACTTTCGCGATTCGTGTGGTAAGTATTGAAAATACATTTGGAAAAAAATCCCTTGGATTTTCTCCAAAAATTAATTAAACAATTGATTGAAAATTACAAAATGACCAAGTATATGGTCAAAGCCTATCGCGGCTTGCCAGCCATATAAAACAAATGGCAGATTGCAAATTATGATGGTTCGTAGGCCTACGGGGGATGCCAGCCATGTAAAATAATTGGCAACGCACATTGTGTAGTACCTCTTGGGTAGTGCGGAAATCTACACACCAAATTTCAGATAAAGTTGCCGGCATTAATGGTTTGTATGAAAGCTGAAATAAATAAATATAAATACGATTGGATATAATGCAGATTTAGTTTTGCCTCGAAAAGTGATGTGAAAAGTTTTTTTATAATTACTATTTTACCATGTGTGCAGAATAGGAGGCAATTTTCTATTAAGTGATAATATATAAAAAAAAAAACAAAAAAATTATGTTAAAGAGACTGTCCTTTTAAATTTTTTTAACAAAGTGAAACGCGAAAAATTTGGTGTGAAAATTTCCAACAGTATTGGAAAAAAAAGTTGCGTAATATGAAGTTCTAGTTCAAAAATAATATAATGATTAAAACGTTAAATTCCATAACGATATATACCACAGGATAATGCAGTTACTGTTAAATTAAATTATCATATTATTACTATAATCTGCGAGAACGTAACATGGTTACCTAGGATGTTAACAGAAATATTGTAATAATGTGCTCTACGAATATGGTTGAAATGACCATTGTCCTTCTCTCTGTTTCGATGATATATCCTAATTTAATTTAGAAAATTTCCAGTGATATTTTCCATAATACGTACTGCTTTCAAAGTGAAAATAAAGATTATAACTTTAAAGAATAAAATTTAATATTTCCTGACATGTCATTCAATTCGCGATCTTTATAGGCATATATTTGCTGTGTGGAAATTTTATCGAGATTCTTATAAAATAAACTTCAACAAAACGAAAGGATAGTGATAGGCAATACCACAGAAAAATTTTGACGATCAATTGAAAAGATAAATTTGCAGTTGAAAAGAATATAAATAATTTCCATAAATTATTTATAGCGGCCCTATTATCCTAATAGAAATATATATTTATTAGGAAATATTATTGAGATTTTTGTAAAATAGTTTTTAGGCAGATACGAAAAAAAGCGAAAATACTATTTTTTTATTTTGTTGACAAATCTTTAAGAATAAAAAAATTAAATCTTTAAAAATTTATATGAAGAAAAATAGCAGGAATAATTGAATGATTAGCTTGAATTTGTTAATTTGTTATGAATTAGTAGGTTTCTACCAGTGGATTTCCAAAATAAAATAAATAATATATATAAATAAAAAATAAAATATTTGAATTTATTCAATTAAAATTAAAAATGTTTAAAACTAAAATAAAATAGAGACTTTTTTCTAAATTTAAATTTTAAAAAATAAATTCAAAGTATTGGGTAATAATAACCAAAGCTGTATTTCCTATCGCTGGATTTGTATAAAATCGTTTAAATTTTTTTAAAGAAACAATCGTTACATCAATTGTAGCTGTTAACTTAATATAGACAATTATTTCTATATTTTTTGTGATTATATAAAAATGAAAATTTTAGGCGATTTTTTCCATACTTTTTCTGATTAAATAAAAATGAAAATTATATGATTATTTATCAAATAATTTGAAAATGTTTAAATTCAAAATGAAACAGTCTAAAATATAGATCTTTCTAAATTAATTTTAAAATTTTGTAAAGTTAAATTTAAAAACAAAATAGTAGAAACTACTTCAAAAATAGGGTATATACTTTAATTACAACTATAGCGGTATTTTTTTATTTATCACTGGATTTTTATAAAATGTTTGTAAATTGTTAAAGAAACAGTCGGTGCACCAATTGTAGCTGTTAAATGAGTTTTGACAATTTTCTCTATAATTTATTGTGATCAAAACAAATTATGATATCATTTATCAAAAAAATTAAATATATTTACAAGAATTGGATATTCAATAAAAAGGTCCAATAAAAATAAAATATTCATAATATAAATTCAAAATAAAATATTGAATGGAGAATTCAGTTTTTTTATCTATACTTGTTTATCACTGGATTTTTATAAAATGTTTAGAAATTCTTAAATTCGACTTCAGCTGTTAAATTAGGCAATGTTCTCTATAATTTTTTGTGATAAAAAAATTAATATATATTATCATTTATTAAAAAAAATTTAATTATATTTAAATTCTAAATAAAATATTAAATAGTGAATTCAGATATTTATTTTAGATTTAAAACGATGTGCATAGTACAAATAGCTCTAAAAAAATTTATAATTTTACTTTTTATATATCGCCAGATTTTCATAAGATATTTGTGAATTTATATAAAGTCAATCTGGAGACCAGGAAATCAAATATATTTATCAAAAAATGTTCATATTTCAAAATAAAATGTTTTAAGTTCAATAGAAAATATTTTTATTTTTTTTAAAATTTTAATTTGAAGAAAAATAGTCAAAGTTTCACGAAATATCCTTATGTAATTTTTCCATATATTTTGTGATCAAATAAAAATGAAAAAAAAATTGCGATTATTTATCAAAAAATATAGAATTGAAAATCTTCGGAATTCCATGTGCTCTTTGCGAAAAAAAGAGACATTTTAATTTTAACCAAATCTATATATATATATAATGGAAATAATGGAATTGGTTGGAATTTATGAGAAAATTAAAGTAAAAAAAATTTAAAAATAAACCAAATTCTGTTTTATTCTAGTCTATAAAAATTTTTTTATTTTAATGTAGTCTAATATTCCTACAAAGTTTATATATATTATTTTCTGTTGATCCTATAAGGATCAGAGGGCCATTAAATAATAACAGAGTTTTTCTTGAAATTAATTTATTAAAATGTTTGTTTGCATTATACATACAAATTTTGGTCGACATGTTTGCGGTTTGTGTTACCAAAAAACTGATCAGAGGGCCTATTTTAAGCATTTGTTGTCAATAAAATAAAACGACAGAAATATATTCTCCACCGTCTTTTCAATGATATCTAAAAGTTGAATTTTAAAAGTTAAATGTTAAGAATTCTTTCTTTTTTATTCCGAAATTATTTAACATGGAAGTCGTACTGGGTACAATAATAGATTTGCTTGATACTCACCAAAACATATTATTAAACGAGCAACTATTACAGAATTAAACAAATGAACAAATGATGAAGAACATTTGATACTTTTACTGTAAAATAATATAACGTTTTTATTTTTCCATAGATTGCCTTCGGATATGATTTATTTTCATTGTCGCTGCCAAATCGAGCGTATAATTGGAAAATAATTGTACATTACATTGTAATTAAAATAAATAAATAAAAAAATAAAACATCTGCTTATATCAACAAAAAATGGTCTATACGAGTATATTTATTTTTTTGTCATTTTTTAGGAAAACATTTAAATTTGTTCCATAATTTGTAGCATATCTCGAGACCGATTTGACTGATTTTTTTCTTAAAAAGGTATATATAATTTCCCTCCAAAAATGTGACACATCGAAGAAGCAACATAGAGAGGTTCATCACTTTTTACGTCATTGAAGCTATGTCCGTCCGTCTATGATTTAAAATGTAAGCTTTCCGCTTCTTCTGCTACCTCCGCAGCAGATGATCAACATTCTGTAAACTTGTATAGTAATTTTCACAAAAATTTGACTCCCACTTTGCATACCATTATATTTTGGAAATTTCTGGCATCACCTCGGAGATGAGGTATATCGCTCCTTTTGGTCCCTGACATGCAAATTGACCAACACCATACAAAAGATTGGTTGAAAACATTTTTTGTAGTGCTTATATTTTAGTGAAAAATAAGATTTTTAGCCAATCCTATTATAGTTATGTTAACTACAATACAAAGTGACAAATTCAAAACCTTTTAAATTCTATAGCAATAGCGAATAAACTTCAAATTCGGCATTTTTAATACTTCCATCTTTTTGATCGTAACCTGTGATATGTTACTGTATGACCATACATCTACTCAAATTTTGACATTTGATAGCCATATCATTAAGTTGCTTTCCCTGTAGGAACATTCTAGTATACATATTTATATTTATGCATACATATATAGTTATATATACGAGTATACATAAGTGATCAAAGCTCATGCCGCAGTTGTACAGTGTTTTTTTTGTTATTTCAACAAAATATTCTTGTGTGCGTGCGTCATAAAAACTGAGAATAATTTTATCACCTCCAAAGTAGCACCTCAGATAAACATACAAATTTCAACCAAAAACAATTTCGTATTGTTTCACTTTCTTCTATTTTATTGTTCCAATTACGTCAGTTGTTTTGATCAAACTGGAAAATTCTTTTCTCAGAAAAAGTTTATTTTTATCCAAGGCCGAAAAAAATTATTTCATTTTGAATTTGAATGTGCTCCAGTTTATTAAGTTTAACGTTAGTGGCTACATTTGAATGGAGAAGAACAAAATGATTGCTGAATTTCACAATTATTGTGCTGCTACAAAAATTGTGATGTTCAATTACAATACGCAATAAGAAAAACTGATTCCAATAATTACTATATTTTTGATATAGCGCAACTGTTAAAAGAGTGCCAAATCTCAAAATTGAAAATTTCACCGAAGGGAGATTTAAATGCTATATTTTATATAGTTCCAAGTTGGAATTATTCCGTCGAGTAAGCCGAATAAGGTATACCCTCACCTTGTACGGAATGTTAGATAGAATATAGTACTTTTTTAAAAAAGTGGAAACATTTTGCTCAATCCATAGTCATTGCAATATTTAACAGAATACGAAAATTTGTTTGTGAGAATCTGTCAATTTGTATGGGTAGTAGCAGAAGCGGACTGGCAAATGTGCCTGTTTTGCGCTGAACCAATGATACATGAAAGACATTACACTATGCTGAATCGTAAGTATTTTGTACACTAGTATCAACACTATGAGCTAATAAATTTTGGGGTAATAATGCCCATTTGTCTGTGCTGTAAGTATTTCTCTGCTGATGCTAATGTTATAAGCTGTTAACTTTTTGTTCAAAATGTCCCATTTGTGTTGGATCTACCGAAAGCGGCTGGAAAATTTCAAACATTTTAATCCCCCAACTTTAGTGAAGGAGGGTACATACCATTTGCCAACGGACAAAAGTGTAACACATCGAAGGAGTTACCTAGGACCCTATGCATGTTTAGCGGAAATCAGTTTTAGGCCATTTTAAGTCATTTGAGCAAATGACTGTCTGCCTTTCTGTCTTGATGGTGCTCACGATAACTGTCGAAAGTAGTAACGGATTGACGTCAAATGTAGTACGTGGTAATATTGTTTATTTCATCTCCTGCTAAGTACGATGATGGACAATATTTGTTTACTCCTTCTAGTACCTCGCCATAAAGGACTACAATTTCAGAATCAGAATCCACATATATGTGGAATTATAGTAATAGTTTATTTGTAGCTATCACCTTGAGAAATAACTAATAAATAAAATAATTATATGCGAATTTACATTGCCCCTTTTGGTACATCCCACATTAAGGGACCATTTCGTATAAAAAGCTAACTTTAATACCAGTTCATATAAATACTTAAATTGTGTGCAGTGTAATGATTTTGTAGTACCTACATTCCTTTAAAAAATGGGCATTAGTGCCATTCCCCAAAGTTGGCCACCTCGGGTGAACAAAGTGTTTGAGCGCGTGCATCTTTCGTCTTTTCCGCTCGATTCATTCAATATTTTTTGTATGCATTCGACTTACCGAGGTCGTTGTACAGTTCCGAGATAGCAGAATTTTAAAATTGAATTTTCATTTTTTCACCGACCCTTTTCTAGTGTTTTGTGAATATCGGAGCAGAATATGCACCAATTTCCTTAACTTCAACTTTTATGAATCGGCAACAAAATTGTCTATACGATCAAAAAGTTGATCCGATATAATTTACAAGTCAAAAGTTATTCCCATTTGAATTTTATTTTCAAAAAAATATGATTTTTTGTCATTTTTATGACGTATTTTGAAGTTATAAAAGAAGTTTAATAAACAATGTATATAATCATCTTAAAGGAAACTTCTTAGAGTATGAACGAGTCAAAATATTCACTGTTCTTGTGTCCAAGTTTCTCCAATTTGCTCCATTTAAAACACACATTTCAAAAGTAAGCCACATTTTCTCCAATGGCAATGCTGGAATATTAAACCTTTACCGCATTTATATGTGGCATGGTGTGGCAAGTTTAACTGCCAACGGAATTTGGAGACCGGCTTTTAGTATAGTAGATATAGGGGAAAATGAAAAAAATAAATTTTTGAGGATTTACGAAATTATTTTGGGAATTGTGGGATTGATTTTTGGAAATATAATGATTGGCCAACTACGTTTGATTTGCGGTGTCAAGACCAACAAACTATAAATTATTTCATTGAAATTAGTTTATTTTTTGCATTTGAAAATTAATTTGTTTTAATTTTTTCCTGACCCTGTCCTAGCATTTTCTATCAGAGAAGAATATAAAACGATTTCTCCTATTTGCTATACGATGTAAAAAATTTTGAATATGCAAAATTACAAATTACAAAAAAATAATTGAAACATATTAATTTTTAAATATTTTATGGGTTTATAAATAAATTTGCAATCTGCGTTTGACTATATTTTCATTTTTCCCGATCGGTATATATAAGAGTCTGATGGCGCACAGTGCGATGGATTCATGCATTTTTGTGCAAAAAATATAAGGAGTGGTTTTAGATCATTGAAAGTTCGCACCGAGTAATATATTGACTAGATAAAGAAAAAAATAGTATTTCATCAAAATAGGCCACTATTTTATTCCACGGAAAACTGGAAGCCCTGAATTTAATATACCAATTTTAGTTCTTTTATATCTACTAAACTATATATGCTATCCAAATAACTTTTTTTAAAAAGAAGAATTAAAAAGAAGGTTCTGCATTTCAATAAAAATAAATAAGTTGTTGTGGGAAAAACTTGGGCAATATGTCATTATGTACAATAGGTAAATTTTTAATTTTTTCCGCCCAAAAAAGAGAGTTCTGTCATAACGCTCAAAGTACACAATCCAATCTCTTCTCAAATGTTCAACACGCAAACCAAAGTAAAATGCATCATGAAATAGTCCATTTATATTGTAAGATATTATTGAAGGCATCTTTCGAATCATCGAAATGTCAAAATACGGCTACGCGTTCCAAAGTGTAAAGGCGTGGACGGCCTTCGGCCGGGGTTAAACATTTTCTCTCTTCCCTCACTGATAAATAGTAATAAAATTAATGACGACCGATTAAGTATGCGACCTCGGCATCAATTCAATCAATCAATTTTACGAAATTTTCCTTAATCTAAAGTTTCTTGAATTTTAATTAGTCACTTCAATTAATCATTAGTTTTGAGTATGAAGTTAAATGTAAGTCTTTAAATTAATTAAAAACTCATTATTTCTGTGACAGACTTTATTATTTAAAGTAATATTTCAATACTTTTAATGATGATATTAAAGGAAAGGAAGTATGATATTAAATAAAGATTGTCTTGGTAATCAATTTTATGATTTTTGCCACTATTTTTAAGAATACATACTTTTAACTAAACTCTCCCTGATAGAGAATTACACTCAGTCTCTTGGAGAATCAGAGTTATTTGTTTATGTTTAAGTCAATAATGTTATGGAATGCTAGAAGAGCTTCTCTCTGACGAAAATGCTGTAAATATGTAAGTAATGCTTACAAAAGTGTTATTTTATTTATATATATATTACTTTTCTTTATTGCACTAAAAATAAATGTATGTATTATGGGCTGTTAACAGTTATTTTGGCTAAATGGAAACAGAATGATTTATACACGAAAAAGTATTCAAATAAATATCATCACATCTCAGTAAGAAAATGTTGAAAAATAAAATATATATTTCAATCTTTCACATATACATAATACTTACGTTAAAATATTTGATACAATTGGTCACTCTTCTACACCACAGACACAAAAATTGTTTTATTAAAAAATTTAAAAAATATATTTATATAACAAATTATAAATTATTTATATCACATTTCCATAAATAATGTTACACTTTGTACTACAGGTTTTTCAAATAAGAGTGATATGATTTCTTTGAAAAAACACAGTTATTGTTAAGGAAATTCAAAAGTTTTTTATAATGTGAAGTACAATCGATACAATTAAGTTCTAAATAAAACGTCATTCAAATGGCCTCCATGACTTCTTCTGCAGGAACGAATTCGATGAACCCAATTTTCGAGCATTTTTTCCACCAAATCAAGTCGTATGTCATTATGAAAAAATCTGTTATCCCGGCCGAAGGTCGGCCAGTTAAGGACACTCTGGTCAGCGTCGCCGTCTTTGGACATTCACTAGAAGAAAATATCATTGACATACATATATACCGATTCTTTTCTTATTATCTTTTCTGGGTATACAGCAAAATTTGATATTTTATGAGAAAATATTACCACCCTATATCAAATCATGGACCTATTTACCTCTTTTTGTTATGGACGATTAGTGAATATGAAGTAAAAAGGATTACATTTTAGCCAGGCCAATGAAAAAATGTGTTCTCCAGAGCGTTAGGAAATGACATCAGAGGGGACCTTTAAACGAGGGATATATCGAAACATGAGCCGATGAGCCGATTTTTACTAAGGATGAAAATGTGCAACATAATCAACAACTTAAGATTTTTAATACAACCCAGCAAAATCTTGGTAAGTACATATCATTTAATCATTTAAAGACAATTTTATAAATAGATTCTCTAAATTTGATTACTAACAATAACTTATTTTTGTCATTATTTATTTACCGAAATTAATGCTGGCGATATTGAGATATCATTACCTGGCAATGCCTTTTGGTAACGTCATTTACTTACCAAGATTATGATGAGTTATATTTATGTACTTGATTATTAAGCGATTTGTCTATGAATCGCGGGTAGGCCAGTGGTTACGATGCTAAACTACGAAACCATGAGGACGCGAGTTCAATCCCACCTCCCGGCAAATGAAATTTTTCGTCATATGACGGCAACAATCGACGACAAATCCTAATGTTACGCTCTTCCTAATGTTACGCTCTTCCCAATTTTATGCTCTTCTACTTTCTCACCACATTCCACCACTGATGGTGGTAAACAAGCAATAGCAACTCGGAAATATCCACTTAAACACACACATTCGTCAAATTATTTCTTTTGCCCACACTTACTTTTGAACAGTGTTCGGCGTAAAGAGAACGTGCCAAAATTGTGTTTGTATTAGTGTGTTTGCACTGAACAAAATTGTTGGTTTTGTTATTATGTGCTGTGTTATACAGAGTGGACAATTATTTTTTTACTGACTAAGTATAATGTGAATTGGTGTGAACGTTTTAATAACGCAAATGTTGCAAATTCGAATCAAAGTTTTTATTTTAAAAGAATTGAAAAATATATTTTAATTTAAAAAAAATAATTTTCATTCCAGTTGATTACTACCAATGATTTCGACAAACAAAATTTTATTGACTAAAATGAAAAATTTTACTAATATGTATTATTAATGTACAAGTTTATTTTTTCCGTTGATAAAAATTAGAAACAATGTGAATGTTTTAATAAAGTAAATGTTGAAAATTCAGTTTATTAGTCCTTCATTTTTAAATAGAAGTAAAGTTAATGTGCAAGTTTATTTTTGCCATAGATTAAAATTTGAAAAATACGAATGTTTTAATAAAGTAAATATGTATAATTTCTCAGTGTACCAACTTTCCGATAAAAGGCGTCATGAACCTGCTTTGTTGAACGCTGATGAGCTACTGACACATTTTTTTCTTACTTTTGTGCTCTTTGTTATGCTGTTCGGGTTGTGTACGTGTGAAAACCCGATTGCGTTCGGGGCTCGGCCTAACCAGCCGCCGAACACTGCTTTTGAATAATTGTAAGCGTCGGGTAAGTCGTTATTTTTCAGCTTCTTGTATGCATGAGTGGAAGCACTTTCGTAAAATGACATGTACATGTAAAAAGGGAGGCCAAATTATAAGCAGTTACTAATTTGGAATTTAGCTTACCTGTCAGGTTTTTCGGTAATGGGGAATTTTGCTGGGATCTTCTCTAAAACCAGATTTATTCGTCCACTGTGCGTTGAAATTTTCACACGCTGAAAAAAAATCGCTTCTGTAGTATATTGTCCCAAACATATTCGGCTTGAAACATATATATGTTTAGGGTACACTCCAAACACACACTGGTACACACAAAAATTATATATTTGGGAAGACGTTGTTCTAAACAAATCTTTGTTTACATCCCAATATGTGTTTACTTTAAACTATTTTTTTCGAAACAAATATTCATTTGCTTTTAAGTATTCAGAAACTACCTAAATTATGTTAACTTTTTTTCATGTTTAAAAATAATAAATAATAATAATTGAAATCGTATAATCTTGGATCGAAATATATTTCTTGGAGGATTGACAATTAATGATGGCTTGGAATACACAGAAATGTTAGATGATTGATTTAAAATAGAAGATAATGCTGCATTTGGTACCATAACTGGGAGAATCAATTCGAAACCAAACAAGTAAACGCGTTAAGTTCGGCCATGCCGAATCTTATATACCCTCCACAATGGATAGCATGAAAACTCAAACCTACAAAATAACTCTAACCTAAAGAAAATAACACCGAAAACACACAAAAAAAATATAGTAGATGAGAACATGAGAACAGATGAGAACAGTAGGAATAACAACAAGTTAAATGATATATATGGGAGCTATATCTAAATATGGACCGATAACGCCCATTTGCAATCCCAAACAACCTGCAACTATAAGAAGTATTTGTACAAAATTTGATCAACCTAGCTTTATTATTGCGGACTGTAGCGTGATTACCACAGACGGACGGACAGACGGACATGGCTAAATCGTCTTAGAATTTTACGACGATTAAGTATATACTTTATGGGGTCTCAGATCAATATTTAGAGGTGTTACAAACGGAGTGACAAAATGAATATACCCCCCATCCTATGGTGGAGGGTATAAAAAAATTAAAACTGAAATTCGAAAAATTCAACATAAGATTAGAAAATCTTTTTTAAATAAAATATATTTGGAGAAATTCCAAAACAATAATTTTATTTGTATTCAAAGACATATTTTATTTGAGAAAATTAGTTTGCAAATATTATATATTGTAACATATTAATATACGAGTTGCAAATATATTTTATTGATTTTCAAGTTAAATTTATTTGCTCAGAAACACATAATATTTAAAAAGTTGTGTTCCAAATATATTTTCTTTCGATTCAAACATATCAAAAAAGGCGATTTTGCCCCGTGCATATGTCCGTTCTTTTGAGCATTTTATTTGAATCGCCATATTGACAGATTTATCGAGTGCCTTAGGTTGCGACTCCCTGCATCGATCTTCTCACATTGGATTTCCTGTTACGTGATAAGTGCCAACAATGTACAAACAAGATGTTCACATTTCTTTATTGCTGTTCGCCATCGGTTGCGCGGCCACTGACTGGAGAGAAGACGGACGAAAGAAACATTGAAGCCGGAAAATATCTTGTCTGCCAATAATGAATAGCCAAACGCACATCAAAAAGTCAATGTACAAAGAAAACCCCTAAAACTGATGGCGATTTTTGTTCGCTCCAAGCGATTGCCTAACCAACTCCGGAGAAATGACAATGTTTTTGCGACTTTGGCAATTTGCATTGATCGGCAGTGGCTATGAATGGATGTGATCATTTGGAGGTAAGCGATGACAACTTTTTTGGACGCATGCAAATTGGCTCTGTACGCAACAACATAACTTTCTTCTGGTCAAAATCATCAAAATAAACCGTGGATTGGAGCGAACGATGCAGAGTTGGGATAATGGAGAATTTGTTGCATGGCAGAGACGACGACAACGAGGAGCTGTTGACAACAGATGATCGGTGCTTGTCGCCTGCATGTTTTTATGGCAATGATGGCGACATTATGGGTGAAATGTCGGCCACTGTCGCACGATGGTATGCTGCGTCGGCGCCACGATGGTGTTACACTTGTCCCACCGCATGTAACTGTAACTCAGGAGTTTGGAGTGGACATTTTCCATCATTACGATGGTATGTTTTCTAATGTTGTTTTATGCAATTAATACAGTGTTTAATGTTTAATTAAGTGGCATTTTTACATATTGGATTGCTATGTGCTAAGCTCCACACGAAAAACGCACATTTTCAAGTCTTTAGTTTGCTTTCCTTCTGTGAAAATTGATTTTGCGCTAATTTGATTCATGTTGCATAAAAAAGAAATATTTACTACCTGTTCACAATGGAATTTATTTGGCTTAATTTATAGCCATGTTATTTTAATTAAAGCCAATTTATTTGAGCGCACACACAAATTTGTCTCCACACAACCGCTGTACGTTGGAAGACTTTATTTAACATTTAAAATAAAGTTTATAAACATTTAAAAAGGTTATGTTAGTGTCCCAAAATATGTTTGGACCGCAAATATATTTTTTAATTTGGTTAAAAGCTGTGTAGTCGTTCCTAGGTCGTTTATTTTTTAATGTTCGTGCTTCGTTTTTGGCATATTTACTACAGTAAATGACAACTGCTTGGTGGTCGTAGGAGTGCTCCAAATCCTTCTCAATACGATGCACAATGGGACAAAGACATACATAAATACCCGCGCATAGCAGTATTTTTATTTCCTGACTGTACCGTTAGAGATA
This sequence comes from Eudasyphora cyanicolor, assembly GCA_963930755.1. Taxonomy (NCBI): domain Eukaryota; kingdom Metazoa; phylum Arthropoda; class Insecta; order Diptera; family Muscidae; genus Eudasyphora; species Eudasyphora cyanicolor. The sequence continues at coordinate 222,329,876 of OZ005736.1, forward strand.
CCATGTATCGCACAGTGGGGAAACCAAAGCGACTTAATGTGAAACCACAATATCGTACCTATTTCAGTGATCTTAATTATACCCTACACCACACTGTGGTACAGGGTATTATAAGTTTGTTTCACGGCAGATGTTTGTAACACCTGAAAATAACACAGCTAGACCCACCTTAAAGTATACCGATCGACTCAGAATCACTAGCTGTCCATGTAAAGTTGTTCGTCGACTACAGGTCGCAATTTCGCTCCGATCGTTCTGAAATTTTGCAGTTTAGAGTATTTCGCAGCTGTTAAGATCGCTATTGAATTTGGTTGAAATCGGTTCAGATTTAGATATAGCTCCCATATATATGTTTCGTCCGATTTGGCCCTTTAGTCCTATAGAAGCTGTATTTTACTTCCGATCGTTTTGAAATTTAGAACGGTAGAGTTTCTTGATCCATGAACCAACATTGCCGAATTTGAAGAAAATCGGTTAAGATTTATCTATAGCTCCCATATATATGTTTCGTCCGATTTGGCCCTTTAGTCCTATAGAAGCTGTATTTTACTTCCGATCGTTTTGAAATTTATAACGGTAGAGTTTCTTGATCCATGAACCAACATTGCCGAATTTGACGAAAATCGGTTAAGATTTAGCTATAGCTCCCATATATATGTTTCGTCCGATTTGGCCCTTTAGTCCTATAGAAGCTGTATTTTACTTCCGATCGTTTTGAAATTTAGAACGGTAGAGTTTCTTGATCCATGAACCAACATTGCCGAATTTGAAGAAAATCGGTTAAGATTTAGCTATAGCTCCCATATATATGTTTCGTCCGATTTGGCCATTTAGTCCTATAAAAGCTGTATTTTACATCAATCGTTTTGAAATTTAGAATGGTAGAGTTTCTTGATCCATGAACCAACATTGCCGAATTTGAAGAAAATCGGTAAAGATTTAGCTATAGCTCCCATATATATGTTTCGTCCGATTTGGCCCTTTAGTCCTATAAAAGCTGTATTTTACATCCAATCGTTTTGAAATTTAGAATGGTAGAGTTTCTTGATCCATGAACCAACACTACCGAATTTGAAGAAAATCGGTGAAGATTTAGCTATGCCTCCTATATATATGTTTCGTCCGATTTGGCCCTTTAGTTCTATAGAAGCTATATTTTACATCCAATCGTTTTGAAATTTAGAATGGTAGAGTTTCTTGATTCATGAACCAACATTGCCGAATTTGAAGAAAATCGGTAAAGATTTAGCTATAGCTCCCATATATATGTTTCATCCGATTTGGCTCTTTAGATCCAATCGTTTTTATACCCTACACCACACTGTGGTACAGGGTATTATTTAAGTATAAAATGTCCCAACAGTAAATTTATGTAAACAATTTATACATGAATTACAAAATTTATATATCAGAGTTATTCAATATTACGAGAGTGGTGTAGGGTATTATATAGTCGGCCCCGCCCGACTTTAGCCTTTCCTTACTGGTTTTAAATTAGAGCTGACAAAATATAGTTTAAAAGCCATTTGAGTTACATGATTGTGTGTTGCAGTGTTTCAAATATATAGACAATTGAATTTCAAAAATATTTTTGTCAACATTGCCTTAAAAGTCTACCCTACACCACCCTAGCAATGCGCCAAGGAACATTGCGATAATAGTTTTGAATAATTGTTTGTAATTAGTTTTGAATAATTGGGTTTGTTTCAGTTAACAAAGAACTTAGCAGCGCCTCCTCATCAAGGTTTATGCCAAAGAGAATTTGAAAATAGTGATCATAATAAACTAGATCACAGATGATAACCTTAAAATGCGCAACATTCTTGCATATATCAAATATCGGATGGAAACAATAGATGGTACTATAAATAATCTAAAAAGATTTTCTTCAGCTTGCATCAAAAAACTCATTTCCGCCAAAATATATAAAGATGGGACGATTAAATTAAAAAAAAAAACTTCTTTCTGTCAAATTTTGTAATTATCGAAAGTAAAGTACAACTTCTATATCGTTTTGATACCAAAACGGGAGTAACATATGTATGGGGACTACACATAAATCTGAACTGATTTTCCCCAAATTTAAAGTGTTCGTTTATGTAATAAGTAAGATCTTTCTGCCGAATTTCGTACTGATCGGGTATAAAATACTTATACAATTTCTACATCGCTTACATGTCAAATCAGGCGTAACATATTGGTTTAGGTTAGGGTGGCGTCCGTATTTTTTTACCAGCTCGCTCACAAAGACCAGTTTAGGTCCCTAGTGTTACCACCGGCTGAATTACCCCTCATCGAAAGCAATCTGTTTGATATACAAATTTATCGATAGTACGAATATCGGTACCGGAAAGATCTGTTAGACCGCCTAGAAAGGCCGACTTCAGTATGTCCAGTCGTCTTTTACTTAAAGCGGGACTCTCGCATAGTAAGTGGTCAATGCTCTCCACTTCTTCCTCATCTCTACAGCTTCTACAGAAGTCTTTGGAGTCATTACCCAATCTGTTGGCGTGTTCGCCGATCAAGACAATCTATTCCTCTCTAGTGCAAGGAGATATTTGGACCTTCTCAGATCATACCTTGGCCATATTTGTCTATCTACCCTGCAGGTGCCAATTTCTGTCCATCTTTCGTTGGAATGCCTGATTGCCTCTTGCCTAAGCCGAAGCTTGCACGTGGATATTGGCGGACCTTTCCTAGCAAGTCGTCCCTTTCCTAGCAAGTTCATCAGACTTGCAGTTCCCGGGGATATCCCTATGCCCAGGCATAGGGATATCCCCGGGATACGATATTTCATATTTCAAATATGATTTTTTTTCATAGTCCTGCGCATATTTCACCATATTTTACCACCGTGATGGTAACTTTGTCATTCCATTTTAGATTTCATGTGAAGTGATTTAATTTTTAAATGCGATGTCTTCCGATCGGGATGAAACATGCACCAAGTTTACTCTTATTGGATAGTAGTTATGATACAAAATTTCAACCAAATCGGTTAAGGTCTGTACGGGTTGGAGGGTGTTGAATTTTTCCATTTTGGTCAAATTGACCTTTTATCCCTTCGCTATAACTTACTACCTATTGTATTTTGAAAATTTTGCCCGGTCGACACTTTTAAGAATCGACCAGAATGAGAAGAGATAGACCCATCGTTTATTATACCAATCGTCTTGGAATCACTTCCTGAGTCAATTTAACCGTCGATCATTACAAAATTTGGCAGAAAGAAGTTTCTTAATTTAGAAATGAATACTGCTTATTTTGGGAAACGTCGGATCAGATTTAGATATAGCCATGTATATATGTACCTGCATATTTATTATTTAAGCTCTATTGAAACTTTATTTTTCGTCCGATCTTTATATCATTTGTCAGAAGTGAGGTTTTTGATGAAAATCTTTTTTGATTATTTACAGTCCCATCTATTTGTTCCATCCGATACTTGATATATGAAAGAATGCTGCGCATTTGAAGGTTATCGTTTTTGATCTAGTTTATTATGATCAAATTCTCTTTGGTATAAACCTTGATGAGGAGGTGCAGCTAAGAACTTTGTTATATGAAACAAACCCAAATAAAAAAACAAGTAAGAAAGTAATGCTGTGAGTAATGTTATATGGAATATTACACGAATTATTCTGTCAATTTGTATGGGAGGTACCAGAAGGGGTTTAACAAATACACCTATTTTCACCTGAACGGTAGATACATTAAATACATTGCACTGTGCCGAATTAAAAGCTTTTATATGCACTGGTATATTAACGTTATGAGATATTAAATTTGTGTATGATTTGGCCATTTTGTGTGGGAGATACAAAAATGGGCCGTGGCAATAACGTCTATTTTTCACAGGGCTATAGACACTATAAAAGCATTACACTGTACAAAATTTCAAGTTTTTTTACACTGGCATTCATATTATAAGCTGTTAACTTTTGGTGCATAATGGTACATTTGTGTTGGAGGTACCAAAAGGGGCGTGGCAAATTCGCCCATTTTTCTCGAGTTAATACCGACTAATTAACTAATACTGTGTGTGCAATTTTAGAAGATTCGAAAAAGTAGTATTGCAGTTATTAAAGAATAAATTTTTTACAACATTTTAACCCTTTGTGGGGAGGTACTAGAAGGAATGGACTAATATGGCCCATCTTCGAATTAAGCCGGAGATAGCAAAAATTATTACCACGTACCAAATTTGAAGTCAATCGGTTACTCCGTTCGAGAGTTATCGTGCGCACCAACCAGCAGACAGACAGACAGACGGTAGGACGGACATTACTCATCCGATTTAAAACGACCCAAAACGGATTTCCGCCGAACATACTTGGGGTCTTAGATCACTCCTTCGATGTGTTACACTTTTTTCCGTAGCAAATGATATATAGCCTCGTTACACTAAAGTGAGGGTATAATTATTATCGCAATGTTCCTTTGCGCGTTGCTAGGGAGGGATAGGATATTATATAGTCGGCCCCGCCCGACTTTCTGTCCTTTTTCACGGGTTTGTTACTAATAACATTAAAAATTATTTTTATTGTCAAAGTTTTTTTATGGCCAAAATTAATTACAGCCTAACGGCTGAACCGATTTGAATGTAATTTTGGATAAGTAGGAAGGATGTACAAGATACATTTTTTCATACACTAAATAAAAAATTTAGTAAACACTTTTTTCGAGTGTACATCAACTTTCGATGTTACCAGTAGATCTTTTTTAACCAATTTAAAGAAGTAACAAATAACGTTATGTTTTAAATAGGATTTTATTCAGAAATTTGAATTTCAAAAACATTTTTTTGAAAAATCCTATTAATTAAAAAAATATTAAAATGTTCTCAAAAATAGTCCGCAATATTTTGTAAGTTATCCTTGAAATCGCTGATAGGATAAAAACACAAGTAAGAAAGTTCAGTCGGGCAAACCGACTTACGAATCCCCTCAACTTCAGCACCAACAAATATTCGTAGATATATTTATTATTTGGATAATAAATATATCTACGAATTTTATTATTATTCCCAATTTAAATTAAATTTAAAAACTTCAAAGTTTGCATTGATATTAAAGTTATATGTTGTTAACCTTTAGTAAAAAATTTTCGATTGGTTTCTGGACTCTACACGCTGAAAAAAATCGCTTCTGTAGTATACTGTCCCAAACATATTCGGCTTGAAACATATATATGTTTAGGGTACACTCTAAACATATAATATTGGGTACATACAAAAAGTATATATTTTTGGGAAAATGTTATTGTAAACAAATCCTTGCTTACATCCCAATATGTTTTTATTTGGGACTATCATCGTTAATCATCGTTAAATTTTTACTAATTCAAAGTCATATTTTAGAAATTTTTAATGTTCGTAAAAATAATAAATAATAATAATTGAAATCGTATAATCATGGATCAAAATAAATTACATGGAGGATTGACAAGAAATGATGACTTGGAAATCTAACTCAGAAATTTGAAATTATTGATTTAAGGAGAAGTTAACGCTGCATATGATATTGTAACTGGGAGGTACAATTCGAAACTAAGGAAAAATTTAACCTGAAATTTCAAAATGTCAGAAAAAGTTTTGAAATTCTGTTTTAAATAAAAAATATGTGGATACATTCCTAAACAATAATTTTATTTGTATTTAAACACATATTTTATTTGAGAAATTTAGTTTGCAAATATGTTTTGTTGTAATATATTAATATATGCGTTGCAAATATATTTTGTTGATTTTCAAATGAAACTTATTTTCTCAGAAATATATAACATTTAAAAAATTGTGTTACAAATATATTTCCTTTCGATTCAAATATATCAAAAAACGCTGTTTTGCCCCGTGTAGGTACTACAAAAGCATAACACTGTACAAAATTTCAAGTATTTGTATTTACTGATATTAAAGAAATAAGCAGATAACTTTTGGTGCAAAGTAGCCCATTTGTGTGGGAGGTACCAAAAGGGGCAAGTATACAAAGGCAAGTATACAAAATTTAAAGTATGTATTTGTATGGACTGATATTAAAGATATAAGCAGTTAACTTTTGGTGCAAAATGGTCAATTTGCATTGAAGGTGCTAAAAGGGGCATGGCGACTTCACCCATTTTTTCTGTTGTGTTAGCGACTAATAAACTTATACTATGTGCGGAATTTCAGAAGATTCGAGTAAGTTGTATAGAAGTTATTGAAGAATCAATATTTCACGAAATGTTAACCCTTTGTAAAGGAGGTACTAGAAGTAGTGGACCAATATGGCCCATTCTCGAACTTAGCCGGAGATAGAGAAAAATATTACCGCATACCAGTCAATCGGGTAACCCTTTCGAGAGTTATCGTGCGCACCAGCCAGCTGACAGACATATAGACACACACAGGCAGACAGATGGACGGGCGGACATGGCTTAAATGATTTAAAATAACACAAATCGAATTTCCGCCAAACATACTTGGGGTCTTAGGTCACTCCTGCGATGTGTTACACTTTTGGCTTGTAGCAAATGATATATACCATCATCTGTTAGGGGGGGGGGGATAAAAATATATTAGAAGAAGATGGAGGCTACTTAATTTACCATATTTTCTAAACATTTTAACTGTATCTTTGCAGTTTGTATTTAATTAAGACAAGAATTCATAGCAGTAAAAATGTTTTGAATCAGTTCATATTTTGTTATGGTCCACACGGGGGAAAATCGTCATTTTTGAAATGTTTGAATTGAAAGAAAATATACTTGGAAACGATTTTTTTTAAATATTTTATATTTGTTAACAAATAAATTTTATTTGAAAATCAAGAAATTTTGTGTGGAACGCATATATTAATATATTAGAACATAATTTATTTGCAAACTGGCTTTCACAAATAAAATGTGTGTTTACACACAAAACAAAGTTATTGTTTAAGAAGCTTTCCAAATATATTTTATTTAAAAAAGATTTTTAAAACTTTGCTGACTTATTCGAATTTTAGTTAGTTTTTCCTAGTTTTCGTGTTAAACTTTATAGCTTTTAATTTATAAATATTCCAATTCATCACTCTTTGTCAATCCAATTTATATTTACGAAAGATTATACATACGATTTAAGTTTCAATTAAGTTTTACAAAAATATAAAATTTATAAAAAAATTGCTCTTTGAACATCTGGAAAACAGAAAACTTGTCTTTATATTAAGGCATTAATACATTGCCAAAATATTTAAAGACAAATTAATCTTTATTTCAGAAAAACTAGTTCCAAATAAAAAAATATTAGAATGTGAACATATTTTGGTTAAAAACAATATCCTCCCAAACATATAATATTTGTGGGTGTCAAATATTATATATTTGGAGTGTAACCTAAACATATGTATACTTCAAGCCGAATATGTTTGGGACAATATACTACAGAAACAAATTTTTTTCAGCGTGCATCTATAGATGTCCCTCCCAAAAAGATTTATTTATGCCATAAACACCACGTTTTCTAAGAAATTTAGCTGCAGTTTGTATTCTATTTTGGCAAGAATTCGTCTCAATAAAATTTATACAAATCAAATGTAATCTGCTATTTTATAAAATGCTATTTTAAGCCATAAATACCACATTTTCAGGTGAAGAGTTTGGCTATAGAATTTGAGGCCTAAAATTGGTTAACAACTGCAGCGTTCACTTTTTAAAAATTTGCTTAGACAAAAAGGATCGTTTCATGATTTGCTCCATATCCAAAGATTTTTCCAGTAATAAAATTGAAGGCAATCCATGGTGGAGGGTATATAAGATTCAGCATGCCGAACTTAACGCTTTTACTTGTTTACGAGTATTTTGCTTATATTTGTTTTGATATAACCGGTGACCCATCTAACGGTTAATTTTTGAACTAAGGCCGCCTCGCAGCTACGATTTGACTCCGTTGGACTATTTTGTGTGGGGAGCCGTTAAGGATAAGCAATTTTGGCGATTAGGGCTCGATATATCTATAGATTTTATTAGTATTTTGTAACCCTAGGTTGGGCACATGAGTCTGGCAAGACCTTTTTCGATTTTAATTGAAATTTAAAGTTATTGCTAATCGCGATAGCGACTTGAAATGTCAGGTAACTTTCTAAAAAACTACAATTTATCGAATTAGGAATAAATCAGGACGATTAACACCTTACAAACAGATCGATACTGATACAGGCCAGACCGATACTGATTTTATATGAAAGTTTCTACAATTTAATTACTTTGAACCGATATATTGATGACGACTTTCAGCATAAAAGAAGGCTCCCTACTGTCCTATGTTTCAACCAGGAACTACGCCAAAATATATATGTGGGATTTCTTCATCTTCAGCAACTTTGTAGCAAAGGTTAAGGCCTATATTTTTGTGGAATATATTAACCCTCTAGCTTCCCCCCATAACGGCGATTTTTGCCTATATTTTAACAAATCGTAAAACTCCCCTAAAAATGATTGGGGCAGGGTTGAAATGTTCTACAAAAATGATGGCCATAAAATTTTACTATATATGTCAGAACACACCAAAGCCCAAAACTTAACACAAACACAAAAAAACCAGCCAAATTCAAGATTGCCTGTTAAGGGTTAATTTAGATATTATATAGTGTTGGTACCAAAAAGGTATTTAAAAATTGGATTTTTCGGGGTGAGAGATGCAAAAAAATAATGATTTTATTTTACAATTAAATAATATTTATTTTATATTAAATTATACTTCAGGACTATAAACAAAAAATATATTAATAACGCATATACAAGGAGACATACTTATTACATACATAAGTTCATTTATTTTTAATTCACTTTTCTTTTCACTCTTTGCAATTCGACGCCATTATCAAACAATGTCCAAAATAAATCTGTTATAAGAGACAAAATGCTCTTGCCATATCTGATGGAACCGTTCGCCATGCCTTTAGACCACAGCATCAAACCGATATAGCGATTTCGGCATGTATGTACATATGTTTTGGCACCCATGGCTCATCTGGAAAAACTTCCAGTTCAAAATAAATTTAATATATATCCCCCACTTTGCTCGTAAAAAATTAAACCCTATGTTCCATAAGGGTATGCTTGCCACAGACGTAGCAAAACCAGTCAAGTTTTCCCAAACAGTCAGTCATTATTATTCGTACAAAGATTAACTGGCCCACGATGTCAAACGTTAACGTTCATAAAGCTGAGTATAGACGATTGCCAGATCGGCAAACGTTATCAACCCTGTTAAAGTGCTGCAAATATACGGACAATGTCAGATTGTTAGGCAAAGGTGAATTGACAGTTCAGACGATTGCAAGAAAACATTACAATTTCATATATTTACAATATATTTTGTTAATATTTATATGCAGGATTGCCAATAAAAATACATTATAGACAGTGTTGCAAATAAAATGTTTTTCTGGCAATGGCGCCGTTGTGACATGCATAAACTTCGCACATATAACAATCAGCAAATTATCTCGCAACGACTTTTCTGCACTTTTCAACGTTGCAAAACAAAAATTTTATGTTCACACGGTTGTAAATTCTCAGGGTTGCATTTTTCCGCCATTTTTCTGGCAATGTTGTCCGATCTGCAAATCGTCTGTACTTACCTTCAGTAACGTGCCACTCAAAAGTTCCGTTATGGTCATTTTGAGTGACAAAAATATAATGACAGAAATAATGAAGAAGAACAAAAGTACTCGTGGTAGTTGTTGAATAAAAACTTTCTCTTCTGAGCTGGGAGAACCTACATATGCGAGGAATAACAAATTAACCTTAACAGGCTATCTTAAATTTGGGCGTTTTTTTGGAGTTTGTGTTAAGTTTTGGGCTTTGGTGTGTTCTGACACATATAATAAAATGGGCGACATTTTTGTAGAACATTTCAAACCCGCCCCACCCATTTTTAGGGGTGTTTTTTACGATTTGTTAAACTATAGGCAAAAATCACCGTTATGGGGGGAAGCTAAAGGGTTAATATATTCCACAAAAATATAGGCCTTAACATTTGCTACAAAGTTGCTGAAGATACCCTACACCTCAGATGAACAGAACACATAGTTTTATATACCGATATTCTGCACAAACTAGCAAAGGGGGAAAACTTTAACCCCCCCTAAAATAAAATTCCGATATGATCTTTCAAAACGCCGATATACGTATATATTTTTTTGGTCTCCTCTACCAGAATCCACTGACAGAACCCTGTTATTTTGAAAAAAGTTTGAAATTGTTGTACAGTGTAATAGACCATCAAGCTCTTCAAGGAAATGATCCAAGGTTTCTTTTTAGCAAAAAAATCTAAGTAAACAAAGATATTGGATTTTACAAAAATGTCAAAACAAGTTTAATTTCCGCAATAAAAATTTATCAAAAATAGTTTTGTGAGTTTTTTATATATTTTGATAATAGTAAAAGAAACAGCTATCGAAAATATTTTGGGCAACATTTTCTAAATACAATAGGTAATTAGTTATATGGATGGGGAAAAGGACATCATCAGTTTTAAGAATTGACTCACTTAGTATGAAAGTCACACATGTATTTATATATCGATACCTCAATTTTAAAACATACTAAATTGACTTAGCATACTTTTAGTGAGATTGAATTTTTAATTTCTAAATATTCCAATTTATATTAGGTCAAAATTTGGTGTTTATCCGTCAACCCATTCAAAAGTTATTCACAGTACTGGTCATTCAATTCGCACTACAAAGGATTTTAACACAAATTTAAAAAAAATCATCACATTTTGATCGCCTCTCCTGAAAAACTACATTTTTGCACTTAGCATTGTTTAGAGGTATCGATATACTTATAACGGGTTTTTCAATAGGGATGATATGATTTTGAAGTGACGTTTCGGCCATTTATAATATGTTATGATCTGTCATTTGTATTTCATTGTATTCAGTGCTGTTTACAATTTCATCATGGAGAGATATACGCAAGATCATCGTTTACAAATTATTCAGTTTTATTATCAAAATAATCGTTCTCCAATTGCAACTTTTCGTGTGCTAAGTCCATTTTCTTTTTAAATCCAAAAAACACTTTCCAGTCGACCTACGACCTTGATACCCATGAGCAATATTTTAGCTCTCGTTAAGAGCTATCTTTTTGCCATTGACCGACTGTGGCTACGTGCCACACTGCAAATGAAACAATTGAATTGTTGCGAGAAAAGTTTGGAGATTCGATTATTTCAAGAAATTGTGATATTGTATGTCCTCCGACCACAAGTCGTACCATCAGAAGATTTTAGAATATCTAGTTGGTCACATTCAAACGCCAGAAATCTCGGACCGCATTCCTGAAGTGCGGCTTACTGCTACCTGTGATACGTTTGTGCCAGACAGACGCTCCTGGGAAAATGGAACTTTGGCCCATGTGCCAGTGGGAACCAGCTGCTACACGGATGGGTCCAAGCGAGGAGGAAGGACGGGTCTGGGACTTTTTATTGATGAACCAGAAGTCGAACTTCACTTCCGCCTCCCTGACCATAACACGGTATTTCAAGCAGAAGTTCGAGCAACCACGGAGTGTGTGAACTGGCTCAGTAACACGACAAAGCCTAAATATGCCAACATCTTCACAGATAGCCAAATGGCGATTAAAGCAATAACATCGGAAAGGTTCAAATCCAGAACTGTGTTGGACTGTAAAAGAACGATAAATGATTACTCAGCCCATGGTCAATTGCGTATTTGCTGGGTACCAGGACACAACGGAGTGGTTGGAAATGAACGGGCAAACAACTTGGCTTCAAAGAGCAGAGAAATTCGAGTAATAAACTTGGAAAATTGGAAACCTTTCGAAGCCACGAAAAATGAGTTGAAGCACTGGGCAGTGATGGCTCATAAAACTGTGTGGAATAACGCAACAGTAGGAGCAACTGCAAAGATACTGTGGGGTGACCCAAATGAAAAGAAAACAAGAAGTCTTCTGAAACTAAACAAGATCGATATTAGTAAGATGATGAGTGTTCTAACGGGACACTCAAGCTTACAAGCACATCTTCATCGCATAGGACTAGCAGGAAACGACGAATGCAGGGCATGCAGAGAAAACATCGAAACGATGGAACATTTTCTGTGCCACTGCCCGGCTTTCACACATGCAAGATCCCAACATTTCGGGTCCGACATATTACCAGACTTGACTCATCTCAGAGAATATGACTGGAAGATACTGAGAAAATTCGTGTCTAGTACCGATTTTCTGTAACTCGGGAGGTATAAAAAGATCATAAATAAGGAGCGCACAACAGGCCGAACCACTGGCTTAAGTGTATGTCCATGGACATGAGACGTTTAAACGTCTCCTCTCTTCAACCTAACCTAACCTATGTCCTCCGAGATGTTGAGATTTAACACAATTAGACTATTTCTTGTGGGGTTATTTGAAGTCATTGGTCTTTCGAAATAAACCAGACTCTCTTCAAGCTTTACAACTCAATATTGAACGTGCCATTCATGACATAGGACTTGATTTAGTGGAAAAAGTGCTCAAAACTTGGGTTCATCGAATTCGTTCCTGCAGAAGAAGACATGGAGGCAATTTGAATGACGTTTTATTTAGAACTTAATTGTATCGATTGTACTTCACTTTAAATAAAAAACTTTTAAATTTCCTTAACAATAAGTGTGTTTTTTTTTCAAAGAAATCATATCACTCTTATTGGAAGACCCTGTATCTACAATGAAAAAAAATCGCTACTGTTGTATTTGTCCCAAACATATTCTGCTTGAAATATATAAATGTTTAGGGTAAACTCTAAGGGCCTTATTCATAAAAAGTTAAAGAAGGTTTGAGGAGCGCTTTAGCAGTGTTAATGCGTTCTTCAAACCTTCATTAAATTTTTATGAATAAGGGCCTAAATATACCCAAATACAAATATAGCATTTGGCACACACAAATAATATCTATATATAGGGTGATCTAAGTAGATATACTTTTTTCAATAGCCTTTTTTGACAAATCACGTGTGAGTCGTGTCATGCTGTCATGTTATTTTTGTTAAGTATTGTTTGGAATTTCATCATGGAAAGACTTACGCCTGAATAACGTTTACAAATTATTCAGTTTTATTATCAAAATAATAGTTCGCCAATTGGGCTAAGTCCATTTTTTTAAATAAAAAAAACTCTTTCCAGTCGACCCACGACCTTGACACCCATGAGCAATATTTTAGCCCTCGTTAAGAGCTATCTTTTTGCCATTGACCGATTCCCGATCCGACGTACCGGATTCATCGACCCATATTTCTTCAAAAATAATGCTGGTAAGAACGTAACTGTCAATGGCGACCGTTATCGTACCATGATAACCGACTATTTGATGCCTGAAATTGAAGCTCGTGATCTCGGCGACATTTGGTTTCAACAAGGCGGCGCCACTTCCCACACATCGCATCAATCAATAGATTTATTGAGAGATCACTTCGATGAGCAGATAATTTCACGTTTTGGGCCGGTCGATGGACCACCAAGATCGTGTGATATCACACCGTTAGACTTTTTCCTATGGGGATATGTAAAGTCTAAAGTTTAAGCGGACAAACCCGCTTCGATTCAGGCCTTGGAGCAAAACATCACGCGTGTCATTCGCCAGTTACCAATCGAAATACTCGAACGAGTCATCGAAAATTGGACTCAATGGCTGGACCATCTGAGACGTAGCCGCGGCCAACATTTTATAGACATAATCTTCAAAAAATAAATGCCAGAATATTCTTTCAAATGATAATAAACATTCAATTTGAATTTTCTGTGTTTTTTTTTCTTTAAAAAAGTAGGGAACCTCGAAATGTATCACGCTATATAAAAGAGAATGTGTGTTTGTTGGTTTGTTTGTAACGTATGGACGTCTAAACGACTGGACCGATGTTCTCCAAATTTTCACAGAATGTACATGTGTCGGGGGTGGTGAAAATAGGGTACTTGAATTTTCGATACACCAAGTGGGCGTGGCCCCGCCCATATAAAGAAAATTTTGAAATTGATACTTCTATCTTGCACAATTTGTTAGCTATAGTGATGTAATTTTGTGTGTATGTATCTGGTGGTAGTTTACGTGGACCCGCCCTACGTGGCCCCGCCCTTAAAACCAACATTTTGGAACTTAGATATTCTGTACAATTTGTCTACATGATTGGTCTAAAAAAGGGCGGGAACGGACCAATGGGCGTGGCCCCGCTTATATAAGCCACATTTTGAAATTGAGATATCTTGCACAATTTGTTAGCGAGAGTGTTGCAATTTTGTGCACATATATCTGGCAGCAGTCTACGTCACTGGTCCAAAAATGGGCGGGATAGGATCAATGGGTTTGGCCCGCCCATATAAACCAAATTTTAAAATTGCACAGTTTGTTAGTGGGAGTGCTGTAATTTTGTGTATATTTGTATATATATATAGGAGCAGTCAACGTGATTGGATCAAAAAAGGTCGGGATTCGACCAATGGGAGTGGCCCCGCCCAAGTGAGACAAGTTTTGAAATTGATATATCTTGAACGATTTGTTAACGAGAGTGCTTACATGGAAAGACAGGCGGACAGACGGACATGGCTAAATCGTCTCAAAAAGTGATTCTATGTCGATCGGTATAATAAAATATGGTTCTACTTCTTCTCTTTTTGGGCGTTACAAACAAATGCACAAAGTCATAATACCCTGTTCCATAGTGTGGTGTAGGGTATAAAAATGTGTGTTCAAAATATATTTTCTTTCTATTCGAACATATGAAAAAAGGCAATTTTTTGTACACGGGGACAACAAATATTTAAATAAATTTTAAATTCTCACATATTGGTTTCAATCTTGTCCTTCTTAACGAACTTTAACCAAGAATCAATCCCTCTTTTAATATTCAATGAGACATTTTAATTAAAGTTAATTTCGATTAACACCAATCAAAAGCACGTTACCTATATAATTATACTAATTTCAAACTCATGAAAAGTACTCAAACATATGAAAAACAATTTCTGTTACCTAATGACCCACTATTAGGTTTAATCAACGTTTTTAATAAAACATGTTGTTCATTTGAAAAAACTCATTACTTTTACTTTTGTTTTACTTTAATGTATGAACATGCAACACTCGCCAGCTCAAAAACTTTTCGATGTGGTTGAAACGATAGAGGAGTATTGCAAAAGAAAAAAAAAACAATAATGATGATAACAATCATACGATTATTAAACATAATAATCGCGCTGCAAACACTCACATGTTTACATTAACAATAAATGACTTACTTTCAACTATAACCTAATTAGTTGCAATCACATTGGGTGATAGTGTAAAGAAAAGAAAACAAGAAGAAATTATATCACATCGATGATTATTAGCTGTCATATACTAACGTACACTCGATTAAGTATCAGCGACTGATTTTATACACAGACAAGTTTGTAGTAAAAAATGAATGTGTTAAACTGTTGAATAATATTAGAAAAAATTTAATTAATTGTTGATTTGAATCCATAGATTTTTTTTAATTTTCAAATCAATATATTCCTGTTGGGTTCATATTCCATATGGGGCAAAACTAAGTATAGTTAGTTATTTTTACACAATAAAATAAGAAAAACCCCTTTACATTTCCAACATATTTGTGTCCCTTCACCGCAGTCCCTCTAAATGTCGAAAAATTGCTTTTTTGAACATATTTCATCTTTTCCCCCAGTTTATTCTCCAATCGCCACATTCACACCCTGTGCATATATATAACCATGTTTGCCCCACGGTGACCCTAAAGATACGCATTTTAAAAAATCTTGATATCGCTAGTTTATGTTGCAAGAATTACAATCGCCATTGAGACCATATTTAATCGTTTTCGTTCTTTGTACCATTTTTGCACCACTTCAAAATCATTTTTGCAGTAAAATAATAATGATTTCGTTTCTGAAAAATAAATTAAAAATTCCCCCTGCGCCCTTAGCTAACTTCGCACTTAGCTTGCGATGGCGCCAGGCAACACTTAGTGTCATCTGCATTTCCATTGGAAAGTTTGCAATTTTCTAGCATAAACGTACTCAGAACGTTTTGACGTACGACCATCATTTGTGTTGTTTACAATGACTTGAAAAAATCATTTTGGCAAAAAAAATGGAATTAATCGTGCGATCATTTTTCACAACTTTCTACGTGGATTATCACGACAAGTGTGCATCGATGAACTTAAATCTTTGTATGGCGATGAAGCACCATCCTATAGCACTGTGAAAAACTGGTTTAATGAATTCAATCGTGGCCGACGCTGGCTCAAAGACGAAGATCGTCCAAAAACTGGCACAACGGCCAGAGAACATTGATGCCGTGCGTGAACTGATAAAGCAAGATCGTCATGTGACATACCGTGAGATAGAGGCATCCTTGGGCATTTCTTTCACCAGCATACATTCGATATTGCATGAACACCTGGCCGTAAAATAGGCTTTTTCTCGTTGGATCCCGCACAATTTGACAATCGCTCTTAAAAAGGCTCGTGTCGATTGGTGCAAAGAAATTTTGAAAAAATACGATCGCGGTGCTTCAAAAGACGTTTATTAGATCGTCACAGGTGACGAATCTTGGATCTATGCGTATGAGCCCGAAACAAAACAGCAATCGACCGTGTCAGTCTTCGAAGACGAGCCAAATCGAATGAACGTTGTTCGTGGAAGATGTACTTCGAAGCAAATGGTCGCCTGTTTCTTCAGCAAAACTGGTCATGTGGCGACTGTTCCGCGTGAGAAACGTAGGACGGTAAATTCTGAGTGGTACATCACAATTTGTTTGCCTGAAGTCTTCGGAGAAATTCGAAAAATGAACAAGAGAAGATGAATCATTGTTCACCATGACAATGCGAGCTCTCACACATCGGCTCAAACCAGCGCCTTTTGACCGGCCAAAACGTCGAATTGATGGGTCATCCGCCGTACAGCCCTGACTTGGCACCCAATACTTCTTTTTATTCCCGCAGATCAAGAAAAAAATTCGTGGTCAACGATTTTCGTCGCCAGAAGATGCTGTTGAAGCGTTCAAAAACCATGTTTTGGAGGTGTCTAAATCGGAGTGGAAAAAGTGCTTCGACAATTGGTTTGAGCGCATGCAAAAGTGTATACGAGTAAATCATGCTGGAGAATACTTTGAAAAACAATAAAACCTTTTTTGAAGATAAATATTCGCATTTTCATTATTAGGCCAGAAATATATATAGCAGCCTTCGTATGTAGCGGAAAACATAGTTTAAATATATAAGGAACTAAATACGTACCCTTAGGCCACTTGTAATCCTTTTTGTCACCCGTAGGTACCATGTTTAACGCTTTGTATCCAACCGTACTATTTTTATACCCTCACTTTGGTGATACGAGGGTATACATATACCATTTGCTACGGGCCAAAAGTGTAACACATCGAAGGAGTGATCTAAGACCCTAAGTATGTTCGGCGGATATTCGTTTTGGGTCATTTTAAGTCAAATGAGAAATGTCCGTCCGTCCGTCTGTCTGTCTGTCTGCCGGCTGGTGCGCACGGTAACTCTCGAAAGGAGTATCCAATTGACTTCAAATTTGGTATACGGTAATATTTGTTTCTATCTCCGGCTAAGTTCGAAGATGGGCCAGGTTGATTCACTCCTGCTGGTACCTCCCACACAAAGCGTTAAAATGTAGTGAAATATTGATTCTTTAATAACATCTATACTACTTATTAGAATCTTCTGAAATTCCACACATTGTGCTATTTTATTAGACGCAATCAACTCGAGAAAAATGGGCGAAATGGGCACACAAATGTAACATTATGCATCAAAATTTAACTGCTTATAACTTTAATATTTAATAGCGCCAATAGTCCGGTAAAAAATGGGCATTATTGTACAGCCCCTTTTGTTACCTCCCACACAAATGGACCGTTTTGTACCAAAAGCTAACGTCTTATAACTTTAACACGATCTTTAATAACGATCTGCACGTTGATTACAAGGATACATCTAAAGACGGACAGACGGACATGGTTAAATCGACTCAGGAAGTGAGCGATCGGTATAATAAACGATGGGTCTATCTCTTCTCCTTTTTGGTGTTACAAACCAATGGACAAGCTCATAATACCCTGAACCACAGTGTGGTGTAGAGTATAAGTATGGCACTATACAAAATCTAAACAGATTCTTCCAAATAATATAAAGATCTGACGTAAAATACAGTTTCAAAGGCGCTTAAATACTAAATAGGCAGGAACATAGTATATATTTGTGGCTATACAGTATAACCTCTCTAATCCGGACACTCGATAGTCCGAACTATCCAGTAATCCGGACAGCTCAATGATTCGGACAATATGTTTTTGTGTTTGTTTTTAAGTTCTTTATTGTTATTATACATTTAGCCAATAACAATAATTATGTACTCTTAGTGGTTCTGGGAAATGATAATTTTTTTCAAAATAACCGGCGAATAAATATGAGGCAAAAATTTATATAGTGATATTTCTGCTGTATTATTTTTGAAAACCGTCGAAGAAGTGGAACTTGACTCTGCTCTATTTTTGAGCTATCTTTCATCAACAACTTTTTTAATTCAGCTCCAGGCTGAAAAATGTCAGCAGATAGATTTTCCTTCATGGTAACGAGCCTGGATCTCATACGTTGCCTTTCCTTTTAATAGGTAAGCCTGAAAATCCATGAGCGTTTAAACAATTTTAACTTTCTTTTGTATATAAGTCTACCAAAAAAGGCTGGATATGACTTCCGTTTTTGAAGATTGAAGAAATTTCTGATAAATGCTAAGAAGCCGCTGATAGCACTTCAGTTATTGAGTAAGGCTCCATCACAAGAAAATGAAATCAATACGGAGGATTACACAGAAAGAAAGTGGGACCATACAAATCTTAAATTTCTTGTTCACCACTGATGATGTTATATTTCCGTCAGTTATGTCAAACGAAAATGTTGAAAAGGACATAGACTCCATTGTAGTCTTGAAGAAATTCACTATTTTTTGTAGACAAATAAGAAAACAGCCGAAACCTTTCAAGTGATATTTTATAGGCTTAGAAAGTAATAATATTTCTAAAAGAATTTAGAAACAGATCTAAAAAACTGCAAAAAGATAAGTGTAAAAGAGTCGATTGTATTTATTATTTATCTTTTTCTTTTTAAGAAACGCGTTTCTTAATATAATATGAAAATATGACCCACTTTCGAGTTTTGTACTGTAGTCCGGACAATTCAGTAATCCGGACAAAGGTCGAAACTATACCTGTCAGGAATAGAGTGGTTATACTGTACTTGTATTTAAATCTGAACCATAACATAGACTTAGTGTCTCGTGCCGCCTTTATATTCCACATATGTTTGGGGATTTGACACTTAAGTGTAAACAGAAGAAGAAGAGTTTGAACCGCTTATCCCCAATTTAAGCATTATTCGTTCTAAATCAAGGAACTTCTTTCTGTAAAGTAAATCGCAACTTCTACAGCGCTTTGATACCAAATCGGGGGGACATATATATGGGGGCTATATCTAAATCTGAACCGATTTTCGCCGAATTTGACAGTGTTCGTTCAAGTAATAAGAATAATTTCTCTACCGAATTTCGTACTGATCGATTATAAAATACAGTTCTACAGCTATTACATTTCAAATCGAGGGTAACATATATATGGGTCTATCTCTTCTAGTTTTGGATGTTACAAACAAATGCACAAACTCATAATAACCTGGACCGCAGTGTGGTGTAGGGTATAAAAACAGTTATTATCTCATATTTACGTTCCAAGAGTGAATATTACCCCCTGGGATCATTTTTGCTCCACAGTACCATAGTTAATACTTTTTTGCTGTGGTGGTGGGGAGCAAGTGGAGAGAATTTACTATGTGACTGTACCGCTTTGAGTAAACGCCATCTGGACATACTAGGGTAGGGCTCTCTAGGCAGTCTAACAGATCTTTTCGGTACCGATGTTCGTACTATCGATAACTTTATTTGTCAAACAGGTTGGTTTCGATGAGTGGAATTTCATCCCGTGGTAACACTAGGGACCTAATCTGGTTTATGTGAACTGGTAAAAACGGCTGTCACCCTATCTTAACCTAAGGGATACGCTCACATCAAATTTCACAGCTCTAGCTGTAGGGATTTTGCTGTGGTATGAAATTTATCCACTTTTACCCAACTGTGCGTGTAGATTTTCGAATTTCGAGAAATCCCGTCTATTTTTGAGTGCACCTCGTAAGGGGTACCTTCACACCAAATTTCATGATCCTAGCTCTTTCCGTTTTAATTTAGTGGTGGTACCACATTTATCCCTGTTTATTCCACTGTACGCTTAAAATTACGAATTTTGAAAAATCGAGCCTTATTGCACGTCTACCTAACAATGAATACACTCCTACCAAATTTCACCATTTGGCCATCACCATCAGCCGTTTGGACTGGGTCAGTAATCAATCAGTCACGCAACAATTTTATATATCCTGCTTTAACCACCAAAAAGACGTAAACGCCAAACACAAAAAAATAGAGAACAAGGTTTTATTTTACAGCTTTACAATTCTGACAGCTTTAAAATATGTCATTTGTCATAAGTGAAAGATTTCGCTCCAACAATTAAAATAAATAATGGTGGCGCTTATGTCTTTTTGGCGATTAAGGCTCGATATATATGTAAATAAATTTTATTAGTAATTTTTAAAACAAGAGTTTGCAGAATGTGTCTTTATGAAACTATTCATTATAGCAATGTAATATTTTATTATATCAATACAGTATATGTGTATATCAGTACAGTATATTTTCTCCGGTATACGGGCGTTTCCCTTCGTTTCTTTACATATTACACTGTGCTTGAAATGGACACTTTTAAAATGTAACAGAAATGAGACCCAATGGATATACCTATTTCGACATTGCTGGATCCAGTAGGGCTAGCCGTTTTTCTATGTTAGCTCTTGTTTTAGCGATATTGGACCTCTAAATTTGCAACAAAATCATAGGGGTTAGTTATCTGGGAGGTGATTTTGAAGTGGAAAGCTTCGGAATACAAGTTTCATTCCAAAGAACGAAATAAAGGGAACCCTTCGAGAATTATTTCTCTCAAAATAGTCAACCACGCTGCTCACCCCTTTACCCCTGAAAGTCCAATCAAAACTTACCATATGTCAAGCGACATACAAATCGTCGACATTTTTAGTTTGTGTCTTTGAGAAAAATATTCCTCGGGAAAAATTACTATGAGTCTCCTTTCAACATGAAACATTTATGAAAAATGAACAGATTGTATAATTAAGCAGGTTTTGTTGGTTACCTTTGAAATTTCCATTGGCACTAACCAAAAAATAATTTACAAAAATTTAAGTCAAAAAATTTTATTACAAATATTTTCTGCTATGAGCAGAAAAGTACACAAAATATGTAATAAATCGAAATCTGCTTAATTCTCATAAAAAAGCTGAGAAAGTACTTATAGTATTTTTTCGCGAGGAATATTTTTCTGAACGATGCCTACTAAAAATGTCGACGATATATATGATTTTTAACATATGATAATATTTTATTGCAATTTTTCAGTCATAAGGGGGTGAGAAGCGTGGACGACTGTTTTGAGAGAAATAATTCCCCAAATGTTCTCTTTATTTCGATCTTTTTACTGAAGCGTATATTTCGAAGTCTTCCACTTAATAATCACCAGAGAGATATGTAACCTCTCTGATTTCCCAACAAACTTGGTGGACGAATATCGCGAAAACAAGAGCTAACATAGAAAAAGGGCTAATGCCACTGTATTCAGCATGGCCGAAATAGGTCTATTCATAGGGTCTCTTTTCTGTTACATTTTTGGACTAGCACAGTGTTATTATTTTGATTTTGTGAGAATTGTAGATTTCAATCAACAAATTTTTTAGAAATAAATTTTAAAAAAATCTGTTTTATAATTCGAAAAAAATTTGACTAATGTTTAAAATTTCAATTAAAAACTATAAATATATTTTTTTATGAAGCACTATTTGGACTGTTTAGATATAAACAATTTGGACTCATCAGTCAATTTGTCAATTTCCTTATCCTGGTTATTCGCAATAAATCAGAAGCATAAATTGTTGATGAAATCAATCGATGATACGAACAAATCAATCAATCAAACATGTAGAAAATATATTCCCTCTCCTTATGCATTACACAAAGTAAATATAAAAACAAAAAGAAATCGCTTCGAAAGCAATTTGAAATAATGATGTGCGCAGCAATGCCAGACAAGTGTAGTGAAAGATGTGTAAAGTGTACATAATAATTATTGCAAATGATTGTAATGCAAAAATATAATTAAACTTATTTGTTATGAAGTTGATGCCAAAGTACGTTACTTCACGATGAGTGAATCCACGAATGCTTGAAAACACTTGTGAATGTCGGATTTTCTCGCCTTCGCTAATTATGCTTTATTTGCCAAAGTTAACTATAGTTAGTTGACGACACAGTGGAAGATTTTTATATACACTGAACTGTAACTAAAGTTTTCCTTCCATTCATGACATCAGATTCATCGGAATTGGTGATGATGGGTCAAATCCAAACGGCCAGAGCTAGAATCGCAAAATTTCGTGAGAAATTTTGGCGCCTTAGGGCGTAGACTCGATATAAGACGGGATGTTTTGAAATTCAAACATTAACACTCAAAAAGTGATGGTACCCAATCCAAATGGCAAGAGCTAGAATCGCGAAATTTAGTGTGAAATTTTTTGGAAAATTATAATGGCACAGTGGTACGGAAAGCGATAACTATGGTACCACCTCCAAACATACGGCTAGAGTTAAGTATCGGGATATGACGCTAATTTCGAAATTCGTACTTTTAGGAGAACAGTAGTGCAAAAAGTGTGAAATATGGCACAGTCGGGTAAAAAGGGTTAAACATGGTCCCATGCTGATAGGGTAGCTCATGAAACATAAACTAGAGATCTGATATGCTTTTCTCAGAAATGGTTAGTTTTTAGGAACAGTTGGCAAAAGATGGAACAATGTGACAAAATTGGAACATAAACTTGAGATTTACAGTGGGCAGAAATAGTTAAATATGATTCAGTGGGGTAAAAATGGATAATATGGTTAAATATTATACATTGCGGCAAAAAATGGGTAATTATGTTACAGCGCGACAAAAAAGTTTATTTATAGTACCAGATATAAAATCTCGTGCTGTAGAAGCACAGAGGAGTTAAAGTTTTTAATATATGGTGCAGTGATACATAAATTTAACTCACTTCACATGAATTCCTCAATATTTTTAATCGAATTTCAGAAGACTTGCCGAAAAAATGTCCTTCTTTGAAGCGAAGGGTAGACCCTTAGCGAAATCAATTAATTTGTTTAAGGAAGCCCAAAATATTGTTTTTAACACAACTGGTGAAATACTAGTAGAAAGAACGCCAATAAGTCTAATCGGAAGGGACCTTTATATGTGAGTAATATCACAATATGGACCAATGTTTCCCGTTTATCATATTATTGATTGAGTGCAGTATAATGTATAAATTCTTACATTTTAGCCAGATTGAAAAATGTGTTCTCTAGATCTTCAAGAAGTGACATCGGTGGGGACCTTTGTATGGGGGATATGGACATGGACAAACAAAACGCATATGCCCCATTTTCAAGGCATATGCCCCAGAAAATACAAACGATGTTTAAATAACGCCATTCACTTTTGAAAATTCATTGATTTTGTTGTTGTTATTTATTGTTTGTATGTGCTTTTGTAATTATGTAAAAATTTATTTGGATTAAGACCATATGTCTATTGCAAAAATGTAATAAAAACAAATACAAATATTGGTCGAGAGTTTTAATTGACTGCAGTTTCGATAGACACCACTCTATCATCTTCAGAATTCAATAACATGCAGCTTCCATTTATGTACGTATGTACCTCCGATTTGGCATATATGCACTGCATAAGGAACATATTTTAACCCATCAGTATAAAAATTGACACAGAGAAATCTCTTGATACTCTTAGAGATTAAATTTGAGGAAAATCGGTTCAGAACTAGATATAGTCCCCATATATATGTTAGAGCCGATTTGACACGTAAGCGCTGTACAAACTGTATTTTATATCCGATCAGTACTAAATTCAGAAGAAAAAGTTTTATTATTACAGGAATGTAAAATTCGGGGAAAATCGGTTAGATATATAGAAGAGAGTTAGATATAGCCTATAGCTCTTTACATGTTGTACTTTAGTTCCGATCATTACGAAATTTGTAATGATCATTTTTTCGATCATGGTGTAGGGTATAAAAACGATTGGATCTAAAGAGCCAAATCGGATGAAACATATATATGGGAGCTACAGCTAAATCTTTACCGATTTTCTTCAAATTCAACAATGTTGGTTCATGGATTAAGAAACTCTACCATTCTAAATTTCAAAACGATTGGATGTAAAATACAGCTTCTATAGAACTAAAGGGCCAAATCGGACAAAACATATATATGGGAGCTATAGCTAAATCTTAACCGATTTTCTTCAAATTCGGTAGTGTTGGTTCATGGATCAAGAAACTCTACCATTCTCAATTTCAAAACGATTGGATGTAAAATACAGCTTCTACAGGACTAAAGAGCAAAATCGGACGAAACATATATATGGGAGCTATAGCTAAATCTTAACCGATTTTCCTCAAATTCGGCAATGTTGGTTCATGGATCAAGAAACTCTACCATTCTAAATTTCAAAAGGATATGGATGTAAAATACAGCTTCTATAGGACTAAAGGGCCAAATCGGACGAAATATATATATGGGAGCTATATCTAAATCTGAACCGATTTCAACCAAATTCAATAGCGATCTTAACAGCTGCGAAATACTCTAAACTGCAAAATTTCAGAACGATCGGAGTGAAATTGCGACTTTACATGGACAGACGGACGGACATACATGCTTAAATCGACTCAGCTAGTGATTCTGAGTCGATCGGCATACTTTAAGTTGGGTCTAGCTGTGTTATTTTCAGGTGCCGTGAAACAAACTTATAATACCCTGTACCATAGTGTGGTGTAGGGTATAACAACTATTTTCTGCTGAACAGTACATAATTTAAGGCATTTTACTGTACCGAATTGTAAGTGCTATTAAATGTTGTGTTATTTTTGTGTGGAAGGTAGCAGAAAGGGGTTGCAACCACACATATTTCAGTGGACCATAGGTACCGTAAAAGCATTATGCTTCACAAAGTTCCAAGTAATTGTATGGACCTGTATTAGAGATATACGCTGTTCACTCTTTGACAGAATTTTGCATTTTGTACCAAAAGGGGCGTGGAAAATCGAAAATTTTGTTAATTTTGTGATAGCGAGAGATAAACTATTCTAATGTGTGGAATTGCAGATAATTCGAGTAAGTAGCATTGCAATTATTTTCCAATATGGCACACCATCCAGCCCGACAGACAAACGGACATTGGTAAAAGACTTGAAATGACCAAGGTCGCTACTCTGATGTGTTACACGGCGGAATGAAGAGGCGCCCAACGAAAATTCATCGAAATACTTTTATGAATGTGGCCCCAAAAAATTACATGGCAAATATCAACATTTTTATCCCCTCACCTTAGAGAGCCAAAAGTGTAACACATCGAAGGAGTGACCAAAGACCCTAAGTATGTTCGGCGGAAATCCGTTTTGGGTTATTTTAAGTCATTTGAGAAATGTCCGTCCGTCCGTCTGTCTATCTGCTGGATGGTGCGCACGATAACTCTCGAAAGGAGTAACCGATTCACTGCAAATTTGGTATGTGGTAATATTTTTCTCTATCTCCGGCTAAGTTACTAGTAGCTCCCCCAAAAAAGGTTAAAATGTAGTGAAATATTCATTCTTTAAAACTCTACTTACTCGAATCTTCTGAAATTTCACATATAGTATTAGTTTGTTAGTGGCTATCACGTCAAGAAAAATGGGCGAAGAGGCCACTCCCTTTTTGGTACCGCCCACACAAATGGACCATTTTCCACCAAAAGTTAACAGCATTAATCTTTAATAACAATGCATACAAATACTTGAAATTTCGTACAGTGTAATGCTTTTATTGTACAGAGTCCAGGGAAAAGTGGCCGTTATTGGCACGCCTCTTTTGATACCTCCAACGCAAATGGACCATTTTGCACCAAAAGTTAACAGCTGTTAACTTTAATACCAGTGCATACAAATATAGTACCTAGAGTCTAGAGAAAAGCGGCTGTTATGTACCTTCCACACAAATGGACCATTTTACACCAAAAGTTAACAGATTTTAAGTTTAGCACAAGTGAATATAAATACTTGAAATTTTGTACGGTGTAATGCTTATATAGTATTTAGAGTCAAGAGAAAAGTGACCGTAATTGGCACGCCCCTTTTGGTACCTCCCATTTAATTAAAACAAAAAAAATACGAATATTTTTATGGACTCAAGGCTCACCTTGATTAAAAATTTGGTTTACCCGACTGAATTTTCTTACTTTTTTTAGTGCGGGTAACTAACTTTCTATCCTTTCCATAAAAGAAAGACTTAAACCTCAAGCAGAAAAAGAAGAATTAAAACCAGTAAGGAAAGGCAGAAAGTCGGGCGGGGCCGACTATATAATACCCTACACCTCCCTAACAATGCGATAAGGGTTATTGCGATAATAATTTGGAATAATTGGTAAATTGGTAAGAACATATATATGCTGATATATCTAATTCTGAACCGATAATCGCTAAATTAAGCAATATTCGTTCCTAAATTGAGAAACATCTTTCTGGAGAATTTTGTAATGATCGGAAGTAAAGTACAACTTCTATAGCGCTTTGTAACCAAATCAGGAGGAACATATATATGGAGCTTATATATAAATCTGAATCGATTTTCCCTGAATACTCATTCATGTAAAATAGAAACCTCTTTCTGTCGAATTTCGTACTGATCGGATATAAAATACAGTCTCTACAGCGCTTGAATGTCAAATCGGTGCTAACATATATATGGGGGCTATATCTAAATCTGAACCGATTTTCTCCAAATTTAGCAGTATTCCTTCGTGTAATAAAAAAACCTCTTTCTGCCGAATTTCGCTGTGATCGGATATAAAATACAGTTTCTACAGCTATTGAATTTTAAATCGGAGGTAACATATATATGGGGGCTATATCTAAATCTGAACCGATTTTCTCCGAATTTGGCAGTATTCCTTCATGTAATAAGAAACCTCTTTCTGCCGAATTTCGTACTGATTGGATATAAAATACAGTTTCTACAGCGCTTACATGTCAAATCGGGTGCAACATATATATGGGGCTATATATAAATCTGAACCGATTTCCCCCAAATTTTGTATTGTATCTAAGTGTATCACGAGACTACTCTCTGTAAATTTTTGGAACAAATCGGTTACAAAATGTTGCTTATACAGTGCATATATGCCAAATCGGATATATATATGTGGGAGCTATATGTAAATCTAAACCGATTTTAACCAAATTCAATAGCGATCGTCCTTGGGCCTAAAAAAAGATATGTGCAAAGTTTCGTTGAGATCGGACCATAATTGCGACCTGTACTTTGATTACAAGAATACGTCTACAGACAGACAGACAGACGGACATAGCTAAATCGACTCAGAAAGTGATTACAAGTCGATCGGTATAATAAACAATGGGTCTATCTCTTCTCCTTTTGGGTGTTACAAACAAATGCACAAAGTCATAATACCCTGTACCACAGTGTGGTGTAGGGTATAAAAATGGAAATAATTCGTCAAGGTTGTCTGGTATAATGCACAAAAAAAATAGTGAATCAGGCGGAAAAAATCTAGAGTTACACGCCATTAAATATTTTGTTCACCCCAGTTGGCCACATTTAAGGCCCTCAGTCGCTCCGTCCCTGTATACCATAGGGGCTAAAACTTTAAAACTTAACTTCCTTAATACCTTTCCTACAAGCATGTCAAGGTTTGTCTCAATCGGATATCTGGTTAGAAAACTGCTTTGTTTACTAGGAGGAATTAGGTTCCACATGTGGAATATCCTCGCCTAATTTGAACTGAGCTAGTCTTTTCTGAAAGTTGTACTTTAGACTTGATGTATTGGAAAGGGTAAGGAAACCTGTAGGGTAACGTTGGGGACTCTCCCCTAAAATAGTCCAATGGATATAAATACACGGGGCAAAATCGGCTTCTTTTATATGTTTGAATCGAAAGAAACTATATTTGGAAAACAAATTTTTAAATATTATATATTTCTGAGCAAATAAATTTTATTTGAAAATCAATAAAAATTACTTGGAAGGCATATATTAATATATTACAACAAAATATATACTCGTCGAAATTAAATAAAAATAAAATATTTTTTTACGAATTTCTCCATGTATTTAAAAGTATTTTCAAAACTTTGCTGACATTTCCGAACTTAAGCTTTAATTTTTCCTTTATTTCGAATTATTCCTTCCAGTTAAAAATGCCGTAAGCGGCTTTACCTTCTGTCTTAGAGCACTCATTTTAAATTTCTGAGTATTTCAAGCCATCATTTGTTGTCAATCCTTTAATTAATTTATTTTCATCCAACATTAACGAAAAAGTATTTTTACAAACATTAACAATTTCTACAAGAATAATTAGGTATCGATAAAAACACTTTCTGAATACTTAAATGCAAATAAAACGTTGTTTCGGAAATATTTGTCTCAAATAAAAAAAATATTAGGATGGAAACAAAGATTTGGTTAAACCAAAATCAGCCTAAATACATAATTTTTGTGTTTACCAAATATTATATATTTAGAGTGAAACCTAAACATTTAAATCTTTAAAGCCGAATACGTTTGAGAAAATATACTACAGAATCGCCCCAAGTATGTTCGGCGGAAATCCGTTTTGGGTCAGTTTAAGTCGAATGAGCAATGTCCGTCCGTCTGTCTGTCTGCTGGCTGGTGCCCACGATAACTCTCGAAAGGAGTAACCGATTGACTTCAAATTTGGTACGTGGTAATATTTTTTTCTATCTCCGGCTAAGTTCGAAGATGGGCCATATTGGTCCATTCCTTCTAGTACCTCCCCCACAAAGGGTTAAAATGTTGTGAAATATTTATTCTTTAATAACTGCTATACTACGTATTTGAATCTTCTGAAATTCCACAAATAGTATTAGTTTATTAGTCGCTATCAATTCGAGAAAAATGGGCGAAGTTACCGCGCCCCTTTTGGTACCTCCCACACAAATGGACCATTTTGGTCCAAAAGTTAACAGCTTATAACTTGAATACCTATGCACAAAAAGACTTGAAATTTTGTACAGTGTAATGGTTTCGTAGTACCTACAATCCAGTGAAAAATGGGCGAAGTTGCCACGCCTATTTTGGTACCTCCCACACATTTTGCACCAACATTTAACAGCTTATAACTTTAATACCAGTGCATAAAAATACTTGAAATGTTGTACAGTGTAATGCTTTTATAGTGCCTACAGTCCAGTGAAAAACTGGGGTTATTGCTACGCCCCTTTTAGTACCTTCCACACAAATGTACCGTTTTATACCAAAAGTTAGGAGCTTATAGCGTGGGTACCAATGCACACAAATACAACGAAATGTTGAACAGTGTAATATTTTTAAAGTACATATAGCACAATGAAAATAGGCGTTATCAACTCGCTCCTTTTGGTACCTCCCGCACAAAATGGCCAAATCATATCAAAATTGAATAGATCATAACTTTAATATACCAGGGCATATAAACGCATTCAATTCGACACAGTGCAATATATTTGAAGTTTACTGTTTAGCGGAAATAGGAGTATTTGTTAAACCCCTCTGGTACCTCCCATACAAATTGACAGATCAATTCGTGTATTTCATATTACAGTACTCATAAAGTGAGGGTATTCCTTAGTCGGTTTACCCGACTGAAACTTTCTTACTTGTTTTTTATTTTGTTGCATTGTGTTATTTGCAAATCCTCCAAACCACATAACAGTCTTTATAAACATCTCAGCGGTTGGTGATGGGTGTACGAAAATGTTAAACTCTATTCGCAAACATTACTATTTGCTTTAATTGGATGTCATCATTAAATTGGAGAAAGTTTTCATTGTCCCAAATAAAGCGCTTAGTTGAAACACTTGATTGATTACTACTAACATCTATTTTTTGGAAAGCTCTTGAGTCAGCCAAAAATTGATGGTAACAATCACGATGCTGTTGACAATTCGCAAACAGTTTTATTAACACATAGATAGATAATATA
Source organism: Eudasyphora cyanicolor (assembly GCA_963930755.1). Lineage (NCBI taxonomy): Eukaryota > Metazoa > Arthropoda > Insecta > Diptera > Muscidae > Eudasyphora > Eudasyphora cyanicolor. Next base: position 222,360,131 of record OZ005736.1, read on the forward strand.
TATATGTATTAATAATAGCGAAGTCTTTGTACAAAGTATTGCTACCTGAATAGTTTAATGCAAGCAATATTCAATTTAAGTAGTTTTACACTTATGAACGAACTAACAAATGCACACGATATTTTAACTTGATATTCTATTATTGAAAAAAAAAATAACAGCAGCTAAGTGTTATACTCTGCCAAGTGTTGTATTCTGCCAATATTGGCAGAAATATATAGAAATACACTCGCCTTGTTGCTTCAATACCGTATCCAGCAGGTTTGTGTCTTAAGTCTTTTGTTTTTTTATGTACTGTACCTATTTTTAATGGAAAACGTTCATTTTGCTTCATATAAAATTAATTGCTTATAGTGAATTTTCATCTTGCATGGTCCCTACATTGCATCATTTCTATTCATGCTAATAATGTTACAAAAATTTATGGATATGGAAAAGTTTCCCTAAACTAAAAATATTGCCAATGCTAATATATCAAAAGTTCGATTAATGTCAGTACTATCAATAACTTTACCTGGTCATTCGGACAATTTACTTTTATGTCCAACATTAGCTCCCACAATCAATTTGGCTGGTTCACTGTGGCAACATTTTCTAATGCCCCACCATTTCAACGGCAGCAACAACAAACAACATGTTACAGGTACAACAACTGTAAAAAATAGAAATAATGATAATGTTAAATTATAATGTTGAAAATGTTTAAATATTAAATAAATCACATGGCTTGTGTACCGTGTGTCGATGTTGTGTATGTACGTATACGATTTGTTCCAAACGCGTTGGCGTCAAAATTATTCCTCGCAAATATATTGGCAGTATATCTTACTTAACATTATCTATGACTAAGTGTAGTTTATTTTAATGTACATCGCAATGATTAGAAAAGGAGGTTAAACGCCATGAAACGTATCTTAAATATTTGGCGGTCATAAATATATTACCAAATATTTCAACTGGAATAATCTAATATTTTGTTATATCAATAATCATCATATTTTGTGCAAAAAATTAACCTTATGGTAATAATGATAATTATTATCTGAAGTTGGTAGAGGATTTTATTTTTTTACCAGTTCACATAGACCAGTTTAGGTCCCTAGTGTTACGTTTCTACAAGTGTCACTTGTAAAAACGGAAGTTTAGTAACTGTTGTTAAAACAATTAGAAAAAAAGAGAAATAACATAAAATATAGAAAAAATTTGCAAAAAAATTGTTTGTTCCATTTTTTGAAAGCTATCATACTAACGAAGAAAACAATGCCTATTTGCAAAAGAGTCTACAACAAACATAAACCAGGAAAGAAAAACTAAAGTCAGGCGGGGATGACTGCCTAATTGCTAAATATAGCGTCCAGCAATTCGTACACGTGATTGCTTTATCAAAACGGGTGTTCTGTTCGGGCAACGTTCATCACCAAATCTACTTTAGTGGTGTGGGTACGTCACCAAAGAAAACTGTAGAATTTAGGACGATACGAATCCGCATGAGTTCCATGAGCGTCCAATGCATCCTGCTCTAGTCACTGTTTTGTGTGGGTTTTGGTAAGACGTCTTTATTCTTTGAAAAGGATGTTTGCCAGGCCACTGTCAAAGGCGAGCGCTACAGGTCGTTCATGGCCAACATCCTTTGGCCTGAATTGGATGAAATGAATACAAACGACATGTGGTTTCATTTCAAGGCATTTCAAACGAAACGAACTTAGATTATATCTCACACTAGCTGGACCCGGTCCATAATAGGAACACATCATATCGCAATTTTCCAGATATTTTGATTACACTGATTTTGTATGGCCCATTTATTGTTTGGGTGGTGAATGTTTCTGTCAAATACACCCAAAACAAATTTAAAAAGAATTAGTGAAATGGTTCTGCAGATATTTCGTTGTCAATAATGACTTCATGTGGGCAGGGTCACTCCCGCTTACACAATATTGCAATACTCTCGTACAAAACATCCAAAATGATTGGTTCAATGGTTTTCCGACATCTCCCACTTTATGTTGACGCACAGTGCAAATGAATTCACACCAAATTTCGGACATTTGGTGCATAGGTTCTGTGGATATATCATTTTCAAAAAAGGTCCATTTGTCCGATACCAACCACTTTTGAACCAATCCAGTGGAGTGTCACCAAATGGTATACACAAAATTACAGCTCTCTTGCTAACAAATTGTTCAATATATATCAATTTCAAAAATTGGCTCATATGGGCGGGGCCACGCCTATATGTCTTATATATCGATATATCGAAAATTCAAGTACCCTATTTTCACCACCCCTACACATGTAGATTCTGTGAAAATTTCAAGAAGATCGGTCCCGCCGTTTAGATTTGTGTACGGAATGACAAACAACCAAACAAACACACATACATTAATATTTATATATATAGATAATTATTTTAGTTGTTATTATTTTTGGTATTCGACCTTTGTATTTTATTAAGTTTTTGTAAAAAAGTTTAAACCTCGAGATAATTAGTTTAGTTGAATTTTTTAATTACAATTTTAAGATAGGAAGTGCCTAATGAATGATCCTTAATCATTATACAGGGTGGCTGATGAATATTGCAACATGAAGAAACTCATATAACTTTTTTCAGTGTATGGAATTCAGTTTTCTTTTATTTTTTTTTTATTTTTGTTAAAGCTCATTAAATTTAATTAAATGTAGCTTAATTAGTTTTAAAAATACTGGAATTTAAATGCCCCCCTGCTCGTTGATGCATGTGCGGCATCTTACCAAAAAGTTGTTCATTACTGCTTGGAGAGTTGAGACGGGAATAGCCGCAATTGTTTCTCGAATGGATTGCTTTAGTTCATTCAAATTTGCTGGTTTTGCTTTGTAGACTTCCTGTTTGCAATAACCCCACAAGAAAAAGTCAGGTACAGTAAGGTCAGGCGACCTGGGGGGCTAACGGAATGTGGAGTTTCTGGATATCAGCTTATTGGGAAATTTTCGCCGCAATTCTGTCATAACAGGCCGGGCTATGTGAGGAGTTTCACCATCTTGCTGAAACCACACAGAGTTGAAAGAAATTCTCATTCGGCGTAATTCTGGATAGAAAAACTCTCCCAACATGCTCAAGTAACGGCCTCCGGTAACTGTAACGGTGTGACCGTTTTCTTCGAAGAAGTAGGGCCCGACAATGCAGCGTGATGAAACTGCACACCACACTGTGACAGGAAGTGGATGCAATTCCGTCTCATGGAGTATCTGTGGGTTGGAAGCACTCCATATTCGACAATTTTGTTTGTTTATGTTGCCGTTTAAATTGAAATGGGCCTCGTCAGACATGAAAAGACAGTTCAACATGTTTCCGTCCTCTTCCACCATTTGAAGCATCTTCTGGCAAAATTCCAAGCGAATCGGGAAGTCTGCTGAGTTCACGTTGTTGGCCATTTGAATTTTATATGGGAATAACTCCAAATCTTTGTGCATAATTGACTGCAATGACTTATACCCATTTGAGCAGATAAGGTTCTTGTCGAAACTCTTGGATTGTTTTGTATGGCATCAGCTACAGTAGCGATTGTTTCCCCGTCCGAACTGAAGGGTTTCGATGGTAAGGTCTTCTGTTGACTGTCCCATGCTCGGAAAAATTGTTAACAAGTCTCTTTATGGTCCATCTGCCGCCAAACGTGCCCCTATACTCTCTTTGAACCGAAACTACGGACTTCAGTGGGTAATAGCGGCGGACAATCCAAATTCTTGTTTCAGTGTCCCAGTTATCCATTGTTGTTAAATCTAAAAATCAATCTGCAAAATAAAAAAAAATTAACCAGATTCATTAAATAGAAAAAAAATAATTAATTTTTTTTGGTAGCAGCTTTCATCAGCCACCCTGTAGTATAACACTTCATAAGTTTTTACTTGGATGGAAGCACGATAGATGATCGCTCAAAACACTTCCAGAGGAAAATATTTTTCTAAATTTGCATATATTTGTAAGCAATAATGTGTTCCTTCTATAAAATTTAATGGATCCAAATGTAGAATAATAGTATGGAAACGAATATTTGTTGAGGATAACATCTTGCCAAACATATAATAGTACTTTGTGTTAAATGTTAGTATCATAAATATAAAATAATGTTAATCAAATTAAACCCGCTCCCAAATTTCCAAATTCACCTTATTCATCACAAAATAACATAAACATCTTGAAGCACTCCTTATTTCATTGTAAATATCAAGTATTGAAAACAATAATTTAATTTACCAAATGTCTGTACAACGCTCCTCAATATCACACTTTTATAAATTGAAAATAAAAAAAAAACGAAAAGCGATGTTATTATTGTTTACTAAACAATTTGTTAACATTGTTTTTTATACATAACCCCGCAAAACGAGAAACGTTAAAAGCAAAATTATCGTCTACATATTTTTTTAATGTTAGTTAAAGTTCAAGTTTTTCATATTTTTTTTCGTCAGCAAAACGGTCAATAACAAATGATGCTTATTAACAAAAACTCAATAAAAATATAAATAATCGACAATAAAAAAACTAAAAAGCAGATGCATTTCAAGTGGGTGCAGCAGAGAAACACTGCAGTCGGCAATGCACTGCAATTGTTTGACACCGCCGTCACCACTTCCATCCGCCAACCAACATCTCCGGCGACACCATGTTGCTAGCCTCGCCAGCATAAAAGGAAAAAGGTTAATGTCAGCCGCTGGAAACATTTTAATGGCATTGACTTTAAGAATATAACAATGCAAACGGCCACTACGTAATCTTCTACTATTCTTAGCTCGAAAATATGGAAGCTGCCTCAAAGTCTCCGGCGCCGAGATGTTCTCGACAAACAGATGTTGCAAAAAACGCATCAGCAATCGTGGCTGATTCAACACGATGCAAAGATTCCTCCAACATAAAATTCAATTTTGTTGTTTGAAAATTTCGAAGACGTGAGGCGTTCTTTAACCGACACGAAATATTAATTATGTGTCAGTTAATTGTGAATTATCTAATGGACGGTGTTCATTAGAGAATATTGAACTAAACTTTAGGCAGCTTGATAAACATCGGGGAAAATCGTATGGTGCTTAAAAAGGGCAAGGTTTTTTCATCAAATATTTTCTCTTTAATTCAATTTTTTTCCCACAATAGAAAGTACAAAACCTATTCCACATATAGATTTTTGCATTGGGAACTGTTCGAATGTGTACGCTTATTGTCCTGGAGAAAAATAACCTTTTTTTTGCAAAATTCGGTAATTTTTTCCGAATTCTCAATAAATCGACCAAATAAGTTAGCCTAATATTCGCCGATGATTGTTTTACCCTTTCGAAGTTGGTCAATGTTGGTCATACCGCGTGCATCCCAAAAAACGGTAGTCATTACTTTATTGACTTACACCCACTTGGTCTTCTGTGGCACCGATTCACCCAGAGAAATTTACTGTTTTAGTAGATCCACGTTTCGTCCAAGGTTACGAAACGGCGCAAAACTCGTTTAAAAAAACGAGTTTCCCTTTTCAGTTAATAGGCTGCAAATTCATAAAGTCATGGATTCATTGATGCTCCCTCGCATTCAGCTACGAGTAATCGTAATCTATTGATCCATACAGGACGCACACTCTATGGTATGCCTAATTTTTGGTTAATTTTCCAACCCTGAACTAGACGCATATAGTGTCAAATATACTGCAAAGAAACAAAATTTTTTGCTCAGCTTCAGGAATTTGGAGACCTGGATGCGTGCATAGACACATGGAAACAAGTTGAGCGACGCTGGCTTGGCAAAGAAAAAGGTGTAGCATTGAAATTGGTTCCTGATGACACTCTCGACAGGTATTATGCTATGTACACACGATTGTCAGATCGGACAATATTGTCAGAAAAATGGCGAAAAATGCAACTTTGTGAATGTACAACCGAGTGAACATAAAATTTTTGTCTTGCAACTTTGGTATGAAAGTCATTGTAAGACAATAATATTGGTAGACATCTGGCAATTGTTTAAACACACCACGTTGCCAATGTTAGATAATTTGCAGACAATTTTGATTGTCAGATGTGCGAAGTTTATGTATGTGACAATGCCGCCATTGTCAGAGGAAACTATTGCAATCGTGTGAACTGACAATTCACCTTTGCCTAACAATCTGTCATCGTCGGTATATTTGCAGCACTTTAACAGGGTTGATAACTTTGTCCGATCTGACAATCGTCTGTACATAGCTTTAGTAACATTCATCAATTTGAGCACAGCATGCATTTAGAAGTTACGGAGTCAAATCTAAAGAGACCTTTGTATGTGGGTTATATCAAAGCATGGTCCTATGACTACCGTTGTTCCTGTGAAGAATTTCGGGTATAAATAAACCCCAGTTACCAATTTTCAACCCGATCAGTTGACATTTGTTGTTTCTATGACGTTAAGAAGTCAAATCTGGGTTCTTATAATAAAATGGACTAATATTGTCCATTTTCGATTCCAAGTTACCTGCAGCTATACGATGTATATATACAAAATTTCATTTATCTAGCTCAATAATTGTAGACTGTAGAGTGAGTACAACAGACAGACGGACGGACAGATGATTAAGAATATATACTCTATGGGATCACAGACCAATATTTAGAGGAGTCTAAAAAATGAATATACCCTCCATACTATGGTGGAGAGTATAAAAATAATTTGTGCTTCTTGTATAACTTAAGCTTTGTTCCTTTACCTACTACAAGTTACTAGTTTTACCATTTTTACCAGTTTTACTCCAAAAAGCGTTCCTTTACTCAAAAAAATAGTAAAACTAGTAAACAAATTTAAGAGAGAACTTTCAAAATGTCTTTCTCTTTTACTACTTTTTTACTAGTTTTTGCTCGACAAATTTTTCCGAGTAAAAGTAGTAGCATTCAAAATACATTGAAAGTAATATAACAGAAACTTCAAATAGAAGAAATTTGTCTGTGCTTGCTATTTTTACCAGATTTCCGTTCCCGTACTTTTTTAAAACATGTTTACTCAGAGAGAATTTTGAATTATTTCTCTTTTGCTAGTTTTACTATAAAAAAAGTAAAGGAACAAATCTTTAAAAAATTCAATATAAAATTTATTATATACAAAATTATAAAACATAACCCATTAAATAAATTGGGTCCACAACTCTAACAAGGTTTGTAAACAGAGGGACCCCACAGGAGAAGTATTGTCTCCACTAATTTGGAACCTAGCGGTGAATGAAATCCAGCTAGATCTAGAACGTTGCGGCTGCAAGGTCGTGGCATATGCGGACGACGGGGCAATCGCAGTGAGTGGCAAATTCGAAAACGTCCTCAGAGACATCCTACAGGTGGCTCTGAACAAATTGGCTAGATGGGCCAGAAGCAGCGGTTTCGGCGTTAACCCAAACAAGACAGAATTTGTTTTCTTTACTAGGATGAAAAATTTTTAGGAATAATTCTAGATAGAAAACTGTTATTTAGACTTAACGTATTGGAACGTGTAAGGAAGGCCAACGTCGCCTTATATTCCTGCAAAAAGGCTGTAGGGTCGCGGTGGGGCCTCTCTCCTGAAATCGTCCCCTGGATATATATAGCAGTAGTTCGTCCTATACTGCTATACGGCATTGTGGTATAGTGGACGGCAACTGACAAACTAACCATCACCAACCTACTAATAAAGGTTCAGAGAACAGCCTGCCTGAGCATAAGCGGAGCCTTAAGGTCTACAGCGATCGAGTCTCTACAAGCCCTACTCTATATACTGCCGATTAATATTGTGGCGAGAGATATTGCAACCAAAGCGGCAATAAGATTAAACTGATCTATGTGGAGGTACAACAACTACGGTCACGTGAGGAAAGAGTAGTGCTATGGTAACCGACCGAGTGGACTATATACCAACTGTGTACATCTTCGAGAGAAATTACATCACTATGATTCCCGCCAGAGATGAATGGGTTGGAAGAATAGCAGGTAATAGAAACCATCTCCACTTTTACCCGAATGGTTCGAAGCTTAATGAAAAGGTTGGCTTCGGAGTACACTGTGCAGAGCTTAGTTTGGATATAGCTCACAGACTACCACATACCTGTAGTGTCTATCAAGCCGAAATAATGGCAATATGGGAAGTAGCCAAGTGGCTGAGTCGCAACATAGTAACCAACACTGGCGTTGTCATTTACTCGGACAGCCAGGCTGCCATCAATTCTCTGGAGGCAACATCCCTAAATTCACAAACAGCCCTCGACTGCCGCAGATCTCTTAACGAGATGGCTGAGCAGTTTAATATACACCTCATATGGGTGCCTGGGCATAGGGATATCCCGGGGAGCTGCAAAGCCGATGAACTTGCTAGGAATTCTCGAAGAATTTACATATATTGGTGCGCCACTATCCATGTGCAAGCTTTGGCTTAGGCAAGAGGTAATCAGACAGTCCAACGAAAGATGGACAGAAATCGGCACCTGCAGGGTAACTAGACAAATCTGACCAATGTATGACCTGAGAAGATCAAAATATATCCTCGCACTAGAGAGGCAAAGATTGTCTTCTTTAGTATCAGTTCTGACGGAACACTGCTTGGTCGGCAAACACGCCAAAAGATTCTGCAGAAGCTGTGGAGATGAGGAAGAAGTGGAGAGCATTGATCACTTGCTATGCGACTGCCCCGCTCTGAGTAAACGACGACTGGACATACTGGGGTCGGCCTTTCTAGGCAGCCTAACAGATCTTTCCAGTACCGACAGTCGTACTATCGATAAATTTGTATATCAAACAGGTTGGTTTCGATGAGGGGCATTTCAGCCCGTGGTAACACTAGGAACCTAAACTGGTCTATGTGAGCTTGTATAAAAAAAAATACGGCTGCCACCCTAACCTAAAATAAATCAGCGGCGGCGGAACTGAATGAAAGTGCTTATAAATTAAAAATGAAGCTTGAAAGATTTGCGAAACATTTTTCATAGTTTTTTATATGGGAAACTTTTCCCCCAAAAGAGGAGATTTTAGTGTCGCAAAGACGGAGTAAATTCCACTCTGTTACAATCAAATAGAGGTCACATTCAATAAGCTTAGGGATTTCTTAACAAGGCGCAATATTGAGAAATCTTAATTGGAAACCACGTTTTTGTTTTGAATGTAATTTTCCGCCTTTTGGAAAAGCCAAAGTGATTGATTTAATTAATTTTAGAAGAAAATTTGATTATCTGATTGTATATAGGTAGCGCAAACGTAAACTTTCCGCTTGAATGTCCTTGTTCAAATTATTAATAACTTGTAGAATATACTTTAGAAAGAAAGAATAACACTAAACCCTGCTAGTCATTTCTTCTTCAATGCTACCAGCACAAATTCCTTGTACTTCATAATAACACGAAATGAAATTTTAATTGTTAACAATCCTTGTGTGTATCGCTTATGTCGAACATTTTATGTAAAATAATTCTAGTTTTTTCAAAAGAGTCCTCCAACTACACCAGACATTGCATTTTCACTGTCTATTGCAAAATATGCACGACCCAAATATTCCTTGATTTTTCATGGCGGAAAAAATCAGACCAAAATTGCAATTTTTTAATTTTTCTTATCCAAATTTGGTCCGAAATGCCCAAAACGGCAACACTGCTTGTGAGGGATGCCATCACAGAGTGATATTCACCCGGTAGATGAATATCGTTCTCTTTTCTGCCGTTAGACCTTGCGCTCTCGATCGTGAAGATCTCTCATTACCTGTCTGCGTGGGTGGAGTCTCTCCACTGGGTGGGTGTTTGGATGGTTACTCCGATACAACCCAGTAGATATTGATTCGACGACAACATAAAATTATGTCTCTGCATGGGTATGGTCTTCTCCTCCCCATGTAGATGGTACTCGGCAGAAAAGAGGATGCACCCTGTCGCAATAGTTGGAAACAGTAATGGTGTCCTTTTTAGGTGGAACTGATGTTTTCCCTCGAATTAAACTCAGCTCCTATTTCAAAATTCCAAATGTAATATAAGAGTCCAGGTCAACGAATATGTTGCACTTTTTTGCAGAAAAGAAATCGCCATAAGTCGCATCGTTCACCGGTTCATACTTACCCTCATCAAGGAACAGCTACCAAATACAAGCCCATCTTTGTGCAAATTGGCATTGACATATTTAAACCGAAACTAGAATTCTTTGGTCTATAAAAAGCTTTAAACCTGTTAAGTTGACAGGACCAGGCAATGTCACGCCGATGGATCTACAGACAGTGATCCAATTTTTTTGGCATAAATTCAAAAAATAAACTTAAGAAATTACCAGAGGTATATATATATTCGGAAAGGCAACCCTATAGGGGACCTAGAAAATATAATTTTTTAAACTTAGGTGGCCACCCTGTTTTTCTCGATGAAAGTTCAATCACATGTTTTTAAGCCTTTCTTCTTGAGAAAAATCTTTGATACTGAAAATCTGCAAAACTAAAATTTTATTTAATATGTGAAATATGGAAAATCAAGCTTAAGGTATGCTGTTTATAATTATTATAACATAATTCATAATTGTTTTGACTTTGTTGTTGTTATTTCTTGTTTATGTGGTGTGGTATTATAGAGATACATACCTCACGTTATTTGAGTTTCGCGGAGTAAAATTTACAGATGTCCTCGCGTATTTATGAAACTTTAAACGCACGATTGTCTATTAAAGTGTCCGTTGACATGTAGTATAGGTGCGCTTAGCGCGTTTTGTGCGCAAAGTGATCAAATTTATGTTTTTCAGTCAATCTCCTGTCTAGCTGTGCTGAAATGCTAGCTATTGGGTATGGTAATGGACGCAAAAATGATACCGTTTCGAATTTGGTACTAAAAAAATTGATAACAACTTGAACGAAAACAAAATAACGGGTGATCTATGTAGCGATACTTTTTTTCAATATCCTTTTTTGACAGATCACGTGTGAGTCGTGTCATGCTGTCATGTTATTTTTGTTAAGTATTGTTTGGCATTTCATCATGGAAAGACTTACGCCTGAACAACGTTTACAAATATAGTTTTATTATCAAAATAATCTTTCGCCAATTGCGCTAAGTCAATTTTTTTTAAATCCAAAAAAACACTTTCCTGTCGGCCCACGACCTTGACACCCATGAGCAATATTTTAGCTCTCGTTAAGAGCTATATTTTTGCCATTGACCGATTCCCGATCCGACGTACCGGAATCATCGGTCCATATTTCTTCAAAAATGATGCCGGTGAGAACTTAACCGTCATTAGCGACCGTTATCGTGCCATGATAACCGACTATTTGATGCCTGAAATTGAAGCTCGTGATTTTGGCGACGTTTGGTTTCAACAAGACGGCGCCACTTCCCACACATCGCATCAATTAATGGATTTATTGATAGATTGTAAAGTCTAAAGTTTATGCGGACAAACCTGCTTCGATTCAGGCCTTGGAGCAAAACATCACGCGTGTCATTCGCCAGTTTCCAGTCGAAATGCTTGAACGAGTCATCGAAAATTGGACTCAACGGATGGACCATCTAAGACGTAGCCGAGGCCAACATTTGATAGACATAATCTTTAAAAAATAAATGCCAAAGAATGTTATTTTTCAAATGATAATAAATAATTTCATTCAATTTGAATTTTCTGTGTTTTTTTTAAAGTAGGGATAGATAAATAGCCAAGTTCAGAATTTTATAGTTTATGTTCAGAAATATTTACCTAAGTTCAGAAGACATTTGGACAGGTTAGTGGAAGCCCATTCAGAGTGGGTTCTGCAAATTTTACAATAAATATGGAACACTATGATTATAAGATAACACCGTCCAATGTTGCGGTAAGTCCCAGCTGAAGGGGGCAAACGACTAAAAAGGAAATTGACAGCTGTACTCTCACTGCGCCAAGAACATAACACTCTCCTTCTTGTCCATCTATATCTGAGATTACGCAAGACAAAAGATGTCAATGTCTGTTTTTTAAAAAAATACTTTAACACAAACTTGTTACACATTGTCAAATATACTTTCTATCCCATGTCATCAACTTTCTCTATAATAATAGCGCATAGTTCTCAGATTATTCTAGCTTCTGCACTTCCTGTTGGCTGATTTGGGGAAATGCTTCAGAGGCACTGCACAAATTTTATAAGCAAGACAGATGGTCACATGCTAGACAAAATAGCCGCATTAATATTAATAATATAATATTTTTCGCAATTATATGGATTCTTCGGATCCATTATTATCCAGTATTTGCATTTCTGATGGACAATCTTAAAATAAAAGGAATTCATAATATCGGGAGGTATTGTATTATTGGTTTCACTTTTTTCGTACAACATAACTACTCCTAAAATATTCAGTATGCCGATATTTATGCAAATCGTCGGCATATGCGGACCAAATCGTTGTGAAATTTGTATGAAGGCTACATCCAAACCGAAACCGATTTTCTTCAAATTAAATATTGTTGATCATTGGTACAAAAAACATATCCATGCCAAATTGCATACATATTGGACCATATTTGAAACAAGCACTTGGCGTATAAACATCAAGCTTGTGTGAGAGGTGGGAGTGTTTGATTGTATCGTATATATGTTATGTGTGTTATGACTAACAGGCATTCCTAGGGCTGTGAATATATTGCTTCATATTTACACCGCAAAAATGGCAATGGCAGTGTGCAATGTTTAATTCACTCAGAGAGCCCTATACCTGTTCTATCAAGCATCAAAACGGAGAGAAACCAAAGTTGTCTTAATTCCGTTACTGGACCTAAGGATTTGCGGTCGATTGTCGTTTCTCCTTAAGGGTGGGTGACGTTAATTCGTGCAAAAAAGGTGCATTTGTATGATTTTTTTGTGACGAAACCGTTTACATTTTTTGATTGAATCCAATGGGACATTAAGTATACCTTTCAAATTTTAATTTGTAAAATTTTCTTAAAAAATATGTCAACGGCAGCATTAATGCGGAAGCGTCTCGAAAAAAAGTTGAATTGCGGTGCCCCTATAACTCGATACCGGATCATCTGATATTAAAATAATAAAATTTTTTTAGTTTGATAATCGTTTTAGCCAGTTAACGCTGATGAGCTTTTTTTTAAATAAACTTTTTAAATTTTTAACGAACAATTTGAAGAGGAAAATGTTATTTTTGTGAGAAAAAATCGACTAATTGGTAATTTTTAAATAGAAACCAGTAAGGAAAAACAGACAAAACACCTCCCTGACAATGCGAAAATGTGCACTGCGTAAGAAAACTCTCTCTGTTGAATTTCGTACTGATCGGATATAAAATACGGTTTCTACAGCGCTTACATGTCAATTCGGGTGAAACAAATATATGGGGGCTATATCTAAATCTGAAAGGATTTCCCCCGATTTTGGTAGTGTTCATTCATGTAATCAGAAAATTCTCTCTGCCGAATAAAAGAACTCCATCTGCCAAATTTCGTACGACATGCACTTTGATTACAAGAATACATGGACAGACAGACAGACGGACATGGCTAAATCGACTTAAAAAGTGATTCTATGCCGATCGGTATAATAAAGTAAATTTTAAAAGGATCGGTTCAGAAGTTTTTGAGTTATGAGGGGCACCGTCTTTAAAAACATGGGATGTGGTAAAAACGCTTTAAAGTTTTTCTGATGTACTGAGTCACATATGAGGCGCGGTTTGCTTACACTGCTATATCTTCATAAGTTTTGCTCCGATTCACCTCAAATTTTCACACAATAAGAAAGGTTCTCTATTAGAAAAAAAATTATAAACCCAAAACGTATCAACGCCCTGCTGTCGTTATCGAGACTGGAAGTCTCACTGTCATGACAGATAATTGACTCATTGGACGACACGCAGATAGGCTGAAGGTATTCCGAAATGGCATTTGCAGAATGTGCGAGGGCTGAGAGGAGGAGGAATCAATAGAACACTGTCTTTGTCTTTGTCCCGCTCTCTATAGAAGGACTTCAGGACTTGTTTAATATCGATTTCATTTCTGAAAAAATATTGCCCGTCGACGTGAAATGCTAGAAAATATTTGCACTTTTAAATCGAAATGATGTAGACCCTAGAATTTAACTTAACTCAAATTTTCTAATTTCCAAAATGTGTTACAATAGCGGGAAAAGAAAATGCTGCACTTTTTCCAGAATTAGGTTAGGTTGAATAGAGGAGACGTTTAAACGTCTCATGTCCATGGACATACACTTAAGCCAGTGGTTCGGTCTGTTGTGCGCTCCTTATTTATGATTTTTATTCCCCACGGGTTACAGAAAATCGGTACTAGACACGAATTTTCTCAGTATGTTTCAGTCATATCCTCTGAGATGAGTCAAGTCTGGCAATATGTCGGAACCGAAATATCGGGATCTTGCATGTGTGAAAGCTGGGCACTGACACAGAAAATGTTTCATCGTTTTCTGCTAGTCCTATGCGATAAAGATGTGCCTGTAAGCTTGAGTGTCCCGTTAGAACACCATCATCTTACTAATCTCGATCTTGTTTAGTTTCAGAAAACTACTTGTTTTCTTCTCATTTGGGTCACCCCACAGTATCTTTGCAGTTGCTCCTACAGTTACTCTATTCCACACAGTTATGTGTGCCATCACTGCCCAGTGATTCAACTTATCCTTCGTGGCTTCGAAAGGTTTCCAATTTTCTCAGTTTATTACTCGAAGCCAATTTGTTTGCTCGTTGATTTCCAATCACTCCGTTGTGTCCTGGTATCCAGAAAATACGCAATTGACCATGTACTGAGTAATTATTTATCGATCTTTTACAGTCTAACACTGTTCTGGATTTGACCTTTTCTGATGCTATTGCTTTGATCGCCATTTGGCTATCTGTGAAGATGTTGGCATATTTAGGCTTTGTGGTATTACTGAACAAGTTAACACACTCCGTGATTGCTCGAACTTCTGCTTGAAATACTGTGTTATGGTCTGAGAGGCGGAAGTAAAGTTCGACTTCATCAATAAAAAGTCCCAGACCCGTCCTTGCTCCTAGCCTGGACCCATCAGTGTAGCAGCTGGTTCCCACTGGCACATGATCTAGTGTTCCGTTTTCCCAGGAGCGTCTGTCTGGCACTAACGAATCACAGGCACTCCAGGAATGCGGTCGGAGATTTTCGTTGTTTGAATATGACCGACCAGTGATTGTAATATCTTCTGATGGTACGACTTGTGGTCTCGGTTTATCCATTCACCCATCACTTGCTGTGAGGGCTGCCTCATACTTTATACAGATATCTATTGTTTGGATATGCAGTATCGTCTCCAACGCTCTTGTTGGTGTGGTTCTAATTGCCCCGCTTATGCCTAGACAGCACATACAATGCAATGGTATTACGTTGTACTTCTTGTCCATTGATGTCCACATACAGACGCGTAGGTGATTATTGGTCTAATTACGCTCGTGTAAAGCCAGTGTGTCATATTTGGACGTAGTCCCCATTTTGATTTCCAGAATTGAAATCGTCATAAGTGACCCTGAAATATGTTGCCACTATTAACGTAAATCTACCCGATTTTAGTCTTTATCTCATTGTTTGACGAAATGTACAGTGTGGCGCAGAATGAGCTATATGGTTTGAATTCATTATACCCTACACCACACTGTGGTACAGGGTATTATGACTTTGTGCATTTGTTTGTAACACCCAAAAGGAGAAGAGATAGACCCATTGTTTATTATACCGATCGACTTGTAATCACTTTCTGAGTCGATTTAGCTATGTCCGTCTGTCTGTCCGTCTGTCCGTCTGTCTGTCTGTCTGTAGACGTATTCTTGTAATCAAAGTACAGGTCGCAATTATGGTCCGATCTCAACGAAACTTTGCACATATCTTTTTTTAGGCCCAAGGACGATCCCTATTGAATTTGGTTAAAATCGGTTCAGATTTACATATAGCTCCCATATATATGTACCTCCGATTTGGCATATATGCACTGTATAAGCAACATTTTGTAACCGATTTGTACAAAAATTGACAGAGAGTAGTCTCGTGATACACTTAGATACAATACAAAATTTGGGGGAAATCGCTTCAGATTTATATATAGCCCCCATATATATATTGCACCCGATTTGACATGTAAGCGCTGTAGAAACTGTATTTTATATCCAATCAGTACGAAATTCGGCAGAAAGGGGTTTCTTATTACATGAAGGAATACTGCCAAATTCGGAGAAAATCGGTTCAGATTTAGATATAGCCCCCATATATATGTTACCCCGATTTGAAATTCAATAGCTGTAGAAACTGTATTTTATATCCGATCACAGCGAAATTCGGCAGAAAGAGGTTTCTTATTACACGAAGGAATACTGCCAAATTTGGAGAAAATCGGTTCAGATTTAGATATAGCCCCCATATATATGTTAGCACCGATTTGACATTCAAGCGCTGTAGAGACTGTATTTTATATCCGATCAGTACGAAATTCGACAGAATGATGTTTCTATTTTACATGAATGAGTATTCAGGGAAAATCGATTCAGATTTATATATAAGCTCCATATATATGTTCCTCCTGATTTGGTTACAAAGCGCTATAGAAGTTGTACTTTACTTCCGATCATTACAAAATTCTCCAGAAAGATGCTTCTCAATTTAGGAACGAATGTTGCTTAATTTATCGATTATCTGTTCAGAATTAGATATATGCGCATATATATGTTCTTACCCATTTACAAATTATTTCAAATTATTATCGCAATAACCCTTATCGCATTGTTAGGGAGGTGTAGGGTATTATATAGTCGGCCCCGCCCGACTTTCTGCCTTTCCTTACTGGTTTTCTTTTCTTTCTTTTTAATTATTATTCTTTCTTTGTTTTTTTTCAGCACTGTGAAGGAGACATGGGGAATTAATTATGAATCGAACAACGTACAAAAATAATTGAATTTTTACGAAACTTTTCGTTCGATTTATATCCCCCACTTGTTTGAAAAGTTATAATACAGAGTGGCGCAGAATGAGCTATATGGTTTGAATTCTTTATAACTTTTTTAATTATTATTCTTTGTCTGTTTATTTCAGCATTTTGTGAAGGAGACTTGGGGAATTAATTATGAATCGAACAACGTACAAAAATAATTGAATTTTTCGGAAATTGTGCGAAAAGTTATGGAAATTATGCTAAAAAGAGCACGAATTCAGAAAATGGACATCACTTACAGGACATCATTTTCCAAAACTAATTGCAAAAAATTCCCCAATAATATACTGTATTTGAAAAAATTATAATAATATGCGATTAATAAAAAAGTTATAAACTATTTAAACCATATAGCTCATTCTGCGGCACCCTGTAGTATAATATTCTTAAAATTCATTGCGTTCGTTTATCCCTCCACAGACACAATGCAGAAGCCTTCAGCGCCCAATGTTTAAAAGAATAACTGGGAATCCATTGAAAAAATCCATCGGACACCGAAACAAAAACAATATTTGCTACAATTTATTCTTATAGCAAATAATGGCTGATGATTATATAAACGAGCACCAACCATACGATTCTAAACCACAAGAAATACATATGGATATACTCGTATGTACGAGTACATATCTCTATTCATATAAACACAAGTAATTGATTTTTTCTTGGAGTTTTTTTCTTTATTCAAACTCCCGCATAGTTTGCGAGATGGAAAGATGGTGATATAACTCAATGCTGGGCTATGAATCAGTGCCTGTCGATAGCATGGAATACTTTGGATCACAGCATGTCCGATTCGCAATAAGATTGTCGTCGCTGGTTACCGGTCGGTCGGTCAACTGTAGATGGTATCACGATAAAGTACTGACGGACAGACTCTACAAACTGAACACATAGGTATATGCACACACATTCATTTTCGTACTGACGGACCGACTGACTAATCTATGGCCATAAAGTATTAACAAGTTCACATTAGAATTCCATTTTGTTACTGAAAATGGTTGAATATGTATCAATAGTGTTTATATGGAGTTTGTTTTCTGGCTTCACATGCAATCGCAATCAATTTAGATCTTAAACGGATTTTAGGTTGATATGTACAAGTATATTTATATATGGGGTATTCCACGTGATTGTTCAAAACATTGTATGTATTTTTTTAAAGTAAGCGGTACTACTTAGTGTACACAGTGGAAATGGAGCAAAATTAAAACTCTGCCTTGGGAATATTTTCTGACAATTTGGTGAAAATGTATAGTAACTGATTTCTCTTCACTTTATGTACAAATTCAGACGTGTTACACAACTTCTACCCCTATTCTACATTATACAACTTCTATCCTAATCCAACGAACTCAATTCAGGTAACATACCTATGTGGGTGGTATCTATAGGAATGTTACCTGAGTTGAGTTCTTGAATATGGGGGCTATATCAAAACATGGACCTATGGCTACCATTGTTTCCGCTTATAAATAAACCCCAGTTACCAATTTTCAGCCCGACCAGTTGACATTTGTAGTCTCTATTGCGTTAATAAGTCAAATCTGACAGACGTTATATAAAGGGCTATATTAAAATATGGACCGATATTGCCAATTTTCAATCCCAAGTTACCAGCAGATATAAGAAGTATCCATACCAAATTTTAGCAACCTAGCTCAAGTATTACATGTAGTGCGATTACAACAGACGGACGGACGGACATGGCTAATCGTCTTAGAATTTGTTTGTTCCATTTTGTAAAAGCTACTCGCAGCATCCTTACGAAGAAAACAATGCCTATTTGAAAAAAAATCTATGAATAAATGTGGAAATTATTATTTGGTAGTAGTAAGACAATCTCAACAAAATCATGTTACGCGTTAAAGGTGTAAATCATCGAAGGAGTGACGTAAGAGACCCCAAGAATATTTGACGGAAATCCATTTGGGGCTTGTGCGCACGATAACATTCGATAGAAGTAACCGATTGACTTCAAATTTGGTATGTGTTAATATTTTTATACCCTCCACCATAAAATATATACATTCTTAATCATCGTAAAATTCTTAGACGATTTAGCCATGTCCGTCCGACCGTCTGTTGTAATCACGCTACTGTCCGTAATAAAATAGGTTGATCAAATTTTGTAGAAATATTTCTTATACAGTTGCTGGTTGTTTGGGATTACAAATGAGCCATATCGGTCAATGTTTTGATATAGCTCCCCTACAGAGGTCGCTCCAAAATTATAGCTCCCCTACAAAGGTCGCTCCAAAATACGGCTTTTGAGCCATAGATACCACATTTTTAAAGCAATTTAGCAGAAACTTTGCAGTTTGTACTCTATTTTGACAAGAATTCATCACAGACAAAATTTTGCAAATCGATTCATATTTTGTTATAGTCACCCTATAGAGATCGCTCCAAAATATACGTATTTAAGCAACAAATACTACATTTTCTAAGCATTTTAACTGAATCTTTGCAGTTTGAATTTAATTAAGACAAGAATTCATCGCAGTAACAAGTTTTTAAATCAGTTCATATATTGTTATAGTCCACCTACACAGCAAAATCTTGGTAAGTACCTGTCATTATTCCCTGCATTACCAAATAATGACATCTCGTTATTCGCTACTTTACTTTCGGCTTATTAATAATGACTTACCAATAACAAGAGAAATAAGTGATTTTTTGCTATCAACATCATTTTGGCAATTTTTGATTTAATGCAATTTTGGCTATATGTAGGTTATTGTACAAGATTTATATAGTTGTTCCAATAATCGGATTATTTGAATGAAAATACCATGAATATTTACGTATTGACCGTTGAAGAATTTTTCACATGGGGGTTTGGGTTCAGAAATTCGAATCTGGGATGATGAAATTGTTTTTTCAAGAAAAATGCGCGACAATATGCTAAAAAATCACTTTAAATGGCCATTTCTACATATCTACTAATTATTTTATAACTTATTGGTAATGCATTATTCAAGTACTTAAAATCGTGAAAATATAAGCACATGTTTATGTGATATGCCTTTGCTAAAAATAAGTACTTATTATGCTACTTTATTGTATGCTTTTGGGAAGTACTTTCCTCCAATGACATCCCCATGTTAAAATAATGAGAAAAGTGGTTAAATAATAAGTACTTACCATTATCGAACCTTGCTTACTCGTCGGATTTGGTAATAAGAAATTTTGCTGGGTATAGATGTCGCTCCCAAAAAAGCTTATTTAAGCCATAAACACAACATTTTTCAAGAAATTTAGCCGAAACTTTGCGGATATTTTGGCCTGAATTCATCTCAATAAAATTTATACAAATAAATTTTTTTGTTGTAGACAAGTGTAGATAAAGCTCTCAAAACTGCGTCCTAAAATTTGGCTAAAAATTGCAGCGTTCCTTTTATAATAATTTACTTAAACATAAACATGATTTGCTCCATATCCAAAGATTTTTCCAGTAATCAGATTGAATGCAATCCATGGTGGAGGGTATATAAGATTCGGCATGGCCGAAATTAACGGTTTTACTTGTAATTTTTTTCATCAAACGTAAGCTTAGGTAAGTTCCCTTAAATCTTTGTGGTCTATTAGTGTGATGGGACTTGTTTATCTATCTATTTTATCAAAATAAAGTTAAACTTCTAAAAAATAGAGGTTGAACCATAAGAGGGTTGGTATATATATTTCTGGCCAAGGCAACACTAAGTCTTGCCTGGCGCCATCTGACATTTCCATTGGAAAGTTCGACATTTTTTAGCATAAACGTACTCAGAACGTTTTGACGTACGACCATCATTTGTGTTGTTTACAGTGTCTTGACAAAATTAATTAGGCAAAAAATTAATGACTCATGAACATTTTCGTGCGATCGTTTTTCACAACTTTCGCCATGGATTATCCCGACAAGAGTGCATCGATGGACTTAAATCGTTCTATGGCGATGATGCATCATCCTATATTGCATGAACACCTGGCCGTAAAAAAGGTTTGTTCTCGTTGGATCCCGCACAATTTGATTGGTGCAAAAGAATTTTGAAAAAATCGCGGTGCTTCAAAAGACGTTTATAAGGTCGTCACAGGTGACGAATCTTCTTGGATCGATGCGTATGAGCCCGAAAGAAAACAGTAATCGACCGTGTGGGTCTTCGAAGAAGAGTCAAATCCAACGAAAGTTGTTCGTGGAAGAAGCTCTTCGAAGCAAGTGGTCGCCTGTCACTTCGGCAAAACTGGTCATGTGGCGACTGTTCCGCTTGAGCAACGTAGGACTGTCAATTCTGAGTGGTACGCCACAATATGTTTGCCTGAAGTCTTCGGAGATATTCGAAAACCGAACAAGAGAAGACAAATCATTGTGCACCATGACAATGCGAGCTCTCACACATCGGCTCAAACCAGCGCCTTTTTGACCGGCCAAAACGTCGAATTGATGGGTCATCCGCCGTACAGGCCTGATTTGACACCCAGTGACTTATTCTTATTCAGTCTCATCAAGAAAAAACTGCTTGGTTAACGTTTTTCGACGCCTGCAGCAGCTGTCGAAGCGTGGATTTTCAACACACTGTAACAAAACAATTCGCGCTCAAATGACAAAACGGTCTGCGTGAAGTTATGCTAAAAAATGTCAAACTTTCCAATGGAAATGTCAGACGGCGTCAGGCAACACTTAGTGTTGCCTAGGCCAGAAATATATATAGCAACCCTTGTATATGCTAGCATAACTCGAAACCATTAATCCTAATTAGTTGCATGGATGGGAAAAAGGGCCGTTTGACCAAAATGTCAAAATTCAACTCCCTCCAACGCGGGCGGTCCTAAACCGATCTCTCTGAAATTGATCGTCATGACTGTCATGATACTATCCAATAGAACTAAACTGTGTCAAAACATCTACCGATATGCCCCATTTTCAATAGGGGCCGTCTCTAGCCTACTATATGGTTCAGTACCAAATTTCATAAATATCGCTTCATATTTGCGACCTGTGGTGTCCCACAACCCACAACCACTACTAGTCCCACAACCACTAGTGGTGTCACAACCACTACGAGGTAGCGTTTGCGTTCGAAGAACCGTACGTTATCATAGTGTTTGCGATCGTCATCTCAAAATCTTAATGTACGGTATCCTGTTGCGAACACATACATAATCACTAACAATTTCTTTAGTGTATTCTGTACTTCTTGTAAGGAATATGTTTGCGTACTGTTCGCAATGGAGTACAGTACATAATGCTAACGTACTGTACCTTAATGTTTTTTCCGAACGTTTTATGTGTTGTTAAATGTGTTTAATTGTTTCATCAAATCATCACTAAGGAGTATGTTAGTAAATCAATGAACCTAAGTTTCTTGTATGTAGAAACCCATATCGATATACTAGAGTAAGATTTCTAGCCATTTCTAACTGAAGTTATTTATTATTTCAATAAAAGTTTAATATTGCTTTTTGTATAAGATTTCGCTTTTAAGCGGCAATTTAGATTTTTATTGCTGTAATCACCTTCCATACAAACATAAAATGTTCTGTTTCCACACATCGTCGACAAACTCAAATTGTTGTTCCTAAGCCCCATCCAAGCATCCGAGTGGTATGGGTAGGTAGTATCCAATCTAAAACGCTGACGGGCCGATCAGTGGCCGTCCAAACGGTTAACGAGCTTAATTATCTTAACTGGGATTCCATTTGTTTTAATGTTCACCTCTAACTCGTTTTATATGATGTTAAATGTTTTTAATTGTTTGATATTAATATGAAATTGTAACAAACGTTACTTACTATAGTTTCATACGAGTATATATGTACATATAAACTCGTACGTATCTATCTCTGCAGGTAATTTCCAAAGAATATTAAATGCATTGCGATGTATTTCATTTGTTCTGCAAACAAAATATTTCACATGTTGAGAAGGTTCCATACGGACTATACGGACACAAATGGAACGAGCCATGGATGGAATTCCTTACCACATTTCAATAATTTATTGAAGGGTCTTTTTTTCCTGCTGAAACTTCAATGCAATTTGCGTGTTACGAGCCACCGACTTGCGGGCTGTCTGTTTGACAACGTTTGTTTGTTCTGTTTTTTTTTTTGTTTAATTGAATTCACAAAAGTTGTTGATTTATTATTGTTTATCGCATTGTAATGCTCTAAATCAGTGAACCGCATCCATCAGACCAAGTCACGAATATCATCAGCCCTCTCGACTTGAAATGGTTATCTAATGAATATTCATTTCGTATTTATCTTAAGTATGTAATTTTGATAAATGTTGTTGTGCTAAATATGTACTATGATCACATGTAAATTGAATTTGTAATGACTCAATTAAAGCTGAGATCTTTTAGAGATCTTCGTTTAATTACACTAGTTTACAGCCATTTTGCGCTGCACTGAATAAATAGTGTTCATTACATCTAAGACACAAACTTCTTGAAATATTATATGATGTTTGTTTGCCTAGTCTTTTGTATCTCCTTCACTCACTCCTCAAGTCTGGCAAGAAAAAATATAGTCACACTTTTGACAGTTAATATGAAAAAAGGTGTACGAACCTACCTTAAAATCAAAATTCGATTAATCTTTTCTTGGCTATGTGAACACGTGTTTGAAAAGCAATTATATTTGTATGAAATTCTTCACGAGCAATGCGTCAATTTGCAGAACAAAAATTAAAATCACACATCGCCCAATATTTTATAATTGTCAACTCAGATCGAAAATCAAAATTAAACTTATATAAGTCGTTTGCTGTTGTTTTTGTTTTTTTTCCTTTTTAAATTACAAGTTTGAGCAACCCTTAATTATATTAATTTATATTTATGTATAATTAATAAAATGTATATTCACAGAAAAAAATAAATTAAATATCTTTGTAAATTGTTGAACATTTTCAGTTATTATAATGTAGCTTCTGAACCAAGTTACATTATAATATGTAATCAGTAGATTACATATGAACCATTTTTTATAAAAATGTAAGGACAAAAATTAGATCGATTCTGCGATGGCGCAATTTATATCTTAATTTCCGCGAAAAGTGACCGAAACAACTCCAGAGAAAAATTAAGGGAAAACACAAATTTTCTTTACAATTTTTTTTACAACTCAATGTGACTAGGTTTTTTCTCTGAGCATAAATACTGTGTTCGCCATAACTCGCGAAAGGAAGCAGACCCGATGTTGATCTGTTCCCGGTTGAGTATAAGGGATTATTCTGAACAGAACCGATTAGCCGCATTTGGCGTTATTGTAGGAGAAATTTCGATCTATTGAATTACGGTGCGTTAGATTTTAATAGAATTGACATTATAATTCATCAAGTGCGTAGAAGTTTTTTTAAATTTAAGATGAAAAGCTCTGGCAATCATCTTCAAAATAATGGAATATAATCAACTATATCGCGAAAAATATATGGAATATTTGTTCCCTAAATTTCTTCACTTCACGGGAAGTGGAAAATACTATCGTGTGAGCGTAAAAACCAAGAAGAATAGTTGGAAAAATTTTTTTAAGATAAGGTTAAATTTATTATTTAAATTTTTAGAATAGGAATTATTCTTTTATTAGAAGAACCAGAAGGGTGTATAGAGCAACGAGCTCTTCGGCGAAGTTGCATCAGATCCTTTGAGACAGAAATGTGCTTCATCACTGAACAAAATTTCGCGATAAAACACCGGATTTCCATTGAATTTTTTACAGTCCATTCACTGAATTTGGAGACGCCGTTGTTGTGTTAGTTTTTCCATGATGCCAAACGATAGAGACAAAGATGTTTGATATATTTCACGCGTGATCTGTTACTCCCGATTTGACATGCAAGCGTTGTATGAATGAACACTTCCATCCAAATTTGGAGAAAATCGGTTCAGATTTAGGTGTTGCCACCATATATATATATCGTCATCAGAAACGAGAAAGGGTCTATCATCTTATTTGAAAATTTTACATAAAATTAAAAACGTTTTCTTTAGAAAAACGGGATTTTCAGAATAATAACTAAACATACTGATGCATATAAAAATTCACACAAACATGATTTACAACCTGTTTCTGAAAAATGCGTGAAATAGAAATTTTTAGCTATGAAAACAGAAATAATTTATTCTTAGACCCTTTTGAATTTCCATAAAAATTTCGCCATTTTTGATAGTAGGGCGATAAAAATTTGTGTTGTAAATTTGTGGATGTGTTTTTTTTTTGGTCCAGTGTACCGAAACCCATCAAAAATTGAATTTTAGTTTTTCTTGCTGATAGACCCTTTTTCGTTGCTGATGACGATATATGTTCTTTACCACTCTGCAATTTCTCTGTGGGCTTGCTTTTTATTTAATAATATTTCACTTTGTTTATGTAACTGATCTGCAACTGTAAAACAGATATATTTATAAGTACATCCTCACTTTAGTGTAACGAGGGTATATATCATTTGCTACGGGCCAAAGTGTAACACATAGAGGGAGTGAACTAAGACCCCAAGTACGTTCGGCGGAATCAGTTTTGGGTCATGTTATGTCATTTGAGCAATGTACGTCCATCCTGTCTGTCTGCAGGAGCGCACGATAAATCTCGAAAGGAGTAACCGATTGACTTCAAATTTGGTGTGTGGTAATATTTTTCTCTATCTCCGGCTAAGTTCGAAGATGGGCCATATTAGCCCACTCCTTCTGGTACCTCTCCCACAAAGGGTTAACTTCTAGCGAAATATTGTTTATTTGATACCTTCTATACTGCTTACTCGAATCTTCTGAAATTCCAAACGTAGTATTGGTTTATCAGTCGCTAACACGTCAAGGAAACTGGGCGAAGTTCCCACGCCCCTTTTGGTACCTCCCACACAAATGGACCATTTTGCACCAAAATTTAGCAGCTTACAACTTTAATAACAGTGCATACAATTACTTGAAATTTTGTACAGTGTAATGCTTTTATAGTAACTAGAATCCAGAGAAAAGTGGGCGTTATTGGCACGCCCCTTTTTATACCTCCATTTTGCACCAAAAGTTAACAGCTTATAACCTTAATACCAGTGCATACAAATACTTGGAATTTTGTACAGTGTAATGCTGTTATAGGACCTATAGTCCAGGGAAAAGTGGGAGTTATTAACACGCTCCTTTTGGTACCTCCCACACAAGTGGGCTATTTTGCACCAAAACCTAAGAGCTTATAACTTTAATACCGGTCCATACTTTTAAATTATTTATTTTATTGTTTATATGAATTAGAATATAAATTTATTTTGTATTGTAATTCATATACGGTCCAGGAAAGCCGGGTAGCAAATACCATGTGGCTAGATTTTGCAGTGACTCCGAAACTCATAGGCAAGCACTCTACCAACTCACCTACTCGGGCGGTCAAAAATGGAATTTAAATTAATAATAATTTAATTGAAACAAAAAAATTAATTAATTTACGAATATTTTTTTTTTTTTACTAATGGTGAGGGGATTCATAAGTCGGTATACCCGACTGGACTTTCTTACTTGTTTTAAATACAGTATATTATTGGAGAATATTTATAACTGACACCACACTGTGGTACAGGGTATTATGAGTTTGTGCATTTGTTTGTAACGCTTAAAAAACAAAAAGATAGACCCTTAGTTTATTATACCGATAGGCGAAGAATCACTTTCTGAGTCGATGTAGCCATGTCCGTCTGACTGTCTGTCCATATATTCTGGGATTTATCCACGTCCACGTTTCGATATAGCCCCCATATGAAGATACCCACTATACACGACACAGGACATGCACTATAGAGGACACATTTTTCAACAGACCTGGCTAAAATTTAAGAATTTATACTTTATATTGGACCTAACCGTCCCTAGGAAAATGGGGTAAATCGGTTCATGTTTTGCAATATCCTTCATATAAAGGTCCCCATCGATGTCACTTCTTGGCGCTCTAGAGAATAAATTTTTCAATTGATCTAACTGAAATTTAACAATTTATACTTTACATTGCACTTAATCGCGGCCTTAGTGAAAATATAAATTTCCCCTCGGATTATACATACTTCTTAGCGTTCTGGGGAATTTATTTTTAACCCATCATGCGGAAATTTTAGATTTTGTATATCATATTGCATTTAATCGTCTCTAGTGAAAAGAGTATATCGATCCATGTTTTTATAAGTATAGGTATAATGACCTTTTTAAGGTCCCGTTCTTTAACCTATATGCCTGGAATTTAGAAATGTATTCCATTTAACCTGCAACTGTTGATTTTGACTTTTGAAAATTTATAAATATATCTTCAGAAGGTCAGTTTCAATGGAAATTGTGGAATTTTTGGAGAACTGGTGGATTATTTTAAATAATTGTTTTCAAACATTTTTTAAAATAATCGTCAATATTTTTAAATAATTTTTTTAATTTTAAAGCAAAATTGTCTTTATTTTCCTACAGATTTTTCCTTCAGATAGGCTATTTAATTTCATTACTTTGTCTCACACATTGCTGAGCTAAGTCCCGCTCTAGAAATGTTCGACAAAAAATGATTTTATTGAAAAATTCATTGAAATTTAAATTTTATAGAACATTGCATCCAATTGCTATTATAATTTTGTATATTTAGTTGAAAATTTTATAGAAAATGTCAGCAAAATCTAATAGAAATCGAATTTTTTTAGAAAATTTTTTCAAATACGGTATTTTTAAAAAATTTTATTTCAACAAAAATTTTTAGAAAAAACTTTAGAGGAATTTTCTAGAAAAAGCAATTTGAAGAATTTTTTAGAAAATTTTAATTATAAGCAATTTTCTATAAAATTTCAATTTTCAAGAAACACTTAATTTCAACGACATTTTGTCAAGAAATGCTATTTTAACAACATTTTTTAAAGAAATGCCATTCAACGGTTTTTCTAGAAAAATTAAATTTCAACAATATTTTGCAAAAATTGCAGTTTCAAAGAAATGTTTATTAAAATAAAATTTTATGGAATTTTCTAAACAAAGCAATTTAAACAACGTTTTGTAGAAAAATGTAAAATCGATTAAAAGAGAAATATAATTTAAGATATTTATATTGTGGTAATAGGGCATGAAGATTTTTCACAAGGTTGTGGGGAGTCATATGTTTGAAATGTTTGCGAAGCCCTACTATAAACGCTTAATTTTCCAATTTATCTGGGTGAAAATAATGAATTTTATTTTATTTTTCCTTTAACCATCCTCAGCAAAAATTAAGGCATGTAGGCCCTAGTATTTGAAAGGAGAAGATTCACTCTGATTAGATTTGTTTATACTATAGAAGCAATATTTTCAACCGATCTTGTAGAAATTCGATTTGACTTTTCTTGTGAAATCCGATTTATGAGCAGTGGTGTAGGGTATCCTACAGCCGGTCTTGTTTAGATACATATGTATCCATTTTTATTTCTTATTGATTGTATAAAGAAGGCACGATTATTTTGTTGTTGTTGAAGAGAATACAAATAATATGAAACGAAAAGTTCATATTGGTTCAATGTCGCATCTAAAATGGGAGAAGAGCACTGAAGGAAAAAGAACATAAATCTTCACATTTGTTAATAACATTGATTGCACTGCCAAGAACAAAAACATAGGTACTAGTATGTTTGCGATTATTATGCAATAACCACAACACGAATAGGAAAACAACTATAAAGAATTTTTATGAAGTTCTTCACAGACAAGAATCGCTATAGAAAGAGAATAAACGCGAACAAATAATAATGGAAACGAAATGTCAACAATTGTTATTTAACACAACAATGATGGTTTTGTTGTCGTAACATTTCAAAATTATTGCATAACAATGCGGTATAATAGGATGTGGAAGCGGTAATTAATTGAGGAATTAAAGTGATATTTATTTATTCTTTGGAACGTTTCGTGCTGAACCTGTTGTTGGATGGAATGGAATTGTGTGCAATAGTTATCGTTGATAGTTATAACGAATAGTTTTTGAGCCATCAAGATGCAACAACAACAAAAAGAAGTAGGAAAATTGCAGATGAAATGAAAGGTTGATATATTGGTATTCTGTGTGGCAAATGCCAGAATGGATTGGCTATCGCGCCCATCAGACCTATAATTTAAAACGAAATATTTGTAGGAACATGGCACCAATTTTCTACAACTTTGGTATGGATGTATTTGACAGCAATTTGAGTGATACTAGTGAAGATAGGAAATATCAGCTGTGACTCCATTATTAAAAACATAATATTTATATTGAGAACCATTGTACAATCTCCTTCAAATTTTGTGTGGATCCATCTAGAGTTTCGTAGCAATTTAGTGTAGAAGCATTATACAGCACTATTTGTGCACCAAAAAAAATTGTGATTTCGGATCAGCGCGCTGCCCAATAAAAGCAGACGAATCCAAATCAGTGACTAAGGCATTTTTCACACGACTACCACACTTGTTTTGAACTTATGTTCTTAGTTGAGTTTGTGTTTAGTTTAGTTTGATTGCGAGAGACATTACATTTAGACGTGTTTTGCTTGTTCGACAATTTTCTGATGTGGAAAAAATGGATCAAAGAATATGCATAAAATTTTGCGTAAACAAGTAAGAAAATTTCAGTCTGGTAAAGATGGCATCACTCCAGCAGAAATGCAGAAAATGTTAAGGTACATTATCCCCTGGCTGGAGAAAATTTATGTAGGCTGTATCAGGCTTTCATACGTCCCGAATCGATGGAGGGATACCAAAGTGGTATTCATACCTAATATTACACACTAGGCCAAAAGACTTCAGACCAATTAGCCTATCCTCCTTCCTATTGAAAGGTCTGGAAAGACTTTTAGATCATTTCATTAGGGAAAACCTGGATACAAAACTCCTGTCGGGGAACCAACATGCTTACAATAAGGACAAATGTACAGACTCAGCCCTGCACGAACTTGTGAGCACTATCGAATCGTCCCTGCATTTCAAGGAATTCACCATGGTGGCTTTTCTTGACATAGAAGGGGCTTTTAACAACACTCACACAGATGCGGTAATTGCGGCACTCTCACATCTAAAAGTTAACACTAGTTTGATTAGACTAATTCAAAGTCTGCTCACCAGAAGACGCATAGCAGCATGTCAAGGGTCCACAACTCTAACAAGGTTTGTAAACAGAGGGACCCCGCAAGGAGGAGTACTGTCTCCACTAATTTGGAACCTAGCGGTGAATGAAATCCTGCATATGCGGACGACGTGGCAAATTCGTAAACGTCCTCAGAGACATCCTACAGGTGGCTCTGAACAAGTTGGCTAGATGGGCTAGAAGCAGCGGTTTGGGCGTTAACCCCAACAAGGCAGAATTGGTTCTCTTTACTAGGATGAATAATGTCCCACATGTGGACCCTCCACCTCGGATAAATGGAACAGATCTAGTATTTTCTGAAAGTGCAAAATTTTTAGGAATAATTCTAGATAGGAAAATGTTATTTAGACTTAACGTATTGGAACGTGTAAGGAAGGCCAACGTCGCCTTATATTCCTGCAAAAAGGCTGTAGGGTCGCGGTGGGGACTCTCTCCTAAAATCGTCCACTGGATATATATATCAGTAGTTCGTCCAATACTGTTATACGGTATTGTGGTATTGTGGACGGTAACTGACAAACTAACCATCACCAACCTACTAACAAAGGTTCAGATAACTGCCTGCCTGAGCATAAGCGGAGCCTTAAGGACTACAGCGACCGAGTTTCTACAAGCCCTACTCCATATACTGCCGATTAATATTGTGGCGAGAGAAGTTGCAACCAAAGCGGCAATAAGATTAAATTGCCTATCAATGTGGAGGTACAAGAACTATGGTCACATGAGGATATCAAAGTGTAGTGCTATGGTAACCGACCGAGTGGACTGTATACCAACTGTGTACACCTTCGAGAGAAATTACTTCACTATGATTCCCGCCAGAGATGAATGGGTCGGCAGAATACCAGGTAATAGAAACCATCTCCACTTATACACGGATGGTTCGAAGCTTGATGAAAAGGTCGGAGTACACTGTGAAGAACTCAGTCTGGATATAGCTCACAGACTACCAGATACCTGCAGTGTCTATCAAGCCGAAATAATGGCAATATGGGAAGTCGCCAAGTGGCTGAGTCGCAACATAGTAACCAACACTGGCGTTGTCATTTACTCGGACAGCCAGGCTGCCATCAATTCTCTGGAGGCAACATCCCTAAATTCACAAACAGCCCTCGACTACCGCAGATCTCTTAACGAGATGGCTGAGCAGTTTAATATACACCTGATATGGGTGACTGGGCATAGGGATATCCCGGGGAACTGCAAAGCCGATGAACTTGCTAGGAAAGGGACGACATTACAAATTATCGAAGAATTTGCATATATTGGTGCGCCACTATCCACGTGCAAGCTTTGGCTTAGGCAAGAGGCAATCAGGCAGTCCCTGGGGCACCTGCAGGGTAGCTAGACAAATCTGGCCAAGGTATGACATGAGAAGGTCAAAATGTCTCCTCGCACTAGAGAGGAAACGATTGTCTACGTTAGTACAGGTTCTGACGGGACATTGCTTGATCGGCGAACACGCCAAAAGATTGGGTATTGAATCCAATGACTTCTGCCGAAGCTCTGGAGATGAGGAAGAAGTGGAGAGCATTGAGCACTTGCTTTGCGACTGTCCCGCTTTGAGTAAACGACGACTGGACATACTGGGGTCGGCCTTTTTAGGCAGCCTAACAGATCTTTCCAGTACTGATATTCGTACTATCGATAAATTTATATATCAAACAGGTTGGTTTCGATGAGGGGCATTTCAGCCCGTGGTAACACTAGGGACCTAAACTGGTCTATGTGAGCTTGTAAAAAAAATACGGCTGCCACCCTAACATAAACCTCAGTCTGGTAAACCGACTAATGTATTCCCTCACTTTGTAAGTAATGTAATATACAATATTACAGTAATTAATCCGTCAATTTGTGTGGGAGGTACCAGAAGGAGTGGACCAATATGGCCCATCTTCGAACTTAGCCGGAGATAGAAAAAAGTATTACAGTATGCCAAATTTGAAGTTAATCGGTTACTCCTTTCAAAAGATATTGTGCGCACCATCCAGCAGACAGACAGACGGACGGACATTTTTCATTCGACTTAAAATGACCCAAAACGAATATCCGGCGAACATACTTAGGTTCTTAGATCAATCCTTCTATGTGTTACACATTTGGCCCGTAGCAAATGATATATACACCCGTATCACTAAAGTGAGGGTATAAAAATGGAATTAAGTGATCAAAAGCACTTGAAATATTGAAAGTGGCACATGGTGATTGTAGTCTGAGTCAGAATAAATGTTTAGAGTGATACAAGAATGTCGAGAATGAATACGCTCGTCCTGGAAGATCCATCACATCAAAAACCGATGTAAATGTTGAGAAAGTGAAGAAATATCACTATTATGTAAAAGTTGCAGAGGATGTCGGCATATCGGTTGGCTCATGCCATACAATTTTTTCGGAAATTTCGGAAATCTTGTTGATCGCATCAATCAATGGATTTATTGAGAGAACACTTCGGTGAGCAGATAATTTCACGTTTTGGGCCGGTCGATTGGCCTCCAAGATCGTGTGATATCACACCGTTAGACTTTTTCCTGTGGGGATATGTAAAGTCTGTAAAGTGTATGCGGACAAACCCGCTTCGATTCAGGCCATGGAGCAAAACATTACGCGTGTCATTCGCCAGTTACCGGTCGAAATGCTCGAACGAGTCATCGAACATTGGACTCAACGGATGGACCATCTGAGACGTAGCCGCGGCCAACATTTGATAGACATAACCTTAAAAAAATAAATGCCAAAGAATGTTCTTTCAAATGATAATAAACATTCCCCATTCAATTTGAATTTTCTGTGTTTTTTCTTTAAAAAAGTAGGGAACCTCGAAATGGATCACGCTATATTACATTACTCGCAAAGTGAGGGTGTACTTTAATCGGTTTACCCGACGAAAATTTTCTTATTTCTTTTCTAAAGAATTTG
Organism: Eudasyphora cyanicolor; assembly: GCA_963930755.1. Lineage (NCBI taxonomy): Eukaryota > Metazoa > Arthropoda > Insecta > Diptera > Muscidae > Eudasyphora > Eudasyphora cyanicolor. The sequence goes on from OZ005736.1 coordinate 222,393,015, forward strand.
CTACAAGAAACCATATCGATCGACGATTTTCTTCTTTTTCGACATAAAGATTTCAATGGTCGAGGGTTTAGCCCCGCCGAACTTACTACCGCTCCTTTTTGTTTTATTTTATTTTGTGCTATATTTATACCCCCACTTTGGTGGAAGAGGGCATATCTTTCGTTTTCCGGGATAACAACCTATGTCTGAAATGTTCGAATTCGGGATTTTAGCATATATGTATTCAGCTAGTATCTACATATATATATGACACTCCTAGGGATGTCCAATTTTTTAGACTTTTTTTAACACTCAACTGTGCATATTTAGTAATAAATGTACTGCGAGAGAAACAGTATTTTGGCACTCCTGAACATTTTTATATTTTGAGATGGGCTGTTATTCCCGAATACCTCAGAAATATCATTTGCTAAGGGCCAAAAGTGTAGGAAATCGAAGGATTGACCTCAAACTATAAGAAAAGGGTCCGCCAAATAATTTTTTTTTAAAGCATCGCGCAAAACTTCGAGTGTAGCTTCGGCTGTGTGGCACGTAGCGCCGTCCTGTTGAAACCAAATGCTGTCAATATCCTCCCCTTCAATTTTTGTGAACAAAAATTCGTTCAACATGGCCCGATAACGATCGCCATTGACTGTAACGGCCACTTGCTCATTTTCGAAGAAAAATGGCCCAATTATGCCTCTGGACCAAAATCCGCACCAAACACAACCATATTCGTTCAACGGAAGGATAAAACTAATTATCTGTCAAATCAGACATGAGCTAAGTGTTACCATTCACGAAATAAGCACTAGTTGAAAAAAAACGTTAGATGGCGGACCCTTTATGTTCGGCGAAATCCCTCTGAGAACATTTTATGTAATTTAAGCAATGTCCTTTCATCTGTCTGGCTGGTGTTCTCTAAAGAATTAACGGATTGACTTCAAATTTAGTGATACAATTTTTTCTATCTCAGGCTAAGTTCGAGATGAGCGATATTGTCCACTCCTCCAATTGTCCTCCGATATTCTCCACTCCTCCCTCACAATGGGTTATAATTTAGTGAACTATAGATTATCTAACAACATATATACTACCTATCCGAATCCATGTAATTACACACATAGTTATAGTTTATCTGTCGTTATCACATTGAGAAAAATGGTAGAAGTGGCCCCGTCCCTTTCGATACCTCGCACACAAACGGACTATATTGTACAAAAATTTAACTGGTAATAACTTTAACACCTTATACTTTTTGTATTTGTAGTTTTGTGCAGTGTAGTTTTTTTATAGTACCCACCGTCCGGTATGGTTAGGTTAGGTTGAGAAGAGGAGGCAGACTGCTCTGCCTTATGTCCTTGGACATACACATATGCCAGCATTCGGCCTGTTATGCGCTTTAATTGTTTCATGGCCTAGTCCTGAGAAGTTATTTTAGGAACTCTGTACTATCGACATAGTCCTTAATTATTTTCCAGTCTACGCCCCTAAGTTGGGTCATGTCTGATAAAGAATCATTTCCCAAGAAACGGGATCTATTGTTTGCGGACGCTGGGCATTGACAGAGGAAGTGCTCCAATGTTTCTGCATCCTCCCCGTATTCCATACAGACGCTGTTGTAGACAACTCCTATTTTATGCAGATGCGCTAGTATGCCTTGTGTTATCGCTAAGCCAGCACACACACTCTGTAATTGCTAGGACTTCTGCTTGTAAGACTGTGTTATTATCTGAAAATTCGGTTTCCGGTTCTTCGATATTAGTCCCAGCCCCATTCTTTCCCCTAGTTTCGAACCATCTGTATTCCAGCAGGTGTCTGCGCTCCATCGTCTGGGTTCCATCAAACCAAGATTGTCTGTCTGGTATCAGAGTTTCACACTCAACAACTATTGTTGTTTTATGTATTCTGTCGGATACTGATGCTACGTCAGTTATAGCTTTCGACTAGTATAGCTTTCGATCCATTCGCCCATCAGTTTAAGTCTCATTGCCGAGGGCGGCTTCATATCTAATCTGTATCTCTACTGGCTGGACATTTAAAATTGTCTCCAGTGCCCTATTAGATGTGGTAGTCATTACTCTGCTTACGCCGAGACAACACAATCGTTTGACCTTTTGTAATACTTTTATGTTGCACTTCTTTTCCATCGATGTCCATCACTGATGCGTAAGTTAGAACGGGTCTGATTACGCTTTCGTAGAGCCAGTGTTATTATTGTCACGCCCCTTTCCCACACAAATTGGTCAAATCATATCAAAATTGAATGTCTTACAATTCGATAAAGTGCAACCAACGTATTTGATGTATCTACTGTTCGGCGCAAAATTAGGCAAATCCATTCGAACACAACATTCCTCTAACTTCTGCAGAAACCATCTAAATATGTTCATTATTGGTATCTTAGACAACATTTCCAACGACTATAGACTGACAAAGAATGAACAAATTTTTTCAACGTTCTTGAAGCTCCCTCTCTATATACAATATTACATTACTCACAAAGTGAGGACATACCTTACTCGGTTTACTCGCCTTAAATTTTCCTACTTGTTCATTAGTAATTTTGGGGTTTTGGGTAAATTGTTCATGCTGGCTAAAGCCCGCATAGTCTCAAATATATGCTTTTTTATTTTTTGTAAAGTTTATGTCCAACATGGGTTTGGTTTGTGATTTAAGCTACTCAAAATAGTATTTTTTTCTTCAATTTTCAGACGGCAATAGTTTCGAACAGTCATACTTATATCATGTGTACTTTATTCTTCAATTATAACAAATACTTATTGAAAAATAAGAATTGTATTTTCAATTTTATTTAGATAGCATTAATTTTTTGGAACGATTTGCATATTATTATGCAAGGTAACTTTGTTCAGAGAAGCAAATAACTTCATAAGAGTCTCATAAAACACCGAACTATATTTTGAGGACGGTAATATTTCAAATGGCCACAACTACATTTTGGTTACTTACGGAGAAGGACAAATGTAACAGAAAACTGACTCCAAAATTTACGACCGCAAAGTACAGAACTACATAATCAACATTTTGCCATATGTAATTTTAAAATTCAACCCCGCTCTCGAATATCTGCATTTCAAACTTCATATTGTCATTATATATGCATACATACATATTTGTGAATAGATGTTAGAATTGCAATTCTTGTCAATGTTTAATAATGTTCATTTTCAAGTGCCACAGAAGCAATACGTCAACTTGTCCTCTTTAGTTTACAGACTGTCAACCTTCACGTTGAAGGGTTTTTCAGTGTAAAGTTCTTAATTATTACAAAGTGTAAAGACCTTACCACCACCACTCAGATTAACAATAACATTAACAAACTATTTCGGTTAATGTTATTCTTTAAGTTTTAGAGTTTTGTTTCTGCGAAAAAAGAGACAGAAAACAAAAAAATCATTCTGCAAAGTCATACTTCATCAAGATGTATGACTATTGCCTCCAAAACTTATGAGATTGTCGACAATTGTCATGAGTTTTTTGCTTTTGGTTTAGCAGAAGTGAATTCACACAGATGTCATAGGTTGTATAAATTAAGTTAAATTGGGTTGACTTGATTACTCAGTATACGAGCATGCACTTTAAATTGCTTAATTCTGTTCACGTTACTGACTGAAATCTGCAATTATGCAAACAAATTACCAACAAATTTTTTATTACATGATAAATTTCATGAAATGCCTCAGAATATTTTTTGCTATTTAAAATACCTTATTGGAATATGATATTTAAATATTTTTAGAATAGGGTCAGAATATCTAATATCGACCTATGTAGTTTATTTTTGGCTAAAATGTTTTTTGAACAATTTTAAGGGCACTTTAATTTTCTGTGATGTGATTTGCAAATCTACTGCTTTACGCCGAAGTTAAAATCATGCCTACACTAATTTACAAATATTTTGTCGAAGGGTACCTGATGTTTTCTGGTGTAATTTAGCGTAATATATTTTTTATTATCAGTTTTTAGGGAATGTACCGTTAAAATTTGGATTAATTAAAAAAATCATTAGAAATTTAAATAAAATATATATTTTTAATCTTTATTGGCTGGCAAGAAAACATTAGAAAAAATTCATAAACAATAATTTTATTCCATTTTTTAAAACCTAGTGTAGCCAAAGAAAGATGAAAGCAATACCTATTTAAACAAATCCATGGATGAATTAACTTATAAAATGTAAGTTATGACCCATTTTATGGAAATTCAAAAAATATTTCATATTTTTTATTTTGGCCACTTTGAGTGGGATGTACACAAAGGGTCTTGGAAATAACGCCTATTGTACAAAATCGATACGGTATATGTAAGCACTGGACGTTGTAAGCTGTTGATTTATTGTGCAAAATGGTCCATTTGTGTGGGAGGTAAAGGGGCGTGGCATTAACGCCAATTTTTCACGGGGCTGTAGGTACTATAAAAGCTTTGTACTGCATACAATTGTAAGTATAGGGTGATCCATTTCGAGGTTCCCTAATTTTTAAAGAAAAAAACACAGAAAATTCGAATTGAATTGGAAGTGTTTATTATCACTTGAAAGATAATTCTTTGGCATTTATTTTTTGAAGATTATGTCTATCAAATGTTGGCCGCGGCTACGCCTCAGATGGTCCATCCGTTGAGTCCAATTTTCGATGACTCGTTCGAACATTTCGACTGGTAACTGGCGAACGACACGCGTGATGTTTTGCTCCAAGGCCTGAATCGAAGCGGGTTTGTCCGCATAAACTTTAGACTTTACATATCCCCACAGGAAAAGTCTAATGGTGTGATCACACGATCTTGGCTAATGGCCAATCGACCGGCCCAAAACGTGAAATTATCTGCTCACCGAAGTGTTCTCTCAATAAATCCATTGATTGATGCGATGTGTGTGAGATGGCGCCGTATTGTTGAAACCAAATGTCGCAGAGATCACGAGCTTCAATTTCAGGCATCAAATAGTCGGTTATCATGGCACGATAACGGTCGCCATCGACGGTTACGTTCTCACCGGCATCATTTTTGAAGAAATATGGACCGATGATTCCGGTACATCGGATCGGGGATCGTTCAATGCGATTAACGAGAGCTAAAATATTGCTCATGGGTGTCAAGGTCGTGGGTCGACTGGAAAATGGACTTAGCGCAATTGGCGAACGATTATTGGGAATAACAGAAATAACATGACAGCATGAATACTTAACAGAAATAACATGACAGCATGACACGACTCACACGTGATCTGTCAAAAAATGCTATTAAAAAAAGTATCTCTACTTAGATCACCCTATTTTGTTGTGTCCGCGATATTTGCAACATTACTCGTATTACATTGTGAAGTTTTGGTAATACATAAATTCGTTTTCAAAATCGGCAAAATGTTTACGAAAATATTATAGCGATTTTAATAAAGTAGTATTTGCATTCTATGATCTCTGAGGAATATGTATATCATTATAAATTTTTTTCCGATAAACATCCCGCGAGAAATAATATTGTAACAAAAAAATTATTTTTCTTTACTTCGGAAGACAATTTAATATATTATTCTTTATTAAGAAATTTTATTCCTAATATTAACAACAGTTGAATTTCTCGCGGACAAAGATAAATAAATAAAAACAAATTGGAGTGAGAGGCCGACGACATTTAATTTGTTGCGGCGTTCAACTTGTAACGGCATTCAATTTGTAGCCACTCAAAATTTAAATTTTTCGCATTGAAATAAACATATTACATATTGTTTTTTGTATGGGATTTCAGCGTAAAACGGGAACATAGTACTGTGCTTTATAAAAAATCAGAAATTCTGTAAAATATTCGCCCCAAAATAAACAATAAATTGAGGTTTATCGAATTCTTAAACAATGAATGCTGTTCTATCAAATGACAGAAATTGTCGCTGCTTATCAAATGATATATGATCTTATAGATCTCACTCCATTTTTCAATTAGCCATTTTTATTGGCCGAATTTGTAATGGCAATCCACCAACACAATAATCGTTTGTAGGGTACATAAATATGACTTAACATAACAAAAGCCAGAAACTGAGACATGCATCAGGTAACCGAGTAACCGCCGCGGAGACAACGCTGACGACACATTAAGCAATGCTGTCAAGGTTTTGTGATTGCCATCTCTTCATCATCATCATTGTCGCTGCGGTTGTCGTCGTCACCATCAGCAACAGTAGTCATCCAGTGACAGTAGCAGTTCCAAACTCCAGCACATCAATGGGGTTTCCACCAGCACCTCAAGCAACATCATCATCGTCACCATCGTCATCACCAGCATTTAAGTTTGCGTCGTCGTCGTGTTGTTGTTACTTTAATTGTTTATAATTTAAGAAGTTGCCATAGAAGAAGAAGATACTGTCTCATAATTTACTTTAATTGACTACGTTGTTTTGCCACTAATGTGACAAAAACAAATTGAGTTCGTCAACGTAAATGATTAATGACACACGAAACTATTTTCACTAAATTTCAATTTCGAATTCACTGTTCCCAATTCCACGGTCACTGTCGCGCATTCGCAGACCCTACCAATGCCCCCATTTAGAGATTACAATTGAAATAAGAGTTAAAACAAATAAATAATAAAAGTGTTTTCCAAGAAATAAAACGTTTAGGGTTATATTTTATGGACTGTAAAAGATTTAAATAATTGTAAAGCTCGGAACGAATGCACAGTGTTTACATGCAAATAAAATAATCCCTCTCCAGTTATTAAAATTTGTCGTTGCTCCCCTTTTCAGCTTCTTCACAAATGTTCCCAGCATCCGTTCCCCGGGAAATTGTTCATTATCCCAAATGTTCTTGAATAGGGGATATACGATTCAAGCATCCACCGTCGGATCCGCTTTAAGCATCTCGACACATAACAGTGCTATATGCTAGAAATTTTCAGTACAAGCAACATAGACATAAACTATATTCGGTGGATCTTACACACAAAATAGTATTTTAAACCATATATTTGTAATGTTAGGTTAGGTTAGGTTGAAGAGAGGAGACGTTTAAAAGTCTCATGTCCATGGACATATACTTAAGGCAGTGGTTCGGCCTGTGGTGCGCTCCTTATTTATAATCTTTTTATACCTCACGAGTTACAGAAAATTGGTACTAGAGACGAATTTTCTCAGTATCTTCCAGTCATATTCTCTGAGATGAGTCAAGTCTGGTAATATGTCGGACCCGAAATGTTGGTATCTTGCATGTGTGAAAGCCGGGCAGTGACACAGATAATGTTCCATCGTTTCGATGTTTTCCCTGCATGCCCTGCATTCGTTGTTTCTTGCTAGTCCTATGCGATGAAGATGTGCTTGTAAGCTTGAGTGTCCCGTTAGAACACTCATCATCTTACTAATATCGATCTTGTTTAGTTTCAGAAGACTTCTTGTTTTCTTTTCAGTTGGGTCACCCCACAGTATCTTTGCAGTTGCTCCTACTGTTGCGCTATTCCACACAGTTTTGTGAGCCATCACTGCCCAGTGCATCAACTCATTTTCCGTGGCTTCGAAAGGTTTCAAATTTTCCAACTTTATTACTCGAAGTTCTGTGCCCTTTGAAGCCAAGCTGTTTGCCCGTTCATTTCCAATCACTCCGTTGTGTCCTGGTAATCATTTATCGTTCTTTTACAGTCCAACACAGTTCTGGATTTGACCCTTTCCGATGTTATTGCTTGAATCGCCATTTGGCTATCTGTGAAGATGTTGGCATATTTAGGCTTTGTCGTGTTACTGAGCCAGTTCACACACTCCGTGATTGCTCGAACTTCTGCTTGAAATACCGTGTTATGGTCATGGAGGCGGAACTGAAGTTCGACTTCTGGTTCATCAATAAAAAGTCCCAGACCCGTCCTTCCTCCTCGCTTGGACCCATCCGTGTAGCAGCTGGTTCCCACTGGCACATGGGCCAAAGTTCCATTTTCCCAGAAGCGTCTGTCTGGCACAAACGTATCACAGGTAGCTGTAAGCCGCACTTCAGGAATGCGGTCCGAGATTTCTGGCGTTTGAATGTGACCAACTAGATATTCTAAAATCTTCTGATGGTACGACTTGTGGTCTCGATTTATCCATTCACCCATCACTTGTAGACGTCTTGCTGTGAGGGCTGCCTCATACTTTATACGGATGTCTATTGGTTGGATGTGCAGTATAGTCTCCAACGCTTTTGTTGGTGCAGTTCTAAATGCCCCGCTTATGCCTAGACAGCACATACGTTGAATTTTTGGCAAAGGTATTACGTTGCACTTCTTGTCCATTGATGTCCACCACACTACAGAGGCGTAGGTGATTATTTGTCTAATCATGCTCATGTAAAGCCAGTGAGTCATATTTGGACGTAGTCCCCATTTTAAACCTATAGCTCTTCTGCACAACGACCAACATCTGTTTGCCTTTATAACTCTTTCTTCAAGATGATCTTTCCAGTACAGTTTCTGATCCAAGATTACTCCCAAGTATTTTACCTTTTTAGTTATAGCAATTGTCTTATTCAGGAATCGAGGCGGGGTAAAACGTGGGATCTTCGTTTTCCTTGTAAATAGACATATTTCTGTTTTGTCTGGGTTAACATTTAATCCCCTTGGTTGTGCCCAGTTATATGCTATGTTAAGTGCCTCTTCAGCTCTTCTGCATAATAGATTTGGATGAAAGCCCCTTAGAAGTATTACAACGTCGTCTGCATACCAGACTGGTTTAAGTCCTTCATTGGTGAGGGCTTTTAGGAGACTGTGTATCGTCGTAACCCATAGAAGAGGCGATAAAATGCCCCCCTGAGGTATACCACGATTTACCTTGTCTCTAATTTTTACGTCATATGACCCACAAATAATCCACCTATTCCTTAGCATATTGTTGATCCAGTTTTTCAGCGCCCGGTCAACCTGAAACTCGTCTAAGGACTGGATAAGTGTATCGGTCTGTACATTGTTAAATGCGCCCTCAATGTCTATGCAAACAGCAAGTGTATACATTTCTTTACTGAAGGACTCTTCTATGTGGTGCACTACCTCATGCAGAGCTGTTTCTTCCTTTGACATAGGCATGTTGTTTGAATTTTAGCCTGTCATCCGCTATTTTACTTTTGACCATGTTATCAATTATTCGCTCCATTGCTTTTAACACGAAAGAAGTTAGGCTAATGGGTCGATAAGCCTTTGGGGTCGTATAACTCGCCTTGCCAGGCTTTGGTATGAAGACCACCCTAGATTCCTGCCAGTTTTTTGGGGTATAAGAATGGGTTAGGCATGTAGTGAACACTCCAGCCAGATGAGTTGATACCAGATCCACCTCATTCTGCAGAAGTGCTGGAAATATTCCATCCGGGCCTTAACGGGAGAGAAACTTTTTATCGCTTCTTTAACCATACCATCTGTTATATCCGGAATAGGTACTTGATGCAATACATTTTCATTCTGTAACTGTTCCTCTGTTGGTCCAGCATTACCAGTCGGAAAATGAGTTTTCATCAAGAGCCTTACGGTATCCTCTATAGCTTCCATCCTTTGACCCGTGTCATCCACCAGTGTTTCGGTTTGGACATGAGAGGAGCTTTTTCCTTTTAGACATGCTGTTAACGCTGTCTACCTGTTCACAGAAAAGCTCCAGGAGTTACGTTTCGCCGATCTAATGATTTTATTGTATTCTTTGAGTCTTCTGTGGTAGTCGTCCCAATATACTGATTGTTTTTTACGTCGAGCTCTGTTGTAAAGTCTGCGGACATCTTTGCCAATCGAGCGAATTTGTCCTGTCATCCAGGGTTTCTCATAGGCAGATTTCCTTTCTCGAAGTGGGCAACTATCTTCGAATGATTTTACAAGAGCCTCGGCAATCTTCTTCACATTGATATCAATGTCTTCTGCACATAGATAATCGCGTGTAGGCTGCCCCAATCGATTTCTAAGTAGATTTCCGAAATTAGTCCAGTCGGTCTTAGCCTTATTACGGAAACTCATTGGGTTTGGCGGTGGCCGTGCAATTTTAAACCTTATATAACGGTGGTCTGAATATGAGTGTTCATCCAAAACCCTCCACTCATGGATCTCATCAATAGGATTTTCTGAACATATCGTTATATCTAATACGTCTTCCCTAATTTGTATTCAAAAATTCTATAAGGGCGTGTCCCCTTTATTGGTGTTAGTACTACCCCAAGCGATATGATGGGAGTTGGCGTCACACCCAGCTAATAACTCATTACTTGTGTGTTTGGATGCCCTCACCAGACGTTGCAATTCCGAAGTAGGTGGCAATATCGGCGCATCGAATGGCAGATATATTGACGCCAGGTACATATTTCCATTACCTTGCCTCAGCACCGTTGCGTCCGATGTTGACAACTCTGGAGAGGAAAGAAAACATAAGTTTTTATGGGACAAAATACAAGTCTTTGGACGAGTACCTGTGTTAGCGTAGAAAAGTTGTCCATGGTTTCTGGATCAAAGCAATATGAACCCTGCCTTTATTTGTGATGTCCATCAGAGCGTTGGATGCTGTAGTGGGTCATTCTCCTCCTTTCGTTCACTACCTATTACACCATCTTCCAGTCGAAAATTTTGGGAGGCGGTGTTATTTTTTGTCGCTCCCTCATTGTTTTGAATCGTTTTGTGGCTCTTTTTATTTTGATCACCTCCTTTGCTGGGAACTTCCTGCAAACGTGGCGGTACTATTGGTGAACTGGTGGTGTTATTGACTACGTCCACATCAGTTTTTGGCAGTGTCTCACTTGTCTCCATCCGTTCACTACCAGTGTTTGCCTCTTCAGACAGTACATTTGGACTCGATTCATCTCCGCTACCCTCGTGTAGACCAAATCTTCGAAGTTACTCTTTTGGTCTTCGGGGATTCTGCCAGATGCACTACTGCTATCAATTATGGCATAGCATGGATCGTCTCGAAAATGTTGTTTAGCTATAAGAATAAGATGGTGGCTTCTTACCCTTCTTTATGGCCAATTGATTTTTCCGTGTCTGTAGAGTCTTTTTGTTTATAGCCTCATCCTAACGGATGATTTGGTTGACTTGACCTGCGTTACTGGGTCAACTTTACCGCCCACGATCGAAGGACCCAGACTAGAGACCTCCTTTTGTGTGGTTACGTTAGGCTTCTCCGAATTACTGGAAGACGGCGAGCCCTTTTTCTTCTTAGTCACCTTCACAGCGCTATGTTCTTCGGGAGACCTGACTCTTTTAGCGGCCTCCATCTTTGTGTTGGAGGTTGAATTGTCAAGTTCATCCCGTAATAGGTTCTGTCGGTTCAACTTATTCAGTTTCCTTCTTTGTGCCCCTGACAGTCTCTTTGAGTTAGCAACAATAGTGATATTGTTTTCATTTGATGATTCAGAGTCAGAGTCCCCACTGGTTTTTAAAGGCTGGGGTTGCTTAGAGCCCCAGCTGGGTTCTGCTTCATCTGTCTTATCATTTGTTTTGCCTGCGGCTGGATGTAAGGAAAGACAGAAAGTCGGGCGGGACCGACTATATAATACCCTACACCTCCCTAACAATGGGAAAATGGGCATTGCGATAATAATTTGGAATAATTAGCTTCGCTTTAGTTAACAAAGTACTTCGCTCCACCTCCTCATCAAGGCTTATTCCAAGAATGATTTGATGATGTTGATCATAATAAACTAGATGTGAAACGATAATCTTCAAATGCTCAGTATTCTTTCATAGATTCAGAATCGAAAGGATCGGGATGGGGCTATAAATAATATAAACAGATTTTCATCAACTCGTATCAAAAACTTCATTTCTGCCAAATAATAATTAAATAAAGATCGGACGCAAAGTTCAGTTTAAATTCTAAATTCTAAATAAGCTGGAAAATAGTATATATGTGGATACATATATCTAAATCTGAACCGATTATCCCCAATTTAAGCAGTAGTAGTTCCTTAATTAAGAAACTTCTTTCTCTCAAATGTTGCATATCGAAAGATGATTTTAGCGAAGGCGAATATTGAAGTATACTTCTAGCGAATGCGAAAGTGAATAGTGAAATGTGCAGTTTTGCGAATGCTAATAATAGTTTGACCCTTTAGTACCAACAAAATTGAGGACCTGAAATGATACTTTTCCATGACATTAACAATGTTTTCCGTATTTTGACCTCCTGTTTCCACAAGGACAAACATATTTTTTCAACACTTTTGAAGAGAAGTCGCAGTGGTTTTCATTGGCATTAAAATCTTTAAAATGTGTGAAGCGGATATGAAGATAAAACACTTTAAACAAATGGAAGCGAATACTGAAATATATTTTAGCGAAATCGAATATTCCAAATATGGTTTTTGCGAATGCGAATGTAAAAATGATGCGAATTTCCTGATCGAAAGTAAAGTAAAACTTCTATAGTGCTTTGATATTAAATCGGGGGAACGTATATATGGGGGCTATATCTAAATCGGAGCAGATTTTCCCCGAATTTAGCAGTGTTCATTTATGTAATAAGAAAACTCTCTCTGCTGAATTTCTTAATGATCAGATAAAAATACAGTTTTTACAGTGCTTATATGTCAAATCCGTATTAACATATATATGGGGCCTATATCTAAATCTGAACCAACTTCTCCAAACTTGACAGTGTTCATTCCTGTAATAAGAAACCTTTTTCTGCCTTATTTCGTACCAATCGGATATAAAATACTGTTTCTACAACGCTGGGGGCTATATCTAAATATGAACCGATTTTCCTCAAAATTAGTATTGTCTCTAAGTGAATCGAGAGACCTATCTCTGTCATTGTTTACCCTTTCTATAGAAAGGGTAAACAATTTGGTTATATTTATATGGGAGCTATATGTAAATGGGAGCTATATGTAAATTATGTAAATTTGAACCGATTTTAACCAAATTAAGTAGGGATCGTCCTTGGGCCAAAAGAAAGATATGTACTAAGTGTCGTTGCGATCGGACCATAATTGCGACCTGTACTTTGATTACAAAAGTACATGGACGGACGGATAGACGGACATAAATCAACTCAGAAAGTGATCCCAAATCGATCGGTATAATAAACGATGGGTCTATTTCTTCTCGTTTTGGGTGTTACAAACATTTGCACAAAGTTATAAAAAATCACTTTACTACAGAAGCGATTTTTTCAGCGTTTAGTTACCATATTATAAACAACATCATTCCGGACCACCTACGAAATTTTTAGAGTTATGTATTTTAAATTTTTTTCATGAGTTGATGTTTCCCTCTAATTTCGTAAAAAATTTTGCCTCTTACTGTATCTGCTAAATAATACCGAATATGATTTGTTCTAACGAAAGTCGGGTCGTTTTTCCACACATGGGTTCTTGCTGAAATCTGAAACTCCTAATTTAATTTTAATATTATTTTGCAACCACTTCTTTTGAAACCACTGTGTCTCCGAATGGACCGCGTCAACCGATTGTTACACAACATTTTACGAATATATATTTAGATTTGCACTTCGCTGTTTTTTGTTTTAGGTACTATTTCTTGTTAACAAGAGTGAAAAACAATTACAACTCTTTTGTTTATAAATTTAACATCAGGTAGTATATCTCATTTCATTGGTACTACTTTTGTTGTTGTTGTTATTATTATTGTTTAGACATTTAATCGGCTGTTACCCGCAGATACCCCATTTACGTAATGTTATATCGTGTGAAAATCTTAAATTACACTCCGCAATTACACACACCTTTTTTTGTTGCTGCTTTTTGCTTTTAATGTGAAATTGTTAACATTGGCTGTACTAAGAGATTATGTAAATACAAGTAACAACAATAAATAGTTAATCATATGCAAAAGAAATCAAGGAAGTGGCAATGAATAGTCAAACAGAAGACAAGCAAAAAATAGTAAAATAGAAAAAACGTAATCTAATGCAAAAAAGATTTATTACAAATTGCATAAATGCTGGCATTAAATCACCCGATAATTCCTGGGGTATCAGGGACTTTTGAACTGTACCGTGATAACCCATAAATGATCTGAGATGTTTGAATCTTCCACAAGTACAAAAATATTGGCCACATACATATCAAGAGGGTGTGCCGCAAAATATGCGGTCAGTACAAGTGCCCCAGGTGTAAGTCTCTGGTTATTTAAAATGCTAACTGCCAGACAAGGAGGAGTCATCGATTACAACTAATAAAACGAGTTGTTAATAAGTCCATGTTGGCTTAGTCACGCTTTAGTTTTAAAGTATCATTAATAAATTGGTCATTAGAAAAAACGAATTATGATTTTGCTATTCGCTATGTGTGGAATTATCAAATGTATTCCGGGAAAGAAATATATATATAATTACAGTTTATACATACGAGCATACCTAAAACACTGAGGAATTTAGCTTTATTAGTTGCTCAGAAACATTAGTAATTGTCAAGGCGGTCATCTGCATCACCAAAATATACACATATTATTTTACGTGTGCATAAAAATTACTAAGTTTTTATAGTCAAATAACGGGTCTACCAATAACATGTTTTATTTTAATACTTAACAGAGTAATGACGGATGAGGTTCGAATGCCGAATCTTATATAAAAGTTATATAATTTGGGTAGAAATAAACTTATTTTACCAAATTTTAGCACAATTCGTTGAAATTTGAGGTTTTTGTGGCGCTACGAAGTCAAATCTAGGGGGACCTTTATATGGGGGCTATATCAAAACATGGACCTTTGACTACCGTTGTTAGTGTGAAGGATTCCGGATATAAATAAACCCCACAGACCAATTTACAGCCCGATCAGTTGACATTTGTGGTCTGTATGACGTAAAGACTTCAACCGATATTGCCAATTTTCAATCCCAAGTTAACTGCAACTATGATATGTAAGTATCTATGCCAAACTTCAAATTTCATCGATGAACTTAAATCTTTGTATGGCGATGAAGCACCATCCTATAGCACTGTGAAAAACTGGTTTAATGAATTCAATTGTGGCCGACGCTCGCTCATAGACCAAGGTCGTCCAAAAACGGCCGTTGTGCCAGAGAACATTGATGCCGTGCGTGAACTGATAATGCAAGATCGTCATGTGAGATACCGTGAGATAGAGGCCTGGCCGTAAAAAAGGTTTGTTCTCGTTGGATCCCGCACAAAAAATACGATCGCGGTGCTTCGAAAGACATTTATAAGATCGTCATAGGTGACAAATTTTGGATCTATGCGTATGAGCCCGAAACAAAACAGCAATCGACCGTATGGGTCTTCGAAGATGAGCCAAATCCAACGAAAGTTGTTCGTGGAAGAAGCACTTCGAAGCAAATGGTCGCCTGCTTCTTCGGCAAAACTGGACATGTGGCGACTGTTCCGCTTGAGCAACGTAGGACGGTCAATTCTGCGTTGTACACCACAATTTGTTTGCCTGAAGTCTTCGGAGAAATTCGAAAAATGAATAAGAGAAGACGAATCATTGTGCACCATGACAATGCGAGCTCTCACACATCGGCTAAAACCAGCGCCTTTTTGACCGGCTAAAACGTCGAATTGATGGGTCATCCGTCGTACAGCCCTGATTTGACACCCAATGACTTATTCACTCACATCAAGAAAAAACTGCTTGGTCAACGTTTTTCGACGCCTGATGAAGCTGTTGAAGCGTTCAAAAACCATGTTTTGGAGTTGAATTTTCAACACACTGTAACCAAAACAATTAGCGCTCAAATGACAGAACGGTCTGAGTGAAGTTATACTTAAAAATGTCATACTTTCCAATGGAAGCTTCAGTTTTTATGTGGCAACACCAGCATTGTCAGGACCGAAATATAAATTGCAACCCTCGTATTGTAGACTGTTGCGTTATTACAACAGACCGACGGACGGACAGACTCACATGGCTAAATCGTCTTAGAATATACTTATACATACTGTATAGGGGCTCAGATCAATAATTAAAAGTGTTAAGCTATGTGCACACGATTGTCAGATCGGACAATATTGTTACAACCGTGTGAACATACAATTTTTGTCTTGCAACGTTGGCAGTAAAAGTCATTGTGAGACAATAATATTTGTAGACATCTGGCAATCGTGTAAACACACAACGTTGCCATTGTGACATAATTTGCAGACACTTTTTATTTGCAGATGTGCGAAATTTTTGCATGTGCATTGCCAGAGTAACATTTAATGGCATCACTGTCTATAAAATATTTTTATTGGCAACCCTGTCTATAAATATATACAAAATTCCAGTGTTCAGAAAAAAACAGTACGTTATAGGAACGGTTCCTTCAGAGAACACTAACGTTATTTATTTTTTTAGTGTTACTGTTCGCGAACGGTACCACTATGATAACGTACCGTTCTTAGAACACGACGAACGGTACACTACGATAACGTACGGTTCATAGAACAGTATCACTACGTCGTAGTGATACTGTTCTTTTGAACAGAACACTAAAAGTATCACTACGTTTAGCGTTCCGTTATTTTTTATATTCGACACCACAGGTCGCAAATATGAAGCAATCTTAATGAAAATTGGTACAGAGTTATTTCTTAACCAAGGGACGATATCTATTTAAAATGGGGCATATCGGTCCATTCTTTGATATAGCCCCCATACGAAGGTCCCTTTCGATAAGACATATTTACGAACTAGAGAGCGCATTTTTAACCGACCAAGCTGAAATTTAAATATTTGTACCGTGTATTACATTCAATCGTGCCTAGTGAAAGTTAGGCATATCGGTCCATAATTTAATATAGCCCCAATCCGAAGGTCCCTTTCGATAAAACATATTCACGCTCTAGAGAGCGCATTTTTTAACCGATCATGCTGAAATTTATATATATTTACTTTGTATTGCATTTTGTCACGCTTGAATGTAATAGAAAGTACAAATATTTAAATTTCAGCATGATAGGTTAAAAAATGCGCTCTCTAGAGCGTAAATATGTCTTATCGAAAGGGACCCTCGTATGGGGGCTATATCAAAGTATGTACCGATGTGCCCCATTTTCGTTAGACATGCTTAAATGCAATAGGAAGCACACATATTTAAATTTTGGCATGATCGGATAAAAAAATTCTTCATCTATAACGTAAATATGTCTAGTCGAAAGGGAGCTTTGTATTGGGGCTGTATCAAGAAAATGGACCGATATGCATCATTTTCACTAGGCATGATTGAATGCAATGGAATGAACATGTATTCAAATTTTGGCATGATCGGTTAAAAAATTCGCTCTTTAGTGCGTAAATATGTCTTATCGAAAGGGACCTTCGTATGGGGGCTAAATCAAAGAATGGACCGATATGCCCCATTTTAAATAGGGATCGTCCCTGGGTTAAGAAATAACTCTGTACCAATTTTCATTAAGATTGCTTCATATTTGCGACCTGTGGTGTCGAATATAAAAAAGAACGGAACGCTAAACGTAGTGATACTGTTAGTATTCTGTTCAAAAGAACAGTATCATTACGACGTAGTGATACTGTTCTATGAACCGTACGTTAACGTAGTGTACCGTTCGTCGTGTTCTAAGAACGGTATGTTATCGTAGTGGTACCGTTCGCGAACAGTAACACTAAAAAATGTTTAGTGTATTCTGTTCTCGTGTAAGGGTTGTGATAATGTTCCGTTCGCGACGAAGGAACGGTACAGAACGCTAAGGAACCGTTCCTTAGTGTTTTTTCCGAACTCTGCAAAATTCACATGCGTCGTTGGATTTGTGTTGAGAAGATGAAAAAAATATACAACATTAAATGTATCAAGAAAATTAGACATCGATTTTTATACCCAGTCACCAACAGGCTCGGAAGGCGGTAAAAAATCATCGGGAAAATATAAATCCTACCGCAAAAAGGTGGAATCCGTGTGGTCACATGAAAGTATAATGAAATTAAAAGAGGAAGTGGAGGCACGGCGAAGTTTATGGGATGCAGGTTGCGCTGAATACAAGCTTCCCAAAGACATGTTCTGGCAAGAGTTCGCAGACTCCATCCCGACAAGCTTAAAAGATTGCAAAGCAAAATGGGGAGATCTCCGCATCTTCTTTAATTGCAATCTAGAAAAATGAAGAAGAAACAATTAAGAAAGTTTAGTCGGGTAAACCGACTTATGAATACCCTCACCTTGAGTCCCAAAAAATATTCGTAAATATAAATTTTTTTGGTTAAACTATTATGAATTTAAATTGCATTTAATAACTTGAAAGTATAAACAGGTATTAAAGTTAAAAGCTGTTTACGTTGGGTACAAAATGGTCCGATTTTGAGGTGGTACCAAAAGGGGCGTGCCACTAACGCCCACTTTTCTGTGGACTCTAGTTTCTATGAAAGCATTGCACTGTACAAAATTTCAAGTATTTAAATGCACTGGTATTAAAGTTATAAGGAAAGGCTAAAGTCGGGCGGTGCCGACTATATAATACCCTACACCACTCTCGTAATATTGAATAAATATTGTTTACATAAATTTACTTTTGGGACATTTTATACTTAAATAATACCCTGTACCACAGTGTGGTGTGTAGGGTATAAAAACGATTAGATCTAAAGAGCCAAATCGGATGAAACATATATATGGGAGCTATAGCTAAATCTTTACCGATTTTCTTCAAATTCGGCAATGTTGGTTCATGGATCAAGAAACTCTACCATTCTAAATTTCAAAATGATTGGATGTAAAATACAGCTTCTTCAGGACTAAAGAGCAAAATCGGACGAAACATATATATAGGAGCTATAGCTAAATCTTAACCGATTTTCTTCAAATTCGGCAATGTTGGTTCATGGATCAAGAAACTCTACCATTCTAAATTTCAAAACGATTGGATGTAAAATGCAGCTTCTATAGGACTAAAGGGCCAAATCGGACGAAAGATATATATGGGAGCTATATCTAAATCTGAACCGCTTTCCACCAAATTTAATAGCGATCTTAACAGCTGCGAAATACTCTAAACTGCAAAATTTCAGAACGATCGGAGTGAAATTGCGACCTGTAGTCGACGAACAACTTTACATGGACAGACGGACGGACGGACGGACAGACATCGTTAAATCGACTCAGCTAGTGATTCTGAGTCGATGGGTATACTTTAAGGTGGGTCTAGCTGTGTTATTTTCAGGTGTTACAAAAATCTGCCGTGAAACAAACTTATAATACCCTGTACCACAGTGTGGTATAGGGTATAAAAATAATTCTGGAATTCTTGTAACAACATGAATGCTTTTTATACCCTACACCACACTGTGGTACAGGGTATTATAAGTTTGTTTCACGGCAGATGTTTGTAACACCTAAAAATAACACAGCTAGACCCACCTTAAAGTATACCGACCGACTCAGAATCACTAGCTGAGTCGATTTAAGCATGTCCGTCCGTCCGTCTGTCCATGTAAAGTTGTTCGTCGACTACAGGTCGCAATTTCACTCCGATCGTTCTGAAATTTTGCAGTTTAGAGTATTTCGCAGCTGTTAAGATCGCTATTAAATTTGGTGGAAATCGGTTCAGATTTAGATATAGCTCCCATATATATCTTTCGTCCGATTTGGCCCTTTAGTCCTATAGAAGCTGCATTTTACATCCAATCGTTTTGAAATTTAGAATGGTAGAGTTTCTTGATCCATGAACCAACATTGCCGAATTTGAAGAAAATCGGTTAAGATTTAGATATAGCTCCCATATATATGTTTCGTCCGATTTGGCCCTTTAGTCCTATAAAAGCTGTATTTTACATCCAATCATTTTGAAATTTAGAATGGTAGAGTTTCTTGATCCATGAACCAACACTACCGAATTTGAAGAAAATCGGTTAAGATTTAGCTATAGCTCCCATATATATGTTTCGTCCGATTTGGCCCTTTAGTCCTATAAAAGCTGTATTTTACATCCAATCGTTTTGAAATTTAGAATGGTAGAGTTTCTTGATCCATGAACCAACATTGCCGAATTTGAAGAAAATCGGTTAAGATTTAGCTATAGCTCCCATATATATGTTTCTTCCGATTTGGCCCTTTAGTCCTATTAAAGCTGTATTTTACATCCAATCATTTTGAAATTTAGAATGGTAGAGTTTCTTGATCCATGAACCAACACTACCGAATTTGAAGGAAATCGGTTAAGATTTAGCTATAGCTCCCATATATATGTTTCGTCCGATTTGGCCCTTTAGTTCTATAGAAGCTGTATTTTACATCCAATCGTTTTGAAATTTAGAATGGTACAATTTCTTGATCCATGAACCAACATTGCCGAATTTGAAAAAAATCGGTTAAGATTTAACTGTAGCTCCGATATATATGTTTCGTCCGATTTTGCTCTTTAGTCCTGTAGAAGCTGTATTTTACATCCAATCATTTTGAAATTTAGAATGGTAAAGTTTCTTGATCCATGAACCAACACTACCGAATTTGAAGAAAATCGGTTAAGATTTAGCTTTAGCTCCCATATATATGTTTCGTCCAATTTGGCCCTTAAGTTCTATAGAAGCTATATTTAACATCCAATCGTTTTGAAATTTAGAATGGTAGAGTTTCTTGATCCATGAACCAACATTGCCGAATTTGAAGAAAATCGGTAAAGATTTAGCTATAGCTCCCATATATATGTTTCATCCGATTTGGCTCTTTAGATCCAATCGTTTTTATACCCTACACCACACTGTGGTACAGGGTATTTTTTAAGTATAAAATGTCCCAAAAGTAAATTTACATGAATTACAAAATTTATATATCAGAGTTATTCAATATTACGAGAGTGGTGTAGGGTATTATATAGTCGGCCCCGCCCGACTTTAGCCTTTCCTTACTGGTTAATTTTAAAAATGTTGACATTGTTGCCCAACGAATAAAATATTTTAAAAATGCTTTTGTGTGTGATGAAAACTACTGAAATTCATAATTGTTCAATGATATGGAAGACGTAATATTCATGCCCTTCCTTCGAATAATTAATCCCCATTATTTATATTCCGGATTGATTAAAAAATCAGGTACATTTGTTTTTTTTTTTGCAGGCAAATTGCCCAAGATGCTAATTTCAAGCTTTCAAACGTATTCTTCCTTTTCCGCTATCCATGCTAATAAAAATATTGTACTCAAAACTGATTTCGCCATAAGAAAAAATATTTTTTGTACAGAGAATATTCATCAGCATGTGCTATTGGTGTTGTGACAACTATCATTTAAATTACATATTTGAAACCTAGAAAAGCAGATTATATTTATTGTCAAAAAAGTATGCTTGTCAATGTTACTATGCGGATCCAGATGATTTTCAGTGTAGAAATATTCGCCACATTCGTGACAGAGGGAATCTGTCTTTCTTCTGTACGTCGAGTTTTTCATGACCTACGCGTGCGATCATATGAGAAAATTCTTTGAGACGCAGGCGTTCAGACAATGATGAAGACATACATGTATTGCTACTGTTTTCGCAAAACGGTCTCGTGTGAACCCTCCAGCAGTATCAAGGTATATTGTATCATGAACAGTTCGTCTATACAATGTATACTGAACATAGCTCATATGTGAAAAGAGTTGTTTTTGAGGTTTCGAAGAAAACCATATGATAATAACAGAGACATTTTTTTCTGATACACAACTCCACATAAGTGAAAAGTTAAAGACTGGTATAACTCAAATACATTTTAAACTTATTGGTATATATTTCGATGTTGCAGAACCCGGTATCGTAGTTCCAGTATCAATCTACTTCCTAATGAAGAAATTGTACACCATACTTCTGCTACTTTTGCTCCAATAGGCAATGATACAAATTCTGCTTCAGTTAAATAAAAGGTAAAAAATCCACTGGGACTAAAACTAGAGGTCTAGTAAATCTATCTTCATAACTTGGTGCTATACCGGATATATAAGCAGTAGCGTATCCATATTTATATAAAATTCTTGTTTTATTGAAATTTAAGTGGTGCAATTCAAAAGAACGAAGGGCGAATACGTTGGCCGCGGTCGTCGAACGAGCCTCTGTATTTGGTTCCCTGAAACAACCACTTTGTGATATATCCTTTCTTTGTTCCTCAGGGAACTTGATCGTCAAGATTGAAATCACTTTCCTAAATTGTATATGCGATGTCATTTATTTGTGCAACTAAGTCTGCTTCATTTAATACCAGCACTACTAGCTGTATGATTTTGTTATTGCATTTTTTAATTACTTTACCATCTAATACAGGTACCAAAGCAGCAACAGTAATCAATAGTGCACCGCAAATATATACAAACTGACAGTAATGAAAATACCAAGTTACAGTTTTGTTTTATTAAATACTAGCTGACCCGGTGCGCTTCGCTGCCCTCGAAGTGCGTTTCAGTGAAATAAAACCATATGATATGTTGACACTCTTGATATTACGGCAGTGTTTTTGGGTCGTCCATAATGCACTTAAATGTACAAATTTCGTGTAGTGCAATACCCATCAAATCACCTTGAGAGGCTACGTCGCTCATTCTCTGTTGGGGCATATATGCTGCGAAATACAGTCATACCAATAAGTGCAATAATTCTATCAGTATTTATTTTTTCTATAACGATGCCGCATGCGCGTAGTCACGCCCTCTAATCCGATATCTCCCAATTTTGTTGAGTCACATGCTAACTTTGAAGGCACTTGAACACTAAACACACTTGGTCAAGCGTCAATCTAGATATAATGGTCTTCAGTTATTTCGTTTACAGCAAGCGTGTCGTATGCACAGATACTTCCACTGATCACCTTTTTAATCAGATTCCGTAGAGTGCTATCAACAGCATCCACATTAAACATCAAGACGGTGAGTTCAACGCCTCTCTATATTTCGTTTTGAGTACGTTGTCCATCGACATTATTGTCATGCAAATTTTCAAAACAGTCCTGCAATGATATTGGCAAATTTTCAAGTTCACATCTCGGGCTGTATGGGCGGCGCGACGGCTTTATCACTCTCTTTCGCAAAGATATCGCCGCAATACTATTTCAAATATTGGGTTCTAAATTTTTTATTTATATGGGGGTGTCATGCCAACTGTCTCCATCGTTCCTGTTTGTAGCTCCACCACCCCTACTGGTATCAAGGCCAGACAGCCAAACTTCGAATCCATGGCTGATATAGTGATCTAAATATTGAATTTTGAAATATCAGGTTGTTTAGGAGTACCCACTGTTAATACGATTTGGTTCAATCATTGGTTGTGGTTCGAAGGTTACACCCCCATTTTTACAGGCTAGCTGCAATAGTGCAGGAAATATTATCGGCCTGTTTCTGTATTTCTAACGGAAGTCTCTGCGAACGAAAACCAATCACTCACTTTCGTCTGGAATTTGGTTTCTCTAAGGTTCGTTCGTTCGTTCGCCTGGCTTTACGTCAATGACGTTAACAATTTACCAATTGGCAAATAATGTAATTGCCAGGTCAATAATTTCACAACTTCCGGTCTAAAAAAAAACACATTTTGGTATGGTCGACCTTAGAAAATACAACTCTGTATCCTTTACACTGGTGGTGACCAAAAATCAACCCTGGGTGGTTCAGCTGAGCTGATCCAACACTCTAATTTCTTTCTCTCTCTCTCTCTCGTCTCTCTCATTGTGCACTGATGAATTTTTCCATCTTAGCGAGCTGCCAATGTTGACTTCTTTATGCTTCAAAATGTAAACATATGTATACAATTTTATCATTATTTAATTGTTTTTACCATAATTATATTTATATCTACTTATTTTTTGCTTTTAATAACGTTTTTATTGTCATTGTTCTTATCAGTCGACAAATAAAATAAAGTGACTCGATCTGACATTTGTGTTCGCCCAGATGACAGCAAAGAGAGATAGAGAAACCAAAATTTACACTGAAATGATTACGTTTTCGTACGAGTTCATTATCGTGCGACTTGCCGTTGTGATGGTAGTTAGTGAAACCCAAATCAGCTGTTTGTCGTCTGGCAAGCGAACGAAAGCAAAATTTTAAGTTACAGAAACAGGCTGTATATATTCAGATGTCATGTTTCACATTTCAGGTTGTGTGGGCGGTGCCACTCCCGCTGTTACTATCATGCCAGTTTCTTGCTTCAGCACTCTATCTGGTTCCACATACCAAATTTCGCGAATTTTAGTCCAATAGCAACCAAAATATTGCACTTCTGAATTTCTGGTAGTGTGGGTGGTACCACGCCTACTGTCACAATCACACATGTTTTAGGCTCCAACACGCGTACTGCTACTAAGGCACAAATACTAAATATCGCCGATCTTTCTGCAATAGTACTCAAAACATAGTATTTGTAAATTTCAGGTTGTGTGTGCGGTGCCTCACCCACTATTACTGTCACACCAGTTTATCGTTCCATCACGCATACTGGTACCAATGTTACATATACCAAATTTGGAGACTCTTACGGCAACAATACTCGTAGTATAGCATTTTTAAATTTTAGGTTGGGTGGGTGATGTCACGCCAACTAACACAATCACCCTGGTTTTCAGCTAGATAACGCGTACTGGCACCAAGGTCACACATACCCAATTTTGAGAATTTTGCTACTATAGTATTCGAAATATTTCATATTTGAATTTTATGTTGTGTGGGCGGTGCCACGCCCACTTCCACTGTTTCCCCGTTTTAGTCCTGGGACGCGTTCTGGTACCAATGTCACACATACTAAATTTCGAGAATTTTACTGCAATAGTATTAAAAATATTTCATATTTTAATTTTAGGTTGTGTGGACGGTGCCACGCCCACTGTTATTATCACCTCAGTTTTTAGCTACATAACGCGTAATGGCACCAAGGTCGCACATACCCAATTTCGAGAATTTTGCTCCAATAATATTCGAAATATTTCATATTTAAATTGTAGGTTATATGGGCGGTGCCACGCCTATTGTCACTATCACACCGGTTTCACGGCTCCATGAAAGGTACTGGTACCAAGGTAACACATATCGAATTTCGAGAATTTTGAACCAATAGTACCCAAGATATTCCACTTTTAAATTTTACTTTGTATGGGCGGTGCCACGCCCCTTTGTCCAATCAAAACCGAATATAGCTACGAACCTTCCACACGCCAAAAGATATTCTCATACAAAAATTCAGCAAAATCTGTTCAGCCGTTTTCGAGTCCATCGCGTTTGTTTGTCGAATAGAGATAAAACTGGCATTTTGTGGTCAAATCTGGCAACTCTAATGTCATTTATGTTCAGTTTGGTTTGCCATTTCATCACGAACAGGTTGACAAAAGAACAACGCTTGCAAATCGTGCAAATTTATTTCGAAAATAATGGTTCAGTTCGCGAAGTTTACCGCAAGCTCCGTCCATTTTATGGTCGACATAATCGTCCATCAGAGCAATTAATTCGGTTAACCATGGATCGTTTTCGCACTACGTTTACTCTATGTGATAATACGCATCCGCAGAGACGTCGAACAGTGCGCACCGAAGAAACAATTGCCGCTGTAGAGCAAAGTGTTGAAGAGGACCCGAATGAATCGATTCGCCACCGTGCACAGCAATTGGAGCTGTGGAGAGCTAATGGAGACCGGTATAGAGCCATGATAACCGACTATTTTGTTCCCGAATTGGATGGCATGAATGTGGATGAGTTGTGGTTCCAACAAGATGGCGCTACATGCCACACAGCGCACGTCACAATCGATTTATTGAAGGAAACATTCGATTAGCGCATAATTTCGCGGAATGGACCTGTCAATTGGCCACCAAGATCGTGTGATTTGACACCATTGGATTATTTTCTTTGGGGATATGTGAAGTCGCTCGTCTACGCCAACAAACCAGAAACGTTAGGGGAATTGGAAGCCAACATTCGTGGCGTTATTGCCGACATACGGCCCCATATGCTCGAAAAAGTGGTTGAAAATTGGACCTGTAGAATTGGCTTTATTCGAGCCAGCCGAGGCGGCCACATGCCCGAAATCATATTTAAACATTAATGGCATAAAATTATCCTTCCAATAAAGCCAAATTGATGGACCTTAAGACGATTTTCTTGTGTTTTATTTCAATTCGAAGTTCTATACCCCTAAAAAAAACACGCGATACATATAGATTAGTTTTAAGTATTGTTTTTTATTTTTGGTGTTTTAAGTTTAATTAAATAACAGTGAAATTTGAAAATCGATGTCTTCTGATCGGGATGTAACTTGTACAAAGTTTAGTCCTACTGGATAGTAACTGTGACTCGAAATTTCAACCGGGTCAGTTAAGGACTGTCCGTGTTGGAGGGTGTTGAATTTTGAAATATCGGTTCGAGTTTTGAAATATGACCGACATTCCAAAATTCAACACCCTCCAACTCGGACAGTCCTTAACCGATCTGTCTAAGTTTTATCCCGAGCAGAAGACATCGATTTTCAAATTTCACCCACTTGACATGAAATCCCCAAATATATATGTATAGTTTTATATATGTCAATTTTAAATTATTTTTGGTTTTGTTTTATTAAAAATAACTTTTAAGTTTTGTTTTTGTTCCTTTAAGTTTAAGTAAAGCATGGATCCCAATCAACAATTAATGTGCCTTCAATAATTAATGAAATAAATATGAAAATACTTTATAACGGAGTTTTTTAATTGACAACTGTATGTATGCATATCAGTTTTTTTTCTAATCTACAAAAAACGCAATGCCTAAATTTACGTACCTTAAACAATGGACGGGATCGAAAATTTGGGGCAACGGAGTGGACCGGGTCCAGCTAATTTATATATATATATATTTTGTTATGAAGATTTGGCCGAAATTGGGGCTCAGAATCATGGACAAAACAAGCTACCAGGACCAAAATCTACACAAATTAAAACAAATACAAATACGAATACAAAGACGAATTTGTTTTTACGATTTGGTAAGATTGTGGTTGAATTGTCCACTTGTTTTCATACTTACTTTAAGGTGATATGTTTAAGTGTTTAAACGTCTATACGGTATATATATAAACCGTATAGACGTTTATACGGTACAAACAAACAAACCACCAATAAACACACATTCTCTTTTATATATACAGATACTAGCTGGACCCGGTCCACTTCGTTGCCCCCAGATTTCCGATCCCATACATTTTTGGACCAATCACTGAGACTGCTATCATATGCATATACACAAAATTACAGCACTCTCGCTAACAAATTGTGCATGATATCTCAATTCCAAAATTTGGCTTATATTGGTGGGGCTATGCCTATTGATTCTATCCCGCCCATTTTTGGACCAATCACGTAGACAACCACCAGCAATATATACACGCAAAGAAAATTCGTTTCTGAGAAACGAAATATTAGACAACATTCTCGTTTACTGAAATTCTTTTGGTCAGAACAAAAAATTGCTTATGCGACATAAGTTTCTGTTGCAACAAATTAAATTTCAGTTCCGGCAAACGAGAATTGTAGTTGTCTAATATTTCGTTTCGCAGAAACGAATTTTTTCTTTGCGTGTATACAATAAATTGCAGCACTCTCACTAAAAAATTTTTCAAGATATCTCAATTCCAAAATTTGGCATATATGGGCGGGGCCACGCCCATTGATCTGATCCCGCCCTATTATGGACCAATTGTGTAGACTACCACCAGAAATATATACACTAAATTGATGCACTGTCGCTAACATTTGTGCAAGATATCTCAATTTCAATATTAGGTTTATATGCCCATTCGTCCGATCCCGCCCATTTTTGGACCAATCACGAATTTATACACTAAATTGAAGCACTCTCGCTAACAAATTGTGCAATTCTTCTCAATTTAAAATCCCGCCCGTTTTTGGACCAAACATGTAGATTGCCACCAGATATATATACATTAAATTGCAGCACTCTCGCTAACAATTGGTCCAATATATCTCACTTTCAAAATTTGGCTTATATGGACGGTGCCACGCCCACTTGATATATCGAAAATGCAAGTACCACTGGACTTATTATAACATATCGCTCACTTATTTCAATACTCTCCTAACTTAAAATTGAAAATTTTTGTGTTTGTCTTACAGAAATGCGAATTTTGTAAATATCCAGAAATTAATATCAACGTAATTTAGTTTATAAGTAAACAATCATATTTCGGATTTTTCCACCTTTTTAAACCCTTACTTTAGTGTGTATATATCATTTGCTACGGACAAAAAGTGTAACACATCGAAGGAGTGACATATGTTCGGCGGAAACCCGTTTTGAGCCATTTTAAGTCATTTGAGCAATGTCCGTCCGTCTCTCCGTCTGTCTGCCTGTATGGAGCGCACGATTACTCCCGAAGGGAGTAACGGATTGACTTTTTTTTTATTTTATTTATTGATGTACATTATTTATTCACATTCATTAAAGTGCCTCAGCGCCCCTAGGGCATTATTGAGGCCATCTGGCAACAATTTTTACATTAGATTTTCTAATACATAAAATTTATGAATATATAAATATAATTTTTTAGTTTGAGTCATATTCTGCTTACTCTAGATCATATTAGGAGCATTTCTATATTTTGCAAAAGATGCATTTTAAGTCTGCTTTTAATGAGTGAAATAGTCTCAGAGTTCTTTACAGATGAGGGCAAACTATTATATTCTAAACTGCCATTGTATTCAATCCTTTGCTTGGTTGTTTCCAACCGACATCTCACCACTCGGGTATTTGAGTTCTGTCTTGTATTATTGTGAATTATTTCAAATTGTATTGTATGATAGCCAATTTTGTTCAATACTTTATAAATATATACCATTTGCTGCATTTTATGCAAGCCATATACAGGCAAAACTGTTTTTGCTACATCTCTGTATAGCTGTAATGTAGAGTACATTCTTGGAAGTTTATAAACATTTTTCAAACACTTATTTTGCACGATCTGTAGCGATTTCAGGTCAATATTTCTCCTATGACCATAAATCATGGACAAATAATTTATATGGCTTTGAATTAAGGCCTCAAAGATCATTAGCTTCGTGTTTTCATCAAGTTTATTTCGAAGTTTGTACAAAATTCCAATAACTGGAGATATTTTTGATTTCACATGTTGTATATGATTTTTCCATGAAAGGTTGCTTTGTAAATATACTCCCAGGTACTTTACAGTGTTAACTTCTGGCACCCGTAAAAGGCAAGTTTTTCTATCAAAACCGTGTGATCGACGAGTTCAGAAGCTTTGCTAAAGTCATAGAAAATCGCTCCAACACCAGCATAACCATCATCTAAACATTTGCATATATAATTGACAACATTGACAACTGCTTCGCCAGTACCACATCCCTTTCTGAATCCATATTGGTTGTCTGATAGCAATAGCTCACCTTCTAAATAGGATTCTAGTTGTCTATTTATAATTTTCTCGAAAATTTTATCTATCGTAGATAACAACGAAATAGGTCGATATTTTGTAACTGAGTTTGCATGTGTTTCCTTAGGAATGGGTATAACTTTTTGAATTTTTAATAAATCAGGATAAACAGAGTTGTTAATTGAGCTATTGAATATCTTTACAAGTACTGGTATTACTTCAGTGCCGCATTCTACAAATAGCTTAGGTAAAATGTTATCAAAACCTGGAGCTTTATGCAAATCCATATTACAAATAATTTCTCGTATTTCTGTGGCGGAAGTTTGTTGAAGTCTGAAAAAGTTACAATGTCGGCGGATACACCAAAAATCATGCCAACTTTCACCGGGGTAATGATGGATCTGTTGTCTCAACTCACATACACTTTTGATTAAATATTGATTTAATTTTTCAGCCTTTTCAGAATCAGAAGTTATAAACCCACCATCATCTTTTAGTATGACTTCTTAGTTCTGCCAAGTGTCTGATTAAGAAACCGCCAGCATTTCTTAGGATCTAGATTTATTTTTGACAGCTTGTTTCGGTAATACAGATTCATTTCATCTCTTGTAGCTATTTTAATAACCTTACTGATACGTCTCAATCGGCTATTTATTTCGGATGTGGAGTTGGCTCTTCGTTGAGCTAAAAGTTTTTTCTTTAACTTTAAAAGTGACTGCAAATTACCATTTATCCAAGGCGCCATTTCATTATTAAATGTTTGTGTTTTTTTTTATTTCAGTTGTAGAAAATGACATTGCATTTGATAAAAAAGATACAAATTTTGACATATCATCTGAGGGATCCCCAGTTAGGGTCAATGCACTCATATTATTTCGTATGTATATTTTCATTTTTCCATAATCACAATTGTTTCTTACAAACTCATGTAAATCTTTGGTTTTAATGTGAGATTCAAGTCTGCAAAATACAAAATTATGATCAGAGAGATGTTCCACTAGCTGGCCGAGAAACGAAGGTGTGGCAATTAACACAGTCGTAAGAATCAATAATTGTATTAAGTTGATCTGTTAGCGACATATTCAAAAAATCCATATTTGAATCCCCAGTAGATATGAACGGATATCGACCAAAAACGCTTAAAACGAAATCAATGTAATCAGAAAATGTATTACTGTGACATTTTTGGGATCTGTAAAATGTCATCAATTTTAAAGCTTTTCCACAAATTTTATGAACGTTGAGAGATATTACAATTGACTCAATATAGTTTACGCTCTCAGATAACTCTACGGAGTAATTTATATCTTTATGGATATACACTGAAGTGCCTCCATATCCGTCACTCCTACAGCAATGTATATTATTTTATCCAGGAATTGTGTACAAATCCACTATATCATGCTGAAACCAGGTCTCTTGAATACAAATAATTGAAGGCAGTTTAGAAAATGTAGCGATTAACGTTTTGAACTTATTAAACTTTGTATGTGAAGAAATGCTTCTAATATTTATTGATAAAATTTGCAAATTATTCAGGTGCAACATTTCATTTAAATAACTTTGAAAATAATTAATAGATTTAAAATAATGATTCATAAAAAAAGAGTTATTTTATGTTAATAAACAAATTTATATAATAAATTTATTCAGGGCGACATGTAATCATCATCATCAGCGTTTTCATCATCAGATTTCGGCTCAATCACTTTTCGGTTACACTGCGATCTTCTAGAAGTGGTTATTGTAGCTTCCAGTAAAAGTGAATCAACTTGGTCCTCATTTTTTACAAGCTTGGGCTTCGATAGTTCAGTCATTTTTACGTAAACTTTTCCTCCATTAAGCGTTTTTGCATAGTTTAGCAATTGTAAAGTTTCTTTTCCGAGAAAATCGTTAACGAAAATAGATTTTGTTGCTTCATTCCATTTAATTTCAACTTTGCGGAGATCACTTTCTGCTTTGTAGCCTTTGTATTAAATTTCGCGACAATTGTCTTACGTTTTGCTTCTTTATTTTTCCCAATGAAATAAACATCATCCACTTCATTTGGGTCTAAAGTAATATCAACAGCTTTCATCACCTTTATAAGAGATTCCATTGCATTCTCATTGCTTTCCACTTCTACTCCATTTATTAAACAGTCATTTCTGACTCTGTTATTGTTTAAAAATCGCACAGTATCTTTTAATTCATTTATTTCAGATTTTAACATTTTATTTTCTTTTTGTACTGCTTCAACTTTCTTCTTGTTTTCTGCAACACCCTTTATTATTTCATCGAATTTTCTCGCCATAAATGTCATCGACTCTTGCATTGTGTCCAGCTGTTTTGATAGTTTATTTAGATGTTCTCTTATTGCATTTAGTTCGCTCTTCACATCATCACCACTTTTGTTGTCGCATATATGACACACATACTCTTCATTTTCATCATCCATTAGTTTATTATATTGATCATATTGACGTTTGTCTAGTTTTGTACACAAAGCATGGAACGTCTTTGAACACTTATCACACTGTATGGATGCTTCCTCTTCTTCGTTGACTTGTAATTTACATTGCTGGCATACAATTACTGCCTTTTTACAACTACGACGAGATGGTGGCATCTTTCATAAATTTGGTATAATTTACCGTTTGAATAATACTTTAAACAGTGATGTATTCGCAAATACAGTTTAAAAACCACTATTTAAATATTTTTTAAATTGTTTATACGGAGCACTTGTAAATTTGATGTTCTCACTCAGAGAGTTGCCAGACTTCAAATTTGGTATGGGATAATATTTTTTTCTATCTCAGGCTAAGTTCGAAGATGGGCCATATTTATCCACTCTTTCTAGTACCTCCCTCACAAAAGGTTAAAATTTGGTGAAATATTGATTCTCTAATAACTTTCGGATAAATAGTAATCCTCTGTAATTCCACACATTATAATAGTTTATCTGTCGCTATCAACTTGAGAAATTACGAAATCAGCTTGAGAAAAGGTCGAAATTACCACGTCCTTTTTGGTACCTCACACACGAATGGACCATTTTGCACCAAAAGTTAACAGCTTATAACTTTAATACCAGTGCATACAACTACTTGGAATTTTGTACAGTGTAATGCTTTTATAGTACCTAGAATCCAGAGAAAAGTGGTTATTGACACGCCCCTTTTGGTACTTCCCACACAAAAGGGCCATTTTGCACGAAAAGATAGCAGCATATACTCGTAGCTTTAACATCAGTTCATAGAAATACTTGAAACTTTGTGCAGTGTAATGCTTTTATAGTACCAAGAGTCCAGAGAAAAGTGGGCGTTATTAGCACGATTTTGGTATCTCCCACACAAGTGAACCATTTTGGATCAAAACTTATGAGTTTATACTTTTGATACCTTTAAAGTTATTTAATGCAATTTAAATTTATAATAATTTAATTAAAACAAAAATATTTTTGGGACTTAAAAATATTACCATGCCTAATTTTTCTGTCCGTTCTGAGATGTTTTATATTTAATTTCGAGTTCAGGAGACCAAAATACATACAAAATTTTTAATCACTGATTGAGAACAAAATGGATATTACATAGTGTACTTGGGCGTGTCGAATTTGATTTTTTTCGATTTTTGTGAATGTGGAGGCCCAAAAAGATGCCTCTTGGTGTGTTTTACTCTAATTTGGTTTGTTGTTATTCATAAACGTTTAGTTTGGAAAATCTGTGTTTGAACAAAAGAAGGTCTTTACGGCATACGCTTTTTAACATAACATTGTAGAAAGAGGTCACGAATCATGGCATTTTTGGGTCGTCGTGAAGCACCTTGTCGGACCGCAATACAAAAATTGGTGGAAAAATTCGAGCTGTTGGGACAAGTTAGTGATGAGAAGAATAAAACCCGAGAATATTGCTGCTGTAGCCCAAAGTGTTGAAGAAAACCCAAGATTCTCCATTTCTCGTCGTTCTTTGGAATTGGGCATTCCACAAACGTCATTACACCGTATCTTGCATAAAGACTTGGGTCTTAAGGCTTATAAAGTTCAGTTAACACAAGAACTCAAGCCGGCCGATCATCAACAACGTCGTGTCTTTGCTGATTGGATCCTTGAAATGCATGAAAATGATCCGGAATTCCATCGAAAAATCATCTTGACTGATGAGGCCCATTTCCTCCTCGGTGGCTACGTTAACAAGCTAAATTGTCGCATCTGGGGCTCGGAAAACCCAAGAGTTTTTGTTGAGAAGCCTCTCCATCCTCAACGTGTGACTGTTTGGTGCGTTTTCAACAGTTACGGTGAATGGATTGCGCTATCGAGAGATGATTAATGATTTTTTATGGTCGGAGTTGGATGGTATTGATCTGGACAACGTTTACTTTCAACAAGACGGCACTATGTGCCACACAAGCAACGAAACCATTGCTCTGTTACGGGAAAAGTTTCCGGACCGTGTTATCTCTCGAAGAGGCTTCCTTTGGGGCCATGTGAAAGATAGAGTCTACGCCAACAGCCCAGCGTCGATTAAAGACCTCAAAGATAGAATTCGTGAGGATATCGAGGACATAGAGCAGCCACTTTGCGATTTGGTTATGGAAAATTTCATGAAAAGGATATGGTATTGTCAGCGTGGTCGTGGTGGCCGTTTGACTGATGTTGTTTTTCATTATTAACGGCATACCTTCCTCTTTATTATGAAATAAACATCTCATCATTTTTTTTTTTCAAAAGTTTCATTTTTCTTTGAATACCAAAATAACACCTCTTATTGGACAACTCTTTATAATTGTGTAGAGAACATAATAGCGCGTAAATTGATATTTAATATGCTTGTTACTTTAATGAATTCATGCAAGAATTTAAGTAAGTTTTTCACTTTAAGGAAACTGATTTCACCAAAACATATTTACTAATCGTCTGAAATAAAATACCAAAACCACAGATGGGCGAAATGGCATTCACGTGAAAGGAAATGTCAACAAGATTCCAAAAACAGACGAAAAATCCAATGGTGGTGACCAGGTCTTAAAATTTGGGTGACCAAAAAGTCCCGTAAGGACAAAAAATGTCCTAATGTTTTTACATTTAATCCAATGGAGTATATGAAATCATATATTAAACAATTGGAATTGAATATTTTAGGACCTCCGGGGATTTTTCTGAGGAATGCAAATTTTAAGGGCCCATACGCTACTGGATTTTCATTTCCTTTTTGGAATTGTCAGGAATTTCCATTCGAGCTAACTTTGAAAAACCCTTTGGCGTTTTGATATACTAGTAGAGTTCTTTCATGTTCAATTGGTCTCGTTCGGGAAAGATTTTCTTGTTGCACAGTGTAATTTAATATACTCTCAGTTTATGTCAAATACATCAATGTTCCACAATTATTTTCAATTCATTGATTTTGATTTCTTTCCACACTATTTGCAAGTCGGCATCACATCGTAATCAACACCTGGATGACGGTCGGTGAGTCATACCGCCGCTGCAGAAATATCGTCAGATGGACGGACGGACAAAACCTCATTTGCCCGACACAACTTTGTGCTGTGCAGGAGGTTGATTAAAATGTTTTCGATGTTTTTTGTGTACCCGAACAATGGCACAAGTTCCAAATTAGACACCATTTGTAGATTTTTTTTGAAAACAATTTGTTATAATAAATGTTATGCAATTAATTCAAACGCAAATTTGTATTAGCTTTTTTTGCCTTCGAGAAAAATTAACACCTACGTATGAGATATTGCATATGCGCTCCGTTGTCACCGATACATTATTTGTAAAGAATTTTCAGAAGTTCATAAAAAACTTTACAAGAACCATTTTTAATATTTTTGATTTTAGCATTTTGCA
Source organism: Eudasyphora cyanicolor (assembly GCA_963930755.1). Lineage (NCBI taxonomy): Eukaryota > Metazoa > Arthropoda > Insecta > Diptera > Muscidae > Eudasyphora > Eudasyphora cyanicolor. Next base: position 222,428,065 of record OZ005736.1, read on the forward strand.
AAAAAATATTATTTACGATAATTGCTTTCGTATGGCATATTTTCGTCTACGCTTAATAACTTATTGCAAAATGTGTTTTAACTTTATCCTCTAATGATGTTCAAACAGATGTTGTCACTAAACTTATGGTGAGAAGAACAAATAAATTATCCTTTTGCAGTAAATTATGGGAAAGTATTTGTCATTCTTAGATGTGATAATGACTCGTTCCCAGTCCATAGTCTACAAAAGACCCACTTCTCAATTATTTGCAAATACTGTTTCTCAGTCGTCTATAAAAACTACTTCTTAGTCGACTATGAAGAGTCTTGCACACTCGAATACATCTTGTTCTAAGTCGTCTACACACGGAATACTTCTCAGTAGGTGGCAAATGTATCCTCGATGAAACAATTTACTTCGTATAAATTCGATCCGCTAAATCTAATGGCTTTAGCCCTTTTTCCTGTGACATCGTGAACAATGACTTTACTAAATTCAGGAACAATTTTATTATATAGGTTTCGGAATATGTTTTCTTTGTCAAGGTAAAAATTAAAGGGTACACTTCGAGAACCAGTGGGTTGTCATTAAAGGGTCTTTGTTTTTTTTTGTTGAATACAATCATCCAAAAAATCAATCTACTTTTACGACTTTTGATATGTAATTACTAGGGCTGGTCGATTTAAAAATCGCCCATTGCTCAATGAAAATCGTATTCTAAGGATCAAAATAAGAAACTTTGCCGAAGGAACCATACCTCTAAAACGAATTCTGATGTCCCGGAGAAAATCCCACTTTGACCCATTTAGAGTGCTCCAATCGAGTCCAAATGTATGACCGACCCCCACTCAGTGAAGTGCTCAGTGAAAATCGTGGAATGTATGGAACCTCCAGGGGGTTCCAGGGGGTGTGCCACTGGCATGGGTGGGTCGGGCCTCCAAAGTTAGTGGGGGTCGGTCATACATTTGGACTCGATTGGAGCACTCTAAATGGGTCAAAATGGGATTTTTCAAAATTTGCCCCTACCCAAAAGTTCGACCCATATTCCGGGACATCAGAATTCGTTTTAGAGGTATGGTCCCTTCGGCAAAGTTTCTCATTTTGATCCCTAGAATACGATTTTCACTGAGCAATGGCGACTTTTTTTGCCTCCCCACAAATCGACCCGGCCTGATAGTTACACTGTGCTAGTTCAAAAATGTAACAAAAAGGAGACCCTATGGATATATCTATTTCGACTTTGCTGAATCCAGTGGTGCTAGCCGTTTTTCTAGGTTAGCTCTTGTTTTCGCGATATTCGACCACATAGGTTGCAGGGAAATCAGAGGGGTTAGTTAATTCGGAGGTGATTTTGAAGAGGAAGTCTTCGGAATACGTTCAAAAAACGCTGTGGTCCAAAAAACGAAATAACATTGCTGAAATTACTTAAAATGGCCCAAAACGGATTACCGTTAAACATTATTTCCATCTCTTTTTTCACTCATTCAATGTGCTACACTTTTGGCCCACAGCAACTGAAATATAAGTATACAGCCGTTCACAATATTAGGGGTATAAAACAGGATTTTGTTGAAATTCTCTTACTTCTACCAAAAGGGCTATAATTTTCTGTTTTAACGAGAGTTACTAAACTTGTGTCTCTACGTGAAAGTGATACTTTCAACATTTGTAAACAAGGGAAGATTGTTTCTTTTACCTGGTATTCCTGCAACTCATTCATCTTTGGCTGGTGTAATAGTGATGTAGTTCCTCTCGAAGTTGTACACCGGTCGGTTACCATAGCACTACACTTTGATATCCTCATGTGACCGTAGTTCTTGTACCTCCACATTGATAGGCAGTTGAAACTTCTCTCGCCACAATATTAATCGGCAGTATATGGCGAAGGGCTCATCGAGACTCAGTCGCTGTAGTCCTTAAAGCTCAGCTTATTCATAGACAGGCAGTTCTCTGAACCATAGGTTGGTTGATGGTTAGTTTGTCAGTTGCCGTCCCCCATACCACAATTCCATATAACAGTATTGGAGGAACTACTACTACACATATCCCATGAACGATTTTAGGAGAGACGACCCATCGCGACACTACAGCCATCCTGCAGGAATATAAGGCGATGTTGGCCTTACTTAAACGTTCCAGTACGTTAAATCTGAATCGCAGTTTCCTATCTAGAATTATTCCTAGAAATTTTTCACTTTCAGAAAAGACTAGATCTGTTCCTGTCCCATCTAGCCATCTTGTTCCGAGGCACCTGTAGGATGTCTTTTTGGACGTTTTCGAATTTGCCACTCACTGCGATTGCCACATCGTCCGCATATGCCACGACCTTGTAGCCACAACGTTCTACATCTAGCAGGATTTTATTCACTGTTAGGTTTAAAATTAGTGGAGACAGTACTCCTCCTTGTGGGGTCTCTCTGTTTAGAAACCTTGTTAGAGTAGTGGACCCAAGAAATGCTGTTATGCGTCTTCTATTGTGCAGGCTCTGAATTGGTCTAATCAAACTAGAGTTCACCTTTAGATGTGACAGTGCCGCAATTACCGCATCTGAGTGAAGGTTGTTAAAAGCCCGTTCTATGGCAAGAAATGACAGAATATTGAATTGCTTGAAATGTAGGGATGATCCGATAGTGCTCACAAGTTCGTGTAGGCCTGATTCTACAGACTTCACCTTATTGTAAGCATGTTGGTTCCCCGACAGGTGTTTTGAATCCAGGTTTTCCTTAATGAAATAATCTAAAAGTCTTTCCAGACCTTTCAATAGCAAGGAGGATATGCTAAGTGGTCTGAAGTCTTTTGGCCTAGTGTGTGATATCTCGACCGCTTTGAGTATTAATACCACTTTGGTATCCCTCCGTCGATTCGGGATGTATGAAAGTCTGATACAGCCTACATACATTTTCAGCAGCCAGAGGATAATGTACTTTAACATTTTCTGCTGGAGTGATGGCGTCTGGTCCAGGTGACTTGAATAATAGCCCAGCTGTTTGGATCTCTCAGTCAACCAGCTAGCGACGCTCGCAGTCCACTCGCCATCTTGTTGGTCCTGCTGATCCTCTGGTTCTGTTAGAGAGTTCCCCGGGAAATGTGTGTCGAGCAGTATATTGAGCGACTACTCGATGTTTTTGGTCCAGTTATTTGCCTCATCCTGCAAATATCCCAAGGAACAGGGTGAAGCAGATAATATATTCCTCAGCCTTGCGGCGACGGAGACCTTTTCCACTTCGCCACAGAAGGTATACCAAGAGCGTCTTTGCGCTTTCCTAAGCTCCTCCTTATAGATCTTGAGTTGCTCTTTATAGGCATCCCAAAGGTTAGCGACCCCAGTATATTTAGCATTGTTGAATAGCTTGTTGCAGGTCTTTTTCGTAGACGTTAGCTCAGAAGTACACCATTGGGGTTTAGATTTACACTTGTACCTTGTTTTTGGACAGGCTTCTTCAAGGGAACTATTGAATGATATGGTGATATGCTCTACCAGTTTATCCAAACCGGCTTTGTCATTCGGTTCGTACAGAAGTTTGGAGTTGAGGACTTTCTTGAAATTCTTCTCATACAGGTGCCATTTAGTCTTTCTCACATTTCTGTGGACGGCAGGTTCAGGCGCTTTTTCAGCGAGTTTGAACTCAATACACTGATAGAAAAAGCTTCGTCAGTCGTCAAAAGTCAGCTAACGTACGGATAATCCTATCTATGAATATGTTCGTCGCCATGACGAATCTCTGTTTAAGTATACTAGAACAAGAACTATTTAGTGGAATAAAAAAACCCCACAGGGTGATTACATATCATCCCTACGATGAATCGTGCTCATAAATAAAAAAATTATATATACCCTCCTCTCTAAGGTGAGGGGATAAATATGGGGATTTATTTGATTTATAATACAAATATCAATAAGTATATATATAACATATAGAAAAAGGGTAACGCATCAAAGGAGTGGCCTAAGACCCTAAGTTTATGCGGAGGAAATCCGTTTTAGAACACATTAATCCATTTTACTTATGTCCGTCCATCCGTAAGCCTGACCGGAGCGAACGATAACCCTCGAAGCTATAGTTTCCAGAGATTAAACAGAGATTCGTCAGGGCGACGAACAAATTCATCAATAGGATTATCCGTACGTTAGCTGAGTTTTGACGAAGCCTTTTCTATCAGTGTATAATGGTGATCTGAGAATGAGTGGTCGTCCAGTACATTCCACCCAATAATTTTGTCTGAGCGCCGGTCAGTAGCAAACGTAACGTCGAGTACTTCTTATCTGTCTTTAAATGTAAAGGTCGGTTTATTACCTATGTTACAAATAGTTATGTTGGTAGTTAAAATAAAGTCAAGAAGAGAATCACCCCTATTGTTTATATCCGTACTACCCCAGATAGTATGATGAGCGTATCAGCAATAATCAGCTCGACCTCGTCAGACGTTGCTTCTTCTACTACTTCCCTGAATAGAGCAGTCGGTACTACAGCTTCATGAGACAAGTAACTGGAGACCACCCAATATATGCGATTACCGATCTCCAGACTAGCAGCTGTTTGGTCTTTACCACTTAAATTAGCCAGGAGAAAGATATTTAGATCTTTCCTGGCCAAATGCAGGTTCTTGGATTGCCTTCAGTTGGCCACAAGCAGCTTAAAGTTGGGTGTCCTTCCTCCCACTGCGTAGGGCTCCTCTATTAGGACGATGTCTATTGCACCTGTGGACAGGCGCAACAATAGAACCGCTGAGGCTACTTTAGCGTGATGGAAGTTAATCTGTAGAAGTCTTACCATCATTGGTAATTGACAGATTAACATCCACCCCGACAAGAGTGTTATCGAACTCTTCGTCCGTATCATGTCAAAGAGTCCGGATACTCCCATCAGTCAAAAGTAGAGCTTTCGTCCTCAGAGAAGGACATTACGGATCTTCTGTTAGAGTTGGAGTCACCAGAAATAATGGGCGTGGTTACCTCCGCACTTCCAGAAAACCGTGTATCAACCACGGTGGACGACTCACCTTCCGCAGTGGGAGCTATATCCTGCTTGTATACCTTCAATACTATAGTCTCGAAGCCATATTGTAGGGTTGCACTAGCACGTTGTATATGGGAGGTGGATTTAGTGTTAAGGATCAAATTGACCTGCCGCTTTTCACCATCCGCCTCATCCACCTTGCTGATTCTCCAATTATGGACCGGCAGACCAGGATTGGAATCTTTTATTATTTCTAATATGTCAGCCGGGTTGAAAGGCTCTTCTGCAACACAGGTGATGCCTCTAGGGTGACTAGGGGTATTTTTATTAGACAACATCCAACTGGGCACCCGGTCACACCTCACCCGCCCGACTGAGAGCAGCCTTATACAGGTCTACTGATCTGGCATCACCGAAATATATGAGCTTTACTCGCCCCTGATGCTATCCTGCATCGTTGCAGATTGGTAAAGAGCCATGATGGCTGATTGCACATGGCTCCATTTGTCCTTGAGGATGGATCCAGCCTCACTACTTCTGTCTATAACAGCCATCACTTGACACTCCTTCGCCACTTCATTGAAGGGCTTGGTGATTGTCCTGTTGATAGTGACATTAGGGTCTTTTACTTTTTTCGAAGACAGTGGTTCATCAGGTGATCTGATTCATTTGACTTTATTAGCCGTTAACACAGCTGAATCTGTGGCTCTTTCCTACTCATTGGCCTTAGAAGCATCTATGACGCCTTAAGCCCAGGTAAGTGTTCATTGTGCTTCCGTTTTGACGGTCGGACATGACGTTTTCCCCTCACCGTACCACCTGTTGTGAGTTCTGGGGGGAAATATTCACCATTTTTGGTGTGGTCGGTTTTGGCCAAGACCATCGGACGATTGGGGAGAGAATTTATTTATTTTTTGTCTGTATTAGCCCGTAATAGGTAATAGAATGTAGGCCTTCCAGACTTTGTACAGATTTTTTTTTGCGATTGCGTAATAGGTACTGCGTAATAGGTTTTAACTATACGCTCTGTGATAAACACGACCGTTCACTACGACTCATAAGCAACGAATCGCACATCTAAAAATCTGTAAATTATCTCACAATGACTTTTCTGCCAACGTTGCAAGACAAAAATTTTATGTTCACACGGTTGTACGTTCACAGGGTTGCATTTTTCCGCCATTTTTCTGACAATATTGTCCGATCTGGCAATTGTCTATACATAACTTTAGGGCAGATCAGACTAGCAAGGATTGTATGCAGTTCCTAACTACTGATCACCTATCATTTGTTGCCGTAAGGTAATTAACTCTCACGAAGAGCTTTCGATAAAAACATGCTTACATAACAAGTTAATCTGCTTACAGTTCGCTGCTACGTCCATGTCATCCTGCAGCCAAATAAGTTAAATGTTAAACTAACATTAATCTTCAGTTTGGAATGAACCATAGAACAAGAATTGCTATGAGCCTTTGTACATTTTTTCGGCCCCCTACAAGTCGACCCACCCTAATGTATATGGATTTGTCCTCTCAATCCTTAGGTTAAGTAAAATATATGGTCTCATAAAAAATCATTGACCAAAAACGTCAAAAAATGACAAGTAATTCCGTCTTCCTTCAAACATTTTGCAATTGATTGTTTTCTAAATCGTGAAATCCTATTGAAGTTGAACAAATTTTGCATTGTGTTGACATGTCACAACTGACAGACGGTACGGGACGGGTCTGACAATCAGACAGACAACAGACATTGATTTGTTTCGTTCGCAGTCATTTCAGATCGAGGGGAGTCGATGTGTTCGCCGATCCATGGAGTCATGGAGACTATTGACAATTGACATTACTTTTGATTGGAGAACAACAATGTTGAAGTCAATTCAATTCAGGGCTGTGGGAGTTTTTTTGACTGTCGTTTCTCCTTTTCTGCCGCACGAGTATTTTTCTACTGTTTGTCGATTCAAACCATCGAATAATGGATGGAATGAATATTCAGAGACCCAGACACATATCGTTTCTCATCAAGGTATTGCCAAATAATTGGAGAAGAAAACAAAAGCCAATAAACAAATAAGCATTCACCAAAAAGAAGTCCATACAATATAAATGAAGTTGAATTATTTGTTTGTACCGTAAAGTAGCCTTCAAAGTAGTACAATGTATTATTTAAATTAGAGGTAATATTGCAATCCCCTACGAAAATGTTGAGATGCGTGATAGGTTAAAATTTATGTTTCATACCATTTAGAAAGAAATATTTATTTTTTTGGTGTAGAAAGAATTAAAAAATGTATTTATTAAATTTTATCTTTACTATAGGGATTGCAACAGTAGACCGCTTCGACGTAGTGTCCCTGGATAACGCTAAATGGTTAACAGATCCCGTAACACCGGGGTGTAATGCGACTTCGTGCCCATCGGTGTATGATTTGCAGTCAGGGGTAATCGGCTGTATTAGGACGGAGCCTTCTACAGTAGTGGTTGTACTTAAAACAAACTCTCTTAAGTCCGGAGTGTTATGCGTACCGTGCTCATCGGACTTGATGGTTCGCAGTCAGGGGTTACCATAAACCATACTTTTTACTGCTGCCTTTACTGATACCTAGACGCCTCAGCAGCGACCCAGTTTGGGGTCTATGACGTGATAGACCTACCATTGGTCCCACCAATATTAAACACATTAAACAAAAAAAAAAAACAGGCGCACTACAACAACTAACCGATACGACTACGAATGCTAGAACGTATAACGATACAAATACAACAAATACGACGAAGACGACTACCGATAAGGCAGTAGCATTACCTTCGGTTTCACTTGGCAAGCATACCCGTCCTTCAAAGAGGAAGATTATTGATCGGCGCATGGCTCTCAATATACTCGAGAGACTATATCAAGCCGACCCCATATATCTAGCCAACAAGCAGAGAGAATCCCTAAAGCGGGCACGGAGTATTTCTGAAGAACAGAATTCCGCATCAACTTCCATACAGCATCAGCCTATTAAAAGGCCGCTCTCTCCAGATAAACCGACGGCATCCAAAAGGACCAAAGGGTGCAGTGGTAGGTTAGGTTAGATTAAGAGTGGCAACCTGTAAAACAGACTCACTTAGACTATACACTAAGAGATTCGTTAACTTCTACACAGACGATTCAAAACTCAATAACCAAGTGGGCTTTTATATCTTTTGTTTGGAACTTGAGGAACTGTAGTGTTTATCAACTTTTAAGCTTTTTGAAGAAATGAAATTGGTTCAACGGGAGGCTTATTGTGCTCCGTCTAAGAGGAATAGACTATAAGTTTTTCTTTACACACTCAACAAAATTATTTCCTAAATTTTAGTAAAATCCATACTCCATTTCAGTTCAATGTTTTATTCATATTGAGTTAATTTTTTCTTAAAGCTTTAAAATTTTACTTAGTACTACTAAATTTTATTGTTTTGGGGGATATGCAGAATAGTTCATTAACTAAAAATGAGGACATATTTTTACTAAACTAATATTTCTTGATAATAGGTCGAATATTCATAAATTTATCAAATTTAGACATATGCGGTGGACAACCAACATAGACATAAGGAAATTATGAACTAAAAATGGAAAACATGAGTTTTAGGAAATTTTAACTAAAAATAATCATGAATCCTCATTTCGACTCCCTGAATTTGAACACAATATTAGGAAAACGTACTAAAATCAAGGAAAAATAACTATTTTAGGACTATGTTGTAGTCCCAAAATGGCAGCGTTTTTGTATGTCCTTTTTCATTCCGCAATTTTTATTTTTACGCAAATCGTTACTTGCACAAAACTTAAATTTATGGCGAAACATTAAAAATGTTAGTAGTTACGCCCGGGACCAGAGTCGAATGGACAACCTTATGATTGTGAGCCAGACACACTATATATCGAGGAAGGAAACTTTTTTGGAAATTATATGAAAATGTCATTCAAAATAAAATTTCTTCGTCGCCTATAAATGCAGTATATAGCAACTCAATTTATCATCCAATGATGGCAATCCTTTTATCAAATTCGAGTGTACATACAAATACATTGTTTCGAAAATTTGGGGATATATAATTGTATTTAAAAACAAAATTTTCATAAAAATGTATGTGTCTACGTAGCTCAGTTGGTAAACATGTGGCTCACAAAACGGAAGGTTCTGGGATCGAATCACATTCGGAGCGGAGGTAAAATGTTATACATATAACATATTGAACATTTCGTGTGTAATAATTAGGGTGATCAAAACCCGTACCGGTTAATCGGTTTGTCCTTAAAATCCGCCTATCAGTTTTTCTGCATTTTCGAATAACTCGAACCGTCGGGTTTTCCACCTCGGTTTATTCGTTTTTTAAACCATTATAGAAAGATAAGAAAATATTATTTTTGAAACAGAAACCTACCCAACATTTTGAAAACATCATTTGACATCATTTTTACATATCCAACGAGTGATATATGTATAATGTTTACATTGTTAACATCTCTATAGACTTCGGGCCGTACTCATAAAAATGTAATGAATAAGGCCCTTCGCCTGTATATTCTGTCAACGATCTACATAGATGAATATTGCGGTATAGAAATTAAGAATTTTGTTAAACACATTCCTTTGTAAAGGGAATACTCTTATTAATAATAATACGTTTCACATTTCAAATATATTTCATCTCTATACGTGCTCAAGTCAGAAACCGCTATACAGACACTAATATACATAATGTTACTAAAAGCTAAGATTTTGCAAATCTTCGCTATTAGTTACTTAAGTTTTATCAAAATCATAACTAATTGTTTTGAAACATTTTTTTTTAAATTCCACATATTATAATATTATATTATAAATGAAATCGTTACTAATAACTGTGTGTTTAAAAACAATTTTCAAATAAATCTTAATTTAATTGGAAAAATGCTTGCGTATTGAATTGCACGACGCTTTTTTTATGTCATCTGACAAAGTGTTGAGCCAGAATTAAGCATTATGTACGCCTTTTTAAAAAAATAGAAAAACCGAAAACAACCGGTTAACCGGTTTTTTATTTTCTGTTAAACCGAAAACCGGTTTTTGAAAAAACTTAACTGTTTTGATCACCCTAGTAAAAATCAATTTCAATTCCTAAAACAAAGAAGAAAAGATTAATCCAAAGTGGGAGTGGTAAGAGATTCCAACATATAAATGGAGGAGTGTGATGGAGGAAGGTGATCAAAAATCGCCAAAAAAAAATGTCAAGGACTAAAAAAGTCAAAGAAAAATTTTAATTTTTCTTTTTGCATAAATTTTATTAAATTTTACTAAATGCTGAATTTGCATAATTTCAAGTCAGAATTTGTTAGTATTGAGTTCATATTCCCTATTTTAATTTCAATAGTTACTTAAAGGAAGTACGAGGTAACTAGAATTAAGTTCAAAATATTTGATAATTATGAGGGAATGTATGAACTTGGTATAAGGAAAACCAGCTTTAGCGCCATTTGAAGTTCAATATTCCTACAGTTTAGTTCATTTTAACTTGCTCCAGGGTTCACTATTTTTTGAGTGCAGTTTCTTCATAACATAGGATGAAAACAAGTCATTGTGAACCATCTATTTTCAATAGTTATAATAATAGTTTATAATCTTTGCATAAAGTGAATCAATTAAAATATTTGCACACAATTATTCATTTGCATGTCTATGCTATCACTTTCAACGTATCTACGAATACATTTCTATTAAGGCAGCAAATAAGCGCCAAATCCACTTTAATCGTCATTAACTACTACTGTGATACGAGTACATACCATTCACACCGCCGCATTTTTCGGTACTCTTAAGCGGATTATTTCCATGAAATATATTTGCCTCAAGCCTACATTCACATGTCTGCCTCTGAAATGCCTCCGAATAATTGTTTTTTCGGTACTTTTTCGATGTTGTTACTGCACAAAATTACATACAAAATACACAAAACCCTTTAGGTAATTTTTGGCAAATCATCAGTTATGGATATCTTTTGGAAATATTTATCGATATGTTTGTACACACGAATATATTCGTATATTCGGAAACAGACAAAAAGGCCGCTTTTTCACACAGATATGATTTGAAATGCTAACAACACAATAACAATATCGACGATTAACGCTCCACAGTGGGGGAATTTCAAAAACCTTACATAAAAGAGGTGTTGATGTGTTTAGATTTTATCTTAGATCTTCTCAACCATTCAGGGGAGATACAGGGCCTCAAAGTATGCCACCTCTGGTAACGTTTTCTTTATGTTCTTGTACATTCTACTTATCAATGTCCACAAAAACGAAGTAAGAAAATTTCAGTCGGGTAAACCGACTAAAGTATACCCTCACTTTGTAATGTAATATTATATATAGGTTGGGAGATGCCCGAAGGTTGAAAAACAAATTTTTCACTCTTTGATAGTCTATGAAAACATTTACATGATTGCTGCAGAAGATATGAGCATGTTGTGTTTGAATGAATCTTTCAATTTGTGTGGGATACCAGAAACGCCTGGACAATACGCATATTTTGCGCAGAACTGTAGATAGTTCAAAGACATTGTACTGAGCCGAATTGTAAGCATTTGTGTGCAATGGTATTTATGTTATGAGCCATTCAATTTTGATATTGATGTGGAAATTTTGTGTGGGAGGTACCAAAAGGGGAGTAATGCCAATTTTTTTACCGGACTTTAGGTACTATAAAACCATTACACTGAACAAAATTTCAAATATTTATATGCACTGGTATTAAAGTTATTAGCAGTAAACTTTTTATACAAAATGATCTCTTTGTGTGGGAGGGGGGGGGCCACTTCACCCATTTTTCTCAAGCTTATAGCAACCGATAAACTATTACTATGTGTGGAATTAAAGAAGATTGGGATAAGTAGTATAGAAGTTATTAGAGAATCAAAATTTTAACTAAATTTTAACCCTTTGTGAGGGAGGTATTAGAAGGGGTAGAATAATATTGTCCACCGGATTGACAATTATAATAATATTGTCAATCCGTTTCCCTTTCTAGAGTTATCGTGTACTTCAGCCAGCCAGACATACAGAGAGACGGACGGACATTGTTCAAATGACTTAAAATGTCCTTAAAAGATTTCCTCTGAGCACACATGGGGTCTTAGGTCACTCCTTCGATGTGTTACACTTTTGTTCCGTAGCAAATGAATTACTCGTATACCCTCGTTACACTAGAGTGAAGATATATGTAATAACACTTTGTTTATAGTTCTCGAGATATCAGCATTACAAATTAAGGGAAAGCTTAACTCGGGCAGGTCCGACTTTATAATACCCTACACCATTATTAGCAAAGTAATACTCGGATAAATTGACTATATCAAATTGACATTGCTGCTAGGATTTGTTGCAGTTTAAAGCTGTTCACGAGTAAGAATGTTCAGTCGAGTAAACCGACTTATGAATCTCCTCACCTTGAGTCACAAAAAAAATTCGTAAATTAATTTTTTTTTGTTAATTTAATTATTATCAATTTAAATTGCATATAATACTAAACTTTAAAGTATGTTATGGTATTAACGTTATAAACTCTTAAGTTTTGGTGAACAATAGTCCATTTGTGTGGGAGGTACCAAAAGGGGCGTTTCAACAACGCCCACTTTGGACTCTAGGTACTATAAAAGCATTACACTGTACAAAATTGCAAGTATTTGTATGAACTGATATTAACGCTATAAGCACTTAACTTTGGGTGCAAAATGGTCCATTCCTGTGGGAGGTACCAAAAGGGGCGTACCAATAACGTCCACTTTTCTCTAGACTCTAGGTACTATAAAAGCATTACATTGTGCGAAATTTCAAGTATTTCTATGCACTGGTATTAAAGTTAAAAGCTGTTAACTTTTGGTACAAAAAGGTCCATTTGTGGGGGAGGTACCAAAAGAGGCGTGTCAAAAACGCCCACTTTTCTCTGGACTCTAAGTACTATAAAAGCATTACACTGTACAAAATTTAAAGTATTTGTATGAACTTATATTAAAGCCATAAGTAGTTAACTTTTGGTGCAAATGGTCCATTCGTGTGGGAGGTACCAAAATGGGAGTGGCCACACAGACACACAGACAGACGGACTGACATTTCTCAAATGACTTAAAAGACCCGAAGATACTTAGGGCCTAGTCACTCCTTCGATGTTTTACACTTTTGGCTCGTAGCAAATGATATATACCCTCCTCTCTAAGGTGAGGAGACAAAAAGAGTTGTACCGCCAAGAAGTGAAATTCATCTAGGACCTTCAAAAGGAGTTTATATCAAAACGTGAACAAATGTTTCAAATGTTTGCAATGAGTGGTAAGGACAAATTAAAACGAAAAGATTATACTTATAATTCCAGCCAGATAGTTTGTTTAAATTTACATTGTCAAGAAGTCAACTCAGAAGGGACTTTTACAGAGATGATTTATAGTAAAAATAACTAAATTTCAGCCACCTCAGTTGAAAAAATTTGTTGCCTAGAGCGTCAAGAAATAGAATCAGAAGAAACATTCATATGGGGCTATATCGAAACACAGACCGATATGTTCCAATTTCACTAGGGACGATTCAGTGTATATGCTTAAATTTTTGCGTGATCGGTTAATAGCGGCGTTCTCTAGAGCATCAAGAAGTCTAATCGGAAGGAACCCTTATATGAGGGCTAAATTAAAACATGGGCCGATATATCGCATTTTCACTAAGGACGATTAAGTGCAATTTAGGGTTTAAATAGAATAATTAAAAAATATGTTCTCTAAGGTGCCAAAAAGCGATATCAGAAGGGGATCTCTATATGGAACCTATATCAAAACATGGACAGATGTTCCCCATCTTTACTAGGCACAATTTATGACAATATAAATGTTTAAATTTCAGCCAAACCAGTTGAAAATGCGTTCCTTAGAGCATCCAGAAGTAACATGGGTGAGGACGTTTATAAGCGGACTATATCACAAAGTAGACCGCTATGCCCCATTTTAAATAGTCTAGTAATTACCTATTTACCAATTTTTGTAAAAATCGATTCATATTTGCGACCTGTACATTTATCTCAAGAATATTTAATGTATAATAAACTATGGGTCTTTCTCTTCTCTTTTAAGGTGTTACAAACGAATGCACAAAGTCATAATACCATGTGTCGTGTCGGGTCTAAAAATATTCCTAGCATAGTCTACGATTATGATATTATCAGAGCCAAAAACTGCCAAACTTGTCGTGGTTATTCGTCATCGACGCGTCGGCTTAATGCTAGACCATACGCCATTTTTGTGTTTTCAGAGTTAGAAATTGATGATATGGTTGTTAAATATGCTCCTTCAGGCTCTGTAATAATTGTTTTCCTATCGCTAGGTTTCAAGATATTAATACGGGAAATAATTTTGATTTTTTGTGCTATTTTTTAGGTTCTTTCGATCACAATATGCAAGTTACTCCTCTTTCATTTCGACCTACATGGAGGTCGAATTCGAAAATTTATTTAAAAAAAAAATTGGATAGCGAACAAAATGCCACTTACAAAAAATTTTATAACCTGCATATTTTTTAATATAATGGCATAGAAATGCACAAAAATGAATGAAATATGAACACTGTGGGGAACCCTATGGAATAAAAAGTGTGTAACTTGTCAGTCCCGTTTTTACGCAAAACTTAAAATGCGTTTTTTTGGCGTATGGAAAAAATAGCACTAAGCCAACAATATGACGAAATAAAATGTTAATGACATACATGATCCTAATCAGTGCAAAAATCTAATCTAAAAACCAGTAAGGAAAGACAGAAAGTCGGGCGGGGCCGACTATATAATACCCTACACCTCCCTAACAATGCGATAAGGGTCATTGCCATAATAATTTGGAATAATTGGTAAATGGGTAGAAACATATTATCTAATTCTGAAACGATAATCGCTAAATTAAGCAATATTCGTTCCTAAAGTGAGAAATATCTTTCTGGAAAATTGTAATGATCGGAAGTAAAATACAACTTCTATAGCGGTTTGATACCAAATCAGGAGGAACATATATATGGAGCTTTAATGTAAATCTGAACCGATCTTCCCTGAATACTTATTCATGTAAAAAGACCTCCTTCTGTCGAATTTCGTACTGATCGGATATAAAATACAGTCTCTACAGCGCTTACATGTCAAATCGGGGGTAACATATATATGGGAGCTATATCTTAATCTGAACCGATTTTCTCCAAATTTGGCAGTATTCCTTCATGTAATAAGAAACCTCTTTCTGCCGAATTTCGCACTGATCGGATATAAAATACAGTTTTTACAGCGCTTACAGGTCAAATCGGGGGTAACATACATATGGGGGCTATATCTAAATCTGAACCGATTTCTTCCAAATTTAATAGTATTCATCCATATAATAAGAAACCTATTTATGCCGAATTTCATACTGATCGGATATAAAATAAAGTTTTAACAGCGCTTACAGGTCAAATCGGGGGTAACATATATATGGGGGCTATATCTAAATCTGAACCGATTTCTTCCAAATTTAACAGTGTTCATTCATATAATAAGGAACCTATTTCTGCCGAATTTCATACTGATCGGATATAAAATAAAGTTTTTACAGCGCTTACATGTCAAATCGGGGCTAACATATATATGGGAGCTATATCTAAATCTGAACCGATTCTAACCAAATTCAATAGGGATCGTC
The DNA here is from genome assembly GCA_963930755.1 of Eudasyphora cyanicolor. Lineage (NCBI taxonomy): Eukaryota > Metazoa > Arthropoda > Insecta > Diptera > Muscidae > Eudasyphora > Eudasyphora cyanicolor. The sequence continues at coordinate 222,443,711 of OZ005736.1, forward strand.
CTTGGGCCAAAAAAATGATAAGTGTAAAGTTTCGTCGAGATCGGACCAAAATTGCGACCTGTACTTTGATTACAAGAATACATGCACAGACGGACAGACAGACGGACATAGCTAAATCAACTCAGAAAGTGATTCTAAGTCGATCGGTATAATAAACGATGGGTCTATTTCTTCTCCTTTTGGGTGTTACAAACAAATGCACAAAGTTATAATACCCTGTACCACAGTGTGGTGTAGGGTATAATGAAGATGTGTTGCCATTTTCTATGAAAAGTGTACACTTTAGAGTTATAAAAAAGTTACTCAAATTTATAAGCCGCTTTTCAAATTTCCCCACTGTGCGCTCGTTTAAGGTAATCTTAAGACATTACATACGAACTCTCGTACATCTATACTATTGCGCCTTTCAAATCACATGTGTAAAATGCAGCAAAATATATATGTAGATATGTATTATTATATATGTATATACATTATATTTCCTCTATTTTGGATAAGCAACCCTCAATGGAATTTGTCGATCATAGCCTATCAATATATTGGTACGGCGTATATTACATGAAGGGCTGTGCATAACATATTCCATATTCTAAACACGACAAAAATATTTAAAAAAAATTGTATGGTAAATTTTTTTAATTTCCTTTTTTCTTGGAACGTGCCATAATACTTGGATCATATTTTTTTAAGTTTAAGCTCAATAAAGCCAGGAAGCACTTTAAAATGAGGCAACTATAAATTAAATTATAATGACCATAAATGTTAATAATGACAATTTCACATGGAAACAGAAGTTTAGTAACTGTCGTTAAAACAATAAGAAACAATTTGATTAAAAAACCAGTAAGGAAAGGCAGAAAGTCGGGCGGGGCCGACTATATAATACCCTACACCTCCCTAACAATGCGATAAGGGTCATTGCCATAATAATTTGGAATAATTGGTAAATGGGTAGAAACATATTATCTAATTCTGAAACGATAATCGCAAAATTAAACAATATTCGTTCCTAAATTGAGAAACATCTTTCTGGAAAATTTTAATGATCGGAAGTAAAATACAACTTCTATAGCGGTTTGATACCAAATCAGGAGGAACAATCAATATAAATCTGAACCGATCTTCCCTGAATACTCATTCATGTAAAAAGACCTCCTTCTGTCGAATTTCGTACTGATCGCATATAAAATACAGTCTCTACAGCGCCTACATGTCAAATCGGGGGTAACGTATATATGGGGGCTATATCTAAATCTGAACCGATTTTCTCCGAATTTAGCAGTATTCCTTCATGTAATAAGAAACCTCTTTCTGCCAAATTTTGCACTGATCGGATATAAACTACAGTTTTTACAGCGCTTACATGTCAAATCGGGGGTAACGTATATATGGGGGCTATATCTAAATCTGAACCGATTTTCTCCGAATTTAGCAGTATTCCTTCGTGTAATAAGAAACCTCTTTCTGCCAAATTTTGCACTGATCGGATATAAAATACAGTTTTTACAGCGCTTACATGTCAAATCGGGGGTAACATATATATGGGGGCTATATCTGAATCTGAACCGATTTTCTCCGAATTTAGCAGTATTCCTTCATGTAATAAGAAACCTCTCTTTGCCGAATTTCGCACTGATCGGATATAAAATAACATTTTTACAGCGCTTATATGTCAAATCGGGGGTAACATATATATGGGAGCTATATATATCTAAATCTGAACCGATTTCTTCCAAATTTAACAGTGTTCATTCATATAATAAGAAACCTCTTTCTGCCGAATTTCATACTGATCGGATATAAAATAAAGTTTTTACAGCGCTTACATGTCAAATCGGGGCTAACATATATATGGGGGCTATATCTAAATCTGAACCGATTTTAACCAAATTCAATAGGGATCAAAAAAAAGATATGTGTAAAGTTTCGTCGAGATCGGACCAAAATTGCGACCTGTACTTTGATTACAAGAATACTTGCACAGACGGACAGACAGACGGACAGACAGGCGGACATAGCTAAATCAACTCAGAAAGTGATTCTAAGTCGATCGGTATAATAAACGATGGTTCTATTTCTTCTCCTTTTGGGTGTTACAAACAAATGCACAAAGTTATAATACCCTGTACTACAGTGTGGTGTAGGGTATAATGAAGATGTGTTGCCATTTTCTATGAAAAGTGTACACTTTAGAGTTATAAAAAAGTTACTCAAATTTATAAGCCGCTTTTCCAAATTTCCCCACTGTGCGCTCGTTTAAGGTAATCTTAAGACATTACATACGAACTCTCGTACATCTATACTATTGCGCCTTTCAAATCACATGTGTAAAATGCAGCAAAATATATATGTAGATATGTATTATTATATATGTATATACATTATATTTCCTCTATTTTGGATAAGCAACCCTCTATGGAATTTGTCGATCATAGCCTATCAATATATTGGTACGGCGTATATTACATGAAGGGCTGTACATAACATATTCCGGGGTAATATAGTATTCTAAACACGAAAAAAATGTTTAAAAAAAAATTGTATGGTAAATTTTTTTAATTTCCCTTTTTCTTGGAACGTGCCATTAGTACTTGGATCATATTTTTTTAAGTTCAAGCTCAATAAAGCCAGGAAGCACTTTAAAATGAGGCAACTATAAATTAAATTATAATGACGATAAATGTAAATCGATCAGATATTGTAAATATAAATATGAGATAATTACCTTATAAATCTGAATCTAAACAGAATTTTCTATAGAAACATTTATATATGGGGGCAATTTCGATCTAAACCGCTTTTGACCAATTCCAATAGGTTTAATCCCTGGTGCGAAAGATACCTTATTGCCAAATTTTAGCAGGATCGTAGTGAAATTTCGACCTTTACTTAACGAACAACTTAAGACGGACAGACGGACAGCTAGTGATTCTGAGTAGAACGGTATATATAAGGTGGGTCTAGCTGCAGTATTTTTTTCAAATCTGCCAAAAAAAACTAATTTAACATAGTGTGGTGTAGGGTATAATAACTAACGAATGAACTGGTTGCTTGAAGCGAAAATAATTTTAAAAAAATTGCGGTATATTAAAACAGAGGCAGTTATTGATGAAAATGTTATCATGATTTCATGTTGAAAGAATTGTCATATTAGTTGCAGCTTACAAGTAAAGCATCAATAAATAAAAAATACAATTTTATTTAATTACTGGTATTGAATACCAATTTTTTCTGTTTTTTAACAAAGCTATAAAGCTTATTTTCAAATACATGAACTCACGTCTAAGTAGAAATATAATTTCAGAAATTTATGTTCTTTAACTGCCGGAGTCGGAGTCGGAGTCGAATGACTTTAAAATTCGAATCCGGGAGTCGGAGTCGAGTAGTTTTGGCTCGACTCCGCAGCCCTGATTTTATATCAGAACAGTACGAAATTTGGCAGAGAGAGTTCTCTTATTACATGAATGAACACTGCCAAATTTATTTATTTATTTATTCAGTCTATGGATTACAATCCTTACAGACTAGCAATTAAAAATAAATTAAATCTAAGGTTTCACAAACAAATTCTGGTAAAATCCTTTCAGATTTAGATATAGCCCCATATATATGTTTCACCCGATTTGACATGTAGGCGCTGTAAAAACCGTATTTTATATCCGATAAGTACGAGATTCGGCAGAGAGTTTTCTTATTACATGAATGAAAACTACCAAATGCGGGGAAGTTCAGTTCAGATTTAGATATAGCCCCCATATTACGTGTTTTCCAATAGGGATGATATGATTTTGAAGTCACGTTTCGGCCAATTGTAACATGTCATGATCTGTCAGTTGTTTTTCATTGTATTCAGTAGTGTTTACAATTTCATCATGGAGAGATATACGCAAGAACATCGTTTACAAATTATTCAGTTTTATTATCAAAATAATCGTTCTCCAATTGCAACTTTTCGTGCGCTAAGTCCTTTTTTTTAAATCCAAAAAAAACTCTTTCCAGTCAACCTACGACCTTGACATCCATGAGCAATATTTTAGCTCTTCTTAAGAGCTATCTTATCCATTGACCAATTTTAATGGATAAGATGTTTATTTTTGCTCTACAAAAATAAACATTCCGTTCACATTTGAAAATGATGCTAAGTCCATTTTTTTAAATCCAAAAACAACACTTTCTAGTCAAACTACGACCTTGACACCCATGAGCATATCTCTCTCGTTAAGAGCTATATTTTTGCCATTTACCGATTATGGCTACGTGCTACACAGCTAATGAAACAATTGAATTGTTGCGAGAAAACTTTGGAGATTCGATTATTTCAAGAAAATGCGATATTGAATGGCCTCCAAGAAGTTGTGATTTAACACCATTAGACTATTTTTGGTGGGGTTATTTGAAGTCATTGGTCTTTGGAAATAAACCAGACTCTCTTCAAGCTTTACAAGTCAATATTGAACGTGCCATTTATGACATACGACTTAATTTAGTGGAAAAAGTGCTCGAAAATTGGGTTCATCGAATTCGTTCCTGCAGAAGAAGTCGTGGAGGACCAATGCATTGGTGTATCGCATGTAAATACCGAGCTACAAATAAAAAAGTTACGATAAAAAACGATTTTGGGCGGATTCCGCGGGCTCGGAAAAGATTGAAAACATTTTTTTAGCTATCATAATTCCGAGGTAAGCTTTCATATTCCACCTCGCATTCGGGAACTTTTTATACCCTACACCACACTGTGGTACAGGGTATTATAACTTTGTGCATTTGTTTGTAACACCCAAAAGGAGAAGAAATAGACCCATCGTTTATTATACCGATCGACTTAGAATCACTTTCTGAGTCGATTTAGCTATGTCCGTCTGTCCGTCTGTCTGTCTGTCTGTCTGTCCGTCTGTCTGTCTGTCCGTCTGTGCATGTATTCTTGTAATCAAAGTACAGGTCGCAATTATGGTCCGATCTCGACGAAACTTTACACATATCTTTTTTTTGGCCCAAGGACGATCCCTATTGAATTTGGTTGAAATCGGTTCAGATTTAGATATAGCCCCCATATATATGTTACCCCCGATTTGACATGTAAGCGCTGTAAAAACTTTATTTTATATCCGATCAGTATGATATTCGGCAGGAAAAGGTTTCTTATTAAATGAATGAACTCTGTTAAATTTGGAAGAAATCGGTTCAGATTTAGATATAGCCCCCATATATACATTACCCCCGATTTGACATATAAGCGCTTTAAAATTGTTATTTTATATCCGATCAGTGCGAAATTCGGCAAAGAGAGGTTTCTTATTACATGAAGGAATACTGCTAAATTCGGAGAAAATCGGTTCAGATTCAGATATAGCCCCCATATATATGTTACCCCCGATTTGACATGTAAGCGCTGTAAAAACTGTATTTATATCCGATCAGTGCAAAATTTGGCAGAAAGAGGTTTCTTATTACATGAAGGCATACTGCTAAATTCGGAGAAAATCGGTTCAGATTTAGATATAGCCCCCAGATATTCGTTACCCCCGATTTGTCTTGTAAGCGCTGTAAAAATGTTATTTTATATCCGATCAGTATGAAATTCGGCAGAAAGAGGTTTCTTATTATATGAATGAACACTGTTAAATTTGGAAGAAATCGGTTCAGATTTAGATATAGCCCCCATATATACGTTACCCCCGACTTGACATGTAGGCGCTGTAGAGACTGTATTTTATATGCGATCAGTACGAAATTCGACAGAAGGAGGTCTTTTTACATGAATGAGTATTCAGGGAAGATCGGTTCAGATTTATATTGATTGTTCCTCCTGATTTGGTATCAAACCGCTATAGAAGTTGTATTTTACTTCCGATCATTAAAATTGTCCAGAAAGATGTTTCTCAATTTAGGAACGAATATTGCTTAATTTAGCGATTATCGTGTCAGAATTTGATAATATGTTTCTACCCATTTACCAATTATTCCAAATTATTATGGCAATGACCCTTATCGTATTGTTAGGGAGGTGTAGGGTATTATATAGTCGGCCCCGCCCGACTTTCTGCCTTTCCTTACTGGTTTTTTATATGGATGCCAACCCGGTTTAATATGTAGCATCGGATTTTACTTTCCCGACTGCACATGGGGTGTTTTATTTTCTATCGTTTTAAAATGAAATTTAATATGGACAATTGTAGAAATCGGTTTAGATTTTTATATAGCCTACATATGCATATTAGGGTGATGACTTTTATACAACCTCGTTTCTCTGTATCATATTTAGATGAGTTTTTATTTAAAATTAGATAAAATCTTAAATATAAGGTGATTCGATAAAAAAACCTCACACTCAAAATGATTTTAAAATTTTTATTTATCAGCATTTTGGGCAATTTTTGAATTTTTTAATTCAACGTTTTTTTCCAAAGATATGCATTTGATTCAAAATGAGATACCTTACTTAATTGTAAATAAAAACGAAAGATATTCATCGATTTTTCTGATCAAAGTCTCCTTTTGTTCATAGATTATGTGGCTTTTCGTGAAAGTTATAAGACTTGACACTTTTTTCCGTTTTGGATTTATATGATTTAAAAAAAAGAAAAAATTTAATTTTTTTCACAACAATATCATTTCAAAGTGGTTTGTGCGTGACCTTTTCCAGTACTTAAATGGAATAAACGTTATTTTAGTCATTAATATGCAAAAGTTCATTCATTCGTGCAACATGAAATAATTTTTATATAATAATAATAATAATTTTTGCATATATGTCCAATCCGATTTCACTTTTTCGACTACGGATGCCATATTTTGCCACCGATCACTATGAAATCTGGCACATACAGTTTGTCAATTTTTTCAGGTAAAAAACTTACCATATATTTTTATTTGTTTTTTTAATTTTTTAAATTGCAAGCAGACAAGCAGAATAGTATCAAAAATTTGTCATACTCCAGATCGGAGTATGTGCCCATTAAAAAGTGTAAAAAAGACTTTCATGACACCACTTTTTGTGGGAAATTCTTTTTTGTTTTTTTTTTTTGGCTAACTTACTGACAGAAAATAATTTAATTTTTTACAAATATCGAAAGAAAATATTTTTATAAGTAATAGAAAACTGTGTTTCTCCAAAATAGTTTATCAGAAGGTACATTTTTGCGATGTAAAAACACTTTCTTGACACACTGTACATGTTTATTCCTCTAAACAAATGACAAAATTCTCTATGATAAATGCTCTATATTAAATAACCATTTGACGAAATGGGGTGACATAATTTCGGAAGTGCGCCAAATATTGTTTTCTTCCTTATGAATTAGCCCAATCATGGATTAGCATGTAGATATTGTAATACAGAAGAATTTGCTTTGACCATCTCAAAAAATTATATTTTATATTTTGTCTTTGGTTGGGTAGAATGTAAAAATGTTTACTTACTGGAACTAGGGAATTTAAAAAATATTCGTATTATTTTTGGTTAAGGAACTGCAAAGTATAAACCTCTATTGCTCCTCCAAAAACAAAACATCTACATTTTGCGGCATTCGACAAGTACACGAAACAAATTGGTTAATTTCAATGTTTTCTTTTCACATCAATTTCGCATTGTATCATTTTGCAATTGTTTGTCGGTTTTATTTGGGCACAGAAACAAACTTAATTATACTGTACATGAACGATATTTTCTGTAGAAATATTTTTTGTTAATTGTTTGGTGTACCACAAACTCTAATTTGCATTTTGTAAACATGTATTTCTAAGAAACTAGAGTTTCACATTCAAGGATTTCATTGGACATGGGTAAATATTTGCTATTGTTTATTGCCCAGGGAGTTGGTTTTATGTCTTAGATTATTAATTTGATTAGAGGTCCAACAAATCACATGTAAACGCATGTGAAAGGAAATCTGACATATAGTTATGTGTTAATGTGTATATTTTGCAAGGACGCAAACGTTTAGTTGTTTTAAATTAAATTTGTATTCTGTTTTCAAAAACAAAGTAATTTAGCAAATGTGTAATTTTCTCCTATTATCGGGAATCAGTCGTGGACTGACATTAGGTTCACAAACTGAATGAGCCATGACATTCAGCAACGAAATTGTAGACAACTACACTGTATTTCCAGCAGGGCAAAATTCTTTTGCTAGAAGTGATACTACGTCGGGGAAAAATCATTTTAAATGATCGGAGTCTGCAAAGACATTTTGAGCCCTGAAATATCTTTTTAAATTGTCCAAAAATGTAGTTCCTGTGGAAAGTTTTGTTTCTGAAATAAAGGAACCATATCGCATCGAAATTTGATAAACTCTCAACGTTAATTCTCTGAATCCCTTGGTATTCGCTAAATCCCCAAAGAAATTGTAGGCTATTCTGCCGCCTTATAGAGAGAGCGCAGCTGCTGCAGGTCAACTTCGCAAGACCTTCAATCTCTCCGCCTGCCGCCACCTAAAGCAGTGATTCGTAATGACAGGCACGAATATATTTTATTTAAAAAATATTTTCAAAACTTTTACTGACTTTTTCGAATATAAGTTTTAATTTTTCCTTGGTTTCGAATTGTATTTCCCAGTTAATAACTTCCGTTTTATTAAGGAGCGCACAACAGGCCAAAGCACTGTCTTATGTGTATGTGCATACACATGAGACATTTAAACGTTTTCCTTCCCACTCGAATACCACAAAGCTTTTAAATTCCCGCGCTCCACCCTGTATTTAATTGATTTTCAAATAAAAAATTTTTCTCTGAAATTTTAATATTTATAAATTTGTGTTACAAATATATTTCCTTTCGATGCAAACATATAAAAAATGCGATTTTGCCGCGTGTAGTACTTTTTCCATAGGAATATTTTTCTCATCAACGCAAACTACAAATTTCTATGATTTGTATGATTTTTGACATATGATAAGATTTAATTGCAATTTGTATAGGTAAGGGGGTGAGAAGCGTGGTCGACTGTTTTGAGAGAAATAATTCTCCAAAGGTTCCCTTTAATTCGGTCTTTGATTGAATCGTGTATTGCGAAGCTTTCCACATCAAAATCACCACCGAGATAACTAACCTTTCTGATTTTCCAACAAACGTTGTTTGCAAATATCCCGAAAACATGAGCTAACCTAGGAAAATGACTTATACAGGCAAAGAAAAAATTCGTTTCTGCGAAACGAAATATTAGACAACTACAATTCTCGTTTGCCGGAACTGAAATTTCGTTTGTTGTGACAGAAACATAATTCGCGTAAGCAATTGTTTGTTCTGACCAAAAGAGAAAGAAATCAGGCGTCGTAAATTGGATTCAGCATAGTCGAAATAGGTATATCCATAAGGTCTACTCCAGGGCTGTGGAGTCGGAGTCTAGGAGTCGGGGGAATTTGCCCGGAGTCCGAGTCGGAGTCGAAAAATTTTGGTCGACTCCGACATGTATTGTGCAAAATGTGACAGAACTTTTGCACTCAAAAAATTTTGGGAAAACAAATTTGGTACAAAAGAAGGATAAAATATTCGAAGCTTTTAACCAAATATTTTTTTATGCCAAAAATATTTGTAAGGTTAAACAAACTATCGAGTTTTAATGTAAAACCGTTTTAGGAAAGCTCTGATTACATTTAGCGAACAAAATAAGTATTTTTGCAAGACTATACACTATTCCTAAGCGAATACAAAACAAGTAAGGAGAGGCCGGGCGAAGCCAACTATATGATATCGTACAATTGTTAAATTAAATCGACAATATGCATTCTTGGATAAATTAATTCTAACTTTTCATATTACAATTGTCATATTAGTTGCAACTTACAAGTCAAGCCTCAAAGGATAAATAGTACAAGTTTATTTAATTACTGGTATTGAATACCTACTTTTTGTGTTTTTTAGTAAAGCTATATCTTATTTTCAATCACATGAACTCACGTCTTCTTAGTAGAAATATAATTTCTGAAACTTTTGTTATTTAACTGCCGGAGTCGGAATCGAAGGATTTTATTCTACTTCGACTCCGGGAGTCGGAGTCGAGTAGTTTTGGATCGACTCCACAGCCCTGGTCTCCTCTACATTTTTGGACTAGCACGGTCTAATTAATGTCAACATTATGTAGGCACATTTTTTTTATGAGTTTGTAAAATTTTAATCTGCCATTTTGTCAGTGTCTTCCTATTGGAGACTTTTGATTAAAATATTTTGCTTGTGTTTTGATTACCAAAACAGGTACAAGTGAACGTACCCGTTTGGTTTAAATTAATGACAATGACGACATTTCATCTTTATGTGAAACTAGTGAAGATTCGAATGATTATTTTTAAAGTTACATGAGGTTTAATATTTTACTAAACTTTAACCCAGATATCTGAAGGAGAAAGCCAAAAACGGTCATTCTCATTCGGTCACTTATTTCGATCATTCGCAATAATTAATATGAATAATTAAAATGATTAGACCAGCCTGAAAGATACAATTTCTAAGGCCCTAAGACTTCTAGGTCACCCTTCCATATGTTGCACTCTTTTACAGCAAATACATATCGCTCATTTCGTTAAAGAGGGTCACATTTAGAGTCAAAACATTTCACTTAAGGGTGATTTAAATGCGCTATACAAAAATAACTATATAACTGAATGGGAGGACCTAACTTCTGAAGTGCACCAAATATTGTTGTCTTTGTCATGAATTAGTGCAATCATGGATTATTTTGAATATATTGAAATGTAAGACAATTCATTTATACTAAATGAGCACTAAATATCATCTACCACATGAGGGTATAACGTGTTTTTTTAATAACACCAAATGAAGGCTGAGCACTACATTACATTTGGAATTTATATTTGAACACTATCAAAAGTTAATTTAATATATTTCGATATGCCTGTGATTGTAACAAATCGCCCAATAAATATTCCATGGTCCTAAGTTATTCCTCTAATCGGTTCAAAGGCGTGGGAATAGCCTTGTTATTGTCTCTGGAATTGTTTCTTATATGCTCAAGGTGAGATATGGGTCGGTTGAGTCTATACCAGGTTTATGAATGATGATTACTTGTCGGTGTTGTTGAAAGATATATTTCACAATACTCCATCATTTATTTTCTTTACAATATTTGACGAATATTCGCGTTAAGAAAATTACCGCTTATCTTCTGCCATTGAGCAATGGAGCAACAAATTGCTGTACTGTAGATGCTCAGCATTTGCATATTAATTGAAAATTGCTTAGCTTTTCCCTTCGACAAACGGCGGCGGCGTGTTGCTGTCGGTGTTGCGCTTTAGGCTTTGAAGTAATCATTTTTCTTTTGTTTCTTTTTTTACATAACAAAAGGCCCAGAAACAATTGTAAAGTGAAAGATAATGACATGTTAAGAGCAACAAAAGCCGGCGCGAACTTACCCATTCGTACACGTACTGATGTTGTGAGTGGGTACAGGTACCCCATATGTGTAAATCGTACGAATATATATTTCTTGTTGGACTTATAACCATTGTTCGGATACAAATCAACTTTAAACAAATTGTAATGAGCCTAAATACGAATACATTCTCATATATGTTAAAAGTGTGAACCTTTCGTAAATAGAAGAAATGAAATCTGAACAAAATCCCATTTAAACGTGATTTCGCGCTTTTTTTGTTTAAATTAGCGGGAAAAAGGTAATTGTTGTACCGCAATTTTCCTAAGTATTTCTCAGAAACAAAATAAGAGCTAAGCGTTAATTTGTCAATAATAACAACTCTTCAAAATGTTCGTTAGATATGTGTAATGTCATGAAAGTCTCTGGTGTCCGTCGCAATAGCGATAGGTGCATGGTGGCGAACAGTTTGTTTCTTAAGTCTTTTGTTTTCAAATGTAAATTTAATTTGTTTTCTTAAAGTTTCTTTGCTGTCGGTGCTTTTTTTATTAACTATAAAATTATTATAATTTCGACCAGTAGTCAGCTTGCCGTATATTTGTTTTAATCTCTTAAACATTGTTTTTATATGATGCATAATACGGACTTGTGGACTTGCTGGCATTTGCAAAGATGCTTGTCAAAGAGTGATAGAATTTATAATAATATGAAGAACTTAATATTTTGGTATTATATACATCACGAATGTGATGTATTCAAATGGAAAGCAACTGTTATTGTAGCGCTAATTTTACCGGTACCTTCTTGTTCAACTTGTCTAGTTTTAGCCCGAATGTACCTTTATATGGGGACTTTATACATGCAAGAATATAAATCGATTTCAGTGGGGTTCGTCCGTGATCCTAAGAAAGTTTGTATTTAAAAATTCCTAATGAGCCATTCATATGTACGATCTGTACTTTGATCAGAAATATATATGGAAAGACACACAGACGAATGTGCAGTGGAGAATTTCGAAAAAAACGGGACATAAATCTGTTGTTAATTGGACAGTCAATTGATTGCAGTGAAATGCTTGTAAAGGGTGTTTTTTTACAGGTTCGCAACTTTGAGTTGGTAACTCTGCCATAGTTGACAACCGATTTAATAGCTGATTGTTGCTTTTATTTAGTTTGATTGACCATTTCATCATTCAAATTTCAAGAATATTTGAAATTTCACGGAAATGTTGAAATTTTTCGAATAGTTTCTATTCATGCTCCTGTTAATTGACCACAAAGATCGTGTGATTTAACCACATTTATTTGCTGGGTTTAAATTTAAGGAATTTGTCATCTGCCACTACTTGACAGATGACAAGTAAAAACAACGCCATTAATAAATATGGAAATAAGGAATAAATATTGAAGATATTGATGTGGACGAATTTTCAACAAGACGGTGAAAATTGGTATCGTTGCTTTTGTACGTGTCACAAAAGCAACGACAACTCATCGTGTGATTTCTCGAAAAAGCGATCACAATTGGCCACTGGAATCTGGTGATTAACACACGTAGACTTTGTTTCTGGGGGCTATGTGAAAGATAAGGTCTATGACAATGGCCCACTAATGATTCAAAGAGTCAAATATGGATTTTGTGCTGTTATCGAGGACATGTCGCAAATGTGCAAATTGGTGATGGAAAATTTTATGAAAGTAATATGGTTTGTGCTAGAGTAGCCGTGGTGGACACCAGACTAATAATATTATCCATTATTAATGTCATATCCTCCTCTTTACAATGAAATAAAACATATTAATAATAAATAAATTGTATACCATACAAAACGCTCAAGGTTCAAGGTATCGTATTATGAGTTTGTGCATTAGTTTGTTCTTGGTATTATAACTTTGTGCTTTTGCTTGTAACAACCAAAAGGATGTGATTTTTTGTACCAATGGACTTAGTAGATTTAGAGTACATTTAGATTTTGTCCGTCCTCCCGTCTGTCCATGTATCCTTGTAATTAAAATACAGGTCGCAATTATTGTCTGATCGCGATAAAATTTTGCAATTATGTCTTGTTTGGCCTAAGGACGAACCTTATCGAAATTGGTGAAAATCGGTTCAGATTTAGATATAAACATATGCTACTCCCGATTTGACAAGAAAGGGCTGTAGAAAATGTTTTTTAAATCCGATCTTGTTACATGAATGAACACTACAAAATTTGTGGAAAATCGGTACAGATTTAAATATAGCCCTCCTATACTCTTTTATATTCCTCCCGATTTGGTATCAAATCGCTATAGAAGTTGTATTTTACTTGTAATCATTAGAAAATTTGTCAGAAAAACTTTCTTGCTTAAGAACAAATACTTCTATACTTTGGGGAAAATCAGTACAGATTTAGATATCGCCACACATATATGTTCCTGCACACTTAGTATTTAAGCGCTATTGAAATTGTATTTTACTTCCGATATTTTTATAATTTCGCAGAATTTAGAGTTTTGATCCAAGTTGATGAAAATCTATTTAGATTATATATATAGTCCCATCTATTTGTTCCTTCCGATTCTTGAACTGTGAACGAATACTGCGCATTTGAAGGTTATCTAGTTTATTATGATCAACTCCTCCCTGGAAAAAGCCTTGATGATGAGGTGGAACTAAGGTACATTGTTCAAAGAAACGAAACCAATTACTGTCTTTCTGCCCCATCCGAATATGTTCGAAGATGCGCCTAACCTCACACAAATTAACTGATTCTTTCGAACTCAATTTCCCTATATTTTCTACAGAATTTATCAAAATTTTTACATATTCGTTATTTTAAACAACTTTTGCAGTTACTATAATGCACTTTAGGCGAAGGGATTCCGCAAAATGAAAAATATGCTCAGTCTGACCTAGGACTCTAGGGAGTCGAAAACCACGTAAGGCTACATAAGGGCGATATGGTACTCAAATGAAAGGAAATGTCCTTAAGATTAAAAAAGATAAAATCCAGCGTATCAGTCCTTAAAATTTGGAAATTTCATTACATAGCTGTGGATTACATTACAGTGGAATTTTTTGGTGCCTACATTTGTATCCCTGGTATCTTTTCGAAGCCCTATGGCGCCTAAGCCTTTTGTGCGTTTTTTTCAAAGCTTATATGAAAATATGATTTGTTTTAAGTAAATATATTCGCAAAATATTTCGTTTCTGCGATCGCGAAATTAGGGGCTATTTGCGGTTTAAATAACCTTAATAAAATTGTTTTCCCTTAATAAAATTTTTATTACTTTTAGGAAATGACCACTGGACATTAAAATCTGGACCATTGTTTATAGGGTGACGTGACTTCCCTTAAAAAAATGGCAATATAAAGTCACCATTTTCTCCATTTTGAGTGGCATTTTTAGAGCATTTTTTACAAAATCGGGAATAACTTCTAAAATTTTGGTCCGATTTTTAACATCATGGCGCGTTATAGAACTGCTGATCTCTCGATTTAATTTTTATAAAAAATTAAACCTTTCAATGCCGTGACCTTTTTATTTGATTGTTGGTTCTAAATGGGTTAAAGCGAATTAATTGCCATACAAATGATGCCCCACTAATTATTTTAACCTTAAAGGCTGACATTTTTAAAAACATCGACATATTGTACATTCTTGTTCAATAACGGACCCTACGGATTTGAAGGAAATCATTTCATATTCAGTTATAGTCCATATATATATATATATACTTCAATCCGGATTTCGAGTCTCAGCACAATAGAATCAGTATTTCTCGTCAAATCCACGTACAATTTAATAGATGGCAGTTTCTGCAATCCAGAACAAACACAGCGAACTTTGAAAAAAATCATTATCATTAGAAAAACATAAATAAAAGATGACTATATTTCTTCCAATCGACTTTAATCCTTTCCTCACATAAGTGGTAGGGAGCCTCTCTCAGGCTAAGTTCGAAGAGATTAGTTTGAACACAACTTCCCAATAACTTCTGTAGCACTCATCAAAATGTTTTCAAATTCGGTATTTTAGGCATGATGTGTCCACCTTTCTGGGACACACGTTAAGTACCATATTCCATAACTCACAAAGTGGAGATACACATCACTATATTACAAATGTCTTACTTATTTCATATGGGTAAAAGTGAACCTCAAGAGAAATGATCCTCCAAATGAAAAAATATGCCCAGTGGCGCAGCGGGACATGAGGATTTAGGGAGTCGAAAACCACGGTAAGGCCACATATAGACTATATGGTATTCAAATGAACGGAAATGTCCTTATGATTAAAAAAAGAAAAAATCCAGCGTATCAGTCCTTAAAATTAAGAAATTGGATTACGCATAAATATAGAAACGTTGTGGCAATCCGCGGAATTTATGCTGCCGCCAATTTTAGTGCTTACCATATCGCATAAATGTGGGCCATAGGTCTATTTTCGATGTACTAAGTCCCCGGGCTTTTTGGGCCACTGGGCATATTTTTAGGCATTTTGGTGTTCATTGCAGTCCCATTTTCCCATATAAAAACGGTCTGGAATTTTACTAAATACAGCCCATTTAGTAAAATTTTTTGTAGAAATGTAAATTGTAAAATGCCAGTCAGATCCTTGGTATAGTGCACGACTTAAAATACTAAATTTAAAACTCAAACCGAATATGCGGGAATACTTCGGCTTCGAGGGAAAAGTCAGTAAGAAAGCATGGAAAGATATAACTTACTTTTTCAAAGAATGGTTGTAAGAAGTACACGGTGTTTTTTTAGACGTGTGGTTTTCAAGAAGAAATAAAACGCATATAATTTAATGTTATGGCCAAGAATTTAGCTTTATTATAAAAACCAGTAGGGAAAGGCTAAAGTCAGGCGGTGTCGACTATATAATACCCTACACCACTCTCGTAATATTGAATAACTCTGATATATAAATTTTGTAATTCATGTATAAATTGTATACATAAATTTACTTTTGGGACATTTTATACTTAAATAATACCCTGTACCAAACTGTGGTGTAGGGTATAAAAACGATTGGATCTAAAGAGCCAAATCGGATGAAACATATATATGGGAGCTATAGCTAAATCTTTACCGATTTGCTCAAAAATTCGGCCATGTTAGTTCATGAATCAAGAAACTCTACCATTCTAAATTTCAAAACGATTTCTACCATTCTAAATTTCAAATTGGGCCAAATCGGACGAAACATATATATGGGAGCTATAGCTAAATCTTAACCGATTTTCTTCAAATTCGGTAGTGTTGGTTCATGGATCAAGAAACTCTATCATTCTAAATTTCAAAACGATTGGATGTAAAATAGAGCTTTTATAGGACTAAAGGGCCAAATCGGACGAAACATATATATGGGAGCTATAGCTAAATCTTAACCGATTTTCGTCAAATTCGGCAGTGTTGGCTCATAGATCAAGAAACTCTACCATTCTAAATTTCAAAATGATTGTATGTAAAATACAGCTTCTACAGGACTAAAGGGCCAAATCGGACGAAACATGTATATGGGAGCTATAGCTAAATCTTAACCGATTTTCTTCAAATTCGGTAGTGTTGGTTCATAGATCAAGAAACTCTACCATTCTAAATTTCAAAATGATTGGATGTAAAATACAGCTTTTATAGGACTAAATGGCCAAATCGGACGAAACATGTATATGGGAGCTATAGCTAAATCTTAACCGATTTTCTTCAAATTCGGCAATGTTGGTTCATGGATCAAGAAACTCTACCATTCTAAATTTCAAAACGATTTCTACCATTCTAAATTTCAAATTGGGCCAAATCGGACGAAACATATATATGGGAGCTATAGCTAAATCTTAACAGATTTTCTTCAAATTCGGCAATGTTGGTTCATGGATCAAGAAACTCTACCATTCTAAATTTCAAAACGATCGGATGTAAAATACAGCTTCTATAGGACTAAAGGGCCAAATCGGACGAAACATATATATGGGAGCTATAGCTAAATCTTGACCGATTTTCTTCAAATTCAGCAATGTTGGTTCATGGATCAAGAAACTCTACCATTCTAAATTTCAAAACGATTGGATGTAAAATACAGCTTCTATAGGACTAAAGGGCCAAATCGAACGAAAGATATATATGGGAGCTATATCTAAATCTGAACCGATTTCAACCAAATTCAATAGCGATCTTAACAGCCGCGAAATACTCTAAACTGCAAAATTTCAGAACGATCGGAGTGAAATTGCGACCTGTAGTCGACGAACAACTTTACATGGACAGACGGACATCGTTAAATCGACTCAGCTAGTGATTCTGAGTCGATCGGTATACTTTAAGGTGGGTCTAGCTGTGTTATTTTAAGGTGTTACAAACATCTGCCGTGAAACAAACTTATAATACCCTGTACCACATTGTGGTGTAGGGTATAATAATGGCTTGCAATTATGTTTTAAAAATAACTTCGGGCGGGTGGCCGCCCTGGCTGGCTCGAATAAATTCCAGCCGAGAGGCCCAATTTTCGACCACTTTTTGCAGCATATTCTCTACCAAACCGT
This sequence comes from Eudasyphora cyanicolor, assembly GCA_963930755.1. Classification (NCBI taxonomy): domain Eukaryota; kingdom Metazoa; phylum Arthropoda; class Insecta; order Diptera; family Muscidae; genus Eudasyphora; species Eudasyphora cyanicolor. The sequence continues at coordinate 222,461,566 of OZ005736.1, forward strand.
CAATCGCGTCGGGCTTCACATAACCCCACAAAAATAGTCCAGTGGCCTACAAAATCGCACGAGTTTGTAAGCCACGCTGCGAAGTAATGCGCTCACCAAAATGTTCCTTCATTAAATTGATTATTTCATTGGCTGTATCCCATGCACCGCCGTACATGGGTATATTTGCTCAATATACGCGGCCAAAAGTCAGTTTTATAAAATGTAAAAAAAATTAAAAGATCAAAAGAATACGATCAAAAAACAATATCCAGCAGCTCCTAATACATTTAGGTTAGGCAGCATCTTCACCCAGATACTGTCGGCCGATAAGATTCCGTTTTATGAAAGAGTGCACTGACGTTAAAAGGAAGAAATTGACCACATAAACAATTCCTTAAAGTCTCTAGTCGAAACAAGGGTTAATATAAATGGAAAACAGTTTCTTGTCACATATTTATTTATCATGACAATGGTAGATGGCAAAATCTGCAATGCTGCTACTGGTACGACCTCCACAAGCCAATGCTACATTTGTGGCGCAACTTCTAAAGAATTTAACCAATTAGAGGATAACGGAAAAGCAAACCCATGCATGCAAGAATACGATAATTTGAGAGCATTCTTCATTTATCATATAAACATCAGACATAAAAATACAGAAATAGAAAAACAGATTCAGAAAAATAAATCGAAAAAGAGCGAAAACATCTAATTCAAGAAAGGTTTCGTAAAGAATTGTTTTTATTGGTGGATGTCCCGAAAGCTAACTTAGGGAACACCAATGATGACAATACAAGTAGAAAATTTTTTGAAGACGTGAAACAAGCTTTGGAAATAACAGGAATTAGCGGGAAGCGGACATGTAGTTGATCCCGAAAAGTACGACAAATATGCTCTGGAAACAGCCCTCTTGTATGTAAGTTTGTACCCTTGGCACCCTATGACTTCTACAATACATAAAATATTAATGCATGGTGCAGTTATAATAAAAAATGCATTGCTACCTATTGGGCAGCTTTCTGAGGAGGCAGCAGAAGCGCGTAATAAACATTTCAGGTCTTACCGCCAAGAATTTGCAAGAAAATTTTCAAGAGAAAGCTGCAATTAACACATTTTTAATAGACTACTATTGAGTTCAGATCCTTTGTTGAGTAGCATGAGACCTATAAAAAGAAAAAAAAAAAGAAAATTTTTTTACCAGAAACTATTACTATTATGTTTGAAAATATATTAGAAAATTTTTTACATAGCGAAGAAGAGCAGATTTCTGAAGACGTATAGTTTCAACATGACTTTAGATTATTTTTTTTAAATCTTTTTCCATAAATATCTACTTTTATCTATAAATATATCTGTTTTATCAAAAAGAGTATCTGTTTTATTTATTTATATCATGTAGAATCGAAATAAGCACAAACATAATTTTGGCCGCATAGATCGTTGAAATACCTCTATGTGCGCCGTCTTTTTGGAACCAAAGGTCGTACACATCAACATACTCCAATGCAGGCCTGAAAAAGTCATTAATCATTGCTCTATAGCGGTCCCCATTGACTGTATCATTATGGCCGGCTTCATTTTTGACGAATTATGGTCCAAAGAGAACACTGCCCATAGAGCACACAAAACATTGACTTTTTGTGGATGTAACGGAGTCTGAACAATTGCTTGTTGATTATCATTACGACAATTTTGTTTATTAACGTACTCATTCATCCAAAAGTGAGCTTCGACCGAATATTGGATGCAGCGTGCCTTGCTTCGCGCGAACCGAGCCATTATTTTGGTAATAAATTTGCACGATTTGCAAACGCTATTCTGGAGTAAGTCTATTCATTATGAAATGGCAAGCCAAACTGAGCATAAATCAAGTGACAGCTGTCAAAAAGACCAGCTCCGGAAAAATTATTGCCAGATTGAAAACAATACTTCTAAAAAATACCCTGTATATACACAAATCAGTTATCTGTTAAAAACGTCAAGACATCAGATCAGTAGAGACTTTTATATGAAAGCTATATCGAAATGTTCTGTTCTATAACACTCTTAATTTCACTAGTTTCAATCTTATTGAGTTTCAATAAATTTTATGTGTTATTCTCTGTTGGTTTCTTTAAGTGAAATATGGGACGATTTAGTTCAATATGAAGTATACATTTACAATTTCAGAGCGCCAAGATGTATATCAAAATATGAACCGATGTGCACCATTTTACGTGGGAACAATTAAGTGCAATATTAAGTCTTTCCATGATGAAATGCCAAACAATAGTTAACAAAAATAACATGACAGCATGACACGACTCACACGTGATCTGTCAAAAAAGGCTATTGAAAAAGTATCTCTACTTGGATCACCCTATATCATTTTCTACGAGCCAAAAGTGTAACACATCGAAGGAGTGACCTAAGACCCTAAGTATATGCAGGGGAAATCCGTTTTGGGTAATTTTAAGTTATTTGAGCAATGTCCGTCCGTCCGTCTGTCTTTCTGTCTGTCTGTGTGCACTCCCCCTTTGGTACCTCCCACACAAATGAACCATTTTGTATCAAAAGTAAATAGCGTTTAACTTTAATACCAGTACATACTTTAAAGTTATTAAAAGCAATTTAAATTGATAATAATTTAATTGAAAGAAAAAAATAATAAATCAACGAATATTATTTTGGGACTCAAGGTGAGGGGATTCATAAGTCGGTTTACCCGACTGAACTTTCTTACTTGTTACTAGGGATGATTAAGTCCAATATAAAGTATAAATTCTCAAGTCCAATATAAAGTATAAATTCTCAAATTTCAGCCAGATCAGTAGAAAAATTTGTTATCTAGAGCGTTAAGAAATGACATCGGTGGAGGCTATTTCAAAACATGGACCGATATTCTCCATTTCCCTAGGATAAGAAATGCATATGCACCACCACAATACATGGACAGTCAAACAGGCGGACAGACAAACGGACACGGCTAAATCGACTCAAAGGGTGATTCTATATCGATCGGTATAATAAACTATGGGTCTATTTCTTCTCTTTTTGGGCGTTACAAGCAAATGCACAAACTCATAATACCCTGTATCACAGTCTGGTATACGGTATACAAATATATGCCCATGAATTTTGTAGCAATTATCTAAATGACTTTGTATTCTGTAATAAGTTAGATTACATTTTGAAAGTTTTTGCACATTATTCAAAATTCCATCTTATATTTGTCACAATGGAAATGTATACTTTTGTCGGATCATTAGATAGAAATTTTTAATATCTATCATTCCAGTGGCGTGCATACTTTACATTTCGGTATGAAATCATTAAGACCATTGTTTGTTTTTCTTTTTGGGGTATTTTCATACGTATTATTCTTATCATTATTTATTTATCAAGAAACCGAGAAACTAAACTCTACCTCGGTCTACCCCATAATAAAGTCTACTCAGTTCGCAGACAGGTAAGCAGCTTGTCAAAATGTCAAGAAACATTAAGAGTCGTTGTTTGTCTTGCAGATTGAGCTGCAAACAAATGGTAAGCAATGCTTGCAAAATTTCACACTCCCACCAAAATTATCAAAAAAAAAAAACTATGAAAAAACACATTGTTTTTTCTTGCTTCACTTTTTTGTGCTCTCGTTATATTACGGTTTGTTTGCTTTGTAATAAATGAGATCTCAGATTTAATTTAACGCATAATTACGATGATGGTTTACATGATTCCGAAACGTGCATACCTCTTTTGGTGGGTTTTAAGCTATAAGCTTAAGCAGATTTAGGCTTCTTATGACGGCGGTCGTAAAAATGTAGGAATGAAGCAATTAGAGCAGTTGTAGGATTTTTTGAAAATTGTGATCTGGAATATTAACAAGATTTGCTGATACGATTACTTACTTCCTTATTAATAAGCCGCGATTATCTGTTACACAATTGGTAAATGTGAATGAGGAAAAATATAGAGTTTTAGCGTTTTGACTATTGAGGCATCAAATACATACGATTTTGAAAAAAAAAAAACATTTAAATACGTATATATCGATACCTCCATTCCAAACCATGCTAAGACGAATTAGTTACTTTTTCGCGAGAAGCGAGCAAAGTTTAATGAAACTTTTAACTTTGTATGGAATTCCTTTATAATGTAAGTAAGGTTAGGTCAAGAGTGGCAGTCTGTAAAACAGACTCAGTTACACTGTACAGTCCATGACTTTTACTATACCCGACAACACACTGTGGTAAAATGTATTATGACTTTGTGCATTTGTTTGTAACGCTTAAAACCCAAAGAGATAGACCCAGTGTTTATTATACCGATCGACATAGAATCATTTTTTGAGTTATTTAACCATGCATTCTTGTGATCAAAGCGCAGGTCGCAAATATGAAGTAATCTTTACGACGATTGGTACATATCGGTCAATGTTTATAGCCCCCACACGCTGAAAAAAAATAGCTTCTGTAGTATATTGTCCCAAACATATTCGGCTTGAAATAAACATATGTTTAGGGTACACTCCAAATATATAATATTTTACACACACAAATATTATATGTTTGTGAGGATATTGTTCTAAACAAAAATATGCTCCCATTCAAATATTTTTTATTTGGAACTAGTATTTTCGAAACAAGGATTCATTTGTAATTATTTATTTTGGTAATATATTAAATGCCTTAACTTAAAGCCAAGTTTTCTGTTTTTTAGATTTTCAAAAAACAATTTTTTTATAAATTTTATATGTTTGTAAAATTTAATCAAAACTTAAATCGAACAATCTTTCGTAAATATAAACGACATTGATGGATTGACAAAAGTGATGAATAGGAATATTTATAGATAAGGACATTTTTAGCAATAAAGTATAACACGAAAACTAGGAAAAACTAACTAAAATTCGAATAAGTCAGTAATGCTTTAAAAATCTTTTTAAATAAAACATATTTGGAAATCTTCTTAAACAATAACTATGTTTGTGTGTAAACACATATTTTATTTGTGAAATTCAGTTTGCAAATAAACTATGTTCTAATATATTAATATATGCCTTCCAAACAAAATTTCTTGATTTTCAAATAAAATTTATTTGTTAACAAATATATAATATTTAAAAAAATCGTTTCCAAGTATATTTTCTTTCGTTTCAAACATATCAAAAATGGCGATTTTCCTCCGTGCATATAAAGTTCCCCATCGATGTCACTTATTGACTCTCTGTAGAACAGATTTTTAAATTGATCTGTCTGAAATTTAAGAATTTATGGTTTATATTGGCCATAATCGTCCCAGCAAAATTGCGGTACATTGGACCATGTTTTTAAATTGCTCCCATATTATATTGATTGGCGTTCTAGAGTATGCATTTTTTAACCCAATAGACGAAAATTTCAGCTTTTGTATTTCATATCGAATTAAATCATCTCAAGTGCAAATGCAGTATATCCCCACTTTGGTCAAGATTTGAAACATATGTGCCTGCAATTTAGATATGTACTATATTTAACCTGCAACTGTTCATAGTAATAATATGTAGTTCTTCGTGCATTTATTGGCAAACAATTGTTGAGTTATTATACAGTCGGCCCCGATCGAATTTTGTATTTCCTTACTGGGTATATCCTAATCCACACTGTGGTAGAGAGTATTATAACTTTCTGGATTTGTGTTTGTAACACCGAAAAGGAGAAGAAATCGTTTATTATACAGATCGACTCAGAATCACTTTCTGAGTTGTTTTAGCTATGTCCGTCTGTCTGTCGGTTTGTGCATGTACTCCTACACTTGTAATCAAAGTACAGGTCGCTATTATAGTCCGATTTAAAAAACTTTGCGCATATCTTTAGTTTGGCCCAAGATCCTTATTGAACTTGGTTAAAATCAGTTCAGATTTACATATAGCTCCCATATGTATGTACCTTCGATTGCACTGTATAAGCAACATTTTTTGACCGTTTTTTATAAAAATTGACAGAGAGAAGTCTCTTGATACAATTAGAGAAAGTACTACATTTGAGGAAAATCGGTTCAGATTTAGATATAGCCACCCTATATTAGTTTTCCCCGATTTAACATGCAAGGTCTGTAGAAACTGTATTTTATATCCGATAAGTACGAAATTCGGCAGAAAGAGTTTTCTTATTATATGAATGGACACTCTTAAACATGGGAAAAATTACATGGAATTGTAGAAGTCACTTCCAATCAATACAAAATTTAATAGAAAGAAGTTTCTTACTTTAGGATTAGGGGATAATCGTTTCAGATTTAGATATAACCACATATACATATATGTTTCTGTCTTTTTAAGGGCTATTGAACTGTATTGTACTTCCGATCTTTATATAATTTAGCAGAAATGAGGTTTTTGATCCAAGTTGATGTAAATCTGTATAGATTATGTATATTCCCATCTATTAGTTTCTTCCGATTCTTTACATATCGCATAACATAACATAACAAAAAATGTAACATTTTTATACCCTACACCAAACTGTGGTACTGGGTATTATGACTTTGTGCATTTGTTTGTAACACCCAAAAGGAGAAGAGATATACCCATTGTTTATTATACCGATCGACTTGTAATAACTTTCTGAGTCGATTTAGCTATGTCCGTCTGTCTGTCCGTCTGTCTGTCCGTCTGTCTGTCCGTCTGTCTGTCCGTCTGTCTGTCTGTCCGTCTGTCTGTCTGTAGACGTATTCTTGTAATCAAAGTTCAGGTCGCAATTATGGTCCGATCTCAACGAAACTTTGCACATATCTTTTTTTAAGCCCAAGGACGATCCCTATTGAATTGAAATCGGTTCAGATTTACATATAGCTCCCATATATATGTACCTCCGATTTGGCATATATGCACTGTATAAGCAACATTTTGTAACCGATTTGTACAAAAATTGACAGAGAGCAGTCTCGTGATACACTTAGATACAATACAACATTTGGGGGAAATCGGTTCAGATTTATATATAGCCCCCATATATATGTTGCACCCGATTTGACATGTAAGCGCTGTAGAAACTGTATTTTATATCCAATCAGTACGAAATTCGGCAGAAAGAGCTTTCTTATTACATGAAGGAATACTGCCAAATTCGGAGAAAATCGGTTCAGATTTAGATATAGCCCCCATATATATGTTACCCCCGATTTGAAATTCAATAGCTGTAGAAACTGTATTTTATATCCGATCACAGCGAAATTCGGCAGAAAGAGGTTTCTTATTACACGAAGGAATACTGCCAAATTTGGAGAAAATCGGTTCAGATTTAGATATAGCCCCCATATATATGTTAGCACCGATTTGACATTCAAGCGCTGTAGAGACTGTATTTTATATCCGATCAGTACGAAATTCGACAGAAAGAGGTTTCTATTTTACATGAATGAGTATTCAGGGAAAATCGATTCAGATTTATATATAAGCTCCATATATATGTTCCTCCTGATTTGGTTACAAAGCGCTATAGAAGTTGTACTTTACTTCCGATCATTACAAAATTCTCCAGAAAGATGTTTCTCAATTTAAGAACGAATATTGCTTAATTTAGCGATTATCGGTTCAGAATTAGATATATCCGCATATATATGTTGTTACCCATTTACCAATTATTCCAAATTATTATCGCAATAACCCTTATCGCATTGTTAGGGAGGTGTAGGGTATTATATAGTCGGCCCCGCCCGACTTTCTGCCTTTCCTTACTGGTTAAGGTTGCCTTACAGAAATGGCACTAGGCGCCCACGATTTGGCGTAAAAGCAATAAATAAAAATTACAGAAATGCAAAATTGGCAAATGTTGATAAATTAATCTCAACGAAATTAAGTTTATAAATAAACTTATTGCATATTAATTATCTTTTTGTACGGACCTATAGTTACACATCTTTTCAATTTTCAGTTATGTTACTCTTGAAGTAAGAGAGCGATACGATAGAATACTACACGCCTTATCGTTTCAGATCTACTTATAGTTTATAATGATCAACATCTTCAATTTCTTCTTGTAATAAGCCTTGATGAGGAGGTGGAGATAAGTACTTTGTTAACCAATTATTCCTCCACGCTGAAAAAAATCGCTTCTGTAGTATATTGTTCCGAACATATTCTGCTGGAAACATACATATGTTTAGGGTACACTCCAAATATATAATATTTGACACTCACAAATATTATGTATATGTTTGTGAGGATGTTGTTCTAAACAAAATTATGTTTTCATCCTAATATTTTTTATTTGGAAATAATATTTCCAAAACAATGATTAATTGGATTTAAGTATTTAAGTATGGCAATGTATCGATGCCTTAATTTAAAGAAGTTTTCAGTTTTTTTCAGAAATTTAAGGCTTAATTTTTATATCCTACACCACACTGTGGTACAGGGTATTATGACTTTGTGCATTTGTTTGTAACAAGGAGAAGAGATAGACCCATTGTTTATTATACCGATCGACTTGTAATCACTTTCTGAGTCGATTTAGCTATGTCCGTCTGTCTGTCCGTCTGTCTGTCTGTAGACGTATTCTTGTAATCAAAGTACAGGTCGCAATTATGGTCCGATCTCAACGAAACTTTGCACATATCTTTTTATAGGCCCAAGGACGATCCCTATTGAATTTGGTTCAGATTTACATAGAGCTCCCATATATATGTACCTCCGATTTGGCATATATGCACTATATAAGCAACATTTTGTAACCGATTTGTACAAAAATTGACAGAGAGTAGTCTCGTGATACACTTAGATACAATACAAAATTTGGGGGAAATCGGTTCAGATTTATATATAGCCCCCATATATATGTTGCACGCGATTTGACATGTAAGCGCTGTAGAAACTGTATTTTATATCCAATCAGTACGAAATTCGGCAGAAAGAGGTTTCTTATTACATGAAGGAATACTGCCAAATTCGGAGAAAATCGGTTCAGATTTAGATATAGCCCCCATATATATGTTTCCCCCGATTTGAAATTCAATAGCTGTAGAAACTGTATTTTATATCCGATCACAGCGAAATTCGGCAGAAAGAGGTTTCTTATTACACGAAGGAATACTGCCAAATTTGGAGAAAATCGGTTTGACATTCAAGCGCTGTAGAGACTGTATTTTATATCCGATCAGTACGAAATTCGACAGAAAGAGGTTTCTATTTTACATGAATGAGTATTCAGGGAAAATCGATTCAGATTTATATATAAGCTCCATATATATGTTCCTCCTGATTTGGTTACAAAGCGCTATAGAAGTTGTACTTTACTTCCGATCATTACAAAATTCTCCAGAAAGATGTTTCTCAATTTAGGAACGAATATTGCTTAATTTAGCGATTATCGGTTCAGAATTAGATATATCCGCATATTTATGTTCTTACCCATTTACCAATTATTCCAAATTATTATCGCAATATCCCTTATCGCATTGTTAGGGAGGTGTAGGGTATTTCTGCATTTCCTTACTGGTTTAGAAATGTTATATGTTTGAATAATGTAAATCGTATAATCTTGGGTTACGTCAAATAGCATTGATGGATTGACAATTGGACTATTTATAAATTAAAAATTAGTGCTGTAAAACAAAATAAAATGCTGCTTACGGAATTTGTTTGTAAACACATATTTTATTTGTGACAGTAAGTTCGCAAATAGCAACTTCTACGAGCTTTGGTGCCTTGGATCCCGTAGGCAAAACAAATGATAAGACAGATGAAGCAGAACCCAGCCGGAGCTTTAAGCAACCCTAGCCTTTAAAAGCCATTGGGGACTCCGACTCTGAATCATCAAATGAAAACAATATCACTATTGTTGCTAACTCAAAGAGACTGTCAGGGGCACAAAGAAGGAAACTGAATAAGTTGAACCGACAGAACCTATTACGGGATGAACCTGACAATTCTACCTCCAATACAAACATGGAGGCCGCTAAAAGAGTCAGGCCTCCCGAAGAACATAGCGCTGTGAAAGTGACTAAGAAGAAAAAGGGCTCGCCGTCTTCCAGTAATTAGGATAAGCCTAACGTAACCACACAAAAGGAGGTCTCTAGTCTGGGTCCTTCGATTGTGGGCGGTAAAGTTGACCCAATAACGCAGTTCAAGTCAACCAAATCATCCGTTAAGGATGAGGCTTTAACCAAAAAGACTCTACAGACACGGAAAAATCAATTGGCCATAAAGAAGGGTAAGAAGCCACCGTCTTATTCTAATATAGCTAAACAACATTTTCGAGACGATCTATGCTACGCCATAATTGATAGCAGTAGTGCATCTGGCAGAATCCCCGAAGACCAAAAGAGTAACTTCGAAGATTTGGTCTATATGAGGGTAGCGGAATACTTCCTCGAATCTAAGGATGAACCACCAATCGAAGTAATGAGTTGCAAGTTTGAGAGGGGTGTTTTGATGCTAAGGCTGCGCTGGTGTCCTCGTAAAACTTGTGGATAGCTTCCCCTCACCTAGGCATAGACCCAGAATCCAAGAACAATCTTGTCATGGCGAAGGGCATGGCGTACTTCTTGATCTGGACAGTCTTTTTCAAAATTGGAAAGGTCCCGATTGGCAGGACAAATGAATCGAGTCCAAATATACTGTCTGAAGAGTCAAACATTGGTATTGAACGGATGGAGACAAGTGAGACACTGCCAAAAACTGATATGGAAGTAGTCAATAACACCACCAGGAACCATGGACAACTAGCAACAAGGTTACTGGATTAAACCATGTGAACTATAACCTTTTCTACGCTAACACAGGTACTCGTCCAAGGACTTGTATTCTGTGCCATAAAAACTTATGTTTTATTTTCTCTCCAGAGTTGTCAACATCGGACGCAACGGTGCTGAGGCAAGGTAATGGAAATATGTACCTACCGTCAATATATCTGCCATTCGATGCGCCGCCATTGCCACCTACGTCGGAATTACAACGTCTGGTGAGGGAATCCAAACACACAAGTAATGAGTTATTAGCTGGATGTGACGACAACTCCCATCATATCGCTTTGGGTAGTACTAACACCAATAAAAGGGGACACGCCCTTATCGAATTTTTGAATACAAATGACCTCATAACTCTTAACATAGGAAACACTGCAACCTTTGTTAACAAAATTAGGGAAGAAGTATTAGATATAACGATATGTTCAGAAAATCTTATTGATGAGATTCATGAGTGGAGGGTTTCGGATGAACACTCCTATTCAGACCTCCGTTATATAAGGTTTAAAATTGCACGGCCACCGCCAAACCCCACAAGTTTCCGTAATAAGGCTAAGACCGACTGGACTAAATTCGGAAATCTACTTAGAAATCGATTGGGGCAGCCTACACGCGATTATCTATGTGCAGAAGACATTGATATCAATGTTAAGAAGATTACCGAGGCTCTTGTAAAATCATTCGAACTGCTTGCCCACTTCGAGAAAGGAAATCTGCCTTTGAGAAACCCTGGATGACAGGACAAATTCGCTCGATTGGCAAAGATGTCCGCAGACTTTACAATAGAGCTCGACGTAAAAAACAATCAGTATATTGGGACGACTACCACAGAAGACTCAAAGAATAAAATAAAATCGTTAGATCGGCGAAACGTAACTCCTGGAGGCTTTTCTGTGAACAGGTAGACAGCGTTAACAGCATGTCTAAAATGAAAAAGTTTCTCTCAAAAACTCATGTCCAAACCGAAACACTGGTGGATGAAACGGGTAAAAGGATGGAAACTATAGAGGATACCGTAAGGCTCTTGATGAAAACTCATTTTCCGACTGGTAATGCTGGACCAACAGAGGAACAGTTACAGAATGAAAATGTATTGCATCAAGTACCTATTACGGATATAACAGATGGTATGGTTAAAGAAGCGATAAAAGGTTTATCTCCCTTTAAGGCTGCGGGACCGGATGGAATATTTCCAGCATTTCTGCAGAATGAGGTGGATCTTAGTCCTTAGACGAGTTTCAGGTTGACCGGGCGCTGAAAAACTGGATCAACAATATGCTAAGGAATAGGTGGATTATTTGTGGGTCATATGACGTAAAAATTAGAGACAAGGTAAATCGTGGTATACCTCAGGGGGGCATTTTATCGCCTCTTCTATGGGTTACGACGATACACAGTCTCCTAAAAGCCCTCACCAATGAAGGACTTAAACCAGTCTGTTATGCAGACGACGTTGTAATACTTCTAAGGGGCTTTCATCCAAATCTATTATGCAGAAGAGCTGAAGAGGCACTTAACATAGCATATAACTGGGCACAACCAAGGGGATTAAATGTTAACCCAGACAAAACAGAAATATGTCTATTTACAAGGAAAACGAAGATCCTACGTTTTACCCCGCCTCGATTCCTGAATAAGACAATTGCTATAACTAAAAAGGTAAAATACTTGGGAGTAATCTTGGATCAGAAACTGTACTGGAAAGATCATCTTGAAGAAAGAGTTACAAAGGCAAACAGATGTTGGTCGTTGTGCAGAAGAGCTATAGGTTTAAAATGGGGACTACGTCCAAATATGACTCACTGGCTTTACATGAGCGTGATTAGACAAATAATCACCTACGCCTCTGTAGTGTGGTGGATATCAATGGACAAGAAGTGCAACGTAATACCTTTGCAAAAAAATTCAACGTATGTGCTGTCTAGGCAAAAGCGGGGCATTTAGAACTGCACCAACAAAAGCGTTGGAGACTATACTGCACATCCAACCAATAGACATCCGTATAAAGTATGAGGCAGCCCTCACAGCAAGACGTCTACAAGTGATGGGTGAATGGATAAATCGAGACCACAAGTCGTACCATCAGAAGATTTTAGAATATCTAGTTGGTCACATTCAAACGCCAAAAATCTCGGACCGCATTCCTGAAGTGCGGCTTACAGCTAACTGTGATACGTTTGTGCCAGACAGACGCTCCTGGGAAAATGGAACTTTGGCCCATGTGCCAGTGGGAACCAGCTGCTACACGGATGGGTCCAAGCGAGGAGGAAGGACGGGTCTGGGACTTTTTATTGATGAACCAGAAGTCGAACTTCACTTCCGCCTCCCTGACCATAACGCGGTATTTCAAGCAGAAGTTCGAGCAATCACGGAGTGTGTGAACTGGCTCAGTAACACGACAAAGCCTAAATATGCCAACATCTTCACAGATAGCCAAATGGCGATTCAAGCAATAACATCGGAAAGGGTCAAATCCAGAACTGTGTTGGACTGTAAAAGAACGATAAATGATTACTCAGCCCATGGTCAATTGCGTATTTGCTGGGTACCAGGACACAACGGAGTGATTGGAAATGAACGGGCAGACAACTTGGCTTCAAAGGGCAGAGAACTTCGAGTAATAAACTTGAAAAATTGGAAACCTTTCGAAGCCACGAAAAATGAGTTGAAGCACTGGGCAGTGATGGCTCATAAAACTGTGTGGAATAGCGCAACAGTAGGAGCAACTGCAAAGATACTGTGGGGTGACCCAAATGAAAAGAAAACAAGAAGTCTTCTGAAACTAAACAAGATCGATATTAGTAAGATGATGAGTGTTCTAACGGGACACTCAAGCTTACAAGCACATCTTCATCGCATAGGACTAGCAGGAAACGACGAATGCAGGGCATGCAGAGAAAACATCGAAACGATGGAACATTTTCTGTGTCACTGCCCGGCTTTCACACATGCAAGATCCCAACATTTCGGGTCCGACATATTACCAGACTTGACTCATCTCAGAGAATATGACTGGAAGATACTGAGAAAACTCGTGTCTAGTACCGATTTTCTGTAACTCGTGAGGTATAAAAAGATCATAAATAAGGAGCGCACAACAGGCCGAACCACTGGCTTAAGTGTATGTCCATGGACATGAGACGTTTAAACGTCTCCTCTCTTCAACCTAACCTAACCTAAGTTCGCAAATATATTTTGTTGTAATACGAGGTATGTTCAAAAAATATCGCGAATTTTGTATATTTTCAAAAAGTACTTATTTATTCATGAATATCAATTTTGTCCCCTTCAAAGTAATTTTCCTCGGATTAGACTTGTGTCGAACTAGTTCACTAGTTCTCAAACTCGTTCAATTAGGGTGACCAGACAAACTATTACGAACATAATCATTATATCGAACATCTCACTTAGTTCGTGAGGGTAATACCTGGTCATCCTAAAATGAAAAAAATGAACTATTTAGTTCACGAACTACACAACTCTACCTCGGATATAATACACCTCTGCCAACGATTTTTCCTATCTTCGAAGCACTTAAAATAATCATTTTTGGTGATCTTGTTCAGCTCCTCCTTCGATGCCGTCTTTATCTCCTCAATCGTGGCGTAGCGTCGTCCTTTCATGGGCCTTTTCAGTTTTGGGAACAAAAAAAAGTCACAGTGGGCTAGGTCAGGGGATTACGGTGGCTGCGGTACTATTACTGTGTTGTTTTTGGCCAAATATTCGCGCACAAGCAAAGATGTGTGTGCAGGGGCGTTATCATGGTGCAAAATCCAGTTTTTGTTCTTTCACAAATTCGGGCGTTTTTGGCGGATTGCTTCGCGCAATTTGCGCATAACTTGAAGGTAATATTCTTTACTAACCGTACTACCCTGTGGCAAGAACTCATAATACACCACGCCCCTGCAATCAAAGAAAACTGTGAGCAAAACCTTTACGTTCGACCGAACTGGGTGCGCTTTTTTCGGTCTTGGTTTATGCGGCAGCTTCCATTGGGATGATTGAGCTTTAGTTTCCACGTCGTAACCATAAACGCATGATTCGTCATCAGTTATGACCCTCTGGAGCAAATTTCATGGACCGAGTTCAACATCTCCTGAGCAATATTAACGCGAAGCTGTTTTTGGTCCAAATTGAGCAATTGTGGCACGAATTTAGCGGCGACCCGACTAATGCCCAAATCATTGGTTAAAATCGAATGGCATTCGTCGTCTAATGGTTATTCGTCGATTGGCCAATATTATTTTATTCACTTTATCAATGTTTTCGTCTGTTGTTGACGTGCTCGGGCGTCCGGCACGCCGTTCGTCCTTCGTATCTTCTCGGCCCCCTAAGAACATTTTGTACCACCGATAAACGTTGCTTTGGTCCAAGGTAGCTTCACCATATGCCACAGTCAACATTCGGAATGCGTCAGCGCACTTTATTTTGTTTTTCACACAAAATTTGATGCAGATTCTTTGATCCGCTAGACCGAGGAAATTAAAAATTCGCGATATCTTTCGTACATACTACGTATATTAATAATATGCGATCCAAACAAAATTTCTTGACTTTCAAATATTGATCAAAAATATATAATGTTTAAAAATTTTGGTTTCAAGTAAATTTTCTTTGAATTCAAACATATCAATAATGGCGATTTTCCTCCGTGCAATGTTTATCGCAATGACCATTATCGAATTGTTAGGGAGGT
Organism: Eudasyphora cyanicolor; assembly: GCA_963930755.1. Lineage (NCBI taxonomy): Eukaryota > Metazoa > Arthropoda > Insecta > Diptera > Muscidae > Eudasyphora > Eudasyphora cyanicolor. Next base: position 222,476,942 of record OZ005736.1, read on the forward strand.
GTAGGGCTTTATATAGTCGGCCACGACTTTCTGACTGGTACACCCTCCACCATAGGATGGGGGTATACTAACTTTGTCATTCCGTTTGCAACACCTTGAAGTATTGATCTGCGACCCCATAAAGTATATAGGGTAATTCCAAAATAAAACGACCATAAAATTACAATTTAAATATTTATATATACTAGAAGACAATGCAGACTTATTACCTTTTACCGATTGTTAAAATGCATAACGGTGCAGATTTATGGTCACCTACAACATTTTTTACAAATTTAGCCTTTTTGAAGTCTACATAACTTTTGAACGGAATATCAGATTTGAATTATATAAGCACCATTTAAAAGAATTTATGAATTTGCAGATACACACCTTCGTCATCATCTCCACAGCTTCTTCCGAAGTCATTCGAATTAATTCCCAACATCTTGCCGCCTTCGCCAGTCTGGAAATGTCCCGCCAGAACTGACAGACAGTCTTTTCCTCTCTAGTGCGAGGAGATACTTTGACCATCTTATATGTTAAACTGCTCAGTCATCTCGTTAAGAGATCTGCAGAGATTCCATGGCATCGAAAAATTGCTTGCTAACAGCATAAGCATAAATCTAGTTTGAAAATTATCTTATAAATATATAAATTAATTAAATTATTATTTATAACTGCGATTTAAAACAATTAAAAGAAATAATCATACCATATAACTGACACTAATGACTTCAGTTTATAAAAGATTGCTAAAAAAAAACAAAATTTCATAAATTAGTCGAATATGTTATCGAAAAAAGACCCATAATTAATAGGCGAGCTGCCAAGCACACCTTTATTTATTAGAAGAATTTCTGTTAAATTAAAACGCATACTTTGACACGCAGAAGAATTTTGTCAGAATCGACAAAAAAATCTACTGAATGAGAAAAAAAGAAACAAATTTATGAGTCTATATTGACAGAATGAGAGATAGAACGACATGGCCCAAAGCGTCAATTGGCCACAGATAGAATGAATTTTGTCGTTATCCGTTCTGTGGTCGCAGTAATGTGGGCATTTGATCACCACGCAGACACTGGGGCCGATGCTTGTCATTTGCTGTTCTTGGCTATGAAAATATTTTTTCAATTTTCCTCAAGTGTCAAGTCATATTGACAATAATCATAAAAAACGAATTTGTTATGTTAACCCTATCCCCTCTCTCGTTCATTGTCATAAGATTATTAGCTTTGATTAGCGCTCTATAGCCGCTCAATGCTCGGCGGCCAATAACGTTTGTTTGCTATGCCAAATGTGGCTTAAATGCGTACTCTGGTGGCTTAAAAGCCGCAGAAAAATTCTAAATGACAAAAAATATGATTTACGTTAAGCTCAAGAATTTTGATATGCGCAGCAGTGGCAGAAAAAACAACAAGCGACAAATTTATGAGACATAAATACAAGCAAAAATTGAACATTCTACAATGTACTCGTACATTGGATTGGACTGGATTGGCTTGACTTTGTGATACGAAAGAACAAACCACAAATGTCACTATGCCCCGAAGCGAGTTTGTGTTCTAAGTCTTTTGTTTGTTTGTTGGCTTGTTGTGCTTTAATTAATTTTTACGAAAACATACAGGCAAACATGTGTACAATGGAAACCATGTACTCTATATGATTTGTTTGCTAGCAATAGGCAACAATAATTTATAAAATTTGTTACCAAATTTAAGCTGTGTTCGAGGAGACAACAAAAAAATGAACTTCATAATTGCCAGCTATTTGTACGGAGGTGTTTTTGTTATCTCTAGACTCCAATTGTTTGTGTTTATTCTGCAGTTTTTTTATTAAATAAAATTAAGTAATCTATGAGCACTACATTGAAAGACAGACAGAAAAGCAGTCACTAATGAAAAACATAGTTTTTTGTTAAACCATCCAATGTGCACACTACTGTGGGCTGAAGATAAAATCTGCTTTGTTCTATGAATTTCCCAAAAATATTTCGAATATGACTTTTGTCATCACCGAATCAGATGAGTTCTACCAAACTCACAGTAGGGTCGATTGTAAAAAAAGCAATGCTTTTAGAACTTCTGTACTTTTGAGCAGCACGATTTACCATATACCAGAGGATTTAGGCTTTAAAACATTTACTCTTATGTGCTGAGGGAATGTGATACAAGGTGTCCCCTTCATAAGGACGGTTGTGAATTAGCCTTTACGACCACAGTGTTAGTGTTGCTAGCAACAAAGTTAGATAATAAGATAAATCCCCGAAACATGTTTTCTGTGAAGATAAGGGTACTATCTCCCAAGAACAGCTTGCTGGAGGAATTTCTACGTATTCCAGTTCCTTTTCAGCATGTAAGGTAGTTCCTAGACTTGCAATTTCATCTGATTTACAGTTCCCTGGTAAATACCTGTGGCCCGGTACCCATATCAGCAGAATATTGAACTGTTCCTACATCTCGTTTAGAGATCTGTGACACTCGAGAATTTCCAGACCAAACTTCAAGTGCATTTCTCGGGAGAAATACTTGTTACCGAAGGATATTCAGGAGTTCCCGGACAGCACTGTTAATTCCCCAAGACTGTTAGCAGCGGGAGATGACACACAAGTTTCGTGCGATTTATGCAACAATTATTTCAAATTAAATGATAAGAAAGTGTACAATATTTCAACACTTTATTTGACAGCAGAATTCAGAATGATTATTTTCGATGGAAATAATTATTTTGTCGGTTGACATATCATACACTTAATCCAGTGATTCGACTTATTGTGACGAGGGTATTTATCATTTGCTACGGCCCAAAAGTGTAACACATCGAAGGAGTGACCTAAGACCCCAAATATGTTCGGCGGAAATCTGTTTTGGGTCAGTTTAAGTAATTTGAGAAATGTCCGTCCGTCTGTCTGTCGGTCTGTATGGCTGGAGCGCACGAAAACTCTCGAAAGGGGTATACGATTGACTTCAAAATTGGTATGTTGTAATTTTTTTTATATCTCCGGCTAAGTTCGAAGATGGGTCATATTGGTCCACTCCTTTTAGTACCTACCCCACAGAGGGTTAAAATTTAATGAAATATTGATTGTCTTATAACTTCTATACGTACTACTTATTCGAATCTTCTAAAATTCCACACATAGTATTAGTTCATGAGTCCACTAGAAAAATGGTCGAATTTGCCACGCCCCTTTTGGTACCTTCCACACAAATGGACCATTTTGCACCCAAAGTTAACATCTTATAACTTTAACACCAGTGAATAAAAACACTTCAAATTTTGTGCAGTGTAAGGTTTTTATAGTGCCTACAAGTACAGTGAAAAATGGCGGTTATTGACACGCCCAACATTAGTTAGCCTTGGTGACTCTTTCTTCATTATAATATTTCCAAATCAGTTTCTGATCCAAGATTACTCCCAAGTTATTTACCTTTGTAGATATAACAATAGCAGTTGTTTTGTGCTGCTTAGCAGTTGATTCAATAGAAAAATAGCAGTTCGGCAGAAAAATAACTTTTTTGTCATTATAACATTTTAATTTCACTTACTAAAAGACATATACATACTTACACAGTACAGCATTTTTCAGCCCATTGATTTAGGACTCAATTCTGAGAATTGGACGTGAAAGTAGCCCCATAAATAAGAACTACTGCATCATTCGTTTAGTAAAGTTAGCTCAATTAATAATTTAATGGCCATACAATTTTTTTGCTCAAAGTATTTTTTCTATATCTTTTTCTTTGTATAGAAAATTGTAAACTGAACTGCCCAACTGATGTTCCTACATATATTTACTCCCTTACCTTACAGAGTGGGTATAGGAGTATATCATTTGCTACGAGGCACAGACATGGCAAGAGTGACCTAAGACCACATGTATGTTTGGTGGAAATTAGATTTGGGTAATTTTAAGTCATTTGAGCAATCTCCGTCTGTTTGTCTGTCTCCTGGGCACGATAAGTCTTGAAGGGAGTAAACGATTGACTTCAAATGTCTAAGTTTAAATGGCTAAGTTCATGTCCTCCTCCTTCTAGTACTTACCTCAGAAAGGGTTAACATTTAGTAAAAAATTGAATATCTTCTATATTACATATTAGAATCTTTTGAAATTTTACATATGGTATAGGGTTTTCCAATAAGAGTAATATGATTTCTTTGGAAAAAGTTAAGGAAATTCAAAAGTTTTTTATTTAATGTGAAGTACAATCGGTACAATTAAGATCTAAATAAAACGTCATTCAAATGGCCTCCGCGACTTCTGCTGCAGGAACGAATTCGATGAACCCAATTTTCATGTCATGGATGGCACGTTCAATATTGACTTGTAAAGCTTGAAGAGAGTCCGGTTTATTACGAAAGACCAATAAATTCAAATAATCCCACAAGTAATAGTCTAATGGTGTTAAATCACAACTTCTTGGAGGTCATTCAATATCACAATTTCTTGAAATAATCGAATCTCCACAGTTTTCTCGCAACAATTCAATTGTTTCATTTGTTGTGTGGCACGTATCCACAATCGGCCAATGGCAAAAAGATAGCTCTTAACGAGAGCTAAAATATTGCTCTGGGCTGTCAGGGTCGTAGGCCGACTGGATAGTGTTTTTTTTGGATTTAAAAAAAAATGGACTTAGCATCATTTTCAAATATGAACGGAAATAGCTCTTAACGAGAGCTAAAATATTTCTCATGGGTGTCAAGGTCGTAGGTCGACTGAAATTGTTTTTTTTTTGATTAAAAAAAATGGACTTAGCGCACGAAGAGTTGCAATTGGAGAACGATTATTTTGATAATAAAACTGAATAATTTGTAAACGTTGTTCTTGCGTATATCTCTCCATGATGAAATTGTAAATACTACTGAATACAATGAAAAACAAATGATAGATCATGACATATTACAAATGGCCGAAACGTCACTTCAAAATCATATCATCCCTATTGGAAAACTCGTTATTAGTTTATAAGTCGCTAAATTCACTCCTTTCATGAAAAATTTAATTCGGGGTAATGTTATTTTGACATCAATTCGAATCAATATGTACGTCGAAAATGTGAAAATACATGATTAACTTGATGCACTCTTTACATTAAATTAATGGCAATTATTGAAATGTAGGAATTGGAGATGTATTTGGAGAAAATCGGTTCTCATTTAGATATATCCACACACAAATATGTTCCTTCCGATTTGGGCTTTTAGCGCAACAAAAGCTGTATTTTAGATCCAATCATTTTGAAATTGTACAGGGTGGAGAAATTTGACAGATGCGGCATCCATATCCAGTTTTTGCATAAAACTGCTGTAAAATACAAATTTTTGGACGAATCATAATGGGTAATTCCAAAGGAAACCGACCCACTCCGAATAATTATGGATCTAGATTTCAATGAAATTTTACACGCGTATACTAGAAGATCAAGCAGACTTATTATATTTTTCCGATTGTTCAAATTTATAACGGTTTAGAATTTATAGGGTGCCCAAGTTGACGACCTTTGACATTTTTTTTTACAAATTTAGCCTTTTTGAAGTCTTCATAACTTTTGAAGGGAATATCAGATTTGAATGATAAAGGTACCATTTGGGCACCCTATAAAATTTAAACCAATATGAATTTGGACAAGCGATAAAAGGCAATAAGTCTGCATGGTCTTTTAGTATTTTTTTTTTGGTCGTTTATGTTGGAATTACCCTTATGGGTAATATTGTAATATTGGTGTGTACCAAATATTATATGTTTAGAGTGTACCCAAAACATATATATGTTTCAAGCCGAATATGTTTTTCAGCGTGTATTCACCCAGATTTTTAAACGAACTGAAAACTGAAAAGTTTTAAAAACAAATGGATTTACGCCACTTTCAAACAAACAGTTAAAATATTTGTATTTGTCGGGTTTTCAAAAAAAATAGCTTCTGTAGTATATTGTCCCAATCATATTCGGCTTGAAACATATATATGTTTAGGGTACACTCTAAACATATAATATTTGGTACACACAAAAATTATATATTTGGGAAGATGTTGTTCAAAACAAATCTTTGCTTACATCCCAATATGTTTTCATTTGTGACTATTATTTCCGAAACAAAGTTTTTTTTGCATTTAAGCATTCTGAAAATAGTTAATTTTTGATGTTCGTAAAAATAATAATAATTGAAATCGTATAATCTTAGAGCAAAGTAAATTACTTGGGGGATTAGAAACTAATGATGGCTTGGAATACTCAGAAATTTTAAATTGTTGGTTTAAAACAGAAGTTAATGCTGCATATGGCATCATAACTGGGAGGTACAATTCGAAACAAAGGCAAAATTAACACTGAAATTAGAACAAGTAAGAAAGTTTCAGTCGAATAAACCGACTAGGTATACCCTCACTTTGTGAGTAATGTAATATGGAATATTACACGAATTAATCTGCCAGAAGGGGTTTATCAAATACACTTATTTTTCACATGCTAAGTCGACTTAGCATGTTTTTAGGGAGATTGAATTTTTAACTTCCAATCATTCGTAATTATATTCAGTCAAAATTTGGTCAAAGTTATTCGCAAAACAGTACAGGCCATTCGATTTCCATTACAAAGGAATTCTATACAAATTTAAAAAATTATCAAACATTGATCGCCTCTCCTGAAAAGCTACCTTTTTGCACTTAGCATAGTTTAGAATGGAGGTATCGTTACTAACGTTATGAGACATTCAATTTTGGTATAATTTGACCATTTTGTGAGGGAGGTACAAAAAGGGGCGTGGTGGTAACGCCCATTTACACAGGGCTATAGGTACTTTTAAAGCGTTACACTGTACAAAATTTTGTAGTATTTTCGTGCATTGGTAAGCACGCTATAAGCTTTTAACTTTTTGTACAAAATGGCATCTTTGTGTGGAAGGTACCAAAAGGGGTATGTCAATAACGACCATTTTCACTGGACTGTAGGCTCTATAAAAGCATTACACTGTAGGCTCTATAAAAGCATTTCAGGCATTTTTATGCACTGGTATTAATGTTAAAAGCTGTTAACTTTTTGTACAAAATTGTCCCTTTTGTGTGGGAGGGACCAAAGGGGGCGGGGCCACTTCACCCATTTTTCTCAAGTTAATAGCGACAAATAAACTATTACTATGTGTGGAATTACAGAGGATTCGAATAAGTAGTACAGAAGTTATTAGAGAATCGACATTTCACTATTTTTAAACCCTTTGTGAGGGAGGTACTAGAAGGAGTGGACAAATATGACCCATCTTCGAACTTAGCTTGAGATAGAAAAATATTATCCCATACTAAATTTGAAGTCAATCCGTTACTCCATTCGAGAGTTATCGTGCGCTCCAGCCAGACAGACAAACAGACGGACGGACATTGCTAAAATGACTTAAAAGCCTCAAAACGGATTTCCGCCGAACATGCTTGGGGTCTTAGGTCACTCATTCGATGTGTTACACTTTTTGTCCGTAGCAAATGATATATACTCTCGTCATACTAAAGTGAGTGTATAAAACGTCAGCAAAAGTTTTGACAATTTTTTTTAATAAAATGTATTTTGAGGAATTCCTAAACAATAATTTTATTTGTATTTAAACGCATATTTTATTTGAGAAAATTTACTTTGCAAATATATTTTATTGTAATATATAAATATATGCGTTCCAAATATATTTCATTGATTTTCAAATAAGATTTATTTGCTCAGAAATATATAATATTTAAAAATTTGTGTTCCAAATACATTTTCTTTCGATTTAAACATATCAGAAAAGTCGATTTTGCCCCGCGTATGCAACATAAAAATGTTGTTTCCGAGACCTACAAACTTGTTGTAAATCGATTTTCGCCATCTCGTAAAAAGCATAAAAATTTGCAAAACATTACGAGTATTTTATGCATTTTTTAAAGATCCCAACGAAGAAAACAGCGCCATCTTAAAAAATCTATGGTTAAATGTCGCAATTACAACCTTTTTGGCACAAGCAATATAATTTAAAGAAATCATAATTTTATTCCCTCAAATGAGGGTATACTCGTATATCATTTGCTACGGGCGAAAAGTGTAACATATTGATGGAGTGACCTTAGGAAATTTTGTCGAAAATCCATTTTGGGCCATTTTTACTCATTTGACCAATGCCTGTCAGGCTGGCATTGTATGTGAAATTTTTCTTCTATCTCAGGCTAAGTTCGGAGACGGGCCAAATTGGTCAGCTCCTTCGAGTACCTCAAACGGTTAAAATGTAGTGAAATAGTGGTTCTTTAATAACTCCTATACTCTATATCAGAATGTTTCGCAATTCCAAACTTAGTATTAGTTTATTAGTCACTATCACCTTAAGCAAAATGGGTGAAGTTAACACGCTGCTTTTGGTACCTCCCATACAAATGGTCCATTTTCCCCAAAAATTTATTGGCTTATAACTTTGAATTCAGTGCATACAAATACTTGAAATTTGGGCAGTATAAGGCTTTTAGTACCTACCATACAAATCGAAGCAAAGTCATATCGCCCAAAACCATGTATGTCATATGACCCAAAAAAATTAATGTTAGTTGTTGTTGTGGAAAAAATTGGGTTTTGGGGAATATGACATCTGCATTGGGAAATATGTCATTTTCTACAATAGGTAAATTTAAAAAATAATTTTTGCCCAAAAATTAAAATTACGTCATGACGCCTAAAGTGCAATTATCAATTTGTTATAAAATTTCCAACACAGACAGACAGAAGTTTGGTTCGCTTAGCCGTCTTTGAACATACCTCAGAGGAGAAAATCTTTAACCTCGGCCGCAAAGACACTTTGGACTGCGTAGCCGTCTGTGGACACATCCAAGAGGAGAAAACATTTAACCACGGCCGATGGCCGCCCACGCCTTTACACTTTTGCTCGAGCTTTGCAAAATTTTATTTTTATTGAAATGTCATATCCCCCCAAAAAATCTTTGGGCTTTATGTCATTGCGTTTGGGCGATATTTTTCACCATAAATAAATAAATCATAAACATAATATCAGTGCATACTTTAAAGTTATTAAATGCAATTTAAATTTATAATAATTTAATTAAAACAAATAAAGGATTATGAGGGGATTCTTAAGTCGGTTTACCCGACTGAACTTTCTTAATTGCTTTTTATTTTAAATATGTATGTAGATGCAGAGATGTGGCGACTGTATTTTAATATAACCACATTTTCTTCAAATTCGCCAGTAGTCATTCAATAAACACATTTTCAAAGCTGGCTACATTTGATCATAGACCATAAAACTTCTCTATGCCAATTTTCGTAATTATCGGATATAAAATAGTGGATGGGGCTAAAGCAAAACTACGCTCATTCATAAGAAACTTTAATATATCAGTAATTACATTGGTCAAAAATTTTTTTGTGGCGCAGGATTTTGCAATCGATTTACCTATAGGGCTAATACAGTTCTCAGCCTAAAATGTGGTTTCTTTGAATTGACTCTAGTTCTCGCGATAAACCGCGATATGCTAAAATAGAGAGATTGAAACACGTACTTTAGGATAACTCGAAAACCATTTATCCGCATTGTTTCAAAATCAAATGTACGAACTTTCGTTTTTTGTTTTCTTACCCCCATTAACACAAAACAAAATAACCAAGCGTTAGAGCTAACGAAAGTTAATTGTATGGAATATGGAATTTGACAGCTGTAATCGGTAGATATATAAGTTGTCCTGCCGCCTTAATGTGACCAAGAAAATAGACCCCCAGATATGTCGACAATTAAAACATTTACAAAAATATGTATTATGCTAACATTTAAAATTTTCGATAATGATTTGCAGTTATTTTTATTTTCTTGAAACAGTCGTAATACTTATCAACACTTGTATCACTTACTTCCCATTATGTCACTAATGACACTCTTGTCTAGATTACATACAAAGAGGCTTTATATTTACTTCAAGTCTTCGACTACCATTCACGGTCATTGTTCTGTGAAATAATTTATAATAGAGCGGAATTAATAAAGCGAATATGTGTATCATGGACGTGATCAGCAATAAAATACGAGTACAATGCCGTTGAAGAAGCCTAATTGGCGAAGCCAAAATTTAATTGGAAAATATGAAATGTAAACGTTTATGAGCATTGTTAGGCGTAATTTTGAACATTATTTTCGATGAGTTAAAATAGAGAGTAATGGAAAAATTCGTTGACAATATAGTTTTTTTTTCAAAAACAATATAATTTTAGAAGACATTTCTTCATGTAGCGAGTAAGTGTTAGTTACTAACGAAACAGAAATTGATTTAAACGAGGTTTTTCGCGGATTTCCAGACCGATTTTTCCACATTTTTATACCCTACACCACACTGTGGTACAGGGTATTATAACTTTGTGCATTTGTTTGTAACACCCAAAAGGAGAAGAAATAGACTTATCGTTTATTATACCGATCGACTAAGAATACCCTTTCTGAGTTGATTTAGCTATGTCCGTCTGTCCGTCCGTCTGTCCGTCTGTGCATGTATTCTTGTAATCAAAGTACAGGTCGCAAATATGGTCCGATCTCGACGAAACTTTACACATATCTTTTTTTTGGACGATCCCTATTGAATTTGGTTAAAATCGGTTCAGATTTAGATATAGCCCCCATATATATGTTAGCCCCGATTTGACATATAACCGCTGTAAAAACTTTATTTTATATCCGATCAGTATGAAATTTGGCAGAAAGAGGTTTCTTATTATATGGATGAACACTGCCAAATTTGGAAGAAATCGGTTCAGATTTAGATATAGCCCCCATATATATGTTACCCCCGATTTGACCTGTAAGCGCTGTAAAAACTGTATTTTATATCCGATCAGTGCGAAATTCGGCAGAAAGAGGTTTCTTATTACATGAAGGAATACTGCCAAATTCGGAGAAAATCTGTTCAGATTTAGATATAGCTCCCATATATATGTTACCACCGATTTGACGTGTAAGCGCTGTAGAGACTGAATTTTATATCCGATCAGTACGAAATTCGACAGAAGGAGGTCTTTTTACATGAATAAGTATTCAGGGAAGATCGGTTCAGATTTATATTAAAGCTCCATATATATGTTCCTCCTGATTTGGTATCAAACCGCTATAGAAGTTGTCTTTTACTTCCGATCATTAAAATTTTCCAGAAAGATGTTTCTCAATTTAGGAACGAATATTGCTTAAATTAGCGATTATCGTTTCAGAATTAGATAATATGTTTCTACCCATTTACCAATTATTCCAAATTATTATGGCAATGACCCTTATCGCATTGTTAGTGAGGTGTAGGGTATTATATAGTCGGCCCCGCCCGACTTTCTGCCTTTCCTTACTGGTTTAAAATTGTTAATGTTTGTAAAATTCCTTTATAATTCTATGATCCTGAATAACAATGAATTGTTTGAAGGATTGTCAACAAATAATGACTTGGAAATTTTAGAAATAAAATATATTTGGAGAAATTCCTAAGCAATACTTGTAGCTGTATTTAAACATATATTTTATCGGAGAAAATAGTTCGAAAATATATTTTGTTCTAAAACATATATTAAGACATGCGTTACAAATAAATTTGATTGTTTTCCAAATAAATTGTATTTAACCAAAAATTTATAATATTTATAACATTTTGTTTTATATATTTTATTTCAATTAAAACATATAAGAAATGGTGATTTTTCCCGTGTATATTCTCATTGACGTCCCGGTACAACAATGTTAGATATATTTGTTGCATCTATCTATATATATTCGGGATAGGGCGGGATAGGACCAATGGGCGGGACCTGGGCGGACCCCGCCCATATAAGAAGCCAAATTTTGAAATTGATATATCTTGCACAATTTGCTAGCTAGAGTGCTATAATGTTATACATATGTATCTGGTGACAGTCCACGTGATTGGTCCAAAAATTTACGGGATCGGACTAATGAGCGTGGCACCGCCCATATAAGCCATATTTTACAAATGTGATATCGTGCACAATTTGTTAGCGAGACACCTGGAATTTTGTGTATATATATCCGTTGGCGATCTACGTGATTGGTCCAAAAATGGGCGGGTTCGAACCAATAGGCGTGGCCCCGCCCATATAAGCCCAATTTTGAAATTGAGATATTTTGCACAATTTGTTAGCGAGAGTGCTGGAATTTTGTGTATATGTAAATGGTGGTAGTCTACGTGATTGGTCCAAAAATGGGCGGGATCGGAACAATGGGCGTGGCCCCGCCCATATAAGCCAACTTTTGAAATTCAGATATATTGAACAATTTGTTACCGAGAGTGCTCTAATTTCGTGTATATATATCTGGTGGTAGTCTACGTGATTGGTCCAAAAATGAGCGGCATCGATCCAATGGGCGTGGCCACGTCCATATAAGCCAAATTTTGAAATAGAAATATCTTGCAAAATTTATTATCGAGAGTGCTGCAGTTTTGGGCATATGTATCTGATGACAGTCTACGCGATTCGCCCAAAAATGGGCGGGATCAGACCAATGGACGTGGCCCCGCCTGTATAAGCCATATTTTGAAATTGAGACACATATCTTGCACAATTTTAGTCCAAAACAGGGACGGGATCGGATCAATGACCGTGGCCCAGCCCATATAAACTATATTTTGAAATTGAGATGTCTTACACAATTTTTTAGCGAGTGTTCTGTAATTTTGTGCATATGTATCTGATGATAGCCTACGTGAATAGTCTAAAAAGTGGCAGGATCGGATCAATGGGCGTGGCCCCGCCCATATACACAAAATTTTGAAATTGAGATATCATGCACAATTTGTTAGCGAGAGTGCTGTGATTTTGTGCATCTCACGCAGTCTACGTGATTACACAAAAAAGGGCGGCACCGCCCGCTGTACTTTTGTGTATATATATCTGGCGGCAGTCTACGTGATTGGTCAGGAAATGGGTGGGATCAGACTAATTAGCGTGGCCCCGTCCATGTAAGCCAAATTAATTATCGAGAGTGCTGCAGTTTTGGGTATATGTATCTGATGACAGTCTACGTGATTCGCCCAAAAATGGGCGGGATCAGACCAATGGACGTGACCCCGCCTATATAAGCCAAATTTTGAAATTGAGATTCATATCTTGCACAATTTTTTAGCGAGAGTGCTGTAATTTTTTGCATATGGATCTGGTGATAGTCTACGTGAATGGTCCAAAAAGGGTTGCGATCGGACCAATGGGCGTGGCCCTAACCTTATAAGCAAATTTCTGAAATTGAAATACCTTCAACAATTTGTTAGCGAGAGTGTTGCAATTTTGTGAATATGCATTTGATGGCAGTCTACGTAATTGGTTAAAAAATGGGCGGAATCGGAAATCTGAAGTCTGGGACAACGAAGTGGACCGGGTCCAGCTATACATATATAAAATTAGATACAAAAGAAATAAACCGTGATTTTTGTAATTGTGTTTTTTGTTAAAACAGTAATACAAATTATCGTAAGCGACATATTTTTTCTACATATGCAGAAAGCAGTGAGTAAATTTTATCGTAAGCGCCATAAATAGCTAAAAATACATGAATTGTTGTAATTTTTTGTTACCGTTATATATATAAGTAAAACTGTAAAATTTGTGCATCAAAACATTTCTGTTTTGTTACTTGTGGTTCGAAATAAACAAAAAAAAACCTATCCTGTAAAATTTGTTATTTGTCGTTGTATCCTGTTTGTTGTTGTATCCTGTAAAATTTGTTATAAAGAAACCTATCCTGTAAAATTTGTTATTTGTCGCATGGTATGTAATATTTAAAAATGTATGTTCAAACATTTCAAAAAGCGATTTTGCCCCGTGCAGGAATATCTCGACGAATATTCAGGGAAGCCAATCCATTTAAACTATTTTCAGTAAAGCAATTTTTCAGCAGCCGCAATGTTGAAAAATAGTGTTCGTTTATCGCTGTAGTCACAGTAACGCCGCCATCACCGTCAATATTTTGTGAAAGTCTGGAAATGCACCGGTATTACATAAATTAAGAGCTTCCACGGAATTTCTGACATTCTCTGCCTCAAATCTTCTTCTCCAAGGCTTCACTTCACTAATTCACACTTCAAAAGAACTGCCAAGCAAAATTGATGAATATTTTTCAATTAATTGTTTACACTTTCGTCATTTAGTATTGTCATTGAAAAAAGACATTGGAAATTTTAAAGAATTCCACGGTGTTTCTAAAAGCAATCCTCGGGATGAGTGATGAATAAATCTATATGTAGATATGGAATATAGGTTGGATTTTTATAATCTCCTTCAATATTTGTTGCATCAACATTGCAACGATGACTTTGGCAGGCCGAAATCATAGATTTCGATTTTCACTTTGAAGAATGCGACTTAGTGATAATGCCAAGCAGTGAACTGAATGAACTACATGGACCGAAACTTGAAAATCCAACGTTTTCTGGCCATTGACAACTGATATGCAGATGTTGTAGTGGAGTAAATGTATTCCAAAGCCTCGATAACGGCTACTTGTAGGTCAAGTGAAAATGAGGTTGGATCAACAGTTACGGTGAATGGATTGCGATATATATTATACCGTCCGTCTGTCTGTCTGATGCGTACTATAAGTTTCGATAGGAGTAATCGATTGACTTAAAATTTGGTATGTGTTAATATACGATCAATGATAGACCATGTGGGACCACTGCTTCGAGTACCTCCCATACAATGGGTAAAAATTTTGAGAAATATTGATTATTTAATAACTTCTATGTCACTTTTCAAATACTCTCAAAATTTCACACATAGCATAAGTTTCTTGGTCGCAATCACCCTGAGAAAAATGGACCATTTTGAATAGTGGAATAGTTTTTTAGCGCCGGACTTTTTTATGATATGATATGATTATTTATGATATGTAATACATAATCCACATTTTCAACTGGTCTTTATGAAACTTGAACGAGAGTAGTTCGTTGATCTAAGAACGATCTCTGGGATTTATACGTTAATCATTTCAGATATAGCAATAATATATGCTTATTCTGTCCTAACAAGGTGGTGTAGGGTATAATATAACTAATAGGCTTCGCCCGAGTTTAGCCATTCCTTACTGGTTTCTCAAATATGTTTTTTTTTTGTTATAGGATTAAAAAAAATATTTTTGAAAAGACAGTATGTAGGAATGAGTCTATATAAATAGTTCGTTTCCGTAAATTAGTTTTTGATATTTGCTTCGCATTCGCAAAAAAATAACAAATATTATTCGCTATCGCATTCACTTTCGCAAAAATGTCTTTTTCAGTATTCGCTATCGCATTCGCAAGAAATATATTTCAATATTCGCTTTCGCATTCGCTTTCGCTAAAACCACTTTCGTTACATCCCTGATACAAATACTTAAAATTTTGTGAAGTATAATGCTTATACAGTACCTCTAGTCCCACAAAAAATAGTTGTTATTGCCACGCACCTTGTGGTACTTCCGAAACAAAATGGTCAAAAGTAATAAAATAAAAAATGATTTTTTCAATTTCCTTACTTTTACATAATTTATACATTTACCCATAGATTTCTTCAAATAGGCAAAACAATTTTTCTTCATAGTGTTACCTGTCTCCAATTTGTTAAGAGTAAGATGCTTAGATCTCTCCTGGCCAAAATGCTTGTTCTTGGAGTACGCTCACAGTTTGTCACAAGCAACGTTGCAAGAAGTTGGGAGACCTGATACCACGCAACTTTCGTCCTACTATGTAGGGTGCCTTTATTAGGACGCCTTTTTGCAGATGCATCAATAGAGCCGCTGTAGAATTCTTTCCATTTTTGGTAGCAGTCAGCCTGACCTCCTCTGCAACAATGATGCTATCTAGCACCTTGTCTGTATCATCGAATAGCATGTCCCCATCAGATGCGTCACAGATCTAGGAACTCCTCTCAATCCCTCAGTATAAAATTATTCACATTAGTCTATAGTCTCCATATAAAGTTCGCTACCGATTTTATATTATTTTTTATATCGTTCAGAATGAAATCCTTTGTGAAAGTGGACTAGTGACTCCAGGCTTTTTTATAGCCCACATATTTTCAATCCGATCTGGTTAAAATTTAAAAATTCATAGTCAAAACGGGATATGTAAACCAAAGTTTTGACATAGCCTCGATATTAAGGCCATCTCCTACATAATTTGTAAAGTCATTTGAGACACATTTTACATCCCTTTACTTGTAAATATTTTCGTAGGGTATTATATAGTCGGCCCACCCGACATTTCTGTCTTTCCATCTTTCGTATTCTAAGCAGTATAAGTTTTGGTGTCGTCCCAACTACACAGTGTACTTTGTTGTCGACAAATTCATTCCTTGGAATCATTTCTTCTTTGTGTCTACTAACAATGTGTTATATATAAACGAGTACATATTTCATACGATATACTCGTCATTTATCATAATTTGTGTCATCTATGCATACCGCGAATATTTGGTATGCAAAACAAAAGACTTAAGAAACGAACTTTCTGTATTCTCATGTACGTATTAATCATTTCACACTTTATTATCTATTCTATTTGAAATGTCAAACAATTTGTTTTGCCACCAAATTGACATTTAAGCCTAAAATATTTCAAGTCAAGTTTCTCATCCGCTGTGGCATTGTGGTATGTTGTTTTTAAATTTTTCTCCAATTTTCCTACGCCAAAACCAGCGAGAAGACAGAATCCAACTTAACACTATCACCTTTTACGGTATAATTGTCTATTTGCAATTGTAATTCAAAGATATTGACAGCATTTGCTACGTGTACTTGGAGTTTCTCTGTCTGTCTGTCCGTCTGGCGGGCGGGCCGACGGACAGACGTTTAGAAAACAAAAACATAAGCCTTCAATGAGCCTCGCTGGTGTTGCGATCTTTTTTGCGCTTTTGTGTTATTGATGTTCATGGCGTTTATTGCGTTGTTTTCTTTTGTGATTTCCCCCCTCTTTTCGTTGGCTTTGGAAATGTACAACAGTGGAGTACAAATGCGAGTACGACGATTCGATCGGACGAAACCACAAGAAATCATACATCATCGGTTAGAATACAAAACAACATAACAACAATAAACTATTTTATGCCACTTTTTTCATAGTGGTTTCCAATGATTTATCACTTCGCTTCTTCACTTCTTGGATTCTCGTATTACAATTCGTTTCCATATTCGTATACTTACGATTCATAACTTTATTTCATGTCTCATTATTTATTTCAATTCATTTTTTATGGATTTTTGCGCTGCTCATGGTGGTCATAATTCAATGTGTTTTATGATACGTTGGTTGTAAATCGCTTTTGTTATCTCATAACCTCAACGTAATGCGCTACATTCTGGAGGCATTGTCAGATGAATATGTCATGAGTGACAGGATGAGATTACTTTCCCTAACTCTAGTGTGGTAATTATACTTCCATTTTATAACATAGTTACCCAACCGAATGTCTTAAGTTGTCTTTGATAAAAATTGCTCTTATAGTTCAGTGAATGTTCAAAGCCTGCACCACACTGTGGTACAGGGTATTGTAAGTTTGTTTCAGGTCAGATGTTTGTAACACCAGGAAATACTACAGTTAGACCCGCCTTAAAGTATATCGATCGACTCAGAATCACTAACTGAGTCGATTTAACCATGTCTGTCCGTCCGTCCGTAGGTCTGTCTGTCCATCTAAAGTTGTCCGTTGAGTACAGGTCGAAATTTCACACTGATCGTGCTAAAATGTTGCAACTAGGAGTTTTTCGTACCTACACCATTCTAGTAAGATTGGATAACAATGAAATATCCAATGTATACTTCAACTCTAATTTGTTTACAAAATTTACATTTACATTTGCCCTCTAGCCGAATCCGACGAAACATATACATGGGAGCTATTTCTAAATCTGAAACGATTTTCTTCAAATTGAGAAATGTTGGTCCATGGATCAAGAAACTCTACCTTGCTAAATTTCAAAACATCTTCTTTCTAGGTGCGAATGGACTTTAGATGGACAGACGGACGGGCAGACATGGTTAAATCGACTCAGTTAGTGATTCTGAGTCGATCGGTATACTTTAAGCTGGGTATAGCTGTAATATTTCTAGGTGTTACAAACATCTGCCATGAAGGAAGTTTATAATACCCTGTACCACAGTGTGGTGTAGGGTATAAAAGTTTACAGAGGAATTCAAACCATCTCGATCACCTGTAGTAGGTTTTAACCGTTCTTCGGTTGTTAAACGATCCGTATTGGTAAATGGAAAACCTTCACTAAATATACGACACATCAGATGACTGATACTTATGTGCTGACAGCTTTTTCAGACCGGTGGTTATGAAACCACGAAATGGATAAGTCTTTACTATTTCTAATTAGTCAACCGAGTGCACTGAATCTTTGAAGAGGTGTGCCTAGCCCGATTATACAGCCCCATCTAGGATTCACGTTAGGTCATCTGTTGTATATTAAGTTTTTAAATGCTTCTGAACCTGTATTAACTAGGTGGGACATTTGTGATTTTTATACCATCCATCCACTACTACTTCATTATTTGAAAATGTTTGTCATTTATTTTTCAGATTATTGTAAAGAAAGCACAATAAATTGAAAGTGGTAAAATAATTGAACCATATACAATTAGAGTGGTATAAATACTTCTTAAACCTGCAGCTCCTGCAGCCCACACCACACTGTGTGTCCGATCGACTTGGAATCACTTCCTGAGTCAATTAAACCATATCCGCCCGTCTGTAGATTTATCATTGTAATCAAAGTTCAGGTCGTATTTATGGCCGAATGGGGAGAAATTTAACACAGTTTTCACAGTACCTCAGTGCAGTACTTTTATAGTAACTATAGTCAAGCATTATTGCCACCCTCGGTACAGTGCAATGTCATTGAAGTACCTACTGTTCATCTTAAAATAGACTTATTTGTTGTCAAACCCCTTCAGGTACCTCCCACACAAATATTCAAATTAAGACATTCGAAAACTATGGTTTAATATTCTATTTATACGCACGATAACTCTGGAAATGAGTAACTGATTATGTTTTGCAAATAACTTGACCTCTCCGCCATTTATCACGTTTAAAATAATTTTAAAAAACACAGTTGACCCGGAACTGAACCTACCCTGACTGAACCTTGGTAAGTACCTGTCATTATTCCCTGCATTGGCAAATAATGACATCTCATTATTCGCTGTTTTACTTTCGGCTTATTACTAAAGACTTAACAATAATAACAGAAATAAGAGGTTTTTTTTGTTATCAAAATAATTTTGGCAAATTTTAATATAATTGTAAAAGATTTATATATTTATTAACATGTTTTCTAATAATACGTGCAGTTTTGAATGAAAATACAATAAATATTTACATATCGTCATCAGAAACGAAAAAGGGCCTATCATCATGTTCGAAAATTTTACAGGAGAAGCAAAAAACTAAATAAAATGAAAAGTGTTGCCGTTAGAAAAATGTGGTTTTCAGGATAATATCTAAACATAATGATGCATATATAAAATCACACAAACATGATTTCTAACTTGTTTGTGAAAATTGCGTGAAATATGATTTTTTAACTATGAAAAAAGAAATAATTTGTTGTTAGGCTCTTTTTAATTTCGTTAATAAATTCGCCATTTTTAATATTACGCTGCTAAAAATTTGTCAGGATGTGTATTTTGAGGCAGGGTACCGAAATCTATCAAAAACTGAGTTTCCATTTTTCTTGTTGTTTCGCCCTTTTTCGTTTCTGATGACGATATATCGTATGACGTTAAATCATTGAAGAATTTTTTACATGGGGGTTTGGGTTCAGAAATTCGAATCTGGCATGATGAAATTGCGAACAATGTGCAAAAAATCACTTTAAATGGCAATTTCTACATATCTACTATGGCGGAATGAAGATGGGCCCCAGGAAAATACATGTCAAACAACAACAATTTGTTTTGGGGTTAAATTTCATTTTTTGCCTGCTTTTTGGGGTTAAATTTCATTTTTTGTCTGCTTTTTGGGGCTTATTTTCATCTATAAATTTAAAAACAGGAGAGGTTACGCATAAAAGATTTGCTCCACGTTACTAACTTCGGATCCTGTCCATAGGAGAAAGTCTTGGCGGAATGAAATTGGGCCCCAGGAAAATACACCCCAATATTTTTATGAATATGGGCCCCAAAAGAAAACATATCAAACAACAACAATTTTATTTGGGGTTTAATTTCATATTTTGTCTGCATTTTGGGGTTTACTTTCATTTCTTATCTGCTTTTTGGGGCTTATTTTCATCTATTAATTTAGAAACAGGAGAGGCTACGCATAAAATATTTGCTCTACGTTGCCAACTTTGGATCCTATCCATAGGAGAAAGTCTTAAACAGAGGCCGCAGGCCGTAGGCCGACAGCACAGGAAAATTTTTATAGTTAGAAAATAGGTTTGTATACGTGTATTATTGCGTACTCCCCAGATTTACAAAGAGAAAATTTCATAGTTTTTTTGGGGTTTATTTTCATTTTATGCTGTTTTCTTGATTGGGGTGTAATATCCTAAATCAGTTTTTGTAACGAAAATAGGCCCCAAAATTGGGGCGCAATTTCATTTTCAATTTGGGGTGCATTTTCTTGGGGACCAACTTCCGGCCGCCATTTACTACTTATTTTATAACTAATTGGTAATGCATTATTCAAGTACTTAAAATCGTGAAATTATAAGCACATATTTGTGTGGTATGTTTATGCTACAAATAAGTACTTATTATGCTGCTTTATTGTATGCTATTGGGAAGTACTTTCCTCCAATGACATCCCCATTGTAAAATAATGAGAAAAGTGGCTAAATAATAAGTACTTACCATTATCGATCTTTGCTTACTCGTCGGATTATTTAGTAATGAGAAATTTTGCTGGGTATTGTTAAATTTTTAGTCCCTTCACTCTTATGATTTCGGAGATAAAGCGTTACAAACAAGCGCAGAAGAATTTTTTGTATAACTAGCTGTATCCAGTGCGCTTCGCATGGGCGATATCTTCCATATTTGAGTCACGCATACCACTTCCAAGCTAAATTTCAAGATCATACTGTAATCCAACGGCACGCTAGATATAAAGCTCTCCACATGCGTATATTGTTTCACAAATTGAGTCATATGTCCGCAACTACGCCTACTTATCATTTTTTTGACATAATACGTACATAGATTGATATCAAAAGCGTCCACTCCACGCTTTAACCCGATTGGAGCAGTGGTTCTCCTCATTTAATTATGGTTAGCCGATATCCCATTTTTTGTGTACGATTGGGATACAATGTCGCGGTCATGTCTACTGGTCCGACCCCGTCCATCGATTCCACAATCACGCGCAGTATTACAGAGAACTATCATGCACATTTTTAGTTAGAATCAAGATTTGCAGACCGAATAAAAGCAAGCAAGCAAAGATTTTCGAAATATTTAATATCACTGGACATGACTGGTGTTTTGAATTAACTTTGGTTAACAGTTGTTTTGAAGATTTTGTAGACGTGACGTTTCACAAAGAATTCTCATTCGTTTGTGTGTAGAAATCTACCTAAGAGCTCTGTATCTCCCATACAACTGCAGCAGAACTGTTGATAACGAGTGTCACCGCTCAGAAATCTGTAATTTGTAATACATATTTATACACCGCCATGTATAAAATATTTGTTTCTATAATAATAAAGAAATAAAATGGTCTTGAAGCCGGGGGAGAATATACTAGTTAGAATCACAAAGATTTGCAGACCGATTAAAAGCAAGCATAGATATTCAAAATATTTAAATTTTACATTTGGGTTTGTATAGTCGTCGCCATGCTCTCCATGTTCACAAAGAATGCGCCGCAATATAACTTGAGATATTGTGCCATCGGAAATTTCTAGAAAAAAAATCTGTTCACGGATTACAGAGAACGTAAATTACAAAGAAAATGCAAGTTCTTTTATATACCAGTATGCACAAGTATAAGAAAATATGGGCTATATTTAAACAGAAATATTTGAAATTTCAGAGTAGTTGTTGGAAAATGTTGGTTTCTATAGCTCATAGGGCATCAAATAGACGGCTTAGCCCGACAATAGCCTTTTTATTTGTACCCACTTGCATTTTGTATGCCTCAAACCTCAGGGTAGGGTTCAAACTGGTCGGCTCGCTCCTTTCATTCTAAGCTGTCTTGGCATATTCTTAATAAAAACGACAAACACCCTCGCATGTACTAACCATTTTCGTGAAGTAGAAACGCCGCACTTTGCCACGCTTAGTTGCACAGTGGCCGGCAAATAAAATCATCCAAGCAACGAGTAGCAGCATTGCGTAAAGAATGAAAATGTGTGTTTTTTCATAAAATATTTTGTTTTCAATTCAATTTAATTAATCTGCTACAATACTGCCAGGCGGTTTTGGATAAGTGTTGTGAGAAATTAAATCATAATTATAGCATATTTAGTATTGTGCAAACCGAATCTGGTTTGGACTTACTTATGTTTGCTGTTTCTCCACCATTATTGTTTCATGAAGGAATGATGAACAATACAAAGACGATTAAAATTTCTTCAGTTTTTTCCGCATTCATTATAAGAAATTTGTTCGCTTAGTCACAGTGAGTTGTGCATGATTTACTACTACATCGTTGTATTGTAGAGTTGCCGCATTTGTACCAAAAAAAAGGTGATTGCTAAATGTACTTACTAAAACTGATATTAATTTGTTTTTGTTGTAATCAGCTGTTAGTATATTTTAGATAGTTAGGTCCGAATTCATAATAATTTAAAGAAGGTTTGAACGCTTTAGCGATGTTAAAACGTTGCTCCAACCTTCTTTAAATTATTATGAATTCGGCCCTAACTATCTAAAATATACTAAAGATCTTATACTCTGCACCACATCAAAGACCAAAGTAAAAGTAATACATCCACAGCAAAACGGATATTTTCTTACAAACGTGGTTTTGATATAAAGATGGCGTTAGAAAAGACTACATTTTCTAAAAAGCTCTTTCGTACAATAATAAAGAGCATAATTAAATTATTAACATATTAATAAACGACTCTCATATACCGATATCTCCATTCTAAACAATGCCAAGTGCAAAAAGGTAGTTTTTCAGGAGAGGCGATCAAAGTTTGATGCATTTTTTAAATTTGTGTGGAAATCCTTTGTAATGGAAATCGAATGACCTGTACTGTTTTGAGAATAACTTTTGTTTGTGTTGCCGGATAAACACCAAATTTTGACTGAATATAATTTGGAATACTTAGAAGTTAAAAATGCATTCTACTAAGCATGTTTTAGAATGGAGGTATCAATATTTTCATATGATCAAATTTCATTTCGGAAATGTGTTGCGATCTTTACGAAAATTAGCACAAAGACTTTCTTCGGGACGAAGACGAACCATATTCAAAATGGTACATATCATTCCATGATTCTATACAGTACCTTCTGATTTAACTACTTCACATTGCTTTTTCGTTCAATCTTCAACTTAAAATTTTAATGGATTTTTCAATACATCGGAAATAACTTCTGCATTTATGTTCCGATTTCCTCTTTCCGTGATTCGCTTAAAAACACATGAACGTAAGATTTAATTTTTATAAAGAATTAACACGTTCAAGGCCGGCTCATTTGTATTTGTTTGTTTAATGGTTTAAAGCGATTTGACTAGCATAATAAGTAAGAACGGCGGAATGTTCTGGGAGTTGATATTACATAAATATAGCCTCTCCCTCTCCACTGTCCCTATATGACTTGGTGCCTGTTTTTGCCAACGAGGCTCTGAAGACCGAATTTATAGCCCAGCTGTTTAAAAAATTTCGCATTTATGGCTTAACCAAATATATTAAAACGCGACCTCAATATTGGTTAAAATTTCGTTACGCATAATTTCCGACTAATCGACTTAGGCCATAAATACGTAAATTGAAAAGCGGCGTCTATATGTCTATTATATCAAA
Organism: Eudasyphora cyanicolor; assembly: GCA_963930755.1. Lineage (NCBI taxonomy): Eukaryota > Metazoa > Arthropoda > Insecta > Diptera > Muscidae > Eudasyphora > Eudasyphora cyanicolor. The sequence continues at coordinate 222,500,878 of OZ005736.1, forward strand.
AAAATCTTGTAAAAAAGTCCAAAAAACACTATGTATGACAAGTGTGGAGTATATACTCGTAAGTAAAGTTATACCAAGATACTCGTACGTAGAGTTATATCAAAACATTCACCGATATAGTAAATGTTAGTTGTGCAGATTTTAGCTGCATATGGAATACAAACTGCAAAATTGCTGACTATTCGTCAAGAAAATGTGGTATTTCTGGCGTAAATAAGAATATTTGAGTACGAACTCTGTATGTAGACTACAACTTTATGAACTAATAATTTTTAAACCCTCACTTTAGTGTGACGATGGTATATGGGCGAACAAATCAGCCGCGTTTGTAGTATATAGAGACGAAATTGTAAGCCTGCAAAAACCTTTGCTGTGAATTAATTTCATTAAGGGGCGGTTCCAAATTGAAATTTTAAAAATCTATATACTCGTATATAAAATTGTTGCGTGACTGGCTGACTGACTCACTGATTGACTTACTGATCATCGCCCAGACCAAAGGGCTGAAGCTAGAATCATGAAATTTGGTGGGTATTTTGAGGGTAGCCCTTGGGATGTAGACTAGCAATAAGTCGGGATTTTTCTAAACTCGTACTATTACCCGCACAATGGGGCAAAAAGGGATAAATATAGTACCACCGCCAAATCTAAACGGAATGAGCTAGAATCGTAAAGTTTGGTGTGAGGGTAGCCCTTATGAGGTCGACCCAGAAATTGACTGGATTTTTATACCCTCACTTTAGTGTGACGAGGGTATATATCATTTGCTACGGAAAAAAGTGTAACACGTCGAAGGAGTGACCTAAGACCCCAAGTATGTTCGGAGGAAATCCGTTTTGGGTCATTTTAAGTCGAATGAGCAATGTCCGTCCGTCTGTCTGTCTGTCTGTCTGTCTGTCTGTCTGTGTGTCTGTCTGTCTGCTGGCTGGTGCGCACGATAACTCTCGAAAGGAGTAACCGATTGACCTCAAATTTGAAGATGGGCCATATTGGTCCACTCCTTCTAGTACCTCCCCCACAAAGGGTTAAAATGTTGTGAAATATTGATTCTTTAATAACTGCTATACTACTTATTCGAATCTTTTGAAATTCCACACATAGTATTAGCTTATTAGTCGCTATCAGCTCGAGAAAAATGGGCAAAGTCGCCACGTCCCTTTTGGTACCTCCCACACAAATGCACCATTTTGCACCAAAAGTTAACAGCTTATAACATTAATAACAGTGTATAAAAATACTTGAAATTTTGTACAGTATTATGCTTTTATATTGCCTACAGTCCAGGGAAAAATGGGTGTTGTTGCCACGCCCCTTTTGGTACCTCCCACACAAAGGTACCTTTTTGCACCAAAAGTTAACAGCTTATAACATTAAAACCAGTGTATAAAAATACTTGAAATTTTGTACAGTGTAATGTTTTTATAGTGTCTATAGCCCTGTGAAAAATGGGCGTTATTGCCACGCCCCTCTTTGTACCACCCACACAAAATGCCCAAATCATACCTCAATTTAATGTCTCATAACGTTTATACCAGTGCACATAAATGCTTATAAGTCGGCACAGTGCAATGAATTTAAAGTATCTAATGTTCAAAAAAAAAAAGTGTGTTTGATAAACCCCTTCTGGTACCTCCCACACAAATTGACAGAATAATTCGAGTAATATTCAATACTACATTACTCACAAAGTGAGGGTATACCTTAGTCGGTTTACCCGACTGAAACTTTCTTACTTGTTTAAAATCAGAACACTTACCCGCACAATGGGGCAAAAATGCGATAAATATGGTACAACAGCCAAATCCAAATGGCAAGAGCTAGAATCGTGAAATGTGCTGGTAGAATAGCTCTTGGGACGTAAACTAGAACATGGAGCGATTTTTTGAAAATTTTAGGGGCACAGTGGGACAGAAAGGGATAAATATGGTAGCACCGCCAGCTTTCACGTCTAGAATTAGAATGGTGAAAATTGATGCGTGGGATGTCCTTAGCACAACGTATCGGGGTAGTCAGCTTTTTTTTTGTAATCGTGCTATTCGGGGCACAGTGGGGCAAAAAGTGTAAAACAGGGTACAGTGGCTTCAAAATTTTAGATATGGTCCCATGGTTCTAGGTGAGCTTTTGTAACATAAACTAGAGATCGGGAGTGATTTTTGGAAATTCTAACTTTAAGGGGCACAGTGGGGCAAAGGGGTTAATTATGATGCATTGGGGCAAAAATGAGTCAATCTGGAAAAATTGGAACTTAAACTTGAGATGTGAAGAGTACAGTGGGTCAAAAACATTAAATACTGTATAGTGGACAAAAATTGTACAGTGGATAAAATGTGATTAAATATGGTACAGTGGGCGTTAAGGGTTAAGTATGGAAGAGTGGGGGCAAATTTTAAATACGGTACAGTGAGACAAAAAGTGTTAAATATGGTACAGTGAGACAAAAAGTGTTAAATATGGTACAGTGAGACAAAAAGGGGCAAAAAGGATTAAATATGGTACAGTGTGACAAAAATGGTTAAATATGGTACAGTAGGTCAAACAATGGTTAAGTACGGTAGAGTGGTGAAAATTTTTAAATACGGTGCAGTGAGACAAAAAGTTTTAAATATGGTACAGTGAGACAAAAAGTGTTAAATATGGTACAGTGCGACAAAAAGGGTTAAATATGGCACAGTGGGACAAAAAGTGTTAAATATGGTACGCTGAGACAAAAAGGGTTAAATATGGCACAGTTAGACAAAATGGATCAAATATGGTACAGTGGGGAAAAAATGTATTAACTATGATACAGTGGGGAAAAAAGGATTAAATATGGAACAGTGTGACAAAAATGGGTAACTATGGTACAGTGGGTCAAAAAGGGACAAAAAGGTGTTAAATATGATACAGTGTATCAAATAGGATTAAATATGATACAGTGGGCAAAAAGTGTTAAATATGTTATAGTGAGGCAAAGAGTTTAATATTGGGACAAAAAATGGTTAACCATAGTACATCGGGGAAAAATAGTTAATAATGGTAAAGTGGGAAAAAAGGGGTTAAATATGATACAGTGGGACAAAAATTATTAAATATGGTACAATGTGAAACAAATATTGACTATTGTACAGTGGGTCAAAATATATGGCTCTTAGAATATAAACTATGATGTTCTCTAAATGCACACTTTTAGTGACACTGTTGGGACACAAACTAATAAATGTTGTACAGAGGTGCAAAAATGGTTAATTATGACACATCGTTTAAAAGTGGTACAATGGAGAGAAAATTATTATATATGATCCCAATGGCAATTGTAAGTCTTGCAACTTAAACTAGGCATTCATTTTACCTTTTTATACCCTACACCACACTGTGGTACAGGGTATTATAACTTTGTGCATTTGTTTGTAACACCCAAAAGGAGAAGAAATAGACCCGTCGTTTATTATACCGATCGACTTAGAATCACTTTCTGAGTCGATTTAGCTATGTCCGTCTGTCCGTCTGTCTGTCTGTCTGTCTGTCTGTCTGTCTGTCCGTCTGTCTGTCTGTCCGTCTGTGCATGTATTCTTGTAATCAAAGTACAGGTCGCAATTATGGTCCGATCTCGACGAAACTTTACACATATCTTTCTTTTGGCCCAAGGACGATCCCTATTGAATTTGGTTAAAATCGGTTCAGATTTAGATATAGCCCCCATATATATGTTAGCCCCGATTTGACATGTAAGCGCTGTAAAAACTTTATTTTATATCCGATCAGTATGAAATTCGGCAGGAAAAGGTTTCTTATTACATGAATGAACTCTGTTACATTGTGAAGAAATCGTTTCAGATTTAGATATAGCCCCCATATATACATTACCCCCGATTTGACATATAAGCGCTGTAAAAATCTTATTTTATATCCGATCAGTGCGAAATTCGGCAAAGAGAGGTTTCTTATTACATGAAGGAATACTGCTAAATTCGGAGAAAATCGGTTCAGATTTAGATATAGCCCCCATATATATGTTACCCCCTATTTGACATGTAAGCGGTGTAAAAACTGTATTTTATATCCGATCAGTGCAAAATTTGGCAGAAAGAGGTTTCTTATTACATGAAGGAATACTGCTAAATTCGGAGAAAATCGGTTCAGATTTAGATATAGCCCCCATATATACGTTACCCCCGATTTGACTTGTAAGCGCTGTAAAAATGTTATTTTATATCCGATCAGTATGAAATTCGGCAGAAAGAGGTTTCTTATTATATGAATGAACACTGTTAAATTTGGAAGAAATCGGTTCAGATTTAGATATAGCCCCATATATACGTTACCCCCGATTTGACATGTAGGCGCTGTAGAGACTGTATTTTATATGCGATCAGTACGAAATTCGACAGAAGGAGGTCTTTTTACATGAATGAGTATTCAGGGTAGATCGGTTCAGATTTATATTGATTGTTCCTCCTGATTTGGTATCAAACCGCTATAGAAGTTGTATTTTACTTCCGATCATTAAAATTTTCCAGAAAGATGTTTCTCAATTTAGGAACGAATATTGCTTAATTTAGCGATTATCGTTTCATAATTAGATAATATGTTTCTACCCATTTACCAATTATTCCAAATTATTATGGCAATGTCCCTTATCGCTTTGTTAGGGAGGTGTAGGGTATTATATAGTCGGCCCCGCCCGACTTTCTGCCTTTCCTTACTGGTTTTAAATTAAAACTTTTAAAGACACCTTGAGGCAAACATTGTTTTATATTGTACCAGTGTGTGAATATAGATAGAAATTTTATTTAATATAACGAATCCCGCGAGATATAAAAACCGGGAAAATGTATGAAAAATTCCCGCGATTGGGTAAGAGAACTAGCCGTGATCTTCAAAAATAATGAAGGTAATATCTCTGTTAGTTAAAAAGTTATATTTGTTACAAAGTACGAAGTCCATATCATTTGTGTTTTATTTCAATGCTAAATGTCTCTACAATATTTCTATGTATTTATGGGAAGTAAAGGTTAAGATCTTTTTAAGTGTATTTTTTGGTGAACCACTTTTGTAAGATTACATAATAGTACGGCCTTACGGCCTTAAAAAACAAATTAACAGACTTCATCTAAAAAGAATCAGAATTCGCGAATTTTTATACTGATATTCGAACACTGCGAAATTTTGAAATATTTTCTTATGAGTTTCGCGGATTGTGAAGTCGGCATTAACAACTTATATTGTATGAATTCGCTTAAAACCATTATATATCTTAAGAGGGAAAATAATAATGAATGGTTTTATTTTGAGTTTATGTAAATTTTGAAAAGTGCATAATTTGCACAATCATCAAATTAAAATGACGCTCCTGTTAATCGTTAAAATCCTTTTAATTCACATGAACTTCCGCCATATCTGTACCGCGCACTGGGTGTGCGTTGACGTGTCTCGTGTGAAAGTGTCTCGTTCTTCGCGAACAAGACTCCAATCTTCAAAAACGTATCAATGGTTATTAAGTGAACCACAGCAGAACCCCCAAAAAACGTTGAAATAAATTTAAGAACTTCATATTATAAAAATTGTCAAGGACAAAATTTGCAATTTTTGGAAAAATTTGAAAAAAAGTGAATACAATTCCAGTGATTCATCTTCTTGTTACGCGCCCCCGAATTTAAGATTCGCCATGTAAAAACCTTCTGGGACAATAATTTCAGATCAATCTATGTATAACTGTCGACGTGCTCCGCGAAATCTACTATAAAAAAATTCACGCAAGTTTAACTATGGTTTGGAGAGCTCTAGCGTTGGTTCCATTTGGAGCACATCATCGACACCTATATGGATTTGTAGATATTTCCAGCCACTATAATCGCTTCTTCCGTGATATTTCATTACATAGAGGGGCACGCTGACCGCGGTCAAAAAACAAATGAAATCGCATTTCCAAAAGTTTTGAGCTCTATTTTTTCGCGTAAAACTATCACATGAACAGAGCCCACGAAAAATTCTTCCTCTATGTGTCCCTCGTATTTTTTGTAACTACCCAGTACCTCTAGAATGAATAGTTTGGCAACAACTCTAAAAGAATGAATAAAGATATGACAATTTCTAGTTTTTTTATCTAAATTTTTGAAATGTATGCGCTCATGTCATTTAAAGTATATAAGATAATAACCAAATTTCTTGTATAGAGACTTCCTCTATACTCGAGTCGACCACTGTAGTCTTCCTCTATACTAGAGTCGACCACTGTGGTCTTCCTCTATACTAGAGTCCACCACTGTGGTCTTCCTCTATACTAGAGTCCACCACTGTGGTCTTCCTCTATACTAGAGTCCACCACTGGGGTCTTCCTCTATACTAGAGTCCACCACTGTGGTCTTCCTCTATACTGTAGTCGAGATCTTTCTCAATAATAAACTCGAAAAATTGAACTAATTTCTTCGGTGCTAGTGTTAACCACAGAATCTATAAGCAACAGTCTGCACTAGTCTCATCCACACAAATTCCCCTTGGCAACACTTCGATTTGTGGAAAATAGAAAAAATGCAAATATATTTTCTCCTATCATAACAGTGATATAAACGAGTCATGCATTTCGTTGTGGCTTTTGTCAGAGTTTAACGAACAATGAATGGGTCGAGTATCGTTGAATTGTTGAATAACAAAATCATGGTTCATCTTTGAGGAAGAAAGAAACGTTATGCAAAAGAAACGTGATGTACCGGGTGTTTATGTGCACAAATCATGCACACATTTTTGCACATATGGATGTATTGAAAACTTTGGAAAAATCAATAGATATTAAACAAAATAGCGATATGAGCTCTCAATGCAATTGCATTTCATTACACGTATTACACAATTAATGCTTTGGTGTAAGAAGCGTTCACTGAAATTTAAATCTTAGCAAGCAAGCAAGTTACTGTCGTGAATATACTCGTATACCCTAAGTTACATAGTCTAGCTGCTGCCGAAAAAGTAACCGATGCACGCTGAAAAAAAATCGCTTCTGTAGTATATTGTCCCAAACATATTCGGCTTGAAGCATATATATGTTTATGGTACACTCTAAATATATAATATTTGGTACACACAAAAATTATATATTTGGGAAGATGTTGTTCTAAACAAATCCTTGTTTTCACCCTAATACCTTTTATTTGGGATTTTAATTCCGAAACAAAAATGTATTTAAATTTAAGAATTCCGAAAATATCGAACCTTAATTGTGTTAAGTTTTTCGGTAATTTAATGATAGTTTTTTGGAAATTTTTAATTGCTAATGGTATTTTTGACTGGGAGAATTAATTCGAAACGAAGGAAAAACCAGTAAGGAAAGACAGAAAGTCGGGCGGGGCCGACTATATAATACCCTACACCTACCTACCAATGCGAAAATTGGCATTGCGATAAGAATTTGGCAGTGTTCATACATGTAATAAGCAAACTCTCTCTGCCGATTTTCGTACTGATCGGATATAAAACACGGTTTCAACAGTGCTTACATGTCAAATCGGGTGTAACATATATATTGGGACTATGTTTAAATCTGAACCGCTTTTCCCCGAATTTGGCAGTGTTCATACATGTAATAAGAAAACTCTCTCTGTTAAATTTCGTACTGATCGGATATAAAACACGATTTCTACAGCGCTTAAATGTTAAATCGGGTGGAACATATATATGGGGGCTATATGTAAATCTGAACCGATTTTCCCCGAATTGCGCAGTGTTTTTTCATGTAATAAGAGAACTTTCTCTGCCGAATTTCGTACAGGTCGGATGTAAAATACGGTTTCTACAGCGCTTTCATGTCAAATCGGGTGAAACATATATATGGGGACTATATCTAAATCTGAACCGATTTTCCCCGAATTTGGCAGTGTTTATTCATGTAATAAGAGAACTCTCTCTGCCAAATTTCGCACTGATCTGATTTAAAATACAGTTCCTACAGCGCTTACAAGTCAAATCGGGTGAAACATATATATAGGGGCTATATCTAAATCTGAACGGATTTTCTCCGAAATTGGTAGTGTTCATTCACGTAATAATAAAACTCTCTCTGCCGAATTTCATAAAGATCGGATGTAAAATGTGGTTTCTACAGCGCTTACATGTCAAATCGGGTGAAACATATATATGGGGACTGTATTCAAATCTGAACCGATTTTAACCAATTTCAATAGGGATCGTCCTTGGGACAAAAAAGAGCACTATGCTAAATTTCATCACAATCGGACCATAAATACGACCTGCACTTTGATTACAAGAATACAGGGACAGACAGACGGACATGGCTAAATCGACTCAGAAATCGACTTCTGAGTCGATCGGTATAATAAACAATGGATCTATCTCTTCTCCTTTTAGGTGTTAAAAACAAATGCACAAAGTCATAATACCCTGTACCACAATGTGGTGTAGGGTATAATTAACCAGTAAGGAAAGGCAGAAAGTCGGGCGGGGCCGACTATATAATACCCTACACCTCTCTAACAATGCGATAAGGGTTATTGCGATACTAATTTGGAATAATTGGTAAATGGGTAAGAACATATATATGCGGATATATCTAATTCTGAACCGGTAATCGCTAAATTAAGCAATATTCGTTCCTAAATTGAGAAACATCTTTCTGGAGAATTTTGTAATGATCGGAAGTAAAGTACAACTTCTATAGCGCTTTGTAACCAAATCAGGAGGAACATATATTTGGAGCTTATATATAAATCGGAATCGATTTTCCCTGAATACTCATTGATGTAAAATAGAAACCTCCTTCTGTCGAATTTCGTACTGATCGGATATAAAATACAGTCTCTACAGCGCTTGAATGTCAAATCGATGTTAACATATATATGGGGCCTTTATCTAAATCTGAACCGATTTTCTCCAAATTTGGCAGTATTCCTTCGTGTAATAAGAAACCTCTTTCTGCCGAATTTCGCTGTGATCGGATATAAAATACAGTTTCTACAGCTATTGAATTTCAAATCGGGGGTAACATATATATGGGGGCTATATCTAAATCTGAACCGATTTTCTCCGAATTTGGCAGTATTCCTTCATGTAATAAAAAACCTCTCTGTGCCGAATTTCGTACTGATTGGATATAAAATACAGTTTCTACAGCGCTTACATGTCAAATCGGGTGCAACATATATATGGGGGCTATATATAAATCTGAACCGATTTCCCCCAAATTTTGTATTGTATCTAAGTGTATCACGAGACTACTCTCTGTCAATTTTTGTACAAATCGGTTACAAAATGTTGCTTATACAGTGCATATATGCCAAATCGGAGGTACATATATATGGGAGCTATATGTAAATCTGAAACGATTTTAACCAAATTAAATAGGGATCGTCCTTGGGCCAAAAAAAGATATGTGCAAAGTTTCGTTGAGATCGGACCATAATTGCGACCTGTACTTTGATTACAAGAATACGTCTACAGACGGACAGACAGACAGACGGACATAGCTAAATCGACTCAGAAAGTTATTACAAGTCGATCGGTATAATAAACAATGGGTCTATCTCTTCTCCTTTTGGGTGTTACAAACAAATGCACAAAGTCATAATACCCTGTACCACAGTGTGGTGTAGGGTATAATAAATTGGCATATCGATTCCCTGCTCAAAACAAAACATTTTTTTATAGTTGGCGAAAAAATTAAAAAAATTTGTCCAGATGTTAATAGCATCTAAGATCTGAGAAAATAGGAAAATATTATCAAAGGGCGTACGTTTCGAGTTCTGTATTTTAGGAACTCGTGGACGGATTTTTACAAAAGAAGGCTCATTTTAAATGTCGTAAGTTATATTTTTCGTAGCAGATTTATGTTCGCGTCGTTAACGTATTTATAAATAAATTCCTGAGATTTGAACATTACATTTGTTATATTTTAAAATTTGAAGATGGTGTTCAGCCCCGTTCTTTAAAAAAACCAGTAAGGAAAGGCAGAAAGTGTTCATTCATATAATAAGAAACCTCTTTCTGCCGAATTTCATACTGATCGGATATAAAATAACATTTTTACAGCGCTTACAAGTCAAATCGGGGGTAACGTATATATGGGGGCTATATCTAAATCTGAACCGATTTTCTCCGAATTTAGCAGTATTCCTTCATGTTATAAGAAACCTCTTTCTGCCAAATTTTGCACTGATCGGATATAAAATACAGTTTTTACAGCGCTTACATGTCAAATCGGGGGTAACATATATATGGGGGCTATATCTGAATCTGAACCGATTTTCTCCGAATTTAGCAGTATTCCTTCATGTAATAAGAAACCTCTCTTTGCCGAATTTCACACTGATCGGATATAAAATAACATTTTTACAGCACTTATATGTCAAATCGGGGGTAATGTATATATGGGGGCTATATCTAAATCTGAACCGATTTCTTCCAAATTTAACAGAGTTCATTCATGTAATAAGAAACCTTTTCCTGCCGAATTTCATACTGATCGGATATAAAATAAAGTTTTCACAGCGCTTACATGTCAAATCGGGGCTAACATATATATGGGGGCTATATCTAAATCTGAACCGATTTTAACCAAATTCAATAGGGATCGTCCTTGGGCCAAAAAAAAGATATGTGTAAAGTTTCGTAGAGATCGGACCATAATTGCGACCTGTACTTTGATTACAAGAATACATGCACAGACAGACGGACAGACAGACGGACAGACAGACAGACAGACAGACGGACATAGCTAAATCGACTCAGAAAGTGATTCTAAGTCGATCGGTATAATAAACGATGGGTCTATTTCTTCTCCTTTTGGGTGTTACAAACAAATGCACAAAGTTATAATACCCTGTACCACAGTGTGGTGTAGGGTATAAAAATGAAATTAGAACCAGTAAGGAAAGGCAGAAAGTCGGGCGGGGCCGACTATATAATACCCTACACCTCCCTAACAAAGCGATAAGGGACATTGCCATAATAATTTGGAATAATTGGTAAATGGGTAGAAACATATTATCTAATTATGAAACGATAATCGCTAAATTAAGCAATATTCGTTCCTAAATTGAGAAACATCTTTCTGGAAAATTTTAATGATCGGAAGTAAAATACAACTTCTATAGCGGTTTGATACCAAATCAGGAGGAACAATCAATATAAATCTGAACCGATCTACCCTGAATACTCATTCATGTAAAAAGACCTCCTTCTGTCGAATTTCGTACTGATCGCATATAAAATACAGTCTCTACAGCGCCTACATGTCAAATCGGGGGTAACGTATATATGGGGCTATATCTAAATCTGAACCGATTTCTTCCAAATTTAACAGTGTTCATTCATATAATAAGAAACCTCTTTCTGCCGAATTTCATACTGATCGGATATAAAATAACATTTTTACAGCGCTTACAAGTCAAATCGGGGGTAACGTATATATGGGGGCTATATCTAAATCTGAACCGATTTTCTCCGAATTTAGCAGTATTCCTTCATGTAATAAGAAACCTCTTTCTGCCAAATTTTGCACTGATCGGATATAAAATACAGTTTTTACACCGCTTACATGTCAAATAGGGGGTAACATATATATGGGGGCTATATCTAAATCTGAACCGATTTTCTCCGAATTTAGCAGTATTCCTTCATGTAATAAGAAACCTCTCTTTGCCGAATTTCGCACTGATCGGATATAAAATAAGATTTTTACAGCGCTTATATGTCAAATCGGGGGTAATGTATATATGGGGGCTATATCTAAATCTGAAACGATTTCTTCACAATGTAACAGAGTTCATTCATGTAATAAGAAACCTTTTCCTGCCGAATTTCATACTGATCGGATATAAAATAAAGTTTTTACAGCGCTTACATGTCAAATCGGGGCTAACATATATATGGGGGCTATATCTAAATCTGAACCGATTTTAACCAAATTCAATAGGGATCGTCCTTGGGCCAAAAGAAAGATATGTGTAAAGTTTCGTCGAGATCGGACCATAATTGCGACCTGTACTTTGATTACAAGAATACATGCACAGACGGACAGACAGACAGACGGACAGACAGACAGACAGACAGACAGACAGACGGACAGACGGACATAGCTAAATCGACTCAGAAAGTGATTCTAAGTCGATCGGTATAATAAACGACGGGTCTATTTCTTCTCCTTTTGGGTGTTACAAACAAATGCACAAAGTTATAATACCCTGTACCACAGTGTGGTGTAGGGTATAAAAATTCACAAAAGTTTTGAAAATCTTTCTTAAATTATATATATTTGAAGATATTCCTAAACAATAATTTTATTGGTATATAAATACATATTTTATTTGAGAAAATTTGTTTGCAAATATATTTTGTTGTAATATATTAATATATGCGTTCCAAGTAAATTTTATTGATTTTCAAATAAAATTTATTTACTCAGAAATATAAAACATTTAAAAATTTGTGTTCCAAATATATTTTCTTTCGATTCAAACATATCAAAAATTTTGCCCCGTGTGTTTAAAGTTGAAATGAATATTTCGTTTTTTGTGGATTTCAAAAATCTTTCTTTTCTACGATTGTTCGATTACGAGCGAATACCGATAAAATCGGCTATATTTACATTTCTTTATAAATGAATAATAGACAAACAAACCAGAGAGATTTTTTTGTCGAACGTCGCACAGTGGAAGTTATTCATAATCATTATAAATATGTAAGTTTGCCTAATGGCAGATATTTGTTTCACCTAGAAATACTACAGCTAGACCCACCCTATCGACTCAGAATCACTAGCTGAGTCAATTTAACCGTATCTGTCCGTCCTTCTGTCTATCTTATGTATGTTGTTTAATTTTCGGAATTTCACTTGGATCGTGCTGAAATTTTGCAGTTAGGAGTCTTTCGTATCTGCAAAGAACTCTATTGAATTTAAAGAAAGTCGGTTCTGATTTAGCTATTACCCCCATACATACGTTTCGTCCGTTTTGAACCTTTAACCCTATAGAGGCTATATTTTATATTCAATCGTTTTGAAATTTCGCATTGCAGACTTTCTTGAACCATGGACCAACATTGCCGAATTTGGAAATCGGTTCAGATTTATGCCCCATATATATGTTTCATCCGATTTGACTACAGAGGCAGATACGTACCAAATATATCCAATTTTATCCAATCTTACTGGAGTGGTGTAAAGTAACATATAGTCGGCCCCGAACAGTGGTATAACTTTGTTTTGACCCAGATGTTTGTAATGACCTTAAATATTACAGCTAGACCCAACCTAAATTATACCGATCGACTCATAATCATTAGCTGTTTCGTATGTCTACCATAAGTTGTCCGCAATGTACAGCTAGCAAGTTTGCTGCGATCTTGATGAAATTTAACAAAAAGCTCTCTTTAACGTCAAGGACGAAGCCTATTGAAATTGGTCGAATATATGTAACTCAGATTTAATTTCTAAGCGCTATTGAAGACGCACTTTTCAATCAATGTACATATATGAAATTCGCTCTATCGCTATAGAAGTTCTAGTTTGTATTTTACCATTACGAAATTCGGTAGGTAAATTTTTCGATCCTCAAAGCAACACTGACGAATTAGAAAAAAATCGGTTCAGATAGATGTAGCCTCTATATATGTTCCTTCCGATTTGACCTCTTGGCTCTATTAGCATTTACATCTAATTATTTTGGAATTTTGTATAATGAAGTTTCTTGATACAGAGACAAACTCTGGCGAATTTGAAGATTTAATTTAGATGTAACCCCCATATCTATATGTTAATTTTGCATTAAAGTGCTATAAAGATCTCATTTCTCAAGAGATCCTTATAAAATTAAACAAATAAATGTTGTTTGAACCAAAAACGACCGCTGTCTCATCTCAAGAAAATCAGTTTAGATATGGTTGATTCTCAGCGCTATCATTAGAAAAACAAAATTTCGTCTTATTCTAATGAAGTAGGGTGGTAAGGGAATCATATAGTCGTCTCTGTCGGACTTTTGTCCTTCCTTACTGGTTTGAAATGCGTTTTTTAATCAGAAAATTTATGTGAAAGATGTCGGTATATATCCGGTTCTGGTTAACACGACATCATCGGGAAAAATTACCTGTTGTTGTTGTCGTACTTCGACAGTTGTCGCAGTCGTTGTCGTTATATTGCTGTATTATGTAGATTACAGATTGCACCAATGAATACTATAGACGACGCATGGAGTTTGACAATTCGTTTAGTATGTCTGAATATTGAAAATGGCGCTTTGCCTGGCTAAACTGTAAAGAGAGCGTTCTGCAAAGAGAGGATAGATACTTTTATTTACTCTGCAAAGAGAGAAAATATTTTCATCATTAATTTTCAAATTGATTTAATAATTATTATATTCCAACTTCAAAACATTCAACAACAAAACAAACTGAAAAACTCACTCCCTTCTCAGAAATTATTTGAGAGTACAAAAAAAAGTCTACATGTTTGACAGAGAATTAATTGAGAGAGGAATATAGAAATATAGTGGTTCACACCACACTGTGGTACAGGGTATTATAACTTTGTAACACCCAAAAGGATAAGAAATGGGCCCATCGTTTATTATACCGATCGACTTAGAATCACTTTCTATGTTGATTTAGCTATGTCCGTCCGTACGTCCGTTTGTGCATGTATTCTTGTAATCAAAGTACAGGTTGCAATTATCGTCCGATCTCAAGGAAACCTTACACATATCTTATTTGGCCCAAGGACCATCCCTATTTAGTTAAAATCGGTTCAAATTGTAGTCTACAAAATTTTTATGACTTTTTTAAACTTTTGACGTTTAATATCCACTCTCATATTATCGAAATTGTAACAGAATTACCGAGAGAGTTATACATTGAATAAAATACAAGGACTTGACAGTATAGGTTTGAATATACTACTAAAGGATACTACCCTATACTAGGTTTGGGGAAATTGGTGACCAAGTTTTTTTATGGGTCTCAAAAATTTCTGAATATCAGTTTTGTCCAACAACTATTATACAACATACTTGGTGATACCGCTTAACTATGTTTGGCCATAATGTAGCTAAAGCTATGTACACACGATTTGCAGATCGGACAATATTGCCAGAAAAATAGCGGAAAAATTCAACCCTGTGAATTTACAACCGTGTGAAAATACAATGTTTGTCTAGCAACGTTAGCAGAAAAGTCATTGCGAGATAATTTGCAGATTTTTAGATTTGCGAAGTTTATGTATGTGACAACGGCGCCATTGTCAGAAAAACATTTTATTGACAACACTGTCGATAAGATATTTTTATTGGCAATCCTGCATATAAATATTTACAAAATATATTGTAAATATGTAAAATTCTAATGTTTTCTTGCAATCGTCTGAACTGTCAATTCACCTTTGCCCAACAATCTGTCATTTTCCGTACATTTGCAGCAGTGAAAGGGTTTCGTTTTCTTTTGTGAAAAATTTCGCAATTGCATGGGGCAAAAATACAACATTTTAGCCCTGTATTTAATCGAAGGGGTGGACGCTGCCCTACAAAACAGATGTTGTTTCGGCGTCGAGCGAATAGTCTAAATACACGCGTGTGTCCGTGCGTGCTTTTTTATAATGAAGTTTGGTGAGATGCTTTATTTAGGCGGCGCCGTGGAGTATTCTTTGTTTTTAGTTTACTTTTAGTGAGTTAAAAGTCTAGTTTTTTGCATTTTTGACCATAAAAAATACAGCAGTACAAGAGGGTGTAGGCGACATTATTAAAATGCTGCTGACAGGGCAATACCTTTTTTTAGCTTAAGAATATGCTGAACAAAGTTTTTTAACATTTTATGCGAAAAAAAGGATTTTGTTACGCACTTTTTTTAAAAAAATTGTAGGGAAAAATATTTTTTCAGCTTAACTAAGCACTAATAGTATTTGGCAAAATTGCATATCAATACAATCTGAACGTGTTTAGGCACCCTAAATAGATACGGAACATTAAAATTTTTACCCATGTACTTAAATATGCTATTTAAGATGCAACGGAGTTTTACAACAAATGTATATATTTTATATTGCACAATAAATCGATAGCCAACGTCGAGCCGAAAAGCCGCCGACCCATTTTTGGTCTAGCCGCCGCCGACGACAATTTTCCATCGTCCTCGTTCTCTGCTTCTAGCTCCCCCACATAACGGGAATTTTTGGCCATATTTTAACAAATCGTAAAAAACACCCCTAAAAAGGGGGAGGTCGGGGATGCGATATTCTACAAAAATGTTGCCCATAAAATTTTACTATATGTGTCAGAACACACCAAAGCCCAAAAGCGTTTTTAGCTGGAATTTTACCTTTTTTGGGATTCGTGTTATGTCTTGGACTTTGGTGTGTTCTGACACATATACGAGTAGTAAAATTTTATGTCCAACATTTTTGTAGAATACTTCATCCCTAAACTTTTAGGGGTGTTTTTACGATTTGTTAAAATAGGGTCAACAATTTCCGTTATGTGGGGGAGCTAGAGGGGAGCTAGTGACGAAAAATAACAATACAGGACTCATATTAGAGGCCCTGTAATTGGAATGATTACACTTTAAATCGGACCTACAAGGACCTATTGGAGGGCAAGTCTGAGCCGCGGTAACTCCAGCTCCAATAGCGTATATTAAACTTGTTGCGGTTAAAACGTTCGTAGTTGAACTTGTGCTTCATACGGGTAGTATATCTCTAATTGTACCTAGTTTGTACTATACCTGATGTATGTAAGCGTATTACCGGTGGAGTTCTTATATGCATTAAATACTTGTATTTGTGTATGTTCCTCCTATTTAAACCTGCTTCAGTGCTCTTCATCGAGTGTTGTTGTGGGCCGGTACAATTACTTTGCACAAATTAGAGTGCTTTAAGCAGGCTCCAAATGCCTGAATATTTTATGCATGGAATAATTAAATAAGACTTCTGTTCTGCTTTCATTGGTTGTTAGATCAAGAGGTAATTATTAATAGAAGCAGTTTGGGGGCATTAGTATTACGACGCGAGAGTTGAAATTCTTGGACCGTCGTAAGACTAACTTAAGTGTAAGCATTTGCCAAAGATGTTTTTATCAATCAAGAACGAAAGTTAGAGGTTCGAAGGCGATCAGATACCGCCCTAGTTCTAACCATAAACGATGCCAGTCGCTTCCCGGGAAACCAAAGCTTTTAGGCTCCGGGGGAAGTATGGTTGCAAAGCTGAAACTTAAAGGAATTGATGGAATGGCACCACCAGGAGCGGAGCATGCGGCTTAATTTGACTCAACACGGGAAAACTTACCAGGTCGAAACTATGGGTGGTGGTGCATGGCCGTTCTTAGTTCGTGGAGTGATTTGTCTGGTTAATTCCGATAACGAACGAGACTCAAATATATTAAATAGATGCTTTCAGGATTATGATATTGAAGCTTATATAGCCTTCATTCACGACCGCAGTAAAATGTGTTAGTGTTTGAATGTGTTTATAAAAGTGGACCGTACCTGTTGGTTTGTCCCATTATAAGGACACAAGCTTCTTAAATGGACAAATTGCGTCTAGCAATAATGAGATTGAGCAATAACAGGTCTGTGATGCTCTTAGATGTCCTGGGCTGCACGGGCGCTACAATGAAAGTATCAACGTGTATTTCCTTGATTGAGAGGTCCGGGTAAACCGCTGAACCACTTTTGAACCACGCTTGGGATTGTGAACTGAAACTGTTCACATGAACTAGGAATTCCCAGTAAGTGTGAGTCATTAAATCGCATTGATTACGTCCCTGCCCTTTGTACACATCGCCCGTCGCTACTACCGATTGAATTATTTAGTGAGGTCTCCGGGCGTGATTTCCCAAAAGTTGACCGAACTTGATTATTTAGAGGATGTAAAAGTCGTAACAAGGTTTCCGTACCCTAAGAAAAAAATCGCTTCTGTAGTATATTTTCTGGAAACATATTATATTTGGGAAAAATTACTTTTTCCCTATAGGTAGGAAAACAAATTTTGTAGCCGATTTAAATATTTCCCCGTTTTTAAAGATAATTTGCACCAAAACTCCGAAAATAAATAACATTGATAAGAGAGATATTCAAACTTTTTTTTCGGTATATAAATATACAATATTTGCATCAAAGTATATTTTATTTAAATTTTGATCCCAAACATATTATGTTTCCTGTTTTTTCTCCGTGTAGGTGAACCTGCGGAAGGATCATTAATGTGTTCCAACCATAAAATAAAATAGTTTCCATCTTTTTTGTGGGGGTGAGTGGTAAAACGCACACCGCACATAAAGTGCTAAAAAATTTGAACAAAAAACTTTTTCATCATTGTGCTGGTTTGTTCGAAAGAACGATCCATACATTGTTCGTGAAAATGAATTTTTTTACTCGAATCGCAAAAATGTACAGGTAGAAACATTTAGTTACCCTACCATACATTGGCTCTATACTACATATATGTAATTACAGTTGTACTTATATTCGATATAAGTTAATGTTTTTTTACTGGCTTGCCCATCTTTTTCGGAAATTCAGTAGTAAGCTGTTTAAGAACTAAGACATTCGCAACAAACTTTGTATGTATAAAATGAAATTATTGAGGAAATTGATATGTGCCAATTTAAACAAAAATAAATTATCGCTCTACGCGGTGGATCACTCGGCTCATGGGTCGATGAAGAACGCAGCAAACTGTGCGTCATCGTGTGGACTGCAGGACACATTGACAACATCAAAACAGTACAGTTTTAGAGCTATTCTAAATTCTGGTATGAAAATCCTCTGACTACCACAAAAATTTACTTTGTAAAATTTTTTATAATATTTAAGTTAGTTTCATATGTTTATATGACTGTAGGACTAAAAGCCGACTTGTCACAGAATAACAATTTTAAGATAGTTTCAGTGGCCATGAAGTCTCATATTCTGTTTGATCACTTCTGGTCGGTACCTCCATAACCAGAAAACTAAAAATGTAGGCAATTGTAACAGATTTTTTAGGTTCTCAAAATTTGGCGCACTGATACGACAATATTTTGGATTTTCGCCAAGTGATTATCGACCGCATGATGGACAACTGTACGCTTATAGAAAAGAACGTTGTTACTTTAGATTTTCATTTGTATGTATGGGCCGTAGTCAGTTTTGGTGCTATTGAAACTTTAGTATTATTTTTGTTATTGAATCTAAAATCAGGACCCAAAAACTCGAAAAAAAATTTGGCTGACGGGCCCAAAGTGTAACACATCGAAGGAGTGACCTAAGACTCTTAGTATGTTCGGTGGATATCCCTGTTGGATAATTTTAAGTCGAATGAGCAATGTCTGTCTGTCCGTCTGTTGGATGGTGCGCACGATAACTCTCGAAAGGATTAATAGATTGACTTCGAATTTTGTATGTGGCAATATCTGTTTCTATCTCAGGCTAAGTTCGTTTCGGCCATTTGTAACATGTCATAATCTGTCATTTGTTTTTCATTGTATTCAGTAGCGCTTACAAATTCATCATGGAGAGATATGTATACGCAAGAACAACGTTTACAAATTATTTAGTTTTATTATCAAAATAATTGTTCTCCAATTGCAACTTTTCGTGCGTTAAGTCCATTTTTATTTAAATCCAAAAAAAAACACTTTCGGGTCGACCTACGACCTTGACACCCATAAGCAATATTTTAGCTCTCGTTAAGAGCTATCTTTTTCTAACGCCCCGATCCGACGTACTGTTAAATAAACATTCCGTTCACATTTGAAAATGATGCTAGGTACATTTTAAAAAAAAAAAAAAACTCTTTCCAGTCGACCTACGACCATGATCAATATGTTAGCTCCCGTTAAGGCCTATTTTTTTGCTATTGACGATTGTGGCTACGTGCCACACAGCAAATGAAACAATTGAATTGTTGCTAGAAAAGTTTGGAGATTCAATTATTTCAAGAAATTGTGATATTGAATGGCCTCCAATAAGTTGTGATTTAACACCATTAGACTATTTCTTGTGGGGTTATTTGAAGTCATTGGTCTTTCGAAATAATCCAGACTATCTTCAAGCTTTACAAGTCAATATTGAACGTGAACCCAAAGTGGTCGAAAATTGGGTTCATCGAATTCGTTCCTGCAGAAAAAGTTGTGGAGGTCATTTGAATGACGTTTTATTTAGAACTTAATTGTATCGATTGTACTTCACATTTTTCAATGAGATCATATCACTCTTATTGGAAAACCATTTACTACTTATTTGCATCTTCTGAAATTCTACACATAGTATTAGTTTATTACTCACTATAACCTCGTTAAATATAGGCGAATCTTCCACGGCCCTTTTGGTACCTCCCACACAAATGTACCATATTGCACCAAAAGTTACCTGCTTATAGCTTTAATATCACTTCATGCAAATAGTTAAAATTTTGTACAGTGTAATGTTTTTATACCACCCAGTGAAATTTGCGTAATATTTAGGCCCCTTTTGGTACCTCCCACACAAATGGACTATTTTGCACCAAAAGTTAACAGCTTATAACTTGAATACCAGTGCATACAAAAACTTGGAATTTTGTACAGTTTAATGGCCTGCCGGCCCAGATCGCTTGTTATGCGTACAGGAACCCCATATGATGAGATCCATCCGTTGATTAAGGCGAACGCAATAGTTTCGGCCGTTATGTCTGGTATCGGTATGGCCACCGGCCAACGGGAGAAACGATCTATGCACGTTAGACAATATCGCATGCCCCTGGATGGCGGAAGTGGGCCAATAATGTCTATATGGATGTGGTCGAATCGTCGATCGGCAGGACCAAAATTCCCCAGGGGTGATTTTTTGTGTCGGTTGACCTTGTTCCTATGACATCCTATGCAGGATCGGACGAAATTAACAATGTCTTTGGACATAGACTGCCACACGAAACGTTTTGAAATCAACTCCCTCGTTGCCTCTCTCCCAGGATGTGACAGACCATGTAGTTTCCTCATTATTTGTTGTCGTAGTCGGAATGGAACGAAAGGTCTTACTAGTCCATAACTTACATCACAATAGAGTGAGTGAGATGAATCTGGAACAGAAAGTTTTTTAAAAGACAATGAATGTTCGTTACCAGAATTAAGAAGTTCATTCAGCTCTTTATCTCCATCTTGTTCTTCAGCTAGTGCTTCAAAATTGACGTCTTTCTCAATGGTGTTAATACGAGATAGGAAATCCGCTGTGTTATTGTTGATGCCCTCTATATGCTGTATATCGGTAGAGAACTGGCTGATATAATCCAGCTGTCGAGATCTTCTTGGTGACGTTTTGTCGCGTTTCTGGCGAAAAGCGAATACAAGTGGCTTGCGGTCGGTAAAGATGGTAAAAATTTTCCCCTCCAGGAGGTACTGGAAATGTTGTACGCCTTGGTGGATGGCAAGCAACTCCCGGTCGTAGGTGCTGTATTCCTGCTGAGTCTGTGTGAGCTTTTTAGAATAAAAAGCTAACGGTTGGCTTTTACCTTTGATGATCTGATGAACTACAGCACCAGCAGCTTCGTTAGATGCATCCACAGTTAAAGTCAATGGTGCGTCATTGGCGTAATGATTAAGCAGTGTAGCTTCAGCCAAAGAGTTTTTGCAAGATTGGAAAGCCTGCAACGTGGATTCGGTCCATTCAATCGGTGTGGTATCATTTTTCTTATTTCCGGGAACTAAATTTTGCAATTCTTTTTGACTAACCGCTGCATTTGGAATGAAAGATCTGTAGAAGTTGATCATTCCCAAAAACCTCTTTAACTCGTTCGCCACTTTTGGTGGTGGAAAATCTTTCACTGCCTGCACCTTTTGTGCATTTGGTCTGAGTCCTTCGGATGAGATGTTGTGGCCCAAGAAATCGATATTAGTCTTCCCAAACTGACACTTTGAAAAATTAATTGTTAAATTATTTTGACGCAGCCGCTCGAAAACAACACGCAACTGACTTTCGTGCTCTATCTCGGTTTCAGACGCCACTAGAATATCGTCAATGTATATGAACACGTAGTTTATGTCTCTAAATATGTCGCTCATGTGTCGCTGGAACGTTTGGGCTGCATTCCGAAAGTCATGCGTTTAAACTCAAAGAGTCCAAACGGTGTAGTAATCGCAGTTTTTGGGATATCACATGGCTCGATGGAAATTTGATGGTAGGCACGTTGCAAATCGATGACTGACAAAACTTTTTTATTATACAACAATGATCGGACGTCGTGTATAAACGGTATCGGGTATCGGTCTGGCACTGTTATACTGTTCAATCCGCGGTAATCGCCACACGGCCTCTAGTCTCCGCTAGATTTCCGCACCATGTGTAGCGGACTGGACCAACAGCTGTTCGATGATTGGCAGATGTCGTTGTCGAGCATAAACTGGAACTCTGCTTTTGCAGCCAGTAGTTTTTGGCCAGTTAGCTTTCTTGCGCGTGCAAAAACAGGATTACCGCTCGTCACTATGTGGTGGGTGACATTGCTCTGAGTTTTAGCTGGTTTCTGGTCGAAAGTCGCCAAAGTCCTTATACTCACGCAAAAGATCGGAGTATTTATCAGTTGTGTTGTAGGCCAAAATTGATAACACTTCTAAATGGCTTGCGTCTCCACTAACTTCTAGTAAAGTCTTCCTGTCAACCAATAGCCTTCTTTTTACGTCTACTAACAAGTCAAATTTCTTCAAAAAATCGGTGCCGATTATCGGGCCACTCACGTCGGCAATTATGAAAGACCAATCGAATGCTCGTCGTAAACCTAGCGAAATTTTTATCCGCCGCTCACCATATGTTTTAATTGTTGTTCTATTTGCTGCGAACAATTTTGTTGAATGTGGTTTCTTATGCTTATCCATGTTTCTCGGTGGTACCACTGAAATGCCGGCTCCGGTGTCTATTAAAAATTTTGAGTTTGTATTGTTGTCAAAAATTACCAGACGAGCGATGTTGTTACGTAACACGTCTGATCGGTTGGTAGGCGGATCAGACGTGTTGTTTAGTTTTTTTTGATTAGTGTTGAAACTGCATGGAGCGCGACATTTTGGAGATTTGCTGCCGAATTTCTTATGATACCAGCATTCCTCACTCTCGGAATCATTGACAGATGCTTTTGATTGGCTGTTGCGCCGTGAACGGTTGGAAGACGAACGCGAGCGATTATTCTTAAACATTTTATCAAAATTCCTCTCTAAACGGGTCATGCGCTGGTTAATTTCATAAATTACAGCTTCATGCGGAGCTTTGTCGATGGTACACACTTGTCGAAAGTCGCTGACCTCCATCACTTTATCGGCCACTTTTGCCAATTCAACCAATTTAGCGTCAGACGCTTGCAAAATGGCTCTTACATGTGAAGGCAGCCGCTGGAGCCACAACCAGTAAGGAAAGGCTAAAGTCGGGCGGTGCCGACTATATAATACCCTACACCACTCTCGTAATATTGAATAACTCTGATATATAAATTTTGTAATTCATGTATAAATTGTTTACATAAATTTACTTTTGGGACATTTTATACTTAAATAATACCCTGTACCACAGTGTGGTGTAGGGTATAAAAACGATTGGATCTAAAGAGCCAAATCGGATGAAACATATATATGGGAGCTATAGCTAAATCTTAACCGATTTTCTTCAAATTCGGCAATGTTGGTTCATGGATCAAGAAACTCTACCATTTTAAATGTAAAATACAGCTTCTATAGGACTAAAGGACCAAATCGGACGAAATATATATATGGGAGCTATATCTAAATCTGAACCGATTTTCTTCAAATTCAGCAATGTTGGTTCATGGATCAAGAAACTCTACCATTCTAAATTTCAAAACGATCGGATGTAAAATACAGCTTCTATAGGACTAAAGAGCCAAATCGGATGAAACATATATATGGGAGCTATAGCTAAATCTGAACCGATTTTCTTCAAATTCAGCAATGTTGGTTCATGGATCAAGAAACTCTACCATTCTAAATTTCAAAACGATCGGATGTAAAATACAGCTTCTATAGGACTAAAGGGCCAAATCGGACGAAACATATATATGGGAGCTATAGCTAAATCTTAACCGAGTTTCTTCAAATTCGGCAATGTTGGTTCATGGATCAGGAAACTCTACCATTCTAAATTTCAAAACGATCGGATGTAAAATACAGCTTCTATAGGACTAAGGGGCCAATTCGGACGAAACATATATATGGGAGCTATAGCTAAATCTTAACCGATTTTCTTCAAATTCGGCAATGTTGGTTCATGGATCAAGAAACTCTACCATTCTAAATTTCAAAACGATCGGATGTAAAATACAGCTTCTATCGGACTAAAGGACCAAATCGGACGAAATATATATATGGGAGCTATATCTAAATCTGAACCGATTTTCTTCAAATTCGGCAATGTTGGTTCATGGATCAAGAAACTCTACCATTTTAAATTTCAAAACGATCGGATGTAAAATACAGCTTCTATAGGACTAAAGGACCAAATCGGACGAAATATATATATGGGAGCTATATCTAAATCTGAACCGATTTTCTTCAAATTCAGCAATGTTGGTTCATGGATCAAGAAACTCTACCATTCTAAATTTCAAAACGATCGGATGTAAAATACAGCTTCTATAGGACTAAAGGGCCAAATCGGACGAAACATATATATGGGAGCTATAGCTAAATCTTAACCGAGTTTCTTCAAATTCGGCAATGTTGGTTCATGGATCAGGAAACTCTACCATTCTAAATTTCAAAACGATCGGATGTAAAATACAGCTTCTATAGGACTAAGGGGCCAATTCGGACGAAACATATATATGGGAGCTATAGCTAAATCTTAACCGATTTTCTTCAAATTCGGCAATATTGGTTCATGGATCAAGAAACTCTACCATTCTAAATTTCAAAACGATCGGATGTAAAATACAGCTTCTATCGGACTAAAGGACCAAATCGGACGAAATATATATATGGGAGCTATATCTAAATCTGAACCGATTTTCTTCAAATTCAGCAACGTTGGTTCATGGATCAAGAAACTCTACCATTCTAAATTTCAAAACGATCGGATGTAAAATACAGCTTCTATAGGACTAAAGGGCCAAATCGGACGAAACATATATATGGGAGCTATAGCTAAATCTTAACCGATTTTCTTCAAATTCGGCAATGTTGGTTCATGGATCAAGAAACTCTACCATTCTAAATTTCAAAACGATCGGATGTAAAATACAGCTTCTATAGGACTAAAGGGCCAAATCGGACGAAAGATATATATGGGAGCTATATCTAAATCTGAACCGATTTCAACCAAATTCAATAGCGATCTTAACAGCCGCGAAATACTCTAAACTGCAAAATTTCAGAACGATCGGAGTGAAATTGCGACCTGTAGTCGACGAACAACTTTACATGGACGGACGGACGGACGGACAGACATCGTTAAATCGACTCATCTAGTGATTCTGAGTCGATCGGTATACTTTAAGGTGGGTCTAGCTGTGTTATTTTCCGGTGTTACAAACATCTGCCGTGAAACAAACTTACCACTTACCACAGTGTGGTGTAGGGTATAATGACTTTAAAAAATCTTCGCTTACTTTGTCCTTGGCCAGATTGCTAAGCTCGTTGAGCAACTGGGTCGGTCGGCGATCACCCAACTCAATGTCGGATAGGAGCTTTTGGGTTTTCTTTTGCTCGCTGTCGCAAAAGCGTTCGATGATGCACTTTTTGAGGTTATCATATTTCCCGGTGTCTGGCGGTTGCAGTATTGCATCAGAAATCTGAGCCAGGACGTTGGATTCGATCGCAGCTACCACGGTGTTAAATCTGGAAAGATCGGTAGTAATTTTTCCAATGCCAAACTGCGCTTCTACTTGTGCGAACCAAATCTCTGGTCGCTCTGGCCAAAATGGTGGTACTTTAACCGATACTCGTTGTATCATGGCTTCGTTTGCACCACCTGAAGATAAAGTAGTATTTGCTGTGTCATCGTCCGGCATATTGAAAATTTTCGCGATCACGTCGGGGTCACCACTTTGGAGGTTTTATTATTTGAATCAAAACAACTCCAATTACAGAATAATATAGATTAAATTCTTTATTTATTAAACACTACAAACTAGTTATAAAATTCAAGTTTAAGACTATTAGTTATTAATGTGAGCACATGGCGAAAGCTGCTAATCGAATCGTGTCAAAACCAAGAAAGAATCTCTGCACATGTACATACGCAACGGTATGTATTTGTTATGCACGCATGTATATGTGCTCACAGAGCTGCATTGTAAAACAGCCAAAATGAAATACAGGTTGCCACAGTTTTATAGTACCTACAATCCAGTGAAAAATGGGAGATATTATCTCGCCCCTTTTGGTACCTTCCACACAAACGTACCATTTTGTACAAAATGTTTACAACTTACATCGTGAATATCATTTATATAAATCTTCAAAAATTTTGCACATTGTACAGTTTTATTATTATAGTAGGTTTGAACCCAGGCTGGACCAATACATGCACATTAATTTATAGACACTTAGTCCCTAAGTGACTTTTGAAAATTGAAAAATGTGTTGGTCATTACTGCACTGATCACAGTTTAAATCGTGTGAATGTGAATAGCATATACCAGACACGCAATTATGTGCAAACTTTCAGATTATTACTTTTACCAAGGGCCAGTGGTTAAGAGGTCACCAAAACTTGGCGTAAAAAAAGTTATTTAGCGGACCCTTTACATATGTGTAGGTCCATAGCTCTTTAGGTGATTTTTAAAGTATTGGAAGAATAAAAAAATTGTTAAAGAATTTTGAAATGCAGTCAAAGCATGAAAATTGCTTTGGTTACTGCTAAACTAACCGCAAAAAAAGTCACTCGAAAGTCGGGTAAACCGACTTATGAATCCCCCTCACCTTATATTTATTTTTTTGTTTTAATTAAATTATTATCAATCTAAATTGCATTTAATAACTTAAATTATGTACTGATATTTAAGTTGTAAGCTCTTAACTTTTGGTGTAAAATGGTCCATATGTGTGGGGGGTACCAAAAGGGGTGTGCCAATAACGGCCACTTTTCTCTTGACTCTAGCATTGCATTATACGAAATTCCAAATATTTGTATGAACTGATATTAAAGTTAAAAGCTGTTAACTTTTGGTACAAAAAGGTCCATTTGTGTGAGAGGTACCAAAAGGGACGTGGTTATAGACTGCTATATTTCGCATACTAAATTTGAGCTCAATCTGTTACTCTTTTCGAGAGTTGTAGTGTGCACCAGCCAGATAGACAGACATGCGGACGGACATTGATCGAATGGCTTAGAATGTCCTAAAACTGATTTTCGTCTATCCTACTTATGGTCACTTCTTCGATGAGTTAAACTTTTGGCACGTGGCATATAATGAATTTCAGATAAACCAACTGGCAGACAAAACATCGATCTATATGGTTATTTTTCCGTCGTGTAGGATTCTCGTAAAAAAATTTAAAATGCATTATTAAGCCAACATGTTTGACAAATATCGCGCATACGGTTTAGATAAATATATATAAATATATATATTGTAACACCTAAAAGGAGAAGAGATAGACCCATTGTTTATTATACCGATCGACTCAGAATCACTTTCTGAGTCGACTTAGCCATGTCCGTCTGTCTGTCTGTCTGTCTGTCTGTCCGTCTGTCCGTCCGTCTGTCCATGTATTCTTGTAATCAAAGTGCAGGTCGTATTTATGGTCCGGTCGTGATGAAATTTAGCATAGTGCTCTTTTTTGGCCCAAGGACGATCCCTATTGAAATTGGTTAAAATCGGTTCAGATTTGGATATAGTCCCCATATATATGTTTCACCCGATTTGACATGCAAGCGCCGTAGAAACCACATTTTACATCCGATCTTTATGAAATTCGGCAGAGAGAGTTTTATTATTACGTGAATGAACACTACCAAATTCGTAGAAAATCCGATCAGATTTAGATATAGCCCCCATATATATGTTTCACCCGATTTGGCATGTAAGCGCTGTAGGAACTGTATTTTAAATCAGATCAGTACCAAATTTGGCAGAGAGAGTTATATTATTACATGAATAAACACTGCCAAATTCGGGGAAAATCGGTTCCGATTTAGATATAGCCACCATATATATGTTTCACCCGATTTAACATTTAAGCGCTGTAGAAATCGTGTTTTATATCCGATCAGTACGAAATTTAACAGAGAGAGTTCCCTTATTACATGAATAAACACTGCCAAATTCGGGAAAAATCGGTTCAGATTTTAACATAGTCACAATATATATGTTACACCCGATTCGACATGTAAGCGCTGTAGAAACCGTGTTTTATATCCGATCAGTACGAAAATCGGCAATATAGTCGGCCCCGCCCCACTTTCTGTCTTTCCTTACTGGTTTTATTATTAAAAATAATATGGCAACTATGTACTCGTATTGTATGAAAAGATTACGAAAGGGAAACGTATTTTTACAACTTTATTTTTAAAAATGCTATTTTAGATCTTGAGTCAGAAGGACTTGATGTCAATATTTTGAAAAAAAAAAAACTAAATGATGCTAGGGTACTTTTAAACACTGTTTTATTGTAGCAGTCGGTCGAAACATCATTGGCTAAAAAGTAACAGAAATTAGGAATGACTTAAATATAAATAATAAACACATATTTTATGTAAAATTTTGTTATGTATAAAGTTACGCAGAAAAAATAGAAAAATGGAAAAAATCGAAACAAATCATTCGAAAATAAAAATATTCCTTTTAAAACATTTTGAAATTAGAAGATTTTTTTCAATATCTATCAATATTTGGACTTTACAAAAATTTCAAATGAAGGTGGAAACTTTAGAATCACTCTTAATTATAGAATAATTTTAATTATAATGCACAGCATTTAATACATTTTGAACAAATAGAACTGATGTTTTACAAGAAATACATTGGATAGAGAAATATAAGAATTAAAATATCGATATTTTCTAAATTATTTATATGAATTTATATTTTTGTAAGTGCCTTTCTATGTATTTACTACAATAAATGAGGTTTATTTTGTTTTAAATTAATCTAAAGAAAATCATAAAAATGTGTACACTCTTTCTTAATGGAATTAATGGTCGCCGTACATATTGGTCACAACGTGCAGATTTCAAGTATAATATAAAACACGAACTACAAAATATTTGTCTAATCTTCAAGAAAATGTGGTCTTTATGGCTTAAATAAGAATATTTGAGATAGACCTCTATATAGAGGAATTTTTTTCTTTCTGCGTACAGCAAAGGTCAAGAAGTATAATCGGAAGGGACCTTTATATTTTCACTAAGTGTGTTTAAGTGCAATATAAAGTATAAGTCCTTAAATTTCTGCCAGATGAATTGAAAAACTTAATATCTAGAGCTTCAACAAGTGACTTCGGTGGGGACCTTCCTATGGGAGCTATACCAAAACATGATCCGATGTACCCTATTTTTAATATGGACGATTAGGTGACATCGGTGGGTACCTTTATATGAGGGCAATATCAAAGCATGGGCGGATATGTCCCATTTTCAACAGGAATTGTCCCTACAGGAATTTACGAGTATATTATCGACCTGCACTTTGATAACAAGAATACGTTGACAGACAGCCGGCATGGCTAAATCGACTCAGAAAGTGATTCTATGCGGATCGGTTTAATAAACTATGTGTCCATAACTTTGTTTTTAAGCGTTAGAAATAAATGCACAATGTCAGAATACCCTGTACATACATAGTGTGGTGATGGGTATAATTAGCCCCAAAAAGCAGTCATAATATGAAATAAGTCCCCAAAAAAGTTGTTGTTTGAGCGCCCCAGTAGGCGAGTTCAGTCGGGTATACCTACTTATGAGTCCCCTCACCTTGTGTCCCAAAAAATATTCGTAAATTTATTTATTTTTTGTTTCAATTAAATTATTATCAATTTAAATTCCATTTTTGACCGCCCCAGTAGGTGAGTTGGTAGAGTGCTCGCCTATGAGTTTGGAGGTCGTGGGTTCGATTCCCACCAGAGGCTCTGGTCTGTCGCTGCAAACATCTAGCCACATGATCTTTGTAACCCGACCTTTCCCCGGACCGTAAAATTAGAATATAAATTTTCTTTGTATTGTAATTCATTGAAATTAATATATAAATAAGTTTTTGCTGTTGTATCAAGCAATGGTATGATATGTTAATATTTAGCTAACATTTCTATGTGTGTGTCTAGCTTCAATCTTTTAAGATCCTGCAACAACTGGTACAAAACAAACAAAAAA
This sequence comes from Eudasyphora cyanicolor, assembly GCA_963930755.1. Lineage (NCBI taxonomy): Eukaryota > Metazoa > Arthropoda > Insecta > Diptera > Muscidae > Eudasyphora > Eudasyphora cyanicolor. The sequence goes on from OZ005736.1 coordinate 222,531,097, forward strand.
TCTCGTACCACGGATGAACTTGCGAAAGATTGTGAATTGATGTAGGGCAATTGCCGTACTGAGAATCAGGGTATATTTCCAAATGAAATGGCCTTCGATGTATTACAAAGGTCCACTTAAACTAAAATAATGGTTTCAATAGAATTTCTCAACACATAAGAATTGCTATAAATACTGCTACCAACATTCTGAACAGCATAATTACGCATCTTGTTAAAATATCTGCGGTAATAAACATTAATTTTGTATTCAAACCCACATTTTTAGCACTCAACTCTTCAGAGTTTGTGGTTGTCTAATTAAATCTTTGTAGACATAAAATATGTTCTAATTGCCGTAATTAAATTGTTATAAATTATGAATCGTAGGAATATTTAAGTATGTTTGTTAGTTTCTTTTTGTCTGTGCAAAAAGTGTTTGTGTCTTATTTCATTCGTGTATTTGGGTGGTATCTATAAGAACTGGTTCCAAACCGAGTTTCTTGTGGCGGCAATATAAGAACGTTAAGAACAATCATTGTTAATGGATTTGGTTCTAAATGCCGATTGCATGCCTGTCTATCAAATGTATGTATATACAATGGAATGAAATGGATAAATACGATTTTATAAATTATGAAATTTTGTTTGAAATATGAAATTAAAAGTGTTCATTTTGACACCCCTCGGGAAAATATGTGTCAGATAAGAGACCGGATTCTTGTATGGTTCAGTGTTTGTTAAAAGCTAATTGAAAGTACATTAACAAAGTTTAACATTATTCGTGATTGGAGCTGTGAATGGCCATATACAGTCGTGAGTAAAAAGTCTTGCGGAACACTTATTAAGTTTTCTACTTCAACCAATATTGATTGACATGGCTCCTCGCTTGAACCTCTTTGAATGAACTAAAATCCTGCCCATCACATCACTTTGTAAGAAATACAATATGGAATGTGCTTCTATGTGTAGGATTGCTCTTACTAATCCACTCTTATCCATGATGAAATGGCTAACCAAACTAAAAAACGGCAACTATCAACTGTTAAATAGGTTGTCAAATAATGCAGTTGAAACACAGTTTTTGTTCCCTTAAAACATGCTGTTTGAAGTTCCCATACATTAAAATAAATATGTAGATATATACATATTACCACAATTATGAGCATTTATTGGCAATCTGAATTTAATCACGCCCAGACATGGCTCATGATTTTGTAGTATTATCGTAATTGTAATTCTCGTTATCACTTGAGTTGTTTATCCTTTACATTGAATTCGTTTTCATACATACAATGTTACTTAATTTTGTTTGTTGTTCCACGAAAATGTCAAAAATAATGAATAATAAGATATGTCATCCCGGAGCGAGTAAGTTGTCAGTTACAAACGAATAGAAATTTCAACGAGTAGGACTTCAAAGAGTGAGGTTTTCCGCGGATTTCGGACCGATTTTCACGTATTTTTTGTAATTGTCACAATTAAAAAATTAATATTAATTGATTAGTACAAAGAAAGTTCTAACTATGTTCGCGGAAAACTGTTTTTTCGCGTGTGACGTTTCATTCCTATTCGTTCGTAACTGATAGATTTAGACGTTTCGTCCGGACGGCACATCTGTCTAATTTAAGGTCTGTGGAATTTATTACTTCGACAAAATGATTGATTTCAAATCGCCCACAAAGCAAAAGGCTTCATAAAGAAATTTACATTAAGGTGAAATTTTTATTCATAAAAAATAAATATATTTTATTAAAAGAAAAAGTCTATAAAATTATAATTTTGTTTTTATAGAATACTACACGGAGGAAAATCGCCATTTTTGATATGTTTGAATTCAAGGAAAATATACTTGGAACCAAATTTTTTAAATATTATATATTTTTGAACAAATATATTTTATTTGAAAATCAAGAAATTTTGTTTGGAACGTATATATTAATATATTACAACAAAATATATTTGCGAACTTACTGTCACAAGTAAAATATGTGTTTACAATCAAACATAGATATTGTTTAAGAATTTATCCAAATACATTATATTTAAAACAATTTTAAGACTTTGTTGACTTTGGCAATTTTTAATTTTATTTTTTCCTAGATTTTGTGTTATACTTTACAGGTAAAAAAGTCGTGAGCAGCATTTTCTTTTGTTTTAATTTATAATTTTTAATTTATAAATCGTCCAATTGTCAATCCATCAATGCTATTTGTCGTTACCCAAGATTATACGATTTAAATTTTAATATAATTTTTCAAACATATACAATTTCTAAAAAATTAAACCTTATATTTCTAAAAAAAAGCTTTCCTTGAAAACTTTCCTTTAAATGATGGCATCAATACATTGCCAAAATACTTAAATACAAATTAATCATTGTTTTGGAAATATTATTTAAAAAAAAAATATTTGGATGAAAACATAATTTTATTTAGAACAACATCCTCACAAACATATTATATTTGTGAGTGTCAAATATTATATATTTGGAGTGTACCCTAAACATATGTACGTTTCCAGCAGAATATGTTTAGAACAATATACTACAGAAGCGATTTTTTTCAGCGTGTAGCATTTAAATACGCGGATTGTCTCTTAACACCGTGATCCAAACTTCTTTAGCCACAAGATATTCTAATAAAAACTTCGATTAAAAGACGACATGAAAACAGTAATTTTGAAGCTGATCCACAGGAAAATCCTTACACGCTGAAAAAAAATCGCTTCTGTAGTATATTGTCCCAAACATATTCGGCTTGAAATAAACATATGTTTAGGGTACACTCCAAATATATAATATTTTACACACACAAATATTATATGTTTTTGAGGATATTGTTATAAACAAAAATATGCTCCCATTCAAATATTTTTTATTTGGAACTAGTATTTCCGAAACAAGGATTCATTTGTAATTATTTATTTTGGTAATGTATTAAATGCCTTAACTTAAAGACAAGTTTTCTGTTTTTCAGATTTTCAAAGAGCAATTTTTTTACAAATTTTATATGTTTGTAAAATTTAATCAAAACTTAAATCGAACAATCTTTCGTAAATATAAACGACATTGATGGATTGACAAAAAGTGATGAATAGGAATATTTATAAATAAGGAAATTTTTAGCTATAAAGTTTAACACGAAAACTAGGAAAAGCTAACTAAAATTCGAATAAGTCAGTAATGTTTTAAAAATCTTTTTAAATAAAACATATTTGGAAATCTTCTTAAACAATAACTTTGTTTGTGTGTAAACACATATTTTATTTGTGAAATTCAGTTTGCAAATAAATTATGTTCTAATATATTAATATATGCGTTCCAAACAAAATTTCTTGATTTTCAAATAAAATTTATTTGATTTTTAATTTCGTTTCAAACATATAAAAAATTACGATTTTCCTCCGTGTAGAATCCAAAAACTATCTTTGTAATCTTTCTTATTATAATTTAGTTGTATATGTTTATTTGCTGTAGGGCTGAAAGCCGACTTGTCCGACAATTTTGAATTTCCAATTTTACGATAGTTTCAGTGGCTTGAAGTCTAATTTTCAATTAGATTGCGTCGGTACCGACTATAACACGAAAACAAAAATTTTAGGCAATGTTAACGTAATTTGGTGGTTCTCAAATACTATTGTCGGTTTGATTTTGGATTTTCACCAGGTGATTTTCGACCACTTGGCCGCTAATTGTAAGCGTATATGGGCTACGCGCAGAAAAAAAATTGCTTCTGTAGAATATTGTCTCAAATATATTCTGCTGGAAACATACATATGTTTAGCGTACACTCAAAATACATAATATTTCACATGCACAAATATTATATGTTTGGGAGAATGTTGTTTTAAGGTTAGGTTAGGTTAGGTTGAGTGAGGATGGCACTTGGCGAGTGAGACCAAGCGCCCACTGAGACCATGCATGATCCATTGTGATTCCTCATAGTTCCTCTTCTCCAGTCCCTCAGTTAAGTCTTGCGTTGCAATCTGATGCCTTGCAGAATTTTAGAAGTTTAAACGGATCGAATCCTTTTAATTCGTCAAGTGTCTGAAAGAAAAATGAACCGAGTATCTTGCTTCTTCTAAATGATAACATTGGACATTGGCATAGGAAATGAAGCGTATCTTCGACAGCGTCAGGATCCTGACACCAAAGACACATATCATCACTTCGTAAGCCAATTCTAAACATATGCTTACCAAGACTATTATGTCCTGTTATGAGGCCAACAATCAAACGTACTTGTACTTTGTCCAAGCTTAGCAGCATCTCTGTATTCTTTATTGACCCTTCATCCCATAGCGATTTTGTTTGCTCACATCCGGCTGTTGAAAACCATCTCTGATGCCAGAAGTTCTTGTATTTGGTTTTTATACCCAGCAAAAAATAAAAGAAGTACTTCCCAAAGAATAACATTATAAGTACTTCCAAATCATAAGTATGAACATTTTTTCGACATTTAATGAAGTTATTCTAAATAACTAACCAAAATGTAATTTCGGAATATAAATTATTAACCCTAGAATGCATAATCTCAAAACGATTGGATGTAAAATAAAGTAATAAAAGTCCAGATCGGAAGGAACATATATATGAGGGCTATGAAATATATGTAAAATACTGCTTCTATACTGAATAATATATGTATTTATATGGCGGATATATCAGAATTAGTGAATGGTTCTGGAAGCTAGTCGACTTTCGACTTTTTCATCAACCAAATTTCGTTTCAGTCGAATAGGTCGATTAATCGGACCTAAAAGTCGACTTTTTCATAGTCGATTAAAAAACCATAAAGTCATTTCAAAGTATGCTGATTTTCTTCGAAACATGTTAAATTGTGGAATTGTAGTACATTGGATTGCGGTAAAAACTGAATTTATTAATAACACTTTATACTTTCCAAAAATGTTGATATATCGTCACCAGAAATGCCCAAGAGCATAACCCCAAAAAATTAAAATTAGTTTTTCGTCTAAAAATCACGATTTTATTGAAGAAAAAAGTAACATCACGTGCTCGTTTTTGATAAAGCACATAAGGCGTAACCCACATTGTATTAAACAGAACGTACTGTATTCATCTATTTAACGTTTGAAGTTGTTCTCTTGTTGCTGTTTTGATTTTTGTCAATCGTGTTTGACAACTATTTTAGATGCAAAATTCTATATGGGGTCTGTATTTAAATTTGGCCTTTATCTGAATGGTATCCATTTTTTTTTATCAAATTTCGCAGTTTTCACACACAGTTTTCACAGTTTAAACACATTTTCCAACCTTGCTAGTTGCCGTTTATTCTCGGATTAAAAAATCGTTTGTGCAAAATATAGTACATTTGACTAAAATATGACTTCTATGGAGCTTAAATGCCAAATCGGAAGGAACACATCCATGCGACTATATGTAAATTTGAACCGATATTGTTCACACTGTAAAAATAAGACACTCTACCAAATTTCATGAATATCGAAAGGAAATTATATCTTCTACTAGCTTACCCGGTGCGCTTCGCAGCCCCCATCTTTTATCTATTTTCTGTTTAGAGTACTGTAAAATAGCTATACCTCTTTCTTTCAAAATGACATGATTATTACATATGGTGCAAAATGAAGAAGATTTGATTACTTTTATATATAAAATACGAACCCTCGTTTCATTTCTAGTTTATGAGTTACCCTGACATCATTTTACAATATTTATCCCTTTTCAGTACCTCTGGACGAAAAACTATTTTTTTTGGTTCATACGTTAGCAACTTTCCCCTTGTTCCAATACATTCACACCCTGGTACAATATAAAACCATGTTTGTCCCACTGTGTCTATAAAGGTACGAATTTAAAAATCTAAAGTAAATCGCTCCATTGTACCACATTTAACCTTTAGTGTGTCATAATTAACCACTTTGCACGATTGTACAATATTTTAAAATGATAATTGATATTTCAAGATCCAAATTCGCAAGCTTAGGCCGTATTTTAACATTTTTGTCCCCTATCAGTGCCATTTATTTAACTTTTTTCCCCACGGTTTAAGTAGAAGAACCTATTTGGAAAAAACAATTTCTTAGCTTTGGTTTATGCTGTAAGAGCTACCTTTGCACTCAGGGACCACATTCAACACCTTTTGCACCACTGTTCCATATTAAACACTTTTTGCCCCACTGTACCATACTTAACCCATTTTGCTCCACGTTACCATATTTTACTATTTGTGCCCACTGTACCATTCTAACACATATTTTTCCCCACTGTTCCATAGTTCCATAGTTAAAGCACTGTACCATATTTAACCCATTTTGTACCACGTTACCATATTCAACTAATTGTGCCACACTGTACTATAGTTAACCCTTTTTGCCCCACTGTATCATAGTAAATCAATTTTTGCCCCACTGTTCCATAGTTAACGCTTTTTGCCCCACTGTACCATATTTAACCCATTTTGTTACACGTTACCATATTTTACTTTTTGTGCCCACTGTAACCATTTTTGTCATACTGTACCATATTTAACCATTTGTGTCCCACTGTACCATAGATAACACATTTTTGACCACTGTTCCATTGTTAAAGCTTTTTGCCCCACTGTGTCATATTAAACGCTTTGTCTCACTGTACCATATTCAACAGTTTTTGCCCCACTGTACCAATTTAACCCCCTGTGCTCCACTGTACAATATTTAACACAGTTATGCCCCAATGTACTGTATACATAGTTACCCATTTTTGTCACACTGTGCCATATTTAACCCCTTTTTGCCCCACTGTACCACAGTAAATACATTTTGCCCCACTGTTCAATATTTAACGCTTTTTGCCCACTGTACCCTTGTTAACCCATTTGTCCCACTTTGCCATATACATATAACTATTTTTACCCCACTGTACCATAGTTAACCCTTTTTGCACAACTGTGCCCCATTCAACTCTTTATCTCACTGTACAAAATGTTTACCCACTGTACCATATTTAACAAATTTTTGTCTCACTGTACCGTACTCGGATTTAAAATATGTCTCCACGCTAGCGTACTTAAACCTTTTTCCCCAACTGTAACATATTTAATCATATTTTCTCCACTCCACTATTTAACCGTTTTTGACCACAGTGCTCCTAAAACCATATAAACTCTTCATATCTCAGTTTTAAGTTCCAATTTTGGCAGATTGTTCCCTTTTTTCCCCATGCTCCATAATTAACCCGTCTTGTCCCACTGTGCCTCTTAAAGTTAGAATTACCATGGAACCATTGATCCATGTTTGACATTTTTAAGCCACTGTACTATATTTTACACTTTTTGCCCCACTGTGCCCCGAAAACTACGAATACAAAAAAAACTTAATACCCCGATCAGTTGTCATAAAGACACCCCTCGCTTCAATTTTCACCATTCTAATATTAGGCTTTAAAATTGGCGGTGGTACCATATTTATACCTTTCCGTCCCACTGTGCCTCTAAATTTTTTAAAAAATCGCTCCTTGTTCCTGTTTATGTCCCAAGAGCTACTCTCACACCAAATTTCACGATTTTAGGTCTTGCCATTTGGATTTGGCTGTTGTACCACATTTTTCCCTTTTTACCCCACTGTGTACGTATTCGAAAAATCCTGTCAATTTCAGAGTCTGCCTCATAAGAGCTACCCTCACACCAAATTTCACGATTCTAGCTCTTGCCATTTGAATTTGGCTGTTGTACTACGTTTATCCCATTTTTCCCTTTTTACCCCACTGTGTGCGTAAATGTTCGAATTACGAAAAATCCTGCCAATTTCATAGTCAACCCCATAAGCGCTACCATCACACAATATTTCACGATTCTAGCTCTTGCCATTTGGATTTGGCTGATGTACCACATTTATCACTTTTTACCCCACTGTGTGCGTAAATGTTCGAATTTCGAAAAATCCTGCCAATTTCTGAGTCAACCTCCTAAGGGCTACCCTCATACCAAATTTCAAGATTCTAGCTCATTTCGTTTAGATTTGGCGGTGGTACCATATTTATCCCTTTTTGCCCCATTGTGCGGCTAATAGTACGAATTTCGAAAAATCCCGCCTTATTGCTCGTCTACGTCCCAAGGACTACCCTCCCACCAAATTTCATGATTCTAGCTTCAGCCGTTTGGCCTGGGCGATGATCAGTCAGTCAGTCAGTCAGCCAGTCACGCAACAATTTTATATATATAGATGTGCGGCTAATAGTACGAATTTCGAAAAATCCCGCCTTATTGCTCGTCTACGTCCCAAGGACTACCCTCCCACCAAATTTCATGATTCTAGCTTCAGCCGTTTGGCCTGGGCGATGATCAGTCAGTCAGTCAGTCAGCCAGTCACGCAACAATTTTATATATATAGATAGATGGTATAAGCTAAATCGAAGGTACATTCCATTCATATATATTAAGATATCCGGTTCTAAACTGATATTCAAATAGTTGAGAGATTTTTGATCGTACGCCGTAGACGAAAGAAAATAAACAGGAACAGAAACAGGCCCTATATCTAAATACGGATTGTCTTTCAATTTCAATACGAATTGTCTTGTCCCAAAATAAAGATATGTGCAAAATTTCTTTGAGATCGGACTATATTTGTGACCTGCACATTGATTACAAGAATGCATGCACAGACTGACATAGCTAAATCGGTTCAGAAAGTGATTCTAAGTCGATTGGTATAATAAACGATGGTTCTATATATCTCTTCTCATTTTGGGCGTTAGAAACAAATGCATAAAATTACATTAAATTGTACCACAGTGTGGTGTAGGTAATAATTAAATAATTTTAAAAGAAATTATGGTAATTAAATATACCATACCATACTTACTGTACCATACTGTGGAACTTTATTACTATCTGAACCGGAAAAAAATACAAATACAGTGTAAAATAAAAATAATTTTTGATTAGTGAGGATGTTGATCATTTGCGAAAATGTTGGTAGACATTACACTATGGGGTCATTCGGTCACATTTTTCAAGAGCCAGCTACACCATACAGATTACAGACATCTTCAAATGTCCTAAACATACATACATATATACACGCTGAAAAAAAATCGCTTCTGTAGTATATTGTCCCAAACATATTCGGCTTGAAACATATATATGTTTAGGGTACACTCTAAACATATAATATTTGGTACACACAAAAATTATATATTTGGGAAGATGTTGTTCTAAACAAATCTTTCTTTACATCGCAACATGTATTTATTTTGGACGATTTTTTTCCGAAGCAAATATTCATTTGCATTTAAATAAGTATTCAGAAAATACCTAAATTGTGTTAAATATATCAGTGATTCAAAGTTAATTTTTAGAAATTTTTCATGTCGTAAAAATAATAAACAATAATAATTGAAATCGTATAATCTTGAATCGAAATATATTACTTGGAGGATTAACAACTAATGATGGCCTGGAATACTCAGAAATTTTAAATGGTTGATTTAAAACAGAAATTAATGCTGCATTTGGTATCATAACTGGGAAGTTCAATGCCAAATTAAAAAAAATTAAAACTGAAATTCGAAAAATTCAACAAAAGTTTCGAAAATCTTTTTTAAATAAAATATATTTGGAGAAATTCCTAAACAATAATTTTATTTGTATTCAAACACATATTTTATTTGAGAAACTTAGTTTGCAAATATTATATGTTGTAACATATTAATATATGAGTTCCAAATATATTTTATTGATTTTCAAATAAAATTTATTTGCTCAGAAATGCATAATATTTAAAAATGTGTGTTCCAAATATATTTTCTTTCGATTCAAACATATCAAAAAAGGCGATTTTGCCCCGTGTATGATCGTTTATCTCTTTGGCCAATAGTATATTATTTATACGTTCCCTTCCCTATGTCAACATTTGTATTCCTTTAAAATATGAGATCTCTGGACCCAAAGATGTTAATAAGAACGACATACATTCATCAAATAAATACAACACCAAAAAAGCAAATCTTACAGTGCTTTAAAAGAGTCGTGCAAAAGAGGTGACAAAGAAGTACTTCCCCGGCGCGACAACCTCTTGTTAAATTCATTGGTGAAAATCCAAATTAGAACAACTTCCGGATCATAAGTTGGGGATTTTTATTGCTTCTTTGGATGCTCTTTGTTTGCTGGGTACCATAATAAGCCAACGAGAGGGGCGGGTATGCATCCGCCTCAACAATCCTCGAGGACACGGCCCCTAGTTTTGCGAGCTTATCAGCTGCTTCGTTTCCGAATATATCTTTGTGGCCAGGTACCCAGCTCAGGGTTAAATTATCCTGTTCCTCGAGAACCCTAAGCTCTCTGCGACAGCGGCTGACTACCTTTGACCTTATATTCGTGCTTAGTAGAGCCTTTAAAGCGGCCTGGCTATCGATGAAAAAGCAAATATCGCTTGTGCATATTTGCCTCAACGATGTTGTTTTAAACAAAAGTATATTTTCATCCCAATATTTTTTTTATTTGGAACTAATATTTCCGAAGAAAGAATTAATTTGTATTTAAGTATGGCGATATATCAATACCTTAATTTAAAGGCAAGTTTTCTGTTTTCCAGTTAAATTTTTTAGAAATTTTTTATGTTTGTAAAATTCCATTAAAATCGTAATCTTGCGTTACGATAAATTGCATATGGATTGACCAAAAGTGATGAATTGGAATATTTATAAATTAAAAAATAGTGCTGCAAAACAAATGCTGCTTATAACATTTTTAGCGATAAAATATAACACGAAATCTAAGAAAATTTAAAGTAAAAAGTCAGGAAAGTTTTAAACATCTTTTTTAAAAAAAATATATTTGGAAAACTTCCCAAACAATAACTTTGTTTGGGTGTAAATACGTATTTTATTTCTGAAAGTCAGTTCGCAAATATATTTTGATCTAATATATTAATATATGCGCTCAAAACAAAATTTCTTGATTTTCAAATAAAGTCTATTTGTTCACAAATATATAATATTTAAAACATTAATTATACCCTCACTTTAGTGTGACGAGGGTATATATCATTTGCTACGGAAAAAAGTGTAACACGTCGAAGGAGTGACCTAAGACCCCAAGTATGTTCGGAGGAAATCCGTTTTGGGTCATTTTAAGTCGAATGAGCAATGTCCGTCCGTCTGTCTGTCTGTCTGTCTGTGTGTCTGCTGGCTGGTGCGCACGATAACTCTCGAAAGGAGTAACCGATTGACCTCAAGTTTGGTATGTGGTAATATTTTTTTCTATCTCCGGCTAAGTTCGAAGATTGGCCATATTGGTCCACTCCTTCTAGTACCTCCCCCACAAAGGTTTAAAATGTTGTGAAATATTGATTCTTTAATAACTGCTATACTACTTATTCGAATCTTTTGAAATTCCACACATAGTATTAGCTTATTAGTCGTTATCAACTCGAGAAAAATGGGCAAAGTCGCCACGTCCCTTTTGGTACCTCCCACACAAATGCACCATTTTGCACCAAAAGTTAACAGCTTATAACATTAATAACAGTGTATAAAAATACTTGAAATTTTGTACAGTATTATGCTTTAATATTGCCTACAGTGCAGGGAAAATGGGCGTTGTTGTCACGCCCCTTTTGGTACCTCCCACACAAAGGTACCTTTTTGCACCAAAAGTTAACAGCTTATAACATTAAAAGCAGTGTATAAAAATACTTGAAATTTTGTACAGTGAAATGTTTTTATAGTGTCTATAGCCCTGTAAAAAATGGGCGTTATTGCCACGCCCCTCTTTGTACCTCCCACATAAAATGCCCAAATCATACCACAATTTAATGTCTCATAACCTTTATACCAGTGCACATAAATGCTTATAAGTCGGCACAGTGCAATGAATTTAAAGTATCTAATGTTCACCAAAAAAAAGGTGTATTTGATAAACCCCTTCTGGTACCTCCCACACAAATTGACAGAATAATTCCAGTAATATTCAATATTACATTACTCACAAAGTGAGGGTATACCTTAGTCAGTTTACCCGACTGAAACTTTCTTACTTGTTTTCAAATATATTTTCTTTCAATTTAAACATATCAAAAAAGGCGATTTAGCCCCGTGATTTTGTCCGTTCTATTAAACCTTTAGTATTATTTTTGTTTTGTGAAGCCTATTGTACGATTCATACACGCTGAAAAAAAATCGCTTCTGTAGTATTGTCCCAAACACATTCTGCTTGAAATATATAAATGTTTAGGGTACACTATGAATATATTATATTTGGCACACACAATAATTACATATTTGGGAAGATTTTGTTCTAGACAAATCTGTGTTTTGATCCTAATATTTTTTATTTGGGACTATTATTTACGGAACTAATATTGATTTGCATTTATGTATGTATTCAGAAAATATATCAACACTTTAATTTTAAGTTTTATTTTTTTTTGTGTAATTCGACGCTAATTTTTTCAGAAATTTTAAATTTTCGTAAAATTCCTTTTATAGTACAATCTTACACGGTTCTTGATGGGTTGACACCAAATGATGACTTGAAATAAATATAAATTTAAAATTATATCTTTAAAACTAATGTTATTTCTACAAATGTCATTTTTTTACAAGAAAAATTAAAAATGAAATTCGAAAAATCTTCAAAGTTTTGAAAATGTTTATTTTTATACCCTACACCACACTGTGGTACAGGGTATTATGACTTTGTGCATTTGTTTGTAACACCCAAAAGAAGAAGAGATAGATCCATTGTTTATTATACCGATCGACTTGTAATCACTTGTAATCTGTCTGTCCGTCTGTCTGTAGATGTATTCTTGTAATCAAAGTACAGGTCGCAAATATGGCCTGATCTTGACGAAACTTTACACATATCTTTTTTTTGGCCCAAGGACGATCCCTATTTAATTTGGTTAAAATCGGTTCAGATTTGGATATAGCCCCCATATATATGTTAGCCCCGATTTGACATGTAAGCGCTGTAAAAACTTTATTTTATATCCGATCAGTATGAAATTCAGCAGAAAGAGGTCTCTTATTATATGAATGAACACTGTTAAATTTGGAAGAAATCGGTTCAGATTTAGATATAGCCCCCATATATACTTTACCCCCGATTTCACATGTAAGCGCTGTACAATCTGTATTTTATATCGGATCAGTAAAAAAATCTACACAAAGAGGTTCCCAGCTAAATCTTGGTAAGTACCTGCCATTATTCCCTGCATTACCAAATAATGACATCTCATAATTCGCTGCATTACTATCAGCTTATTAATAATGACTTACCAATAATAACAGAAATAAGTGATTTTTGGTTATGCAAATCATTTTGGCAAATTTTAATATAATGCAATTTCGCCTATATGTTATTGTTCAAAATTTATTTATTTTTCAACATGTTTTCAAATAATACGTGCATATTTGAATGTAGATACCATAAATATTTACGTATATCGTATGATTTTAGACCATTGAAGAATATTTCACATGGGTGTTTGGTTTCAGAAATTCGAATCTGGCATGAGGAAACTGTTTGCTTCGACAAATATGCTGACAATATGCAAAAAGTCACTTTAAATGGCCATCTCTACATATCTACTACTTATTTTATAACTTATTGGAAATGATAAGCACATATTTATATGGTGTGCCTATGCTACAAATAAGTACTTATTATGCTACTTTATTGTATGCTTTTGGGAAGTACTTTCCTCCAATGACATCCCCATGTTAAAATAATGAGAAAAGTGGCCAAATAATAAGTACTTACCATTACCTTACCTTACTTACCATGAAAGGATACTTCCAAATTCAGAGAAAATCGGTTCAGATTTAGATATAGGCCCCATATATATGTTACCCCCGATTTGACATGTAAGTGCTGTAGAGACTGTATTTTAAATCCGGTCAGTACGAAATTTGACAGAAAGAAGTTTCTTTTTCAATGAATGAGTATTCAAGGAAAATCCGTTCAGATTTATATATAACCTCCATATATATGTTCCTCCTGATTTGGTACCAAAGCGCTATATAAGTTGTACTTTATTTCCGATCAAAATTTTCCAGAAAGATGTTCCTAATTTTTTTATATAAGCGCTATTTTGGAGACCTGAAAGGCTTCAGCGGAAATGAAAAGTAAAACATTACTTAAACCAATTATTCCAAGGTAGTACCAATTATTCCAAGGTATTACCTACCTAACATACCCTGCATATATCTATATATATAAAGAAGAATGTGTGTTTGTTTGTTTGTTGGTTTGTTTGTTTGTACAGAATGTACATATGTGGGGCGTGGTGAAAATAGGGTACTTGAATTTTCGATATATCAAGTGGGCGTGGCTCCGCCCACATAAGACAAATTTTAAAATTGAGATATCTTGCACAATTTGTTAGCGAGAGTGCTGTAATTTTGTACATATGTATCTGGTGGCAGTCTACGTAATTGGTCCTAAAATGGGCGGGATCGGACCAATGGGACCAATTTAAATTGCGATATCTTACACAATTTGTAAGCGAGAGTGTTGTACTTTGGTGTATATGTATCTGGTGGTAGTCTGCGTGATTGGTCCAAAAGTGGGCGGGATCGGACCAATGGGCGTGGTCTCGCCCAAATTTAAAATGGAGATATCTTCCACAATTTGTTAGCGAGAGTACGGTAATTTTGTACATATGTATCTGGTGGCAGTCTACGGGACTGGACCAAAAGTGGGCGGAATCGGACCAATGGGCGTGACCACGCCCATATAAGACAAAATTTTAAATTAAGATATCTTGCACAATTTTTTAGCAAGAGTGCTGTAATTTTGTTTACATGTATCTGGTAGCAGTCGGCGTAAGTGGTCCAAAAATGGGCGGGATCGGATCAGTGAGCGTTGCCCCGCCCATTTGGGCTAAATTTTTAAATTGAGATATCTTTCACAATTTATTAGCGAGAGTTCTGTAATTTTGTGTATATGTATCTGGTGGTAGTCTACGTGACTTGTCCAAAAATGAGCGGGATCGGACAAATAGGCGTGGCTCCGCCCATACAAGCCAAATTTTTAAATTGAGATATCTTGGACAATTTATAAGCGAGAGTGCTGCAATTTAGTGCATATGTATATATCCGGTGGCAGTCTACGTTATTGGTCCAAAAATGGGCGTGGCCCAGCCCAAATTTTGAAATTGATATACCTTACACGATTTGTTAGCGAGAGTGCTGTAATTTTGTGTATATGTACTTGGTGGCAGTCTACGAGATTAGTCCAAAATGTTTGGGATCGGACCAATGAGCGTGACCCCGCCCATATAAGCCAAATTTTGAAATTGAGATATCTTACACAATTTGTTAGCAAGAGTGCTGACATTTTGCGTATAAATATGTATCTGGTCACAGTCTACGTGATTGGTAGAAAAATGGGCGGGATCGGAACAATGGGTGTGGCCCCGTCCATGTAGGCCAAATTTTGATATTGAGATATCTTACACAATTTATTAGCGAAAATGCTGTAATTTTGTGTACAAATTTTGAAATTGAGATATCTTGCACAATGCTGTAATTTTGTGAATATGTGTCTGGAGGCTGTCTTGGTGATTGACCCAAAAATTGGCGGAATAGGACCAGTGGGTGTAGCCCAGCCCGTATAAGCCAATTTTTTTAATTGATTCTTGCACAATCTGTTAGCGAGAGTGCTGTAATTTTGTGTATATGTATCTGGTGGCAGTTTAGGTCATTTGTCCAAGAATGGACGGGATCGGAAAATGGGCGAGTTCGCACCAATGGGCTTGGCCCCGCCCATATAGGTAAAATTTTGAAATTGAGATATCTAGCAAAATTTGATAGCGAGATTGCTGTAATTTTGTGTGTATTTATCTGGTGACAGGCTACGTGATTTGTAACAAAATTGGAGGGATTGGACCAATGGTAGTAATCCCCCGCCAACATGAGCCATGTTTTGAAATTGATATATCTTGAGAAATTTGTTAGAGAGATTCCTGAGTTTTGTGTATATATATTTGGCGGCAGTCTACGCTATTAGTCCAATAATAGACGGGATCGGAAATCTGAAATCTGGGGCAACGAAGTGGACCGGGTCCAGCTAGTTACTTATATTGTATACGACCAAAAATCCCACTATTTATTGTGTTAAGGCTAATAATAACCACACTAAATGCAAATATGTGGAATATTATTATTAGTTCAATTTTTAATTCCACACATTATATTAAACTCCTCTTTGAAATAAGCCTTGACGTGGCGGGGGAGCTAAGTACTTTCGTAAAAGAAAGGAAACTAATTATTCCAACTATTCAAAAAGAAATTCTTAATGTACATTGCCGAGGTGGTGTAGGGTATTATATAGTCGGCCCCGCCCGACTTTTACCTTTCTTTACTGGTTTAAACAAAAAATGTTTGGAGAAATTCTAAATAATAATCTTATTTGTTTATAAACACAGATTTTATTTGAGGAAATTAATTTGCAAGTATATTTTGTTGTAATATATTATTATATGCGTCCCAAATAAATTTTATTGATTTTCAAATAAAATGTATTTGCTCAAAAATATATAATATTTAAAAATTTATTTTCCAAATATATTTTCTTTCTATCCAAACATATCAAAAAATGCGATTTTGTCCCGTGTAGCTATAAATTAATAAATATGTATTACACATTCTAAGATGATTTCAGTAGTAATAAAACCCAATATACAATATGATCACATTTGCATTGAATTACAAATCAAGACCGAAAAACGCAAAAATGGATAAGAAAACGTTTGTATAAATATTTGAAATCGTTGGTTCACATATAGCTTTGTCCGTTTGACTACGCGGAGATTATTAAAAATTGGTTTAATATGCAACGATCAGCCTACTTTACCTATATACTTAAACAATGGTACATTCGAGTATATATATGAGAAAGAAAGAAACGTTAAGGTGGTAATAGTGATATCTTGAACACTTTGTTAGCGTGAGTGCTGCAATTTAGTGCATATGTATGTATCCGGTGGCAGTCTACGTTATTGGTTCACAAATGGGCGGTATCAGACCAACGGGCGCGGCCCAGCCCATATAAGCCAAATTTTGAAATTGAGATATCTTACAAAATTTGTTAGCGAGAGTGCTGAAATTTTGCGTATATGTATCTGGTGGTAGTCTACGTGACTGGTCCGAAAATGAGCGGGATCAGACAAATGGGCGTGGCCCCGCCCATATAAGCCAAAGTTTGAAATTGAGATATCTTAGACAATTTATTAGCGAGAGTGTGGCAATTTAGTGCAAATGTATGTATCCGGTGGCAGTCTACGTTATTGGTCCAAAAATGGGCGGGATAAGACCAACGGGCGTGGCCCAGCCCAAATTTTGAAATTGATATATCTTACACGATTTGTTAGCGAGAGTGCTGTAATTTTCTGTACAGGGTTGCCCATATTCGACGGACCCATCTGGCAACGCCATAACTTTTGACAGAGATGTCAGATCGCTTAATGACATACCGCGTTTGAAGCGTCAGTCCAAGCAGATTTTTACCATGGAACAATACACGCCACGCGAGCGCTCTGAAATAGTTGAAATTTACATTCAACAGAAGAAGTCAATTGTGAAAACTCAGCGTGCTTTTAAAATATTAAAAAATGTGAGAAGTGCGGACCGTAAATAAGCAAAATTGCCGTATTTACGCCACTGAAAATCCTCAGGAGATTCAAGAATTGCCTCTTCATGACGAAAAAGTTTGGTGCGGCGTTAGTACGAAAACGGTCATTGGGCCGTTTTCTTCCAAAACGAAAATGGCCATGCTGTTACCATCAACCAGGAGCGTTATCGCGACATGATGACCAATTTTGTGATGCCAATTATTCGTCAAAAGCGTATGAGGCAGTTCTGGTTTCAACAAGACGGCGCTCCACCGCACGCACGTCGCATAACAATCGATTTTCTGAAGAATTTGTTTCCGGGCCGTTTGATGTCGAAAAGTGGTGATTTGGACTGGCCACCGCGTTCGCCCGATTTGACGCCGCCTGACTTCTTCTTGTGGGGATATTTGAAGTCAAAGGTTTACGTTAACAAGCCAAGGACCGTAGAAGAGCTCAAGGACAACATTCGTGAAGAAATAGCCGCTATTCCGGCCGAAATGTTGGCGAAAACGATGGAAAATGCTGCAAAAAGGGCACAATACGCCATCAACGCCAGAGGCGGCCATTTGAGAGATATCATATTCAAAAATTGATGTAAACAAATCTACTTGGAACAAATTAAATGATTAAGATTGCCAACCGCCAAATTTTTATTTTTTTCTTTGATTTTTTTTTAAAAAACATGGGTCCGTCGAATATGGGCAACCCTGTATATGTACCTGGTGACAGTCTACGATATTAGTCCCAAAATGTGTGGGATCGGACCAATGGGCGTGGCCCCGCCCATATAAGCCAAATTTTTAAATTGAGATGTCTTACACGATTTGTTAGCGACAGTGCTGAAATTTTGCGTATATGTATCTGGTGGTAGTCTACGTGACTGGTCCAAAAATGAGCGGGATCGGACAAATGGGCGTGGCCCCCCCATATAAGCCAAATTTTTAAATTGAGATATCTTGCACAATATATTAGCGAGAGTGCTGTAATTTTGCAATGTATCTGGTGGCAGTCTACGTGATTGACCCAAAAATGGCCGGGATATGACCAGTGGGCGTGGCCCCTGCCATATAAGTCAATATTTTAAATTGACTACGTAATTAGTCCAAAAATAAACGGGATCGGAAATCTGAAGTCTGGGGCAACGAAGTTGACCGAGTCCAGCTAGTTGTAAATATAAATATGAGATAATTTCATTACAAATCTTAATTTAAACAGATATTTTTAAAATTCGACAATATGCGTTCTTGGATAAAAAAATTCTACACGGGGCAAAATCGCCTTTTTTGATATGCTTGAATCGAAAGAAAAAATATTTGGAACACAAATTTTTAAATATTATATATTTCTGAGCAAATAAATTTTATTTGAAAATCAATAAAATATATTTGGAACGCATATATTAATATATTACAACAAAATATATTTGCAAACTAAATTTCTCAAATAAAGTATGTGTTTAAGTACAAATAAAATTATTGTTTAGGAATTTCTCCAAATATATTTTATTTAAAAAAGGTTTTCAAATCTTTTGCTCACTTTTTCGAATTTCATTTTTATTTTTTCTTGGTTACCAATTGTACCTCCCATTTATGGTACCATATGCAGCATTGATTTCTGTTTCAAATCAATCATTTCAATTTTCTGAGTATTCCAAGCCATCATTAGTTGTCAATCCACCATAAAATTTATTTTGATCCAAGATTATAGGATTTCAATTATTATTTCTTATTTTTACGAACATTAAAATTTCTAAAAAATACTTTGAATTACTGAACGATATAAAACAATTTAGGTATTTTCTGCAAATTTTAAATGCAAATTTTTTGGTTGCTTCGGAAATAATAGTCCCAAATAAAAACAAATTAGGAGTAAACAAATATTTGTTTAGAACAACATCTTCCCAAATATATTACCTTTGTGTGTACCAAATATTATATGTTTAGAGTGTACCCTAAACATATATATGTTTCAAGCCGAATATGTTTGGGACAATATACTACAGAAGCTATTTTTTTTCAGCGTGTACCCTACTAAATTTCAAAATGTTTGAATGTGAAATACAGATTCCATTGCGTTACAAGGCCAAATCTAAAGAAACATTTATATCTCGGTGCAATATCTATCTGAACCGATTTTCACCAATACCAATAGGTTTCCTCCCTAGTGTGAAAGAGTTCTTATTGACAAATTTTAGTGAAATTCCGTAGTGAAATTTCGACCTGTGCTTAACGAACAACTTGAGATGGACAGACGGATTCAGTTAGTGATTCTGAGTAGAACGGTATATTTTAAGGAGTTTCTAGCTGTTGCATTTTTTACTAATCTGCGAAAAAAAAAACAAATTTTTAATCCCCTGTACCATAGTTATAATAACTAAGAAATAAACTGGTTGCCGAATTTGCAGTAATTTTTGAAAATGTTATCATGATTCCATGTTGAAATAATTGTCGTATTAGTTGCAAGTCAAGCCTCGATAAATAAATAATAAAATTTATTTGATTTTAATTGCTGGTGTTGAATACCTACTTTTTGTGTTTTTTTAACAAAGCTATATCTTATTTTCAATAACATGAGCTCAAGTCTTAATAGAAATCTAATTTCAGAAATATATGTTATTTAACTGCTGGAGTCGGAGTCGAGTAGTTTTCGCTCGACTCCACAGCCCCTGCTTTTTACAAGACGAAACCAAAATGTTTTTTTCTGATTATGGTGGACGTCAAAAGAGGGCTGACTCCACACATAAAATATTTTAAATCACTGCTCCGTTGCATTCGTTCAATATTTCAAGAGAAAATGTCAGTTCCCTAAACACACTCGGAAAAATTTAATTTGTCTTATTGGATATTTACCATATTCAACATATTTTGTCCATGGGCATACACAATTTTTTTTGAACAAAAAATGTGTTTGCGATATTTACCACCTGTACATCGATTACAAAAATACATGGACAGACGGACATAGCTAATTCGACTCAGAAAGTGATTCTAAGACCATCGGTATAATAAACATAAATCTTGTTGGTGTTACAAACAAATGCACAAACTTACAATATCAAAGGGTATAACAACATATTTGCGACAGCTACAAGAAGTATTATTTTGAGCAGAGAATCGATGCGCAACTTTATTTTGATATTGAAGACGGTCGGTTTGTCATGAAATAAGCGATATACAAAATATTTGTAAATATTTTATTTGTCTTGAAATCAATACCAAAATCTTTATTATTCCTTAATCTATTTTCTGTGTGTACTCGTATATCTACTTGTTCTGAACTAAAAATAGTTTCTAGACCATTTTACTGTGCGATTATGCATATCAAACGAAACAAATTATTATATAAATATTACGCAACCGAATTCTACAAGAACCTTTGAAATTACGTTCCTTAAGTATACATTAACATTTTCTATGTATAAATCTGGAGAACTTATACGTACGTTAAGATATACATACAACATAACATGTTTAACATCATATGTCAACATTTGCGGTAATCTATTGATTTCCACCCAATCCACAGTGTATGCGATTGGGAACATTGTTTCGTCTTAAAAGCGAAAGAACCGATTAATAACTGCCACTTAAGCCAGTCGATTTGGCCATAAATTTGTCTTGAAGTGGACAAACATTATTTGTCGTCTACCGTATTTAAATGAAATGTTCGTTTCGTTTCTTTACTTTAATTGCTTTTATACAAAATGTGATATATTTTTTTACTGCCAAGACTCGATTATAATGTAATCGCCTTTAATTTTATGTTTGTTGTGCATATTTAATGTCAATTTCTTAACGTAAAAAAGAGACGCAGACACCCACACGATCGACTACACGCCACAATGGGCTGTCGCCATCCATCCATCCACCCATCGATCTCGAAATATAGCCGTAGCGAAATGTAGCTATAGCTGCAACGGCAATAAATGTCAATTTATTTATGCTTTAAATCAAAATAACTGTTCTGCCACAGCGTTTAGTCGAGTCGGCTGCATCTATTTGTAACGGCTCAAATGGATCGTATCCGAATATGGATAATTCACGAATGCTTAAATTACCATTCCTTTTGTTGTTGTTGCTATTTTCCTGTTTACATCAAAAGTCAAAATAGAGGTATGTTAGAAACACCCATAAGCCCGAAGACAGCAAATGTGAGGCAATCAATGAAGTACAAGTACTGCAGCACGAGGCATTCCACAGAATAATTGTGATTGAGGTACTCTACAGTGAAATCCGTGGGTATGTATGATACCAGGGCTATTATAGGCGATTTTTATTTGACAAATGATAGTTTTTCAATTTAACCGCCCTCAGACATTGCGTGCGGCGGCCGAGGAAGTTTTATAAAAAGATAATGTGCCCTTGTATGTAGATAGGTTTTAGGCGAAAATAATCATCACGTCCTCTTTCCGGAAACCTACACGTCTTCCTCCCCCTAGGTCTTGCAGCAATGTGGCCATTTTTTCCCGATAATGGTGGTTATCAAGCACAGTGTCATCGACGGTACCATTTCCGAGTTTAATTGGAAGAAGGAGATGCACTTTTCATAGTCCTATATAATCAACCGATCCAGGAAGTTTGACAGGGCGCTAGTCCTGATGCGGTCCCAATCAGTAAAATTACATGTAGCTATGTGTAGATCCGTCGTTAAGATACCTGCTGATCCATTCGACTTTAAGGCGTCTAAGCGTCCTTGCCACGACTGAAATGTTGTTAAAGTCTCTGAACCAAGTGGGGATCACAGAAACGTCACAATTCTATTAAACGAGAGATAAGGTCACTGTTCGTTCAGACAATTGGGTCAGGTCGAGTATCTCGGATACAAATCCTACAATTCCTAAAAAGAACAACCCCTCAATGGTAGAACAATTATTTTGAAAGCCGACGCCAAGGAGTGCAACGCATGTCCCATTCATATTCGTAAAACAACCAGTAAGGAAAGACTAAAGACGGGCGGTGCCGACCCTACACCACTCTAGTAAGATTGGATAACAATGAAATATCGAAACTATACTTCAACTAAAATTTGTTTACACAATTTCCATTTGGTACGTCTCAGCCTCAGTAGATAAATCGGACGAAGCATATATGTGTATTGGAGCTATAACTAAATCTGAACCTACATTTCAAAACGATTAGATGTAAAATAAACCTCTTATAATGCTAAAGGTCCAAATCGGATATGCGAACGAGAATTATTCGCATCATTTTAAAATTCGCTTTCGCATTCGCAAAAACCATCTTTGGATTATTCGCTTTCGCAAAAATATATTTCAGTATTCGCTTCCATTTATTAAAGTGTTAAATCTCCTTATACCTTTCACACAATTTGAAGATATGTGTGTGCTTGTGGTAACAGGAGGTAAAACTATGGAAAACAGTCTTAATACTTGAATATCCTGGAAAAGTATCAATTCAGTTCCTTAAATTTGTTGGTACTAAAGGCTCAAACTATTATTCGCATTCGCTTTCGCAAAAATGCATATTTCACTATTCGCTTTCGCATTCGCAAGAAATATATTTCAATATTCGCTTTCGCTTTCGCTAAAGCCACTTTCGTTACATCCCTAATATATACCTAACTGGAAAATTTCAGCACGATCGGATTGAAATTGCGACCTGTACTGAACGAACAACATTAGATGGTCAGACGGACCGACAGACATGGTTATCGACTCAGCAAGTGAGTCGATCTCTATATCGGTGGGTCTATCTGTAGTATTTCTAGGTATTACAAAAATCTGCCATTAAACAAACTTATAATACCCTGTGGTACAGGGTGTTATAAGGTATAAATAGTGGATAAAATGGTTAAGAGCACAATGCCTGGTGACAGGCTTAATTACAAACAGCGTACCTATATTGAAGGAAGAAATCTTCTCCAAAAGCTTATAGTCCGATAGTTCAACGCTTTTCCGTTCATATCTATGAAACAAACAGTGGGTAACATTGTAAAGAGCACGTTACCTGAAAGGTAAGAGAAAACAGCATTACCCCACATAGAGGAATCCTTCAGCCAGACACTCGCTGTCTGTTTCTCTGAGTTCTAGTTCAATAATATTCGAACAACGCTCTTTTAAGTCACTTTTAGTAACCTCTGCAAAACTTTCAGAAGAATTAAAGTAGCTCTGAATACAGGATACTACTGGGCAAAACTGACTCGCATGTCCTGGATATAAAAGTCCACAATATAAACGACCACAATATTCGCCAGGTAAAATACCTACGAGAAATCTTGGATCGTAAATTGAAATGAAAGTGCCATATAAAATAAGAGTTTACAAGGTTCAAAAATGCAAAAATATCTTGAAATTTTGGTAAACAAAAGGCTGGTCTACAAGTTCAACATTCTGGATAAAACAAATTAAGTAGCTGCGATGGAGCTGAAGATATGTAGGAAAAAACAGCTAGGAAAAATTAAAGTCGGGCAGGACAGACTATAATAACACTGAATATAATATAGGTTATACTTCAGACAAAAGTTGTGTGCTTTCATTTACTTTTGTGAAATATAGCTTCTACCGTGCTTAAAGGCCAAATCGGACGGAACATATATCTGTACCGATTTTGACCCATTTCAATATAGGGTTTCCAAGCTTTCATATCTCAGCAAGATGGAAGTGAAATTGCGACATGTACTTAACGAACCGCATAAGATAGACGGACGGACAGACATGATTAAAAAGACTTAGCTAGTGATTCTGAGTCGATCGGTATACTTTCAGGTCGGTCTAGCTGTATTATTTCTAAGTGTTACAAACATGTACCACAAAACAAACTTATAACACCATGTACTACAGCGTGGTGAAGGGTATAAAAACAGACTAACGTGCCTGCGTGCAATTTGTGTATACAGAACTATATCAGAATAAGTAGCAGGCGAGGATTGCGTGCATTGTACCTATCGCCACACTGGCTGCCGAAAAGAAGATGATATTTGTTATAAGGCCGGGGGATAAAAGAGAGAGGTTCGAAGTATACAAGGAAGTGAGATCTGTATCGATAGCCGTCCTTATTGCAAATACATCTGTGTCGCTGATATATCTGTGTCGCAGATATATATGTGGCTCTGATATATCTGTGTCGCTGATATACTGTGAGGTAACAGATTATCCGGACGTACCTGCACGCTGTGTAGAGAAAGAAGAATGCGGGAATCACGTCGGTGGTTTGCAAAACAGATCAAGGAAATTTTAGAAGTTTTTTGTTTTGGAATTGCAAATCATTGAGAGAGCAGAAAACATATACGGAAAACTATATACAGACTACAGCTATCTACAATTTGTGGGTATAAAACTATATAGGAGTATGTAGCAGTTGTTATTCCAGGGATTGTACCTACATGCTACAGATATGAGGAGAAAATAAAACAGACGGATGCTTGTAATATATTTAAAGGAAATATTCTATGTCGATCGCCGTATGTCCTAATCCCAAATATATCTGTATGGCCGAACAGGCTGCATGGTGACAAAAACTATTGACTTATACAGTTTTTAACATGCTTCCAGATGTATCTAAAAAAATTTGGACATGATAGCTCGAAGCAGTTCTCTGTTTTGGTGACAATATTTTGTAGGGGAATTACAAAGCATTGAAAAAATGATGAGATAGCCCGACCGCTAAATATCCTCCACGAACAAATAACTACCGCCAGTACTGTGGAGTTCGGAGAAAGCTATGTGGTTTATGTTAGGTGTAGTTTAGTACTTATACAATCAGTTACTATAATATGGCTTTGACATGAGAAGTGTTGTATTGCCACCTTGTGACATATCCAAGTACTGGCTTAATTGTATACATCCAGTAGCTGACTCTTCAATGTGGGACAGAACAGGACCCAACCCAACTGGTCACCTACTAAGAAGGAGACAACCCAACTGATCATCTACTAAGGAATATATAGTCTAACTGAATGCATAATAAGAAGAATATAACCCAACTGTATCTCAACTATGAAGAAGATAACCAATCCAGGCAGTAGATAACCCAACTGAGGTGTAGATAACCCAACCAAGGAGCAGATAATCCAACTGGTCCTCCACTAAGAAGTATAAACCCCAACTGTATGTCTACTAAGCAAATATAAAAGGGGGTCGATTTTTTTCGTACAAAGCTTCAGGCAAAACCGAAATCTACGGAAAATTCTAAGAAGATTTCTCCATGAAACCATGGTTCTTAGATGAATTCCTACTCCGCGGAATCATGTGTTATTGTCCTGCTTATTGTTATTTTTTTTTTGAAAGTAGAGCCACTCCTCTTTGTAAAAAGCATTATATTGATCAAAGTGCTTAGCCGATCTCAATAAAATTCAACACATTCAATTGTATTGCCCCTAGGAACATCCCAGCCAAATTTAAAGTAAATCGGTTCAGACATTCGGTTGTATTGTAGATATGGATATAGCTCCCATATTTATGTTACTTCAGATTTTAAAAAACGAACCAAACTCCAAAATTTTCCCGATTTCGATATAAGCATAAAAACGCCGATTTTATTTCGACTGGGATGTTCTTAGGGCAATACAATTGAATGAGAATTTTGAATTTAATTGAATTTTATTAAGATCTGTGAGGTACATAATTTGATCAATATAACGTTTTTTACAAAAGACTTTTTTCTATTACAATATCTTACATATCAAGTTTCATCTTTCAAGCTCTTATAAATCAGGATATATATATATATATTAAATATACAACATACAGTTAGTGCATTTAACCCTAATTAGCTTACAAAATCCCTATCTCATAATAACAGTAATAGGTCCCAATTTAACCCGTATTGGAATCAGTAGCCTCGGGTTAATTGCCACGCCATTTCACTTAAGGATTATAGGTTTCTCTATAAACGTGTAGTGGTTTGCACAACCTTTAATGTCTGTCATAGTTTGATATTTTCCTCCTGGTAATGTGTTCATAAAAATTGTGCCTTTTGTATTTTGAAAGATTTTTCATTGAAATTGTCTATTCCTACAAACGAAGAACTGGTAAATAACATGCAAATATTCGATCAAGTCACACCTCGATAAATGCCAAGATAATGGAGGAGAAATCATTCTCTATACGATTTAAGGCATACATCTTAAGAGGGTGAAAACGGGAGGTGGAAGTAGCGGAGACAGTAAGAGTGCTGTGGATTAATAATCCAACTCTAATCGCAAATTAAATGTCTATTTGGATATTGCCTATCAAAAGTAAATTAAACTTAACACCTTATTAAAGTGTTTCGCATTCCTTGTTAATAACTCGAATCGAGGCTAAACTCGTTGAGTTGAAGACTTTAATCAATTGTCTTTCGTTGGCGTAGCAGAAAATTCCTCCTCCACCCTCAATACATTGTGATATGCATAGTTTTGTTTTTTTTTTTGTATTTGACCATTATTTATTAGCATACAAATTGCTTAGTACATATTGCTACGAAAAAAAATCTGAACTGAATATCAAAGAAAGAAAAAACCGTAAACGGACACCACGCCCTCACTTTGGTGGCATGACACATTACGAACGATTACCACTACGATTAACGGTTACGAGAGTATTGTCCTCTGGCCACAGCAACAGTACAACGGCACCGAACAGCGAAAACCAAACGGTACAAACGAGCGACATCGACCACCTCGTCTGGGCGTTCGGATCGGCTCCAAACGCGCTTTTAGTCATGGTCATTGTCCAGTTAAGAGTTCTTTGACTATTCGTCGTCTACATATATATATGAGTATTTGGCCTATACATTTAAGTTAGCCACAATTCGAATTAGTTCTATGTGTGTGTGCATATCATTACAACGTCCCAATATGTAATCTTGTGATTAACAACACTGGCACTGTTATGTAAGAATAGAGAATGTTGTTTTAGCGTTTTTGCTTGTTCTACTGTTTTGTTTAACTTTGTATATAGCTTCAGAGACACAATCTGGTCTGGAAAGAACATTTATGTAATACTAGTAATTGCTGGAATGAAGGGAACATTTATATCTATATTTCATAAAAAAAGTATACAGTGTTTCAAGGGGTCCCAAAAAATATTCGTAAATTTATTTATTTTTTTGTTTTAATTAAATTATTATCAATTAAATTTAAATTAAATTAAATTATTATCAATTAAATTTATTTATTTTTTTGTCGGTTGCCCGTTATTATTTCGGTCTGTAATCGTTATGATTTAAACTGAGATACTCTCTCGGCTATAGACCAACCTGCTTCTATACAGTGATAGAAAGCAAGTATTTTACATGGCAAAATATATTGCAAGTATTTCATTGCGTGCCCACAGACTATATCATGATTTCTGTCATCAGTAGTCTACATGGCAGGCTTTTCAAAAAAGCCTTTGATTGATGATTCGATAACCAAACTCTCAAAGCCTATCACGGGGCGACTCACACGAGCAAATTTATGGTTGGTCTATAGCCGAGAGAGTATCTCAGTTTAAATCATAACGATTACAGACCGAAATAATAACGGGCAACCGACATGGACAAAAGCACGGCACAGCTGACTTGTTGTAAAATAAATATTACAACAAAACACTTAAAGCAATAAGAAAAAAGCTTCTTACTATAAAGCTTTACTCTTAATGTGTGAGTGATTTCTACAAGTAAATTCTAATTGAATTTCTTGTGGACATGGCAAAGTGCTAGTATTTCATTGTGTTTGATTGTTTGATCGATAGCCGAAAAGTGAGTCTTTGGGTGCAATTCTCATTTGCTCGTGTGAGTCGCCCCGTGATAGGCTTTGAGAGTTTGGTTATCGAATCATCAATCAAAGGCTTTTTTGAAAAGCCTGCCATGTAGACTACTGATGACGGGGGTCACGCCCCAGAAATCATGATATAGTCTGTGGGCACGCAATGAAATACTTGCAATATATTTTGCCATGTAAAATACTTGCTTTCTATCACTGTATAGAAGCAGGTTGGTCTATAGCCGAGAGAGTATCTCAGTTTAAATCATTTATTTTTTTGTTTTAATTAAATTATTATCAATTAAAATATTTAATAACTTTAAATTAATAACAGCTTAACTTTAAAGTAACATATCTTCCAACACAAAACTAACATATCTTCAAACTCCGCACATATCTTCCGACACCAAACTAAAAATATTCCACACTTCGTAAAATCTACTCTTCTGTATGGATGCGAGTCGTGGTTTGCAGCAATTAAAGATGTGACCGCAATCCAGACATTCGTCAATCGCTGTCTGCGGCGCATCCTGAAAATATTCTGGCCAGCCACTCTAACCAATCCCTATGGCAAAGGACACAAAAAATCCCAATCAAAACGGAAATTCTCCAAAGGAAATGGAGATGGATTGGACTTACCCTACGGAAACCGGAGGGCGACATCACAAAAGCAGCCATTGAGTGGAACCCACAGGGAAGCCGAAGAAGTGGATGACCAGCTCATACCTGGAGAAGAAAAATAGAGAAGGAAGCTGCAGAACACAGGATGACTTGGAGTCAACTGAAGTCATTAGCACCTGCTAGATGTAAATGGAAAGAATTTGTTATGGCACCATGATCTCCGATGGATCGAAAGGGGACTAATAATAATAATAATAATAATAATAATAAAAAATAAATACTCTCCTCTGTAAGGCTAGAGGATAAAAATAGGATTTTTTTCGCATTATCCTGCATGATACCAACAAAACTCTGAACGGATGAACAAATTATATTTGAGGACGGTGAAGGCTTCAATTAAATTTTGGATACTTTAAAGCTTTCCTGAATCACTTCGGATACATTTTTCTCGAGATATGCTAAAATATGTGGATCAATCTCCCTATTTTAGCATATCGCAGTTTATAGCGAGAAGAAACCAGCTTTTAGGCTGAGAACTGTATTATCTCATAAATGGTCCGCCATCTAACGTTTTTTTCAACTAGTGCTTGTTTCGTGAATGGTAACACTTAGCTCATGACTGATTTGACCGATAATTAGTTCGCTCCCAGCGCTTGAACAACGCTGGGAGCGATCGACTTACAGAAGATGCCGATTTTGCCAAAAAAATCATCTTTTCAGATGAAGCTCATTTTGATCTTGGCGGGTATGTAAACAAGCAAAATTGTCACATTTGGGGCACAGAAAACCCGCACGCATACATTGAAAAGCCGATACACCCAAAACGAGTCACTGTTTGGTGCGGATTTTGGTCCAGAGGCATAATTGGGCCATTTTTCTTCGAAAATGAGCAAGGGGTGGCCGTTACAGTCAATGGCGATCGTTATCGGGCCATGTTGAATTTTTGTTCACAAAAATTGAAGAGGAGAATATTGGAAACATTTGGTTTCAACAGGACGGCGCTACGTGCCACACAGCCAAAGCTACACTCGATGTTTTAAAAAAAAAGTTATTTGGCGGACCCTTTATATCGCTTCTATATATTTACTTCTTCTTTTTGAGTAAAGATATCGCTTCTATATATTTGCTTCTTTTTCAGTAAAGAAGTGTTTTAGATCAGTTCCGTTTTTCGAGGCAAACATTGTCCTCCTCGATTTTTTTGGCCTTAAACCATACCATTCTAAAGTGATTAGATTGCTTTATTCGGGTGAGTTGAAGTTCTGGTGTTCTACATATAAAATTTTGTATTACAAGTTTGATTAAAATGATACATCTAAAGACAGACGGATATTGATAAGACGTATCCGAAAGTGATTGAAAATGGAAATGGGAAATGGCTTATCGATTCAAAACGCTATTCTATGAAGATCGGTGTAATAAATTATGGGTATATCTTTTCTCTTATTTTGTTACAAACAAATGCTTTAAAGCCGATTAGTTAATTGGTGGGTCATATCACACAGAACAATATTCGATGTTATGTACGGGATTTACTTCTCTCGTGGCCATAACGTCTTGATGAGAATTAGCCACATTAAATTGTGTATACCAATAATCGGCATGATAGTTTGTTAGTTTCGAATATACAAATTAATAAAAATCGAAAAATATTGTTAGGAAACATGTTCAAAATATTCTCTGCAAATTGCAGTGACACACAAATAACCAAACAAGAAATGTAGAGATGTATTGTGTTTGAACAAAAACTGCAGTCGGCAATGTTCTGATATATGAGACTTAAAATGAGTTCTCAATCACTATAGATTGAGCTTCTCTCATATTGTGCAAATTATTGACAGCGCAGTTACCACCAAGTGCCGATGAGATTGCTTGGGAGGTTTCCAAAGATATCGTCCATCAAACCAGTGGTCCTAATACATTCTACACATTTCTTATTCTTCTTCTTTCAAAGAAGATTGTTTTGTATTTACAGAAAACAAAAACAACGATCTCGAGAGTAATAAACAAAAACTATAAACAGTTATACAAATCGAAAAACAAAAACCAAATAACTAAAGAAAGACAGAACGTCGGGCGGTGCCGACTTTAAAATACCCTACACCTCCTTAACAATGCCAAAAGAGGCATTGCGATAATACTTATAGTTTGGAATAAATGGTTTCGTTTAAGATAAGAAAGTACTTAGCTCCTCCATCAAGTCTCATCATGGTTTATTCCAAGGAGGAGTTGAAGATGTTGTATATAATAAACTAGATCATAAACGAAAAACCTTAAAATGCGCAGCATTCTTTCACAGATCAATAATCGAAAGGAACAAATACATAGATGGGACTATACACAATCTAAAAAGATTTTCATCAATTTAGTTTAAAAATCTCATTCCGGCCAAATTATATAAACATCTGACGTAAAATACAGTTTCAATAGCACTTAAATGCTCAATAGGCAGGAACATATATATTGGTATATATATGTAAATCTGAACTGATTTTCCCAAAACTAAACAGTATTCGCTCCCAAATTAAGAAACTTCTTTCTTAATTAATGAACACTGCCAAATTTGAGGAAAATTGGTTCAGATTTAGATATAGTACCCATATACGAGTACATATATGTTACACCTGATTTGACATGTAAGCGCTGTTTATATCCGATCGGTACGAAATTCGGCAGAAAGAGTTTTCTTATTACATGAATAAAAGCTACCAAATTCGGTGAAATTCAGTTCAGATTTAGATATAGCCCTCCTTTTTATACCCTACACCACACTGTGGTACAGGGTATTATAACTTTGTGCATTTGTTTGTAACACCCAAAAGGAGAAGAAATGGACCCATCGTTTATTATACCGATCGACTTAGAATCACCTTCTGAGTCGATTTAGCTATGTCCGTCTGTCTGTCTGTCCGTCTGTGCATGTATTCTTGTAATCAAAGTACAGGTCGCAATTATGGTCCGATCTCGACGAAACTTTACACATATCTTTTTTTTGGCCCAAGGACGATCCCTATTGAATTTGGTTGAAATCGGTTCAGATTTAGATATAGCCCCCGTATATATGATAGCCCCGATTTGACATGTAAGCGCTGTAAAAACTTTATTTTATATCCGATCATTATGAAATTCGGCAGGAAAAGGTTTCTTATTACATGAATGAACTCTGTTAAATTTGGAAGAAATCGGTTCAGATTTAGATATAGCCCCCATATATACATTACCCCCGATTTGACATATAAGCGCTGTAAAAATTTTATTTTATATCCGATCAGTGCGAAATTCGGCAAAGAGAGGTTTCTTATTACATGAAGGAATACTGCTAAATTCGGAGAAAATCGGTTCAGATTCAGATATAGCCCCCATATATAAGTTACCCCCGATTTGACATGTAAGCGCTGTAAAAACTGTATTTTATATCCGATCAGTGCAAAATTTGGCAGAAAGAGGTTTCTTATTACATGAAGGAATACTGCAAAATTCGGAGAAAATCGGTTCGGATTTAGATATAGCCCCCATATATACGTTACCCCCGATTTGACTTGTAAGCGCTGTAAAAATGTTATTTTATATCCGATCAGTATGAAATTCGGCAGAAAGAGGTTTCTTATTATATGAATGAACACTGTTAAATTTGGAAGAAATCGGTTCAGATTTAGATATAGCTCCCATATATACGTTACCCCCGATTTGACATGTAGGCGCTGTAGAGACTGTATTTTATATGCGATCAGTACGAAATTCGACAGAAGGAGATCTTTTTACATGAATGAGTATTCAGGGAAGATCGGTTCAGATTTATATTGATTGTTCCTCCTGATTTGGTATCAAACCGCTATAGAAGTTGTATTTTACTTCCGATCATTAAAATTTTCCAGAAAGATGTTTCTCAATTTAGGAACGAATATTGCTTAATTTAGCGATTATCGTTTCAGAATTAGATAATATGTTTCTACCCATTTACCAATTATTCCAAATTATTATGGCAATGACCCTTATCGCATTGTTAGGGAGGTGTAGGGTATTATATAGTCGGCCCCGCCCGACTTTCTGCCTTTCCTTACTGGTTATACCCTACACCACACTGTGGTACAGGGTATTATAACGTTGTGCATTGTAACACCCAAAAGGAGAAGAAATAGACCCATCGTTTATTATACCGATCGACTTAGAATCACTTTCTGAGTTGATTTAGCTATGTCCGTCTGTCTGTCTGTCTGTCCGTCTGTCCGTCTGTGCATGTATTCTTGTAATCAAAGTACAGGTCGCAATTATGGTCCGATCTCGACGAAACTTTACACATATCTTTTTTTTTGGCCCAAGAACGATCCCTATTGAATTTGGAAGAAATCGGTTCAGATTTAGTTATAGCCCCCATATATACGTTACCCCCGATTTGACAAGTAAGCGCTGTAAAAATGTTATTTTATATCCGATCAGTGCGAAATTCGGCAAAGAGAGGTTTCTTATTTCATGAAGGAATACTGCTAAATTCGGAGAAAATCGGTTCAGATTTAGATATAGCCCCCATATATATGTTTCCTCCGACTTGAAATGTAAGCGCTGTAAAAACTGTATTTTATATCCGATCAGTGCGAAATTCGGTAGAAAGAGGTTTCTTATTACATGAAGGAATACTGCCAAATTCAGAGAAAATCGGTTCGGATTTAGATATAGCCCCCATATATATGTTACCCCCGATTTCACATGTAAGTGCTCTAAAAACTGTATTTTATATCCGATCAGTATGAAATTCGTCAGAAAGAGGTTTCCTATTATACACGGAGGAAAATCGACATTTTTGATATGTTTAAATTGAAAGAAAATATATTTGGAAACGAATTTTTTAAATATTATATATTTGTTAACAAACAAATTTTATTTGAAAATCACGAAACTTTGTTTGGAACGCAGATATTAATATATTAGAACAATCTATATTTGCGCATTGACTTTCACAAATAAAATATGTATTTACCCACAAACAAAGTTATTGTTTAAGATGATTTCCAAATATATTTTATTTAAAAATGATTTTTGAAATTTGCTAAATTTT
Source organism: Eudasyphora cyanicolor (assembly GCA_963930755.1). Lineage (NCBI taxonomy): Eukaryota > Metazoa > Arthropoda > Insecta > Diptera > Muscidae > Eudasyphora > Eudasyphora cyanicolor. Next base: position 222,565,015 of record OZ005736.1, read on the forward strand.
TCGAATTTGAGTTAGTTTTTCCTAGATTATAGTTAAAAATGTCTTTAACAGCATTAGCTGTTGTTTTAAATCAATAAATTTTAATTTATAAGTATTCCAATTCATCACTATTTGTCAATGCAATTTATAGTTGCGAAAGATTATACGATTTAAGTTTTAATTAAATTTTACAAACATATAAAATTTATAAAAAATTCTCTTTAAACATCTGAACAACAGAAAACTTGTCTTTAAATTAAGGCATTGATACATTGCCAAAATACATAAATACAAAATACTAGTTCCAAATAAAAAAATATTATAATGGGAACATATTTTTGTTTAGAACAATATCCTCCCAAACATATAATATTTGGGTATGTCAAATATTGTATATTTGAAGTGTACCCTAAACATATGTATAATTCAAGCCGAATATGTTTGGGACAATATACTACAGAAGCGATTTTTTTTTCAGCGTGTATGAATGAACACTTTTAAATTTGGAAGAAATCGGTTCATATTTAGATATAGCCCCCATATATACGTTACCCCCGATTTGACATGTGAGCGCTGTAAAAATGTTATTTTATATCCGATCAGTGCGAAAGTCGGCAAAAAGAGGTTTCTTTCTACATGAAGGAGTACCGCAAAATTCGGAGAAACTCGGTTTAGATTTAGGTATAACACCCATATATACATATGTTACCCCCGATTTGACCTGTAAGCGATGTAAAAACTGTATTTCATATTCGATCAGTGCGAAATTCGGCAGAAAGAGGTTTCTTATTACATGAAGGAATACTGCCAAATTCGGAGAAAATCGGTTCAGATTTAGATATAGCTCCCATATATACATATGTTACCCCCGATTTGACATGTAAGCGCTGTAGAGACTGTATTTTATATCCGAGCAGTACGAAATTCGACAGAAGGAGGTCTTTTTACATGAATAAGTATTCAGGGAAGATCGGTTCAGATTTATATTAAAGCTCCATATATATGTTCCTCCTGATTTGGTATCAAACCGCTATAGAAGTTGTATTTTACTTCCGATCATTAAAATTTTCCAGAAAGATGTTTCTCAATTTGCTTAATTTAGCGAATATTGCATAATTTAGCGATTATCGTTTCAGAATTAGATAATATGTTTCTACCCATTTACCAATTATTCCAAATTATTATGGCAATGACCTTATTCCATTGTTAGGGAGGTGTAGGGTATTATATAGTCGGCCCCGCCCGACTTTCTGCATTTCCTTACTGGTTTTTATATATGTTTCACCCGATTTGTCATGTAAGCGCTGTAGAAACCGTATTTTATATCCGATCAGTACGAACAATGACATTTTTTAGCATAACTTCACTCAGACCGTTTTGTCATTTGAGCGCGAATTGTTTTGGTTACAGTGTTTTGAAAATTCACCTCCAAAACATGGTTTTTGAACGCTTCAACAGCTGCTTCAGGCGTCGAAAAACGTTGACCAAGCCGTTTTTTTGATGTGAGTGAATAAGAAGAAGTCATTGGGTGTCAAATCAGGGCTGTACGGATGACCCATCAATTCGACGTTTTGGCCGGTCAAAAAGGCACTGGTTTGAGCCGATGTGTGAGAGCTCGCATTGTCATGGTGCACAATGATTCGTCTTCTCTTGTTCGTTTTTCGAATTTCTCCGAAGACTTCAGGCAAACAAATTGTGGTGTACCACTCAGAATTGACCGGCCTACATTGCTCAAACGAAACTGTCGCCACATGACCAGTTTTGCCGAAGAAACAGGCGACCATTTGCTTCGAAGTGCTTCTTCCACGAACAACTTTCGTTGGATTTGGCTCGTCTTCGTCTTCCCACACGGTCGATTGCTGTTTTGTTTCGGGCTCATACGCATAGATCTAAGATTCGTCACGTTTGACGATCTTATAAATGTCTTTTTACAAAATATCTTTGCACCAATCGACACGAGCCTTTTTTGAGCGATTGTCAAATTGTGCGGGATGCAACGAGAACAAACCTTTTTTACGGCCAGGTGGTCATGCAATATCGAATGTATGCTGGTGGAAGAAATACCGAAGGATGCCTCTATCTCACGGTATGTCACATGACGATATTGCATTATCAGTTCACGCACGGCTTCAATGTTCTCTGGCACAGCGGCCGTTTCTGGACGACCTTCGTCTTTGAGCGAGCGTCGGACACGATTGAATTCATTAAACCAGTTTTTAACAGTGCTATAGGATGGTGCTTCATCGCCATACAAAGATTTAAGTTCATCGATGCGCTCTTGTCGTGATAATCCACGTCGAAAGTTGTGAAAAATGATCGCACGAAAATGTTCACGAGTTAATTCCATTTTTTTGCCAAATCGATTTTATTCAAGTCACTGTATACAACACAAATGATGGTCGTACGTCAAAACGTTCTGAGTACATTTATGCTAAAAAATGTCAAACTTTCCAATGGAAATGTCAGATAAGGCCAGAAATATATATAGTAACCCTCTTACCTACAGTCTAGTGAAAAATTTGCGTTATTGGTGAAGGGCCAATGCAAGAGGAAAGAGGCGCGGCGTGTCAGAAAAGTTGAATTTTATTCAACTGATAACGGAAAACATTCTCTCATTTGTTTATTTTCACTATTGTATCCTTAAATATAAATAAATGTCCATACTACGATGCGGATTAAAATACTGTTTTATTCAATAATGCTATTATTAATTGAATAAAATCTACTAATTTTCTTCTGAAAATTTATTTAACAAATTTATGCCTTAATATGACAACATAAATATTTGTTGTATTTAAAGACAACATTTTTTCAATAAATGATTTGAAAATATCTTTGTTGAGCAAAATCAAAAAAAATTTTTATAAACAAATTACAAATAATGTCGTTGAAATGAAAATATGTTTGTTGAGTAAAAAAGGAAAAAATACTGAATGAACGAGTCACAATTTTCGTTTATGAATCTTCGATTTTCTTTATTACATGAATTTTGAAAATTTTTGTATTTGAGTTTTTGAAAATTGTTGTTGAATTGAAAATTTTGTTTTTTCTGTGTTGTATCTCCCACACAAATATACCATTTTGAATAAAAAGTTTGAAGCTTATATCGTGAATACCAATTCATACTAGAAATTTTGGCATAGTGTAAATTTTTTAAAATTCCTACAGTTCTGTTAAAAATGGGAGTTATCACCATACCCGTTTTAGTACCTCCCATACAATTAATAATTAATTAATCAATAAGGCGATATATGACCACAGAGCAAATTAGTAGTATTGGAAAGGCGGACGATGCTTCGCCCATTAGTGAAATTTTAATATCTCGTAAACAATTGTCATTGTAGATACAACTGATGTCAATATCAGTCAGTGGTCATGCTGGTATGGACGGCATTGAAATCGTTATATCTAAAGTATAAGTATATACAATACAATAACCGCCTAACTCAAAAATCATACTTTCCAGAAATATCAGTTGTTATTTGTCTGTAACGAAACTTCAGAACGACATAGGTCAACAAATTTATATGATAGAATACAAAACTCAAATCTTTCTTAAGTCGATAAAAATATGACCGATTCTGCCAAAAAATGGATCAGTGGTTATGAGTTATATTTGTTCGGGTCAACATTTATATAGCTTCAACCAAAAATTGCACCTTCGAGCTAAATAATGTGACGAAAGAAATGGAGACACAATTAAATTTTCGAGCTAATAGTCCCCATTTATAATGTAAACTATGATCCACTGTACGTACATTGATTACGAAAAGCAAACGGAAGTAATTTGTATTAACTGTGAAGTAATAATAAATGGATGGTGATGGAGGCTAATAAAGAATTGCAGTAGAGCGTATCGGGTGAAAAAAATTAAAATTCTTGTGAGTATCATTCATAACAGTTATAGGAACAAAGCAAGTAAGACAATTTCTGTCGTTTAAACAGACTAAGGTATACCCTCACTATGTCAGTACTGTAAAATGGCACATTGATTGGGAGATGCCAGAACTTTGAAAAAATTTGCATTCTTTGTCAGTCTATAACTGTAAGACATTATACTGGTATTACAATTTTGCTAGGTGCTATAAAAGCATTACATAGAATTTCAAATATTTATGTGCACTGGTATTCAAGTTATAAGGGTTTTTTTTTTATCAAAATGGTACTTTTGTGAATGGGCGGGTCCACTTCGTCCAATGTGACCGGTCTGAAATGATATATGTATACTCTCGTCCACTAAAATGGGGGTATGATAAGCATATTTTTTGTGAGTTATTATAAAATGAAAAGTATATTTTTACCTGCAATGGAATCTTACAACTGTAGGCATATACCAAAACATAATATAGGGTGTCTCACAAAAAATTTTTGTTTTAAAATGTTTATAAAAAATAGACGGATACATATATTTCAATGATTTTGTCTTTATTGAAATGCCGCGGCTGGCCTTGTAGTAGCCTATTCTGTGTCGACGCAATATTTCAACATATTTTCGATGTGTGGCCCTCTATGGCTGCAATTTTGTGTTTCAAGTCTTAACGTCTCCTCTCAAAATATAGTCCAACGGAGTAAAATCGCAGCTGCAAGGCGGCCGTAGTTAAAAAAGCAACAGCTACATTGGCCACCCGTTACATCTCAATTGTAATAGTAATATTTTTTAAAACTTGGTCCGATATAGTCAATTTCTGCTAGAAATGGCTCGGCAAAATAAAGCACCTTTTCCCATATTCCAAAATTCAGTCATAAAGTCATAAAATCGACAGCACATAAATCTACCAGTGAGTGTTATACAAATATTGTGCTTGTGTTAGACGAAGGATCTTACAACTCCTTATCGATATCTTCATTCCAAAGTATGCTAAGTGACCTAGCATGTTTTAGGTACTTTAGATTGTTATGCCCTATACCACTCTTTGGTACAGGGTATTATAAGTTTGTTTTGGACCAGATGTTTTTAACACCCTAATGCAAGCATTCGATCAAACCATGTCTATCGGTCCACGTAAAGTTGTCAGGTCGCAATTGTACACCGATCTTGATGAAATTTGACATAACGCTCACTTTTATGCCAGGGATGAATCCTATTGAATTTGTCAAAATCGGTTTCGTCATTAAAGTTACGACGTTGTATATCTATTTCGTATTCGTCACAAACGTACGTAAATGTTTGCGACGGACCATCTCGGGTTTCAGCCGAGTCATATTGGCGTCTTAAAAACCAGTGATCGGCAAAACGGCCAATGCTGTTAACTTTATCTAAAACTTTTGTGCGAATAATAACCGTCATAGGTCCGACTTATGACACAGCTCGATGAATAGAAATACTATGCACCTCGCGAAGGAATTTTGAAAAGCTTAATATGAAATTTAAAAAATTACATACTTTAATCATATCCTTCACAAAATCTGACTGCAATCAGTTCGAAATTTTGAAATCTGTGGATATCAGAAGAAGGTCACATTTATGCCGAAACGCAAAACCAAATAGGATTAAATACATTCGGTGAAAGTCGACAATAAATTTTATGATTTAATTTTTTTTTTGCCATTTTAAAAGCTTACATAATCTTAAATTTTTAAATTTACAAAACATAATCGATGTATGTTTCCAACATGATATCTTTTCCGTATTAAAATCTCTATTTCGATCACGACTTCATTATCGATACGTCCCAATGTACATTTACCTATTAGACTAATTGTTATATTTTAAAACACAAGTTATTACGCCATAATTAGAATGGTCTAACATACTCTCAGAATTAATATGATTTTGTTCAATTACTCTTGAAATGTAAATGAATCATACAACAAATGTGTATTGAGGAAATGCTAAATTGTACAATAGATATTTATGGCCGGCAGTCCATAACGGCTGAGGCCAGACGTAACGTGTTTTTAATAGCCATGGCTTCGGGCAAAAACGCTATGAAATATACTGGTGAGTTTAAAATAAATCGTCTTTAAAACTTTACTGGGTTACTCAATAACAAATCCCACATCTGTTTTGGTGTTTATTTTTTGCCATAGCAGTCGTCCATAGCCATTGGCGATCAGTGTCTACGTCGAAATCGGTGATTGCTCAATAACTAATCCCTCAAATTTGGCAATACTTGTAATCAACAATTTACGTATCACAATTTACAGTTATAGCTGATCTGTACATCAACATTTTAATTACCACTTGCTGATGAGTCGTTTAAGTTCTTGATTGAAAGGAAATATAGCCATCGAAATACGAGTACATCTATGGGTTTAGAAGTGGGACGTTCCATGCGAGATAATCATTAGTTCCGTGAATGAATTGATTTGGTTTCATTTGATTTGCTCAAATGACTATAACACTTTTATTTACATAGCATTACACGTTTCGAAGAAAAACCCAACACTGGGCTGAACCAGGACTGTGGAGTCGAAGTCGACGTTGTTTTTGCAAATTAATAAAAGTCCCATAAAACAATCCAAAAATGCACAGTTGTTATAGTGATATGATTTTATCGAAAAGTCTGATCGGGCATGAATTAAATGAGGCCAAAACGACGATTAAAAAGTTGTAGCTAATTTAAGATTTGTTCCTTTACATTTTAATAGTAAAAATAGCAAAAGAGAAATAATTCAAAATTCTCTCGGAGTAAAAATGTTTTAAAAAAGTACGGGAACGGAAGGAAATCTGGTAAAAATAACAAGCACAAAAAACGTTCTTCTATTTGAATTTTCTGAAATATTACTTTCAATGTACTGTGAAAGCTACTACTTTTACTCGGAAAAATTTGTCGAGTGAAAACTAGTAAAAAAGTAATAAAAGAGAAAGACATTTTGAAAGTTCTCTCTTAAATTTGTATACTATTTTTACTAGTTTTTTGAGTAAAGGAAAGCTTTTTGGAGTAAAACTGGTAAAAATGGCAAAACTAGTAACTTGTAGTTGGTAATGGAACAAAGCTTTAGTAAGGCTTTTACTTCAAAACATTCTTATTGATGTAAAATTTACAAAAATGAACTTTTAAAGCTAAGAATGTATATATTGGGGTTTTTTGATGTCTAGCATCTATGCATTAAAACCGAAACCTTAGAAAAAAATTGTTTTTGTTGACCGGTGTTATATATTAACTTCTATACTACTTATTCAAATCTTCAGAAATTCCACCTATAGTATTATTTTATTAGTAGCTATAACATCGAGGAAAATGAGTGCAGTTGCCACGCCCCTTTTGGTACCTCCCCACACAAATGAACCATTTTGCACTAAAAGTTAACAGATTATAACTTTACTAGCAGTGCAAATAAGTACTTAAAATGTTGAACAATGTAATGCCTTTATAGTACCTACAGTCCTGTTAATAATGTGAATCACTGGTACGCCCCCTTTTGGCACTTCCCACAAAAATTGACTATTTGGCTACCAAAGGTTAACTGCTTATAAATTGCTATTTAATTTAATTAAAACAACAAAAATAATAGAATTGAATGCAATCCATGGTGGAGGGTATACCGAATCTTAGGTTTACCCGACTGAACTTTCTTACTTGTTTTAAATACAGTATATTTATGGTGAACATTTTTAATTTAATTATGAAAAATTGTATCTCGCAAGTGGTGACCATTTTCTGCTTCGCATATTCCTACTCGTTCAAATGTGTACTGTTCCATTTCAAATTCCGCAAATTTTTTATACGATACTGAAAAGAAATAAACAATATTTATTAAAAAGTTATAAGGAATTCAAACTCCTTCGGTCATTTTGGGCCACCCTGTATTAATGATATTTTAGAATTTTCCATTTTGAACACCCCAAGTAATTTTTACAAAATAATGAAAAGAAATAAAAACAAGTAAAAAACTATAAGTTCAGCCATGCCGAATCTTATATACCCTCCACCATGGATTGCATTCAATTCTATTACTGGAAAAATCTTTGGATATGGAGAAAATCTCGAAGAGTGAAGCAATTGAAGCTTTTGGTTGAAGCAAACATTGAAAAAAAAGAACGCTGCAATTTTTAGCTAAATTTTAGGCCCCAAATTCTTTAGCCAAACTCTTCTTCTGAAAAATGTAGTATTTATGGCTTAAACAAGCATATTTGGGGGCTTCCTTTACACGGGGAATACAACAAAATATAAACTGACTAAATTTTGTTGCCAAAATAGAATACAAACTGCAAAGTTTCAGCAAAATTGCTTAGAAAATGTGGTGATTATGGCTTAAACAAGCCTTTTTGGTAGCGACATCTATAGGTCGACTATAATAAAATATGAACTGATTTAAAACATTTTTGCAGTGATGAATCCTTATCTAAGTGAAACACAAACTGCAAAGAGTCGCTTAAAATGCTTAGAAAATGTAGTATTTGTGATTTAAATAAGCCTATTTTGGAGCGACCTCTATAGGGAGACTACATATAACTAAATATGATCCGATTTGCAAAATTTGTACTGTGATGAATTCTAGTCAAAATAGAATACAAACTACAAAGTTTCAGAAAAAATGCTTTAAAAACCTGGTATCTATGGCTCAAAAACGCTCTTTTGGAACGACGTCTATAGGGGGGCTATATCAAAACATTGACCGATATGGCCCATTTGCAATCCCAAACGACCTGCAACTATAAGAAATATTTCTACCAAATTTGACAAACAAACATGGATAAATCGTCTTAGAATTCCACGAAAATCATGAATATATATTCTTTATGGGGTCGCAGATCAATATTTCAAGGTGTTGCAAACGGAATGACAAAGTTAGTATACCCCCATCCTATGGTGGTGGGTATAAAAATATTATATTAAAAAGTTATAAGGAATTCAAACCCCTTCGGTCATTTTTGGACACCCTGTAAATGATTAGATTAAATCTGCCAGTTTTTCTGAGCCGATCGGTATATTATTTAGACCCATTATTATAGGCCGTTACACACTTCTGGAGCAAAAAAACCTATTAGTAGGTTTGGGTTAAAGGCGTTCTTTCCGTTTATGGGGAGGTTATGCGAGTATCTCCCAAAAACTGTATAGCCTTTATAGACATTGACATTATCTTAAAAATGTAATTACATTTGTTTTTACAGAACTGGAAATATTGCATATAACATTTCAGTATGCGTGAATCTGCATATATGGACATTGGTATTATGTTGGATCGACGACCGAATTTCCGATTTCATATCTCATTAATTAATAAAGGGTACCTACATATATTTGTGAGTTGTTGGAGTAAGGAGCTTGCAGATCCTTTTGAATCAAGAAATGTATGTACTACATTGGTTGAACCTTTCCTCGTTTATACATTTTTTTTTGCTTTTTTTTAATTTTTAATGAATAGAGAACCTTTCAAGAATATTATGTAAAAAATTTAGGTGAATCGGAGCAAAACTAACGAATTTACAGCAGTCTAGGCAACCCAGCCTCATATGTGACTCAGTACATCAGAAAAACTTTAGAGCGTTTTTCTCACAACTTATGAACCGATTCTTTTGAAATTTTTAACACTATTTATTTACATAATTTACGAGGCAACGCTGTTTTATACAAATTTGTTAATCTTTTTTCATTTTACAATAACCATTTTTTCTCGCAAAAATCGAATTTTTCACTTCAAAGTGTTCCCAAAATTTGAAAAATTTAAATTTCGAAAAAACTGGACAGATGATCGAGTTATAAGGGACACCGCAATTCAACTTTTTTCGAGACGTTTCCGCATATATTATGTCGTTGCCATATTTTTGGCAAAGTTTTTTTTTTAATTCCGATTAAAAAAAGTATTTTGACCATATACACTGAAAAAACCGTACTGAAAACCAATTAAATTGTCCTTACTTATGATTTTGGGTTTCATTTGTCTCCAAAGATAATGATCATTACAATGAGTTCATCTTATATTTCAATTACGGACAGGAAACGATTTTAAATTATTTACATCTTGAACTTCAATTAATCAACTTTAATCAATTACACATTGTACTTTAATGAAAGACATGGAACGTCTTAAATCAATTACATGTTGTACTTCAATTAAAGACATGGAACGTCCTTAAATCAATTAAATGTTGTAATTAGGTCACGTTCATCTTCTATTCAACATAAGAATCACTAACTGTTTCTTAAAAAAATTGACTAAAATCGGGCAAGATTTAGGTTTATCCCCCACCTAAATTTTAATAATATAGTCAGCTCCGCCCGACTTTAGCTCTTCCTTACTGTTTTTTTTTTGTTATTAAAACGCTACAATTTTTATCTAAATTTTTCTAGAACTATTAAATATTGCACGAGTATCGTTCGATCGTTATATCAATATGGGTCAGTTCAGACAAAACCAAAAAAATCCTTTAAATAACATAATTTGTCTATAAGATTATGAGCGATAATGACATTATTTCTAAGAGACAAGTAAGAAAGTTCAGTCGGATAAAACGAACTAATAAATCCCCTCACTTTGAGTCTCAAAAAAATATTAGTAAATTTATTTATTTATTTTTTGTATGCACTGGTATTAAAGTTAAAAGTTGTTTACTTTCGGTACAAAAAAGTTCCTTTTGTGTGGGAAGTACCAAAAGGGGTGTGCCAATAACGCCCAGTTTTCTCTGGACTCTAGGTACTGTAAAAGCATTACACTGTAAACAATTTCAAGTATTTGTATGCACTGGTAATAAAGTTATAAGGCGGTAACTTTTGGTACAAATGACCCATTTGTGTGAGAGGTACCAAAAGGGGCGTCCCAATAACGGTCACTTTTCTCTGGACTCTAGGTACTATAAAAGCATTATACTGTACGAAATTGCAAGTCTTGGTATGCAGTGGTAATAAAATTATAAGCTATTAACTTTTGGTTCAAAATTGTCCATTTGTGTGGGAGGTACCAAAGGGGGCGTGGCAACTTCGCATATTTTTCTCGAGCTAATCGTGACTGATAAACTAATGCTATGTGTAGAATTTCAGAGGATTCAAATAAGTAGTATAGCAGTTATTAAATAATCAATATTTTACTAAATGTTAACCCTTTGTGGGGGAGGTACTAGGAGGAGTGGACCAATATGGCCCATCTTGGAACATAGCCGGAGATAGAGAAAAATACTGCCACATACCAAATGTGAAGTCAATCGGTTATTCCTTTCGAAAGTTATCGTGCGCACCAGCCAGCAGACAGACAGACGGACGGACATTGCTCATTCGACTTAAAATGACCCAAACGGATATCCGCCGAACATACTTAGGGTCTTAGGTCAATCATTCGATGTGTTACACTTTTGGTTCGTAGCAAATGATATATACCCTCCTCTCTAAGGTGAGGGGATAAATATAGTTTTAAATTCAATGATATGAAAATATCATACCGAAAATTAAAGCAATTTAAATTTTAGATTCAAAGAAATAACTTCAAAGTCAACGTGTACACAATATTATGTACACCGAAGCATTGAGCAAAAATAATTTCTTTAAATCAAAAATAATTTCGTTGAAATAAAGTAAATTTTCATTATGTCACTGAAAATTGACATAAAAAATGACATTGCTTTAGAGATGGTGTTGTCTGTAGTTTTATGAATTTTTTCCCCTGTGTGGACCCAATAAACTCCACTCTGCCAAATTTCATAACGATCGGATGTTAAATAAAGCTTATTTGATACCAACTTGGAACGTATACGTACGAGTATATGGGGCTTTATAAAAATTTCAACAGATTTTTATCAAACTTATCTATCTTCGTTTATGTGTCAAGCAACTCCTCTCTGCCAAAGTGTATAATGATCGGATGGAAAATAAAGGTTTTGTAGTACGTTGATGACCAATCGGAAGGAGCGTATATAGGAAGGCTATATCTGAACCGATTTATTTAAAATTTGAGAGTGTTCATACTTGGATTAATGAACTCCTTTATGCCAAATTTGGTAATGCTCAGATGTGAAATACGACATCTCTAGCGCTTAGATGCCAAATCGGGGGTAATTGTATATTTCTTTCAGATTTGACGGTGTTCAATCTTGAACCAATGCCAAATTTGGTAGAGATTAAATGTAAAATCCGATTTCTATAGCGCTTAATGCCAAATCGGAGGTAAATATATATGGGGCCTAAATCTAAATCTGAACCGATTTTCACCAGCTTCAATAGGGATAATCCTTAGGCGAAAAAGTGCTAAATTTATTCACTATTGGACCACAAATACGACCTGCACATTGATTACAACGATACATTTACAGACGAATGGACGGACATTGATAAATCGACTCAAGAAGTGATTCCAAGTCGATCGATATAGCAAACGATGGATCTATCCCTCCTAGTTTTGAGTGTTACAAAAAAATTCACAAACTCATAATACCCTGGAGTACAGTGTGGTGTAGGGTATAAAAAGATCTAAATACATCACCCTATATTATAAACTAACAAGAATTAGGTAAATTATGTCAAATGCAGTCGACGATATAAATATTTTCCGTTATATGAATGTGACCACTTGTCATTGTTTCGCCGATATGTTTTGTCAAATTTAAATTGTTATTGGTTCAATATACTGTATATCTGATCCAAGGACAATATTTTCATATACTTGGAACAATTAGCATGCAATGCCCCACCAAGAAATCAAGAAAATCTTTTTTAAATCTGCAAGAATTAAAACCAAATTTATTTCTTATGACTCTTTTTGCGTAACTTGCATCTTTATTTTTTGTTTGCAGATTTCGCGGTATCAGTAGCGTTCATCCGTTGCGTCTGAATGTGTAACACCGGTTGGAATCGTATGTCATCAGCATGTTCATGTTTGGTATCAGTTCAAGCACGAACGTGTTTATTTGCTAACATTGCCGGCACTATCAGCACCAGTCAGCGCCGCCACAGTCATCATCACTGACGGGGTAGGCCAGCATCATCATCATCATAAGTATCACCGTCATTGCACATTGGGCCCATATGTAAAAATACTCCATGATTTAAATTTTCTTCATGAATGCAATAAAGGGGAATATGGAGGATACTATGAATTTGATAATAAGAAAGCAGATTACTGCGATCAGTTGCTTTACAATATTTCCAAGCTGAACGTCTTTGAAACAGGAAAAATCTCTGGAATGAAATTAAGATGTTAAATTGAGAGATTTAATTAAGTCGATAATTTTCCTCAAGAAGTGGACCAATGAGGCCCATTGCTCTATCAAATGGCCTTGTGCATATTTAAATTCAAATTATTAAAATGCTGTCCAATCGACAGGAATTTGTGTCTTCCATAACAACGGTTTGTTGTAAACATTGGTAAGTCTCACCTAACGGTATCAAGGAAAAGCTGTAATATTTATACTTCCCGATGGGGCATCTCAAAAATATGTATACCGATTTGTGATGATCATTTGAAGTTAACGGTAATTTCGGTATTGGTTTCCTTAATAATTAGTAGCAAAAATTATTAGGTGTAAACTTAGGATAGCCTCACTACATTGGAAAAAAATATTATTTTTTGGAAATTAAATTTAAATTATAACATTGTGGTGTTGGAAAATTAACGAAAGATGTACACAGAAACACACTTAACACTCTTAAAAAATAGGTCTATAGTGTAGTATAATGTAGATCTATATTTCTTTCAGTCAATAGTTCATGTACGGGAAGCAACCAGGGTGACCATAATCCTTAAAAGTGCTGATATAATTCAATTAATTATTAAACAAACTGTAAATAACTTTTTTTTCGCCATTATTAAGAAAGATAATACAGTTTAAGTCATATTTGTTGCATTGAAGGTGGAATAAACTTTGCAGAACCCACTTACCTGCTAAGACAGTATCTGAATAGTCTTTGGATATAATTTATTGATATTAATTGAAATGTTGAAATTCGAAATTACAACTCCATTTCTCTTTTCTTGTTTTTTTAGTGTTATTGTTAATTTTCCAACACTACAATGTTATAATTCATATCCCCCGAAAGGATAATAATCTGATTTGCGACTTCAAACGATGAAATTTATATTTTAATAATTCTAAACGTGGAAACCGAAGTTTAATAACTGTCGTTAAAACAATTAGAACAATGTTTTCTTGGCTCGAAAAGCTAACATCTTAACGAAGAAAACAATGCCTATTTGAAGAAAATCTATGGATAGATGTAGAAATTATAGCACTTTTTGTATAAATAAGAGAATTTCAACATAATCCGGTTTTTATACCCCCACTATTGTGAATGAGGGTATATACAAGTTGCGGCGGCCAAAAGTGTAACATATCGAAGGAGTGACCGAAGAGACCCGAGAATATTTGGCGGAAATCCTTTTTGGTCCATTTTAAGTAATTTGAGCAATGTACGTCACCCTGTTCGTATGGCTGGTGCGCACGATAACTTTCGACAGGTGAACCGATTGACTTCAAATTTGGCATGTGTTAATATATTTTTATATCTCAGGCTAAGATCAAAGATGGACTATGGAGTTCCTCCTCCACGAGGGGTACAAATTTAGTGCAATATTGATTGTCAAATAACTTCTATACTATTACCCAGAATCTCTCACAATTTCACATATAGTATTCATTTCTTGGTCACTATCATCTTGAGAAAAATGGGCGAAGTTGACATGTCCATTGTGGTACCTCCCATACAAATGGACTATTTTGTATAAAAAGTATAAATACTTGAAATTTTGTGCAGAATAATGTTTTTGTAGTACCTACAGTTCTGTGAAAAATGGGCGTTATTGTTCCCCTCATTTGCTACCTCCTATACCAATGGACCATTTTTCACAAAATGTTACCGGGTTTTAACTTTGATTACAGTCCATACAAATACTTAAAATTTTGTGGAGTGTAAAGCTGCAGTTACAGTACTTACAGTCCCGTGAAAAATGGGCGTTATTACCACGACCCGTTTGGTACCTCCCATACAAATAAACTTATTTTCAAAAAAAAATTAACGGCTTATAACTTCGATTCCTGCACATACACGCAAAGCAAAAATTCGTTTCTGCGAAACGAAATATTAGACAAAATAATTCTCGTTTGCGATGACTGAAATTTCTGTTGGTCAGAACAAACAATTGTTTACGCGAAAAAAGTTTCTGTCACAACAAACGAAATTTCAGTTCCTGCAAACGAGAATTGTAGTTGTCTAAAATTTCGTTTCGCTGAAACGAATTCCTTTCCTTGCGTGTACAAACACTTGAAATTTTGTACAGTGTAATGCCCATAGTATATAAGAAATGGGAGTTATGTCATATCCCTTTTGGTACCTCCGAAACAAAATGGCCAAATTAAAAAAATACGAAAAATTATTTTTTTTTTAATTTTCCTTACTTTTTCAATATGGGTCATAAGTTATACATATAAAATCATTGGATATTTTTTCAAATACTCGTAGGTATTGTCTTCTTTATTAGGATGCCAGCTTTCAAAAAATGGCAAATATTTGGAATATTGTAATATGGAATATTACACGAATTAATGTGTAAATTTGAAGGGGTTTATCAAATACACGTATTTTTCGCTGAACAGTAGATACTTTAAATACATTGCACTGTGACGAACTACAAGCGTTTATGTGCACAAATATATTAACGTTATGATACTCACGGTATAAGCTTTTAACTATTGTACAAAGGTACCATACCTTTGCGTGGGAGGTACCAAAAGGGGCGTGGAAATAACGCCAATTTTTCACTGGACTGTAGGCGCTATAAAAGCATTACCCTGTGCAAAATTTCAAGTATTTTTATGCACTGGTATTAATGTTATAAGCTGTTAACTTTTTGTACAAAATTGTCCCTTTTTGTGGCGGGGCCACTTCACCCATTTTTCTCAAGTTGATAGCGACAAATAAAGTATTACTATGTGTGGAATTACAGAGGATTCGGATAAGTAGTATACTTGTAGAAGATATTACAGAACCAATGTTTCAATAAATATTAACCCTTTGTGAGGGAGGTACTAGAAGGAGTGGAAAAATATGAGCCATCTTCGAACTTAGGCTGAGATAGAAACAAATATTATCCCATACCAAATTTGAAGTCAATCCGTTACTCCTTTCGAGATTTATCGTGCGCTACAGCCAGACAGACAGACGGATTGCTCAAATGACTTAACATTGCTCAAATGACTTAAAATGGCTCAAAACAGATTTCCGCCGAACATACTTGGGTTCGTAGGTCACTCATTCGATGTGTTACACTTTTTGTCCGTAGCAAATGATATATACCCTCGTCACACTAAAGTGAGGGTATAAAGATAAATCAAGAAAGTGTATGTGGAAATCATTGAAATTTTTAAAGATTTTGGCGACTGAATAGAAGTGTAATGTTAGTCCAATATGTATAGTCCGATACTGTATATATGGGGGCTATATATAAATCTCAACCGATTTTCTTCAAACTCGGCAACGATTTTAAATGGATTGGATGGAAAATACAGCTTCTGTAGGGATAAAAGGCCAATCGGAAAGAACATATATATATATATAAGAGTTATATCTAAGTCTGAAACGATTTTGTCCAATTTCAAGCATGATCGCAGTAAAATTGCGACCTGTACTTATGAATATGAATTGTCGGCGGAAATCCGTTTTTGGACATTTTATGTCATTTTAACAACAACGCCTGTCCATCTGTCTGTCTGCCTGAAGCACACGATAACTCTCGAAAGGGGTAACGATTTGACTTCAAATTCGGTATGTGATAATATGTTTTCTATGTCATGCTAAGTTAGAAGATGGGCCATATTGGTCCACTCTTACTGGTACCTCCCTCGCAAAGGTTTAAAAATATTGATTCTCTAGTGACTTCTATACTACCTATCTGATTGCTCTGTAATTCCACATATATTAATAGTTTATCTGTCGCTATCAGCCCCACATTTGGTACCACCCACACAAAGGACTATTTTGTACAAAAAGTGAACTGCTTATAACTTTAATACCAGTGCAATAAATACTTCAAATGCTGGGCAGTGTAGTGTTTATTTTCAGTGCAATGTGTATTATTGCCACGCACTTTTTGGTACCTCCCAAACAAAATAGCCAAATCATTCCAAAATTGAATAGCTCATAATTTTAATACCAGTGCACATAAACACTTAAAATGCGGTGCAGTGCAATGTCTTTGAAGTATCTACTGTTCAGTTCTACAAACGCCTATTCGTGAAGCTACTTTATTCGTTCTTTGGACTGAAGCATGTATTCGAAAGTCTTTCACTTCAGCATCACCTCAGAAGTAACTAACCTCTCTGATTTCCTTGCAAACTTTGTGGTCGAATAACAAGAGCTACCCCAGAAAAACGGCTATCACCACTGGATTCAGCAAGGTCGAAATAGGTATATACATAGGGTGTCCCTTCTGTTACATTTTTAAAGTGTCCATGTCGAGTACAGTATAAATAATAAAATTTTATTTAAAATTACTGCTATTGAATAACTACTGTTTTTGTGTTATTTTTATTGTTTTTACCAAAGCTATATCTTATTTTCAATAATATTAACTCAGTTTTAGTAGAAATATATCTTCAGAAATTTAGGTTCTTTAACTACCGGAGTCGGAATCGGATCATTTTAAATTCCGATTCCGGGAGTCGGAGCCGGTATGCGATAATAACTTGGAATATGTAATTGGTTTCATTTCAGATAACAAAGTACTTAGCTCCACCTCCTTATCGAGGCTTATTGCAAGGAGCAGTAGATGTTGTGGATCATAATAAACTACATCTGAAACGATAACTTTAAAGAACCTGAAGAACAAGTAGATTGGACTATACATAATCTCAACAAATTTTCATCAACTTGGATCAAAGACCTTAGTTCTGCCAAATTATATAAAGATCGGATGTAAACTACCGTTTAAATAGAGCTTCAATTATAAAAAATAGGCACGGACATATAAATGTGGCTATATATACGAGTAAATATAAACATATTATCCCCAAATTAAGCAGTATTCGTTGCTAAATTAAGAAAATTCTTTCTGCCAAATTTTTGTAATGATCGGAAGTAAAGTACAACTTCTATAACTCTTTGATATCAAATCGGGAGGAACATATATATGAGGGCTATATCTAAATCTTAACCGATTTTCCCGAATTTGCCAGTGTTCATTCATGAAATAAGAATACTCGTTTTTCCCGAATTTCGTACTGATCGGAAACAAAATACAGTTTTTACAGCGTATAACATATATGTATATATCTAAAACTGAACCGATTTCCCTGCAATTGTGTATTGTCTCTAAGTGTATCAAGAGACTTCTCTCTGTCAATTTTTATACAGATTGGATAAAAAATGTTGCTAAAAAATGTTGCTAAAAAATGTTGCTAAAACAGTGCATATATGACAAATCGGAGGTGGATGTAAAGGGTGGTCCAACCATAATGCACGATGTTAGTTGTGAGTCACGTGGCGAGCCGTGGCGAAATTTTTTTGGCCAATATTTTGTTTTACACACAATTGTCATGTGTTGATCCTTCTATTATAATAAAAAATATTAAGATAATGTTCTTAAAACTTTTTTGTTTTATTTACAATTAATATCGTGCGTTTAATATGGACCAGAAAGTGATTCTAAGTCGATCCTAAGTCCATCGATACGCTGTACCACAGTGTGGTGTAGTATATACAAATTTAGAAAAGTGTAAATCCAAGTGTTCAATTAATAGCATGATGTGCTAATATGTAATACAATTTTCTCCAAATTTAGTTTCACATCAAAGATGGACCATATTGGTCTATCCATTGCGGTACCTTACCCAAATATATACATTTTATGGTACCATAAAGCCAATGGTGTGCAATCGGAGTCCAACAGTGAGATAGCAGAGCCTTCAAATACATCACACTAAATTCATTGTAATTTTTGCAGTCAGTCGTTATGATCCGTCCCAGTGTATACAGTGTGTCGGTCCACCGATTGTAATTTAATTTAGTTTGATTTTGTAAATTTCGTATGTGTGCGGCACAGCAAGCGTGTTGCACATTCTGATTGGGTGATGATGGTGTTGTTGCAAGTCTAGCGTGTTTGACTGGGATTTCTCAGTCAGTGTTTGCATTTAATCGTGTTGTCTGTCACAACGTGTATGTTGACATTGAGTCAGTCAGTCATACGTGTGCATCACATCGCATCGAATTGACTTGAATCGCCTGAATTCGATGTCGTCGACATCTATCCATCCATTTACCCAAATGTACGAATATTAGAGTTCGAGTGGTAGGTAACATTAGATACGTTGTAAGTACATACATACATACGTAGATATAAGCGAATATTGTAAAAGTTCAGTAATTTAATTTGATTCGATTTGATTTCATTGATGTTGCACTCATTCGTTGCATGTTCTACTTGTACGAATATGTACTTGTTTCGAGTTACTTATACAGTTGTTGCTTCTGCTGGTATTTCATAATCACTGAAAATTTTGAGGGTCTCTTTGGCTGTGCAATATTTTCATTAGTCTCAAGAGTTTTGGGCCATGAAGATGTTTGCACATGGCCGTAAATTTAAACTGGTCAACAAAATTGTAACTTAATAATTAGAATTTTATGGTTGAAATTGATTCAAATTAACCTCGATTATTTGTGAATTCATTGACCGGTAATATAAATTACGAGGGATCGTTGAACAAAAGAAAAAATTTTAAACTCCAACCCCTTACCAGGTTAGGAATATAAAAGTAAAACTTACTTCAATGTTCAGAAAGCTATTTTGTTTACTAAAACACAGAAATAGTTATTTTTTGAACGAAGGAATTGCTTTTCAATGAAAACTTTTCTTGAAAACAAAAATAAATTACATTTCGTAAATAAGTAATTCCAAAGAAAACTAACTCACTCCGAATATTTGAGGATTTAGACTTCAATGACATTTTACAAGCGAATACTAGAAGACCATGCAGACTTATCAACATTTACCGATTGCCCAAAATCATATCGGTTTAGATTTTATAGTGTGCCCATGTTGGTAAACTTCAACATTTTTATCTCCTCACCTTATAGAGGAAGGTATATCGTCATCAGAAACGAAAAAGGGCGTAACAACAAGAAAAATGGAAATTCAAGTTTTGATGGATTTCGACACACTGCATCAAAATACACATCCTGACAAAATTTTAGCGGCGTAATATTAAAAATGACAAATTTATTAACGAAATTCAAAAGGAACTAACAACAAATTGCTTCTTTTTTCATAGTTAAAAAATCCTATTTCACGCAATTTTCACAAACAAGTTATAAATTATGTTTGTGCGATTTTATATATGCATCCGTATATTTATATATTATCCTGAAAACCCCGTTTTTCTAACGACAGCACTTTTCATTTTATTTAGTTTTTTGGTTCTCCTGTAAAATTTTCAAACATGATGATAGGCCTTTTTTCGTTTCTGGTGACGATATATCATTTGCTACGAGCCAAAAGTGTAACACGTCGAAGGAGTCCCTAAGACCGCAAGTACGTTCGGCGGATATCCGAATTTTTTTATAGTACCTACAGTCCAGTGAATTATATTATTACAATTTAAATTGATAAACGTAAGTCGGTTTACCCGACTAAACTTTCTTACTTGTTTCAAGATAGGAATTAAAAAATAATCCGAAGGAGCTAAATCTGGTGAATAAGGTGCATGATGAAACAATTCGAATTTAAAAAAATTGATTTTGGACATCGCAATACTTGATTTGTGAACTGCTGCATTGTCTTTATGAAACAATACATTCTTTTTCGTCAAATGCGTTCTTTTTTCCTTAATTTAATCGCTTAAATTGCTACAAAAATCTAGCACTATACTCACCCTTGATTGCTTTTTCTTTTAAAGATAATCAATTTAAGTTATCCCACGCACGTCCCACAACCAGATTCCATGACATTGCCTGCAGATGTAACCCATCTTCACCCATGTCGCATCCATGGTTACGTATCGACGCAAAAACTCAACTCTTTATTGAAACATATTCACGACGCTGTTTTGTTATATTATGACCAAACGCGGCACCGTAACCGCCGTTAAAAAAAGAAAATATCAGCTTAGAACTCTACATGCGTGCTTGGCAAATTTGTTTACAATTTAGGGGAAATTCCTTTATCGACTTTTGAATGACATTATTACCGTAAATTCCATAATTTGTGTTTTATTTAAGGTGAACAAGCTAAGCATAAAAAATTTTCTGTTTTGAAGTTTTTGTGCTAAAAAACTTTTATTTATTTATGTTATTAACATTGAAAAAATAAGAACACAAGACCAACGATACACCTTGAGACAAACTCGATTAAAAAATTACGTTTCCATAAGAAAATCAGAAATTTCAGGAACAAAATTAAACATTCTTCTTATTTAAGATACACATTAATTTAAAGTTATATTGAGCCAATCCAGAAACGGCGCAGACATGTATTTGTCGATTCTGTATCTTATATATAAATATTAACTTTAATTTATATCCAAGTTGGTTTTTCTTTAATTTCGGTTTTTTATTCGTTTATAAAATGAAAAAATTTTTTGTTTTCTTTTTTATGCGATTTTATTACATTTTTTAAGCTTCGATTTAAATTTAAGCGATTTTTTTCAATTTAGGAATAAATCAGTAGTTTTTATTTGGAGCTAGTGTATCGTTTTATGCGGATTTGCGAATCAATCGCATAGAACGAGCTGTATTAACGTCTATTATAATACGAATATCATCAACATGCATTTCAAATGAAAGAGAATTTATACTATTCCTTATAATTTTCGGAATAGTTTTCCAAGGAGAATGAATGTTTAGAAATGTCCTTTAAAACTTTTATCCTTGAGTACCCTAACATTTTTAAGTAGAAAAGTCTGACAAATTGTTAAGGGATAATTTTTCATCCGTTTTAGAAGACTTCTAAAATTCTTAAAGAGAACAATATAAAACCAGTAAGGAAAGATAGAAAGTCGTGCGGGGCCGACTATATAATACCCTACACCTCCCTAACAATGCGAAAACGGGCAGTGCGATAAGAATTTGGCAGTGTTTGTACATGTAATAAGAAAACTCTCTGCCGAATTTCGTACTGATCGGATATAAAACACGGGTTCTAAAGCGCTTACATGACAAATCTGGTGAAACATATATACGGGGGCTATACCTAAATCTGAGCGGATTTTCTCAGAATTTGGTAGAGTTTATTCACGTAATAGGAAAACTCTCTCTGCCGAATTTCGTACAGATCGAATGTAAAATACGGTTTCTACAGCGCTTACATGTAAATCGGGTGTAACATATACATATATTGGGACTATCTTTAAATCTGAACAGATTTTCCCTGAATTTGATAGTGTTCATACATGTAAATAAAGATTTCCAAAAAAAATAATAACAAAAAATATATATCTATATATATAAAATTGTTGTGTGACTGGCTGACTGACTGATCATCGCCCAGGCCAAACGGCTGAAGCTAGAATCATGAAGTTTGGTAGGAGGGTAATTCTTTTGAGGTAAACGTGCAATAAGACGGGATTTTTCAAAATTCGAACATTAGCCGCACAAAAGGGATAAATATGGTACCACTGCCAAATCTAAACAAAATGAGCTCTAGCTCATCCTGAAATTTGGTATGAGGGTAGGTAGCCCTTATGAGGCAGACTCAGAAATTGGCAGGATTTTTCGAAATTCGAACATTTACGCACACAGTGGGGTAAAAGGGGATAAATGAATCAACAGCCAAATCCAAATGGCAAGACCTAGAATCGTGAAATTTGATGTGAGAGTAGCTCTTGGGACGTAAACAAGAACAAGGAGCGATTTTTTAAAAATTTAAAGCCTAAAATTAGAATGGTAAAAATTGAAGCGGGGGATGTCTTTATGACAACGGATCGGGGTAGTCAGTTTTTTTTGTATTCGTAGTTTTCGGGGCACAGTGGGGCAAAAAGTATAAAATATAGTGCAGTGGCTTAACAATGTCAAACATGGATCAATAGTTCCATCGTAACTTTTGGAACATAAACTAGAGATTGGAAGTAATTTTTAGTAATTCTAACTTTAAGTGGGACACAGTGGGACATGACGAGTTAATTATTGAGCATGGGGTATAAAGGGAACAATCTACCAAAATTGGAACTGAAACATGAGATATGAAGAGTTTATATGGTTTTAGGAGTACAGTGGTCAAAAACGGTTACATAATGCGCTGTGGAAAAATATGATTATATATGTTACAGTCGGGGAAAAAGATTTAAGTATGCTAGCGTGGAGACACGTTTTAAATACGGTACAGTGAGACAAAAATATGTTAAATATAATACAGTGCAGCAAAAATTTTGGACAGTGAGATAAAGAGTTGAATGGGGCACAGTTGTGCAAAAGGGGTTACCTATGGTACAGTGGGGTAAAAATAGTTATGTACAGGGTGGCTGATATGTATTGCAACCAACTTCAGGTTGCTATAATTTCTAAACCGCTAGTATGATTGCTGACAGATTTATTTCAGTGACAGTTCATTTTATTGTTTACAAGTTTACAAAAGCATTTTGATCTATTGCATCCAGAAAAAAGTTATTCGTGATGGAATTCAAGCGTGATAGTGTGATTGCTTTATATTTGGGTGGAAAAACATAAGTGGCTATCGTTAGAGCCCTCCAGCATTTAAATGTGAATAAATCTTTTGTTTCTCGTTCCATTGCTCGTTACCGTGATACTGGCAGTGTTGCATCGCGTCCAAAAAGTGGACGAAAAAAAACGGTAACAACACCAGAAATGATCCGAAAAGTGAAAGCCAGATTTGATCGAAATCCACGCCGCAGTGGTAGAAAAATTGCTGAACATATCGCGAGAACGAACAACACATATTAAAAAATGAGCTTGGACTAAAGCCATTGAAGTTCCAAAAAGTGCAAGAGCTCACCGATGCACAAAAAAAGTTAGACTGGAAAGAGCCAAGGAGTTGCTTCGCTTGCACGAAAGTGGCCAGTTACCGAATTTGGTTTTCTCCGATGAGAAGCCATTCCAAATTGAGCAGTTTGTGAACAAACAAAATGATCGGGTTTACTTTCCAAAGAGGTCAGCTGAAAATTTACACCTTCGATTGGCCACCAGAACGCCGCCGATGGTAATGGTGTGTGCCGCCGTAACGGCCGATGGACGCTCCTCGCTCGTATTCATCGACCAAGGGGTCAAAATAAATGCCGAATATTATGAGGAAAATGTCCTAAAGACAGTATTTAAGCCCTGGGCAGACAAACATTTCGGCCGCAGACCATGGACATTCCAACAGGACTCAACACCATCGCACTCAGCACGCGTCAACCAAGAATGGCATAAAAAGGAGGTTCCTCGCTTCATTTCTACCGCACAAGGGCCACCAAGATCTCCGGATCTCAATCCGTTGGACTTTTGCGCCTGGGGCATTTTAGAGAGTAAAGTTCGCACTAAAAAATACCAAAGTATCGACCCGGCGCTTCGCCGGGAATGGGCCAAAATACCGCAGAGCCGCTTTCGTGCAGCGTGTGATGGCTTTGTCGGCCGTTTGAAGGCCATAATTCGTGCCAAAGGTGGCCAATTCGAATAAATCTAAACTGTTTCTAAAATTTTATGTTATTTCCGACATTTTTTGCTTTTGAACAATAAAATTTAAAAAAAAAAGAATATTATCCAAATTTAAAAAAAAATTAAAAAAAATATAGCGCTTTACTTTGTTGCATTACATATCAGCCACCCTGTATATATAACTATTTATACCCCACTGTAAAGTGGGACAAAATAGGTTAAAAATGGTACAGTAGGGCAAAAAGCGTTAACTATGAAACAGTGGGGCAAACATGTATTTACTATGATACAGTAGGGCAAAAAGGGTTAAATATGGTACAGTGTGACAAAAATGGTTAACTATACAGTACAGTGGGGCATAACGGTGTTAAATATTGTACAGTGGAGCAAAGAGGGTTTAATATGGTACAGTGGGGCAAAAACTGTTAAATATGGTACAGTGAAGCAAAGGGTTTTATATGACACAGTGGGGGCAAAAAGGTTTAACTATGGTATGGGGCACAATTAGTTGAATATAGTAACGTGGGACAAAATGGGTTAAATATGGTACAGAGGGGCAAAAAGCTTTAACTATGGAACAGTGGGACAAAAATGTTTTAGCTATGGTACAGTGGGACACAAATGGTTAAATATGGTACTGTATGACAAAAATGGTTACAATGGGCACAAATAGTAAAATATGGTAACGTGGAACAAAATGGGGTAAGTATGGTACAGTGGGGCAAAAAGCGTTTACTATGGAACAGTGGGGCAAAAATGTGTTAACTATGGTACAGTGGGGTAAAAATGGATAAATATAATGGAAAAAATGTAGTAGGACAAAAGGGGTTAAATTTGATTCAGTGGACCCAAAACGGTTAAATATGGTACAGTGGGTCAAAAAGCGTATATTTAGTACAGTGGGTAAAAATATGGATCCAGGGAGAGAGGGTAAGTTTATTATTAAATAAGAATGTTTTTTTGCACTGTGGTGCAAAAAGGTTAAAATTGTGATGCAGTTGGGGCAAGCAAAAATTGTTCAATATGTTACAGAGGGGAGAAAATGTGTTAAATATGGTTTATTAGACTAAAAAGGGTTAAATATGGTACGGTGAAGAAAAAAAGTTAAGTACGGTAAAATTGTTCATTGTGGTAAGTGGGGAAAAAAGGGAACAAAATAGTCCCAGATATGTATAAAAATTCGTACTTTAGAAGCACAGTGTAACAAAAAGTGTTTAATATGGAACAGTGGTGCAAAAGGTGTTGAATGTGGTCCCTGAGTGCAAAGGTAGCTCTTACAACATAAGCCAAAGCTAAGAAATTGTTTTTCCCAAATAGGTTCTTCTACTTAAACCGTGGGGAAAAATAAGTTAAATAAATGGCACAGATAGGGGACAAATATCTTGAAATACGGCCTACGCTTGCGAATTTAGATCTTGAAATATCATTATCATTTTAAAATATTGTACAATCGTACAAAATTAGTTAATTATGACACACAAAGGGTTAAGTGTTGTACAATGGAGCGATTCACTTTAGATTTTTAAATTCGTACCGTTATAGACACAGTGGGACAAACATGGTTTTATATTGTGCCAGGGTGTGAATGTAGCTATTGGAACATAAACCAGGGGAAAGTTGCTTATGTAAGAACCAAAAAAAAAAAATGTTTTAAGGTTCACAGGTACAGTGGGAAATGGGATAAATATTGTACCATGATATCAGGGTAACTCTTAGAACACAAACTAGAAATGAAACGAGGGTTCGTATTTTATAGTATAAAAGTGATCAAATCTTCTTCATTTTGCACCATCTGTAATAATCATGTAATTTTGAAAGAAAGAGGTATAACTATTTTACAGTACACTGAAAAGAAAATAAATAAAAGATGGGGGCTGCGAAGCGCACCGGGTTAAAGCTAGTATCAGATAAAGTAATTAATTTTTGTCTATTGAGAACATCAAAAGGACGAACATGTATTTAATAGTTGATTAACCTAAAAATAATTTTTGTAAACATTTCAGCATTGGTCTTACATGGGTCAGTCAGTTCGACTGAATGGTGCTGATGCTAACTCTGAAAATGAGTGGCCGAAATCACTTAAAATTTCGTACTTTATAATATTTTATTTAACCCAGTTTATTTATACAATATACAATCCTACATTACAATACAACAAACGAGAAAATAAAATTAAATTAAAAAATTAAATAAATAAATAAAAAAATTAAAGATGAAAAGATAGAATAAAATTATTACAACAAAAACAAAAGTAAAAAATAAAATAACTATTTCAATTATGAATAGTGGGAATATTAATTCGAAATAAGGTAATTAATTTGAAAGTATAACAAAAGAAAACAATCCAAAATTACGATACAAAAATTTAAGAAGAATGTAATTACATTATATGGAGGAAAAAAATAATAATAAAAGATATTTAAGCAAGGAAACAATTATTAAAATATGAAAAGTTAGACATTTGAAATAAGAAATTAATGTGGATGTTTTTTTTACGAATGTTCCCAGCGCAGCCACTCTTACCCGCCCCTTCCGACCGCGGGGGCCACATCCCCAAAACGTAGGGATTGATCATGACCATGATCCGAACCATGGCGGGTTAACAGTAGAGGGTGGAATACCAGCTACAGAATATATATCAACAGCCGGTATGTACATTAGGGCGGGTTGATTTTTTTTATTAAAATCGTATAGCAAAAACTTAAACTACATAAAATTCTAAGAAAATTCTCCGAAGAAACCATGTATCTAAAATAAAATCCTAATTCGCGCCTCTCGACTTGAAAATGTATACGCCCGCCTTTGCCAAAAAAATAAATGTTAGAAAAAATATCTTTTTCCAAAAAGAAATCGAATTTTCTGAATAAAATTGTTTAGTAAGGTAGTTCTTTTGCACTTTATACGAGTATCTTTTCTACACTCAAAATTTTTTTCATTAAAACAAATATTCACCCAAGTAAAAAATGACTAAAAAAAAATGATAACATGATTTGTCCATTTTGTGTGGGAGGTACCAAAAGGGGCGTGGCAACATTGCCCATTTTTCACTGGATTCTAGGTACTATGAAACCATTACACTGTACAACATTTCAAGTCTTTTTTTGCATAGGTATTCAAGTTATAAGCTGTTAACATTTGGAACAAAATGGTCCATTTGTGTGGAGGGTATCAAAAGTGGCGAGGTAACTTCGCCTATTTTTCTTGAGGTGATAATGACTAATAAAATAATATTATGTGTAGAATTTCAGAGGATTCAAAGTAAGTAGTAAAGAAGTTATTAAATATTCAATAATTCACTCAATATTAACACTTTGTGGGGGAGGTACTAGAAGTGGTGGGCCAATATGGCCCATCTTCGAACTTAGCCGGAGATAGAAAAAAATATTACCACATACCAAATTTGAAGTCAATCGGTTACTCTTTTCGAGAGTTATTGTGCGCACCAGCTAGCAGACTGGCAGACAGACGGACGGACATTGCTCATTCGACTTAAAACGACCTAAAACGGATATCCGCTAAACATACTTAAAATCGTATGTCACTCCTTTGATGTGTTGCACTTTTGGGCTGATATATACCCTCTTATCACTAAAGTGAGTGTATAATAAAACATAATATATTTCAAAAAAAAAAATAATTTAAGCGAAAGAAGAGGAAAAAATTTTCAAGTCGAGAGGCGCGGATTAGGTTTTGATTTTAGACCCAGGGTTTCTTCGGAGAATTTTCTTAGAATTTAATGTAGATTACGCTTTTGCTATACGATTTTTAATATTTTTTTCATCCATACAAATCAACCCGCCCTAATGTACATACATGCATAAAAAGTGTTAACTTTGTTTAGTTAAATAAAGAACACATATAAACACTACTGATTTAAATAACATTAAAGTCAATAATATCATATAAAGTGTTAAAGTCTATGCACATTCTACGGATAGGCTCTGCGGATGCGTAATTTGTACGTTGAAAATCAATATGCAATAATTGGTAATATCTGGAAGATCTGAATGGTACGTTAAATCTTATCTTAGAAAGCATGTATCCAGAAAGCACATCACAATTTATAACCTTCAATATCATTGTGGTGTTCAGCATAATACGTCTGCTCTTAAGAGTAGGCACCGCTCTTAGAGCGGTAACCGGAAGAGAAACTGGAACAGATATAAAGCAGGAAAAAAATATTCAAACAGGAATAGACAAGGTAGCAGGGGGTATTGTAGACAAAAAAATATATCCTCAGAAACATTTTCCGACAAGTATAGATAAGCAAGATTGCAGTAGAGTCAACCAGGAACAAGAGCGCCGGAAGTATTTAAAAGGAGGGAGCAGGATACAGCAGGGCAGGTAATTGATGACGAGAAAATATATGTTAGCAGGAAACGTAGAGGTGGACTGGTCACGATATAAACGGAACGGCAGCAGCAAAACAAGGAAACGGAATAAAAGCCGTATTTGACGTCTGAATATTATTAGCTAAGGTACAAAGGAGTTTATTGGTCCCGGAATGAACACTGTACAATTTGATCAAATCTATTTAGATTTTGATATATCGCCCCTATATACGTTCCTTTAGATTTGGTACCAAATGCTGTAGAAGCTGTATTTTACATCCGAAAAAAAAAACTAAATAAAATTAAAAGTGCTGTCGTTAGAAAAACGGGGATTTCAGAATAATATCTAAACTTAATGATGATTTATAACTTGTTTGTGAAAACTGCGTGAAATAGGATTTTTTAACTATGAAAAAAGAAATAATATGTTGTTAGGCCTTTTGAATTTCGTTAATAAATTCGCCATTTTTAATATTACATCGCGAAAAATTTGTCAGTATGTGTATTTTGATGCAGTGTACCGAAATCCATCAAAAACTGAATTTCCATTTTTCTTGTTGTTGCGCCCTTTTTCGTTTGTATAAAATTTTAGTTTTCTGTTCCAACCCATTTTGTAACTAAGCAGTATAAAACTTGTATTTTTCATATGATTATTTGGAAATTTTGTACAGTGGTCCCTTAATTCAATAGCGAACAATGCTAAATTTGAAGAAAACCGGTTCCGATTTAGATGTAGCCCCTATATATATTGTAAATCTGATCAGAGAGGAATTTCTTGATGTATGAATTATCACTACTAAATATGAAGATATTCTTTTCATATTAACTTATAAACCCTATATATAAAATATCTTGCAGAATTGAATCACAACCACATTTTCAGGTCTTTATAAGATATGAAAGGAAGTTTTTTTGAGCACTGCCAGTTTAAAGGCAAATCCTTACAGGGGAAACTGTGCCTTTATTCTGCTCTAACAAGGTGGCGCTGGGTATCATATAGTCGGTTCCGCCAGACTTTAGCTTTCTTTACTGATTTCTTGATGTCAGTTCGCGATCATATAATATTATGTGTAGTATATTTACCTTGTTTGTTAACCAATCAAAAAACAATTTACTTTATTTATTTATAAAAACAATAATTTATTCAATATTTATGAAAGATGTGTTTTTACATGAATTTGCTTAGACTAATTATGATTTTTAACAAAACAAAAAAGTTACAAAAATATGTTTCCTCAATATTTTTTTTACAAACAAAATAAAAAATACTAATGTATAATCGTAATGTAAACACTAATGGTAATTAATGAGTATTGCTCTTTAGCTAAAAAATGAAGACAGGATTTAATAGAAGCAATTAAATGAAATTTATGAAATATAGGCAAAAAAGATCTAACTACAGACAGGGCTGGTGTAATAGCTGATATATGAATTGTATTTATAGAGATAGAAATATTGTTCTACGAAAGTTTATGATCCAAAGAGCTTTTGTTGTAAAACAGTGATAGTTTAGACAAATATATTTTACCAAAAAAATTACCAACTGCTGCAAGTATGTTTGTTTAACTGAAAACACTTTTAATAATTAAATTCCCATGTTAAACGAGGCTATTATATATACTCTTTGAGTGGGAATTTATAATTTTAGCGCCTCATTCATAAAAAGTTATGGATGGTTTATAGTACATTTTAACCTTCTATAACTTTTTATGAATAAGTCCCTTAGTTTTTTGTTAGTTCTAAAATATTTTAGATTTTTTTCAATTACTTATTTAAATTTATGTAAACTTATTTAAATCAAAGTAAAGTAAACATATACGATCTGACCAAAAATTATGCATCAATCTCTTAATGTTTTTCGGTTTAACAAACAATGTGATAAACACCCCTATGAGAAGTTCGTCACTTAAGTCTTTTGTTTGATAGTCAATGTGAACAAATAGTTGGTTTTGAGAACAATTAAGAAATTTGTTTTCATACGCAATAGTTAACTAAAGACAGGTTTATATATTTGTTAGCTTTCGTCATTACAGACATTTTATCGTAGGAACTTTTAATGAATAAAAAGTGGAAATTTAAAATTGGATCATTTCCTTCGCTAAACAATAAAAGAATGTTTTAGAATAGAATAAATAGAAAAAAGCGCCAATGAAAAGTATGGATGAATTAATTAAAAACGGATGAGATGAAAAGGAAGAAAGTAAGTGGTTACATATGTATGTATGTAAGTATATAAGGAAGGTATGTGTATATTGTATATCATTTTGTACATTTAACTTAATTTTAAAACTGCAATTAGCAAAACGAATATATTTATGCATGAGTATGAGACAATTTTTTGACATAAATTGGCACCGTGTACCACTCTTCTTTCCTTACTTTTTGCGTTTTAACTAAAAGGATTTTTACACATATGTGGCTTTTTAGCAATGCCTGAAAATTGCTTTTCATTTTCTTGTTTCGTCTTTGCAAAAAAAGGAAAATCGATTCAAAATGCTGGATGTGAAATTTTCATTAAAATTAATAAATTAAATTTAAAATAATGTCTTTAATTCCGTTCGCTTGTAACGCCCTTTTCCGCCCGCTCTCCTTAACTTAAAGCCAACAGGGGTTCATCATCGATTTCCTTTTGGCTTGATTTCTTTTTGTATTTCTTCTGTTGTAGTTTTGTTTTGACCAATTTCGTTTTGGATTTACTCGAATGCTTTGATTTCTTCAACTTCTTTTCTTCAGCCGCCTTTTCTTTGTCCAATAGCTCGAGTTGTTCAAAGATATTCTTTGGATGTGGATGATTGCTGGGCTTTGTAGAGTTCTTGGCCTGATAGACTACAACGAAATGAGAGAATGCCGTGTCCACGGGAACATTAATATCTGCGAAATCTCGGAAGTGGGCAAATTGTTCTTCGGGATAGGTGTACTTTTGTACAAAATCAATTGTATCCTCCTGATGGTAGGGCATCTCTTCTTCAGGATAGAAGGTACCACCGCGAATGACTCCAAAATCACCGGAGCCCAATATAGAGGCGTCATAACCACCAGGTCTCTGGTTAGCTGGCAAGCCAGGACCAAGATTGCCCTCCGGACGAGCTTCAGCATATTTTGCCACAATAGGAGCATCGGGAAGTGAGAAATAGGGACGAGAATGACCCAATGGAGGTGCCTCTCTGAAGAAGGGAGGATAGTAGTTTTGTGCCGCTTGACTATGTGAATCGCCTGGGTTTACTCGATGGATTGGAGCGGGTATATCAGCTCTCGCATTGAAGCGTGAACTATGGACGGGGCGAAATTGTTGTGCTGTGGGAGGTGGCTCATGGAACTGTCTCTCTTGTGAACGCAATATGGTTATGGGTGCAAAATCATTGGGCTCCATAAGCATATCACTGTCTTCCTCGGGAAATTCATCTGAAATTATAAAAAATACATACGTATGTTTTTAAAAATATTAGACAATATGAAAGGTAGGAAAATAAATAAACTGATTATAGATTTACGACTTGTTCTGAATAACTTCCTTTGGTTTATTTCCAAATATGACAATATCAATAAGAGTTTTTCCCAATTAACAGTGCAACAGGAATTTTCCCTTTCTTTTGATGATAATCAATTGTCTTTAATATGATGTTGACTTTAGTTATACTGTCGAAAATGTCTTTAAATCAATAAAAAAAAGCATTGAGCCAAGGGCATTTGTCAGTAATTACTTGATAAATGTCAATAGTTTTTATGATTTTGGACATACAATTTTACACATTTTGAGGTCATTCATGTCATTTTTTTAAAAGACAAAATGTCCTTCATTTTAGTCCCATTCATTTAAGGCTCAGTTGTCTTTCACAGAATGCTGTTTTTGAACATAATATTAAAGATATTTGGTTTTATTTTATAGGTCGAGCTAGTTTTTATTTGCGAGAGGCCAATTGAGAGTATCGTGATTCGTAAAAATGCCAGTAACAGAGAAGTTTGTCAGATTTTTTTAATCAGTTCATGTGAATCGGTGGTAGAGAGCGGTTGTGATCGGTCGCAGGTGGATTAAAAATTAAGAAAGTGAAAAGCATATAAGGGAGATTAACATAATGTGTGGAGTGTGTGTATAAAACTTGTATTACTGGAATAAATGCAGTATTGAGCATCGGGAAGGAAATTGCTAAAAAGGGTGTCATAAAATATATTTTGGATATTGGATTTTTTCCGCATTAAGTGCGGAAATGTTAGTGAGACTACACTTAAAAAAAAATTGACATTAAATAAAAATAAGTTTGCCCTTAAATCATAGATTTAATCTGTCTTTGTTTGAAGAACAAATTTCTTTTTGCATTCGTTAAAGAAAAATTCCTTTCTTCTATGATATGATGTCCATAACATTATGTCATATTGACTTTAACGTTACGTCATAAAATTAAAGAAAAATCATTGATTGTAGTGCAACTGTCATTAACTCAAGTACACATTTTAATAGTTAGTAAGATTTTTTCCTTAACATTGTAGAAATTCTCATGTCATGTTTTTAAGGACAATCTACCCTTAATTTTCAGTTCAGTTTTTTGGAATTTTTGAATTAAGGATTATTTATCTTTTAAATTAAGAGATCGGTTTTATCTGCGAGAGGACAATTTAGACCCTTTTTGGTCGAAAATTGAGTATAAAAGTGAGAGTTACAATGAAGTTTGTTTGGAATTTTTTGGAATCAGTTCTTGTCGAGCGATGGTTGTGTCGCTTGTGCAATTGGACATTTTCAATTCTACAGTAATAACAACAGTTTCGGCGGCTGTTTGCCGGCAGTGTGTGTCACAGGTAGTCGAAAATAAAATGTCTGGGAACATCAATTAGCTGCTCATACAACGAGGAGACAAAAAGGGGTAGATTACAAAATGTGAGTGTGGCAAAAAGAGTCATAAAATCTGATATTCAGAGTAATGAAGTTTATGTGCGTTAACGAATTTGTTACTTTGACAAAAACAATGGAAAAAGACCTTAAATATGTGTATATATATTCAAGAGAGAACGAAATAAAGCCGATGTCGGATCAATGAACAGCCGAACGTTGGTTTTCCGCTGTCAACGTAAATTGCAAATATTTACACAATGAGGAAATAATATAAACAGTTATTTTGTGCATTAAATGGAATATCATTAACTAAACATGCAAATATGCTAAATCCAATTTTATGAAAATTGAGATTTTTTATAGAATGATAGAAGATTTAAAAATACACCATCTAGAAAAAAGTAAACGTCATTAAGATGTTTTCCCCCTCTTACCAGTGATATTCAAATATTCTCAGTTTACACAACAATGCAAAACATCTGAAGACTAATTATAATTAAAAATTATTGATATTTAAGCGGAACAGATAAAAGATCATTCGCGTATTTGCAGAAAGAAAATTATATTAAATAGAAACAGTTGAAAAAACGTTTCTTCCTTCTGAAAACATGTTGAAACTCGACTTAGCATATTTGCATGTTTTGCTAACGATATACAATTTCGAAGCGATACAAAAATGTTGATGTGAACAAGTCTTAATTTATGAATAAGAAATATTCACATATCGCACCCGTTCTACAAAAGGGTAATAACTCAAAGTTTAAGAAATGTCCGTAGAAGCCAAAGAATGTTTCCGTAAATATTAATTTCCAAAAATTAATACTAACGGAAATATGCCATTGCAAGAAAATATCATTAAAAGGTTATTTTCACATTTGACATATTTTATTATATCAATAATATTAACAAAAGCAGTTTTTGACCTCTACTGAATTGTTTTTAATTTTGAACAGGTGCAGTATATACATTTTATTATTAGTCCTTTTGGTAAATTCTATATACTAAGATTGTTTTTTAAATTCTGTTGTTCATTTCTAGACATTGCAGTTTTCAGGAATGTTACGTCTTTATCAAATATAAAAAATATTCGAATTTCGTTTAAAATGTCAAAAAGACTGCAGATTTTGAATCATTCAAACTCCTGTATATATTTAAAAAGATAGAGGCGTAGGTTAAATGCTAAATTTCGAATTTAAATTTGATATTAATATATATTTTTGTAACAGGTCCCGAGGGAATGTGTTTATGCAAATTGGAGGAATAAAAATCATCTTCAGCTAAAAAAAATCGAACGAGGATATCATTGGATTTTATTGGCTTATTTTGTTTTAGAGCTTTATCTCAAAATTACAACTACATCAAACTCTGCAGCTACCAGACACCCAAACGTAGTATCACCATATGATATAGGTTTATTCGTGAGCAAGTCAGCTTCGTAGAGCATCGACCAAATAGAAGGTATTCAAGAAAAAATCTTGGTATCGAGACCATTTACTAATTTGAAAAAAAAAAACGCTTGAAGTATTTCGCCACCACTCATGACTCAAATACCATAGAAGCAGTGTATTAAAAGCTGAAATGAGATCTAATTTAGATAAGCAAGCCACAGCGCCTGTCGATAAACAATTACAAATTCATGAAAAGCAGATCGTAAACGCAAATAGAAGGATTTGGAAGCAATAGTTCAAACAGTCGTCCTTTGTGGTCGACAAGGCTTAGCACTAAGAGCACTCAAAGAAAAAATTCGTTTCTGCGAAACGAAATATTAGACAACTACAATTCTCGTTTAAGACCACTGAAATTCTTTTGGTCAGAACAAACAATTGCTTACGCGAAACAAGTTTCTGTCACAACAAACGAAATTTCAGTTCCGGCAAATGAGAATTGTAGTTGTCTAATATTTCGTTTCGCAGAAACGATTTTTTTCTTTGCGTGAGGAAGTTGTGATACAGGCAGAATTGTTGCATATTTAGAGCCTTGCTAAGGTATCGGGCGATAACGAATTCAAATTTGAATAGTCAATTGAGAAATTCAACACGAAACACAATGTATATAAGCAATCGTGTTCAAAATGAAACTGTAAGTATTTGTCACACTCTTATACACCGACAGCTTATTGAGAGAATCAATCATTCCAATGCAATGGGCTGAGCAAGTTGCAATGTGTTTTCGGGACCTTAATGAAAACGATGGGCGGTATAAAATTTGTGAAGATTTTTTGAGTTTAGTCCCAACAAAACAGTTTCATGGAAAAAGTTTGGCTGAAGTAATTCTAAATTTCCTCGAAACGTCTGGTATTGACGCGTAAGAGCAATAAAAGGAGAATTTCATAGGGCGCAAGCATATATCCAAGAAAAGTACAGCTTAGCACTATATTCACATTGTGCAGGTCACAGTTTCAACTTGGTTGTAAGTTACGCATGTAAAGAAGTCCCAAATAGAAATCGTCTCGGCACCAACCGAATCATGTACCACTTTCTTCTATATCTTAAAATGCAAATAGCTCTCAGGAAGCAATTTATAACAACAGGAATCTCTGTGATGATAAAAAGTAAAAATTAAAGCGGTATTGCGCAACTCGATGGGTCTGTTGTTGATGGCTATAGAAACGTTGGATTTTCAAGTTTCGGTCCATGTGGTTTATTCAGTTCACTGCTTGGCATTATCATTAATGGCGATTTCGTTTGTGCAAAAAATGTAAAATTGTTTCAACATTTTACACTGAAACCGCATTTTTAGGTTCGTTTGTAAAAATGGTGCGGCGGTATGAACGGGCTTTGATTTCGTTTTTAGAATTATTACACTCCGGAAATGCGAAAATATCGCATTTTCCACACTCAGCTCAGTCCACGGTGTGGTGTGCATAAGCAGACTTCAGAACCAAAACTAAATGCAAGCGTACATTCTTAATGCACCACCAAATGGCTGAGCCATAATGTAGGTATGGGTTTTACTCACCGCACGATTTTTGTTCGATAGTTCGCATGCAAAATGCGAAATTAGCAGAGGATGTGGGGGAATTTTTAAAAGGTCGCAATATGATGTGGTGACATTATTTTTCAGAAACGAAATCACCATAAGTCGCGTTATTCAAAGTGAAAATCAAGATTTGGCTCAAGCTGTCCACCTGGCTGAAAATTCTAAAAAGGAATTGATGGACATACGCGAAAATGGTACTCAACATTTTATTGCGATTTTATCGTCTGTTAAAATTTTGTTGTGAAGAACAAGACATATGTTTAGGTTAGGGTGGCAGCCGTATTTTTTTACCAGCTCACATAGACCTGTTTAGGTCCCTAGTGTTACCACGGGCTGAAATGCCCCTCATCGAAACCAACCTGTTTGATAAACAAATTTATCGATAGTACGAATATCGGTACTGGAATGATCAGTTAGGCTTCCTAGAAAGGCCGACCCCAGTATGTCCAGTCCTCGTTTTCTCAGAGCGGGGCAGTCGCATAGAAAGTGCTCAATGCTCTCCACTTCTTCATCATACCCACAGCTTCTGCAGAAGTCATTGGAGTCAATACCCAACCTTTTGGCGTGTTCGACGATCAAGCAGTGTCCAGTCAGAAATGATACTAACGTAGACAATCTTTGCCTCTCTAGTGCGAGGAGATATTTTGATCTTCTCAGGTCATACCTTGGCCAGATTTGTCTAGCTATCCTGCAGGTGGCGATTTCTGTCCATCTTTCGTTGGACAGCCTGAAAAATTACTTGCGGTCAACCATGACTTAAAATCGTTTAAATGGTTTGACTTCCCCAAATATTCATAGAGACATTCCAGTAGAAGTTAACGCAGTATTAGAGGATTTTTTTATGTGTCCAACATTTTTGTTTGGAGTATCTTAACATACAATTTAAGTTAAACATTAATTTTCGGAAGTAAATCATTACGCAAAAACACACAGTGTAGACACTATAGTTTTGTCTTTGAATAGTTCCTCTTGAAACTATTATCTAAGTGTTTTTTAATTTTAATGAATATGCATATATATATATGTATTACAAATGTCAACCATTGATTTTTAATAAAAAAAATGGGTACCACATGCGATAACCCCTCCCCCCATTTTATGTATCTAATGTAAGCACAAGGCGTAA
Organism: Eudasyphora cyanicolor; assembly: GCA_963930755.1. Taxonomy (NCBI): domain Eukaryota; kingdom Metazoa; phylum Arthropoda; class Insecta; order Diptera; family Muscidae; genus Eudasyphora; species Eudasyphora cyanicolor. The sequence continues at coordinate 222,602,701 of OZ005736.1, forward strand.
TATTTACATTTAAAAATTTGAAGTCTTTCATCAAAGTATAAGTCGTAAATCTTTCAAAGACATTTGATGTCCTGATTTAAAGATGATTAATGACTTTAATTGTCGTACAAGATGTATTTATTTGTATTCCTTTTCTTTGGAGCCAAATCAAAGAAAAAATCTCAAAAGTTAAGAAACTTTCAATGATTTTCAGTACGCTGTTTTCAGTGTAATATCATTTCAACAATTCAAGCAAATTGAGCAATATACATATGTTTTTTTTTCAATAAATAAACAAAATATATATTTCGGGCCAAGTTTGAAAAAACCACTCAATTCGTTTGTAAATCCATAACTATAAAACGGCTGCAGGTATTAAATCAATCAAACTCTTGAATTAATCTAAAATGTTGTTAAAATTACAACTAAATTTAAAGTCGAATTTCAATTTCGTACTAATGTTTTTTTTTTTTAAAAGTGTAAGTGAAACTTCCAAAGTCAGCTACATAGCAAGTTAAAAGGATGTTCATAAAGTAATTCTGTTATATTTTGTTGTTGATATGTTTAATAATATTGTCTTCTTTTACTTTTTTAAAATGACAGCAACTTACACTTTAAGCAAATCTTTAGGTTAAGATGAAAATAGAAGGCAGATTTATTCTTGGACATACAGCAAAGCCAATAGTCGGCTTGTGGTGCACTCAACTTATTTTGTTTTTGTCTAGCCTTCAGAAATTATTTTCGGAATTGTGTGCTATTGACATAGTCCTTAAGTGTTTCCATTCTATATCCCTATTTGGATCAAGACTAGTAGAGTCGGGATCTATTGTTTTAAAAGCTGGGTAATAACAAACGTTTCGTCATAATCTCCGCATGCCCTACAGACTCTGCATTGTGAAATGATTTTAAAACAAGTAAGAAAGTCGGGTAAACCGACTAATGAATCCCCTCACCTTGAGTCTCACAAAATATTAGTAAATTTATATATTTATTTGCATTTAATAATTTTAAAGTATTAAAATTAAAAGCAGTTTACATTTGGTACAAAATCCTCCATTTGTGTGAGAGGTACCAAAAGGGGCGAACCAATAACGGTCACTTTTCTCTGGACTCTAGGTACTATAAAATCATTACACTGTACAAAATTTCAAGTAATAATATGCACTGGTATTAAAGTTATAAGCTGTTAAATTTTGGTGTAAAATGATCCATTTATGTGGGAGGTACCAAACGGGGCGTGCCAATTACGACCCACTTTTCTCTAGACTCTAGGAACTATAAAAACATTGCACTGTACGAAATTTCAAGTATTTGTATGCACTTGTATTAAAGTTAAAAGCAGTTTACATTTGGTACAAAATCCTCCATTTGTGTGAGAGGTACCAAAAGGGGCGAACCAATAACGGTCACTTTTCTCTGGACTCTAGGTACTATAAAATCATTACACTGTACAAAATTTCAAGTATTTGTATGTACTGTTATTAACGTTATATGCTGGTAACTTTTGGTACAAAATGGTCTATTTGTGTGGGAGGTACCACAAGGAGCGGGGCAATAATGCCAATTTTTCACCGTATTGTAGGTACTATTAAAACATTGCACTGTACACAATTTCAAGTCTTTGTATGCACTGGTAATAATGTTATAAGCTATTAACTTTTGGTTCAAAATAGTCCATTTGTGTGGGAGGTACCAAAAGGGGCGTGGCAACATCGGCCATTTTTCTCGAGGTAATAGTAACTAATAAAGTAATATTATGTGTAGAATTTCAGAGGATTAAAATAAGTAGTATAGAAGTTATTAAATATTCAATATTTCACTAAATGTTAACCATTTGTGGGGGAGGTACTAGAAGGAGTGGACCAATATAGCCCATCTTCGAACTTAGCCGGAGATAGAAGAAAATATTACCACATACCACATTTGAAGTCAATCGGTTACTCCTTTCGAAAGTTATCGTGCGCACCAGCCAGCAGACAGACAGACGGACGGACAGACATTGCTCATTCGACTTTTAATGACCCAAAACAGATATCCGCCGAATATACTTAGGGTCTTAGGTCACTCCTTCAATGTGTTACTTTTTGGTTCGTAGCAAGTGATATATACCCTCCTCTCTAAGGTGAGGGGATAAAAATGCGACCGCTTCTTATCCAGACAACCTACTATGACAAAAATGGCATGCTTGTAGAAGAGGTACTAGAGAATTTAAGTTTAAAATTAAGGCCCGCTATGATATATATGGGCGGAGCTACATGGTCTCAAATTTGGCCACCTCATGTAAAAAAAATGTTTAAGCTCATGAAACTATTGTTTTACTAACCGAGGTCTAGGAAAGAGTTTATACACATCAGAGTTACCTCATTCAGTTCCCGAGGTAATTGCATTTGAAAATTAAATTTTTAATTTTTTTCGACCCTGTCCTTCAACATCGAAAATTTCTGAACTGTCAAAAAAATCTATACGACCAAAAAAAGGTCGATCCGATATACTCAACAGGACAAAAGTTATGTTCATTTTATGTTCCATTTTTAAAATAATGTGATTTTTGTAATTTGGAGCCCTGCAAATAAGGCAGTAAACCGAAAAAAATACCATTTTTGGAGATTTTCGGAATTGTGAGATTGAGTTTAAAATGTTAGAGTTAAGCTATGTACGCACGGTGGTCAGATCTTACAATGTTATCAATAGTATGTTAGCAATGGATGAATTGGCAGTTCAGACGATTGCAAGAAAAACTTATAATTTGATATATATATAATAAATATATTTTATAGACAGTGTTGCCAATTATATGACAATGGCGCCATTGTCAGATGCATAAATTCGCACATCTTACAATGTCCTACAATATACTGACGATGACTTCTCCGCCAATATGCACACGGTTGCACTTTTTGACATTTTGCTGACAACATTGTAAGATCTGGCCGCCGTGTGTACATATTACCCTCCATCATTGTTTGCCAACAAATGCACGGAGGACCATTATTACTAAGAACATTTGTTAAATAGAGTAGATTTCTAAATTACAGGCACATACTTATGTATTTTAAAAAAGTGACCTTCGTACACCATTTTCACAAGAGACAATTTAATAAGCCAAATTGTACGCATGATGGCTTAAAAAATGCGTCCCCTAGAACGCCAAGAAGTCTAATAGGAATGGACTTTTATATGGGAGCAATATCAGAACATGGACCGATGTTCCCCATTTCACTAGGAACGATTAAGTGCAATATAAAGTATAAATTCTTAAATTTCAGCCAGATCAAATGAAAAATGTCAAATGTCAAGCAGTGACATTGTATATGGGCCATATATCAATGAATAGACCGATGTATTCCATTCTTATTAGGAACGATTAGGTCCAATATAAAAAATAAATTCCTTAATTTCAGCTGGATCAGTTGAAGAATGTGTTCTCTTGAGCGTCAAGAAGTGACATCGATGTGGATCTTATATAATGATATACCAAAACATTGACCGATTTTTATTTGGAACGATTAGATGCAATATAAAGCATAAGTTCTTAAGTTTCAGCCAGATCAGTTGAAAAATATGGTACCTTTATATGGGGGCTATATCAAGACATGAACCGATATGCCTCATTAGCAATAGGGATCGTCCCTAGTCTAAGAAATGTACCTGTACCAAGTTTCGCAAAGATCGGTACATATTTGCGACCTGCACTTTGATAACAAGAATACATGGACAGACAGGCACACGGAGAGACAGAAAAACGGACATGGCTAAATCGACTCAAAAAGTGATTCCATTGCTTTGTGATTGGTATAATAAACAATGAGTTTGTGTCTTTGTTTTTTAGTCGTTACAAACAAATGCAGAATGTCATAATACCTTGTACCATACAGATAGGTCTGGACATCAGAAATCGAAAGTAATTCGCAAAGCATTTTATTTGCAAAAATATAAATATAAAATATTTGATATTTGCATTTTGATTACAGAAATATGATCATTTCATTTTCATGCAAAAAAAACTTTTTTCTGTAGATTGAGGCATATCCAAAAATTGTTATGGTAATTTTTTTAATTCCAATTTTTATGGAAGATTCCTTTAGTATTTTGACAATATTTTTCAAATTAAATACGCGTTAAGCTTAATGCAATTATTATTTTTCCCCTAGAAACAGCGTTTTAGTAACAGTCGTTAAAAAATTGGAATGAATATTGATTATTTTCATAAAAATCGCTTTTTTGTTGGTCAACTTGAAAAAATCTATGGATTAATTTCGAAAAGTTAATTTTTCTTAAATTCCGCACCTTGAGAAAATTTTGCGAAGATGCCACGCCCCTTTTGGTACCTCCCACACACAGGGGACATTTTGCACAAAAAGTTAATGGCTTATAACTATGATTCCAATGCATGCAAATACTTCACATTTTGTGCACTGCAATGATTGTACGAGTACCTAGAGTCAATTGAAAATGACCATGATTTCAATACCCCTTTTGGTACCCCCCACACAAAATCGACTAAATAAAAATTTGAGAAATGAATTTTTGGCATGTCCGGTAATTTTACAAAATGGTCATAACTTATACATCTAACCAGGGCTGCGGAGTCGAGCCAAAATTACTCGACTCCGACTCCCGGAGTCGGATTTTAAAATGGTTCGACTCCGACTCCGGCAGTTCAATACATACATTTCTGAAATTATATTTTGCTACGATGTGAATTTATTTTATTGAAAATAGGATATAGCTTTGTTAAAAAACCACAAAACAGTAGGTATTAACTACCAGTAATTAAATAAATTTTATTATTTATTTACTTAATATGACAATTCTTTCAAAATGAAATAATGATAAAATTTTCAACAATATGCCTCTGTTTTAATACCCGTGCACCACAATTTTTGGAAGTTATGTTCGCTTCAGGCATCAAGCTTTTTCGTTAGTTATTATACTCTACACCACAGTACAAGGGGTTATAACTTTGTTTTTTGGCAGATTTGTAAAAAATACTACAGATGGACACACCTTAAAATATACTGTTCGACTCAGAATCACTAGCAGTCCGACAGTCTGTCCATCTTGAGTTCTTCGTTGAGTACAGCTAAAAATTCCACTTCGATCCTGCTGAAATTTGGCAATAAAAACCCTTTCGCAACAGGAAGGAAACCTATTGCAATTGGTCAAAATCGGTTCAGATCGATATTGTCCCCAGATATGTTTCTTTAGATTTGGCCTTTTAGTGAAATTTAGCAGGGTTGAGTTTATTTATGCAAGAACGCATTTTGTCGAATTTGAACAAATTCTGTTTAGATTTAGTTTTATAATTATTATTTATATTTTTATAAATAATAATTATTTATTTATATGAATTACAATACAAAGTTGATTTATATTCTAATTTTACGGTCCAGGGAGAAGCCGGGTGACAAAGACCATGTTGCATGTAAATTTTTGTTGCGACAGACCAGAGCCTCTGGTGGGAATCGAACCCACGACCCCCAAACTCATAGGCGAGCTCGCTGCCAACTCACCTACTGGGGCGCTCAATAATATTTATATTTCTATAAATATATAGAAAACTACTTGTTTTCTTCTATTTACTGATCATAAAAAAGGAGCGCACAACAGGCCAAACCACTGGCTTAAGTGTATGTCCATGGACATGAGACGTTTAAACGTCTCCTCTATTCAACCTAACCTAACCTACTATATGTGAGCTTATTCTGCTCTAACAAGGTGGTGTACGATATCATATACGATTATTTGCTTCGCCAGTCATAGGCCTTTCCTTACATGTATTTTACTCGCTTAGGAATAGCATATAGTCTCGCAAAATTCGTATTTTGTTACCACCATATTCATCTTGCTAAATTGATCACATATATTAACAGAACTTTCCTAAAACTGTCTTTACATAAAAAGTCGATAGTTTAGTTGATTTTATAGCTATTTTGGACATACAAAAATATTTGGTTAAAAGCTTCAACCGTTTTATCCTTCCTTTGTACCAGAATTGTTTTCCTAAAAATTGTTGAGTGCAAACATTCGATGGCATAAATGGTATATTTTGTACAATCCATCTCGGAGTCGAAGTCGACCATAATTTTTCGACTCCGGACTCCGACTCCGACTCTGGGCCAATATCCCAGACTCCGACTCCACAGCCCTGCATCTAACAGTAGATTTGTGCACAGTTTAACGACGTTATATATTATTTGCTTCGGGCCAAGAGTATAATACATCGAAGGAGTGACCTAAGACCCCATGTTCGGCGGTTATACGTTTTGGGTCATTTAAGGATGAATCAGTAATGTCCGTCCGTTTGTTTTTCTGTCTACTGGCTTTTGCGCACGATAACTCTCGAAAGAATTAACCAATTAACTTCAAATTTGGTATATGATAATATTTTTTTCTATCTCAGGCTAAGTTGGAAGATGGGCCGTATTGGTCCACTCCTTCTAGAACCTCCCCCACAATGGTAAATAATTTAGTAAAACGTTGATCCTTTGATAACTTCTATACTACTTATTCGAATCGTTTGAGATTCCACACATACTCATAGTATTACTTTGTTAGTCGCAATCCCCTTGTGAATAATGGGCGAAGTTATCGCTCCCTTTTTGGTATCGTTTTGCACCAAATATTAACAGCTTATAACTTTAATATCAGTCATACAAATACTTGAAATTTTGCACATTGTAATGATTTTATAGTACCTACAATCCAGTGACAAATGAGCGTTATTGCCATGCTCCCTTTTGGTACCTCCGACACAAAGTTAACAGGGTATAACTTTAATACTAGAACGTACAACAACGTAAAATGTTCTACACCCTTTTTGTGCCTGCCACACAAACGTACCATTTTGTACAAAAAGTTAACAGCTTATATCGTGAATACCGATGTATATAAATACAGAAAATTTTTGCACAGTGTAAAGTTTTTAAAATTCCTACAGTCCTGTTAAAAATGGGAGTTGTCATCACACCCATTGTAGTACCTCCCATATAAAAAGAGCCAATACATACCAAATTAAATAGCTGTTAATATTACTACATATACCAGTGCATATTTACATTGCTCAAAAAGTGAGAGAATACCCTAGTCGGTTTACCCGAGTGTAATTTCTTACTTGTTTTAAGTTGGCATTGTTCTCTTCGTAAAGATGCTAGCTTCAACAATTTGTTATACCCTCACTTTAGTGTGACGAAGGTATATATCATTTGCTACGGAAAAAAGTGTAACACATCGAAGGAGTGACCTAAGACCCCAAGTATGTTCGGCGGAAATCCGTTTTGGGTCATTTTAAGTCGAATGAGCAATGTCCGTCCGTCTGTCTGTCTGTCTGCTGGCTGGTGCGCACGATAACTCTCGCAAGGAGTAACCGATTGACTTCAAATTTCGTATGTGGTAATATTTTTTTCTATCTCCGGCTAAGTTCGAAGATGGGCCATATTGGTCCACTCCTTCTGGTACCTCCCCTACAAAGGCTTAAAATGTTGTGAAATATTGATTCTTTAATAACTGCTATTATACGTATTTGAATCTTCTGAAATTCCACACATAGTATTAGTTTGTTAGTCGCTATCAACTCGAGGAAATTGGGCGAAATTGCCACGCCCCTTTTGGTACCTCCCACACAAATGCACCATTTTGCACTAAAAGTTAAAAGCTTTAAAATTAATACCAGTGTTTAGAAATACTTGAAATTTTGTACAGTGTAATGCTTTTATACAGTCCAGTGAAAAAAGGGCGTTATTGCTGCGCCCCTTTTGGTAACTCCCACACAAATGCACCATTTCTCACCAAAAGTTAACAGCTTATAACATTAATACCAGTGTATAAAAATACTTGAAATTTTGTACAGCGTAATGTTTTTATAGTGCCTACAGTCCATTGAAAAATGGACGTTATTGTCACGCCCCTTTTAGTACCTCTCCCACAAAGGTACCATTTTGCACCAAAAGTTAACAGTTTATAACATTAATATCAGTGCATACAATTACTTGAAATTTTGTACAGTGTAATGCTTTTATAATGCCTATAGTCCAGTGAAAAATGAGCTTTATCACCACGCCCCTTTTTGTACCTCCCACACAAATTATACCACAATTTAATATCTCAACGTTAATATACCAGTGCGCATAAACTGTTATAATTCAGCACTGTGCAATGTATTTAAAGTATCTACTGTTCAGGGAAAAATAGGTGTATTTGATAAACCCCTTCTGGTACCTCCCACAAAAATTGACAGAATAATTTGTGTAATATTCAATATTACATTACTCACAAAGTGAGGGTATACCGGTTTTCCCGACTGAAACTTTCTTACTTGTTTTTATTTTATTTTAACAATCTTTCACAAAATTTATCTTTCTTGGCAAAATTTATGTAAACTAGTGCAGTAGTTACAGTAACAGTTCATTATCAATTTTTCTATGCAACAAAAGAAAAGTTCAGCTTTTTCCTCTAAGCAAAATCACTCCCAAAGTGCATTTAACATTATGAATATGACATTTACTATATAATACATAGTATATAGAATATAAAATATATTCCTCGAAGTACTTTTTATTATATGGTTTAACTGCAATTTGTGCAAATAAAAGTGTACATGTAAATATAATAAGTTATTCGTAATTATGTTATGCATTTGAAACCACTATAGAAATTAAAATTAAATCTTTATAAATTGCCCTTATGATTTATGTATTCCGGTCGATAATTATGTTGTTCCTAGGTTGTGCTAATCAGTGCCATCATCGCCATCATCTGTACAAACTGCTAATGCTTAAATTAATCATAGAATACTTCTGGGTTTTTTGTACTAACAAAGAATTCGCTTATTTGACCTTTTGGTTCATTCACATCCAAAGGCGTCAGTCCGCCCCTTCGTCCGTCCATCCATCCATCCGTTCATCGTCGTCATCATCATGATGACGGTTGTCTAAACATGACCGCCCATTTGGTAATTCATGTAGCCACCTTAACCACGATTGGAAGCGAAGCGAGTGGAAACATATGTTCTAACAACGTCTTCAAGTCGTGTTCCAGTACAATTAGACTTTTTGAAAACTTCTTTAGTCATCTGAGATCATCGCGAGGAGGATTTCAATTCACCGACACTGCCACTTCCATTCACTGTGCTAACAAACCGTATATAATTTATGGGAATGTACAAACATCGTCTTTTAATAAACATAAGAATGGACGAGTATAAGTATATTTTTGTTTGTATGCGTGTCTCTATGATGTGATCATTAAGAACAAAACTCATGTACGTACGATTTTTTTCTTGGATATTTTATTTAATTTTCATGACACCCATTCTTTATAATGATTATTCGTTTTAATGTCTGTAATTATTTTCGGATGGAACATTGGCTGACTCTGATTTGCTTTAAAAAACGAAAGAAAATCAAGGCTATTTGATGTCTTTATCCATCTGGCAATGTACCAAAAAAAAATCGATAACAATGACATTGGTTTTAAAACTCTTTGAGAAATTGATATTGGTTTAAAAGAATGATGATTTATATTTGTATTGCATAAATATGGAAATATATCAAAGAACAATAGAAATTAACGTATTGCAACTACGCAGACATTAAAATACATCGATTAACAAGCAACATTTTTTATTAAGGTCTACAAAAATGTGGATGTCTGATAAAAATAGTATTGCATATTTGTATTTCCTCACATTACAGGGAGTGAAAGTTTGTAAGATATGCCCAAAGATAGAAATAGCATAGCCGCTACAACATCATTAAGTTTCCTACAAAAAGGGACGATTTAATTACCCTCTTTTGGGGTGTAAAAGTAGACCGAATCCACGTAGTGCACCCTGGGTAACGCTAAATGTTCTACTAAAACGTCTTCTTAAAACGAACTCTGCTAACACCGGCGTGTAATGCTACCTCAGTCAGGTGTAATCGACTGTATCTAAGGTATAGGAAATGGAAGACGTATAGCATGTATACTTGACAAAAAACCTTAATATTTATTTTTCTTCCTTCTTTTAGTAGCGAAAACAGTTTAGCAGTCAACCTTGAGTTAGAAAACTCTCATATTTGGTTGGCTTCCACCCTATGCATTAAATTCCCTGGGAGACCTAATCGAGTGTAGTGATGTCCATACACATCATATATGGAGAAGTACTTACATCAGCGATAGGGGCGAATCACTTATCAAATATTATAAGTAGAAACCTTGTGTCTGGTAATAAAGGGCAAGTGCCTACCTTCATTACTTGAGACGTCCATAGCTTTTCAGACCATAGATAAATTAGCTTTTGCATGAATGAGATGCCTCACAATTCCGTCTCCCACACAATATTAGGAAGGCAGATTGGGCAACATTTAAAGACATATTCAAAAGGTCTCTTCCAAAAAGACCTGAAATGAAGACGCAAACTATCGTGGATGTATAAGAAATTGTCGTAATGGCGCGTTACAACCCCCACGCCCCACACTAATGCCAAGGGACAAACAAGATCGTAATGGTCGTTTAGCTTAGTTATGTTGAGAAAGTGCTGCATGAAGATGTTTAATAAGACACGAGCCCCACTGTACTGGAACACATATAATGAAGAACTCAAGCTTTACAAAAAAGAGTTGAGAAAGGCTCAAAATAAATGCCGGATAGATAATTTTCGTTAATTTAATATAATACACTCCACCATTGTTTGCCAACAAATGCATGTATGATGGGTAAACAAATGCGTCCACTAGAACGATAAGAAGTCTAATCGGAAGGGACCTTTATATGGGAGCAATATCAAAATATGGACCATTGTTTCCCATTTCCACTATGAACGATTAGGTCCAAGATTAGGTATAAATTCTCAAATTTCAGCCAGATCAATTGAACAATCCACTCTCTAGAGCGTCAAGAAGTGACATAGGTGGGGACCATTATATGAGGACTATATCAAAACACGGACCGATGTTCCCCATACATACTAGGGAATATTAGGTATAATATGTATTTAGTATGAATTCTTAAATTTCGTTCTGTAGAGCGTCAATAAGTGACATAGGTGGCGCCCTTTTTACGAGGTATGTTCAAAAAATATCGGGAATTATGAAATTTCCGCGGGCTACGTGTTGGTACTCATGCCCCTTACTTATGCTGACAAGGTCGGCCATTTTGAATGTTTAGTTAATTTTTGACAGCTGTTGTAGTTGGATGTATTTTAACTTGTCTTAGATTTTTATCTATTTCAGAAAATGGAACAAAGAATCTGCATCAAATTTTGTGTGAAAAACAAAATAAAGTGCGCTGACGCATTCCGAATGTTGACTGTGGCATATGGTGAAGCTACCTTGGACCAAAACAACGTTTATCGGTGTTACAAAATGTTCTTAGAGGGCCGAGAAGATGCGAAGGACGAACATCGTGCAGGACGCCCGAGCTCACAGTTTTCTTTGATTGCAGGGGCGTGGAGCATTATGAGTTCTTGCCACAGGGTAGTACGGACAATAAAGAATATTACCTGCATGTTATGCGCAAATTGCGCGAAGCAATCCGCCAAAAACGCCCGGATTTGTGGAAGGAAAAAAACTGGCTTTTGCACCATGATAACGCCCCTGCACACACATCGTTGCTTGTGCGCGAATATTTGGCCAAAAACAACACAGTAATGGTGCCGCAGCCAAAAAATTATTATTTGAAGTGCTTCAAGGATTGGAAAAAACTTTTGGCAGAAGTGTATTATATCCGAGGGTAATTACTTTGAAGGGGACAAAAAATATATTCATGAATAAATAAATACTTTTCGAAAAAAAAATTCGCAAATTTTTTGAACATATTACGTATGAGGAATATACCAAAACATGGACCGTTTTGTCCCATTTTTATTAGGAGCGATTAGGTCCAATATTAAGTGTAAATTCTTAAATTTCAGCCAGATGCCAATAAGTGACATCGGTGGGGACCTTTATATGGGAGCTATATCAAAACATGGACCGATATGCCCCATTTTTAAAAGAGATCGTCCCTAGTCTAAGGAATGTCTCTGTACCAATTTTCGTAAAGATAGTTTCATATTTGCGACCTGCACTTTGATTACAAGAATACATAGACAGACGGGCATGGCTAAATCGACTCAAAAAGTGATTCTATGCCGATCGGCATAGAATGGGTCTATGTCTGTTTTTTGGGCGTTACAAACAAATGCACATGGTCATAATACCCTGTACCACAGTTTGGTGTCGGGTAAAAAATGGTAAAGGTTTACTTATCCTAGCTCTGCAATTGTCGAAAATATGGCAAAGTTTTGAAATTTTAGTAAAAAACGGTGTAATTTGGAGTAGCGTGGCAACACTATTAATTACAATGTTGGACTCGTTCTTTTCTCGAAAGCATCATCCAGGAAATTTTCTTGACCGAAATTTTTTACATCGGATAGATAACTTTATAATAAATTTGTTACATAGTTGATAACTTAGAAAAGCTGATGTTGGAGAAATCTTTGCATATTTTGCACTGATATTAAGAAAATGCTAAGGCAGGGTCAGGAAAAAATAGATTTTCAAATGCAGACAGAATTGAAATAACTCTTGACATCACATATCGAAAGTAATTCGCGAATAATTGGAATATGTAACAGTGAATATTTTAGACCCGTCCTTTCCTCGAACACATTCTCCTGGAAGTTTCCTTTATACTATAGCACTCTTTTAAAAATTTCTATTACTTTCTTGGAATAGACAGAAAGTAAATGGAACATATGGTCTCAAACCAAATAAATTCTGACTGAATAACAAAAGCACAGACCAACAATAAATAACAACAACACATACAAACACATGAGGTACGATGACGTCTGCATTAGCCGTTGATAAAACTACATTTGTTTTCGTGGTTCGCGATGCGAACCCAAGCAAAAAACAAAAATGTATTGGTATGAGAGTTTTAGTATGTTGACTTAGTTCGGCAAAATACGGGTTTGGTTAGCAGTTCTTGTTAAATTCAATTTACTGCTACCTCAAGTATTTCAGCTGATTTAAGTTAAAGACATACACTATTGCTACTGAATTCTGAAGATGATAGAGTGGTGTCTATCGAAACTGCAGTCAATTCTACCAAGCAATTAAAACTCTCTACCAATTTTTGTATTTGTTTCTATTACTTTCTTGGAATAGACAGAAAGTAAATGGAACATATGGTCTCAAACCAAATAAATTCTGACTGAATAATTTCCAAAAATATGTCTCATCTCAGAGGATATGACTGGAAGATACTGAGAAAATTCGTGTCTAGTACCGGTTTTCTGTAACTCGTGAAATATAAAAAGATCATAAATAAGGAGCGCACAACAGGCCGAACCACTGTCTTAAGTGTATGTCCATGGACATGAGCCGTTTAAACGTCTCCTCTCTTCAAACTAACCTAACAAAGCAAGGATCAAAATTATAACTTTTGTGTCGTTTTACTTTGAAATTACCTATACATATTAACTCCTCAATTTAATAAGGGGTAGTCCAACCATAATGCACGGCGTAGCGTACATTTGGCCGATATTTTGTTTCACATATAACTGTCATAGATCCTTCTATCAAAATAAAAAATATTAAAATAATTCTCGTGCGTTTAATATGGAACACCCTTTACATATCAATCTAAGAGATCCATTTTAGTACCGAGTTATTATTAAAATAAGTTTTCCCCGAAAAATACTTTACTAAAAGTTGGGCTCCAAAATAATTTTGAAGTTAAAGTTTTGATACATTACCATATATAAAGGACTAAATATTCTAGCATTGCGATAGGAGAAAATATGCATGGCGATCGTTACCGCGCGATGCTCAGAGATTGTTTGTTTTCAAATGTTGAAGAGAATGACGTGGACGATGTGTGGGAAGGCGGTACGTGCCACACAGCCAGCGTTACAATCGATTTGTGGCGCACTGTGTTAAAATCGCATAATTAGCCGAATTGGCGATGTTAACTGGCCGCCTCGCAGCTGCGATTTGACTTCGTTGGACTATTTTTTGTGGGGAGCCGTTCAGGATAAGTGCTACGCCAACCATCCAAAAACGATTCATGACTTGAAACTGAAGTGCAGCCATAGAGGGCCACACAATCGAAAATGTGTTGACAAATTGGGTCGACTGAATGGCATATGAATGAAGTGGTGTTCCACCATTAACCGTCATGTTGAGGCATTTCAATCATTGAAAAATATTTATCCGTCTTCTTTATAAAAATTTTAAAATACAACTTTTTCGTGGGCCACCCTTTATATGAAGGCTATATCTAAATATGAACGATTTTCTCCGAATTTCCCAGTATTCATTTATGTAATAAGAAACCTATTTCCGCCGAATTTCGTACTTATCGGATATAAAATACAGTTTCTACAGCGCTGACATATCAAATCCGATGTAACATATATTTATATGGGATATCTGTCTTAATCTGAAACGGTTTTCTTGAATTTAAGTATTGTTTGTAAGTGTATCAAAAGACTTCTCTGACAATTTTCGTACAGATTGGATAAAAAATGTTGCAGTGGAAAAATGCTAAATCGGAGGTACATATACATAACGGGTTTTTCAACAGGGACGCTACAAAAGTAGACCGACAGGGACAGCAAACGACGCCATATTTTTTGCCGCTCTTTTGACATTTCTATTTAGTAAGGTTTGCCATTTCATGATGGAAAGACATACGAGCCAACAACGTGTCGAAATTATTAAAGTTTACTACCGAAATTCGGAGTTAGTGGCCTCAACGTTAAGAACGCTACGTCCAATGAGCGATGAGGCTCATTTCTGGCTGAATGGCTTCGTCAATAAACAAAATATGCGTTATTGGTCAGACAGCAATCCACGCGTACTCCATGAGTCATCATTGCATCCCGAAAAAATTACGGTTTGGTGCGGTTTAGGGGCCGGCGGCGCCATTGGGCCGTACTTATTCCGTGATTATCAAGACCGGCACGTTACTGTGAATGGGAATCGCTACCTTTCAATGATAACCGAATATTTTTGGCCCCAATTGGATGATATGGACTTGGAGGACATGTGGTTCCAACAGGACGGCGCCAAAAGCCACACAGCGAATGCCACAATCAATTTATTGGAAACCAAGTTTGGAGAACGTGTTATCTCACGAAATGGTCCAGTCGATTGGCCGCCTCGGTCGTGCGATTTGACGCCGTTAGACTATTTCCTGTGGGGCTACGTCAAGTCTATGGTCTATGCAAACAAGCCAGCGACGATTGATGAACTTCGTACGAATATCGAACGTGAAATTGCAGCAGTATCGGCCGATTTATGCTTGAAAACTGTCTAAAATTGGGTTCAGCGTCTGGACTTCTGCAAGCGTGCCCGTGGTGGCCGTGCAAAAGAAATCGAGTTCCATACAAAATGGCATCGAACGTACTTTCACAGGAATATAGAATTCATTGATATCCAAAACCGTTTTTGTTTTATTTAAAAAAAACTTTTGTAGCGCTATTATTGAAAAACTCGGTATATGCAAGCTATGTGTATATCTAAACCGATTTTAATCAAATTCAATATGGATCGTCCTTGTCCAAAAGGAAGATATGTGCAAAGTTTTGTTTAAATTATACCATTATTGCGACCTGTACTTTGATTGCAAGAAAATAAGCACAGATAGACCGAGAGACGGGCATAGCTAAATAAACTCAGAAGGTGATTCTAGGTCGATCGATATAATAAACAATGTGTCAATTTCTTCTTCTTGTTACAAACTAACGCACAAACTTATAATACCCTGTACCAAATTTATATTACCCTGTACATACATTGTTTACACTATCTTTCTGCAAAATTATATTCACTAATTAAAGCACGATATCAGCACTTAGGCTATTATTAATGAAACATTTCAAACCCACACTTTGTCTTCTACAATTTCACAAAATGTTTACCGGATGTAGAATCAATTCGCGTATATACGTATACGCTTTTATTTTATTGAGGGGACAATACGTACATATCGATACCCCCATTCCAAAACATGCTAAGTCAAAACATGTAGCTTTTCGTGAGAGGCAATTAATGTTTTATAATCTAATTAAATTTGAGTGGAATTCCTTTAAAATGTAAATAGAATCACCTCTACTGTTTTCTGCATTTCTTTCGAATGGGTTGGGGGAAGAAAACCAAATTATAGCTGAATATAATTTGGAATATTTAGAAATTAAAAGTGCAATGTCCCTAAAAACATGCTAAGTCGACCTTGCAGACTTTGGCGTGACATCCCCCTATGTAAGGGATGTATCTGCATCGATTTTCTTGAAACTGAGCGATTTTTTTTTATAAAAATAAAAACATATCTCTTTTACATTTATAACGATCTGTTAAAATTATTAATACTTTTCTTTTTATTAAAATTTAAATTTCGATATTTCAGTTCACATCCCCAATTATAATTGGAAATTCCATAGCGCTGCAGCTCCAAATTAAAACTCGACAATAAAGCTACTCATTGATATCGTCTTGTTGATTACAAGAAATTTTCTATATAAATCTTCTAAATACATATAATGTGAAGTTTCAAATCAATCTGGCTGGTTAAATAAGAAACGACAGACGTACGAGTATTTATTTTCTTCTGTATGTCGTGTTGTTTTCCCAAAGGGTTTTTTGTGAATTATTTATTTATATTAATTCGCTCGTTAATAATTCAATGCTAGACATAAATTTCATTTGAACAAATTTAATAAGACACTGACAAATAGGAGCGTTACAAAGTAAACGAACACTCACCATAGCTAACAAATCTTTGTAGAATGTCAGGCATTGTCCACATATGAAGTGACACTACAAAAGGCAGTAGATCGTGACACGTTTGCAACCATTTACTCGCATGTCAAACAAATACTATTATTTTATTTCGAAAATTAAGAAAAATCAGACGGAAATAAAAGCCAACTGTCGCAATGCCTCCGCGTCGAACAAATGAATGTTGGCTCGAAATCATTGCAATCGATAACAATAAAACACAAAATGAAGTGCATTTAAATTACACACGTTCATGTTCAGACATGTGACACACGGACAGTAGACAGTAATGAATGACAGGAATTCATAAATTCAACAAGAAGGAACAAATAAAGAGTTCTTAAGAGGGCATGACGGGTGAACAACGCTTGACTTCTGTAGCGAATAAATGTGTTGTGCATGTTTTGAAGTTTCCTTGTGGACGGATTATATAAAAAAGGATTGTGAAGGGCCGCACACGAATTCGTGTCACACTCTAATATCGTAATATGGAAGAATGTCACGCTATGTCGTATATTTTTACATCCACATATACGAGTATATACATATGTGAATTAGATCGGCTTTGTTTGTGTGTTACTTTTTTAAAGTTCTTAATGCATTTTTAATTAAATCATAAATAAGTTTTAACATTATAGTGTTTTTTTCCAAAAAATAAATGATAGCCATTTCTTATATTACCATTTAGCAACTTTTTACGCTAAAATTGACTGCATAGTTTTTTTTCTTAATTTTCATGGTTGTATAAAACAAATCTTCTTGACTCACAAAAAATTCAGCGGCTGAGTTTCAGCAGGATGTGAGCCGCTACAACCACCGGCGGCTGGAAGAAAAGGGCGGGCGTCGGCGCGCCACCGATTTGCGCCGGTTCGGCTTCATAGCCTGACATGGGGTCGTATGTCGCTCTGTCGATGGGTTAAGCGTACCCTATACTGTGGATTTGTTGTACAACATAATGTTCTATCAGATGTTGTGTTCGACGATTGTTTGCCCTTACATTACTCAAGCAATCTGTACAACATAATTTCATCAAAGGCAGCAACAAGGACGGTTGTGGTTGTGCAGCGAAAAAAAGAAAAAATGACTTCGGCAAAAATGAAAATATGCGACCATAATAATGAGGGTATTTTCAACTTTTTAGTTAAATAATTAGGGAATTTTTGAACGAATTTGTTTATACCCTAATTCCATATGAATGTGCATCGTGTGTTATACTTTTTAATGCGATATAAAAATGTACCTGATACAAATTTTAACTTAGGTTAGGTTAGGTTAGGTTGAAGAGAGGAGACGTTTAAACGTCTCATGTCAATGGGCATACACTTAAGCCAGTGGTTCGGCCTGTTATGCGCTCCATATTTATGATATTTTTATACCTCACGAGTTACAGCAAATCGGTACTAGACACGAATTTTCTCAGTATCTTCCAGTCATATTCTCTGAGATGAGTCAAGTCTGGTAATATGTCGGACCCAAAATGTTGGGAGTGCGAAAGCCGGGCAGTGACACAGAAAATGTTCCATCGTTCCAACCTGAAACTCGTCTAAGGACTGGATAAGTGTATCGGTATGTACATGGTTAAATGCGCCCTCAATGTCTATGCAAACAGCAAGTGTATACATTTCTTTTCTGAAGGACTCTTCTATGTGGTGCATTACCTCATGCAGAGCTGTTTCCTCTGATCTTCCTGTGACATAGGCGTGTTGTTTGAATTTTAGCCTGTCATCCGCTATTTTACTTTTGACCATGTTATCAATTATTCGCTCCATTGTTTTTAACAGGAAAGATATAACTCGCCTTGCCAGGCTTTGGTATGAAGGTCACCCTTGATTCTTGCCAGTTTTTTGGGGTATAAGAATGGGTTAGGTATGCAGTGAACACTCCAGCCAGATGAGTTGATACCAGATCCACCTCATTCTGCAGAAGTGCTGGAAATATTCCATCCGGTCCCGCAGCCTTAAAGGGAGAGAAACTTTTTATCGCTTCTTTAGCCATACCATCTGTTATATCCGTAATAGGTACTTGATGCAATACATTTTCATTTTGTAACTGTTCCTCTGTTGGTCCAGCATTACCAGTCGTAAAATGAGTTTTCATCAAGAGCCTTACGGTATCCTCTATAGTTTCCATCCTTTTACCCGTTTCATCCACCAGTGTTTCGGTTGGGACATGAGTTTTTGAGAGGAACTTTTTCATTTTAGACATGCTGTTAACGCTGTCTACCTGATCACAGAAAAGCCGCCAGGAGTTACGTTTGCCGATCTAATAATTTTATTGTATTCTTTGAGTCTTCTGTGGCAGTCGTCCCAATATACTGATTGTTTTTTACGTCGACCTCTGTTGTAAAGTCTGCGGACATCTTTGCCAATCGAGCGAATTTGTCCTGTCATCCAGGGTTTCTCATAGACAGATTTCCTTTCTCGAAGTGGGCAACTATCTTCGAATGATTTTACAAGAGCCGCGGCAATATTCTTCACATTGATATCAATGTCTTCTGCACATAGATAATCGCGTGTAGGCTGCCCCAATCGATTTCTAAGTAGATTTCCGAAATTAGTCCAGTCGGTCTTAGCCTTATTACGGAAACTTATTGGGTTTGGCGGTCGCCGTGCAATTTTAAACCTTATGTATATAACGGTGGTCTGAATAGGAGTGTTCATCCGAAACCCTCCACTCATGGATCTCATCAATAAGATTTTCTGAACATATCTTCCCTAATTTTGTTAACAAAGGTTGCGGTGTTTCCTATGTTAAGAGTTATGAGGTCATTTGTATTCAAAAATTCGATAAGGGCATGTCCCTTTTTATTGGTGTTAGTACTATCCCAAGCGATATGATGGGAGTTGGCGTCACTTCCAGCTAATAACTCATTACTTGTGTGTTTGGATTCCCTCACCAGACGTTGTAATTCCGACGTAATGTCGGCGCATCGAATGGCAGATATATTGACGCCAGGTACATATTTCCATTACCTTGCCTCAGCACCGTTGCGTACGATGTTGAGAACTCAGGAGAGAAAATAAAACATAAGTTTTTATGGAACAAAAAACAAGTCCTTGGACGAACACCTGTGTTAGCGTAAAAAAGGTTATAGTTCCATGGTTCCTGGATCAAAGCAATATGCACCCTGCCTTTATTTATGATGTCCATCAGAGCGTTGGATACTGTCTCGCTCCGGTGGAGGTTTATCTGGATGACCTCAATCATTGTCTTTCCAGTAAAAGTTTCTTTTGGGAGTCTATCCTATCTGGTGGCACTCCCTCATTATTTGGTTCACTACCTAATACACCATCTACCAGTCGACAATTTTGGGAGGCGGTGTTATTTTTTGTCGCTCCCTCATTGTTTTGAATCGCTTTGTGGCTCTTTTTATTTTGATCACCACCTTTGCTGGGAACTTCCTGCAAAAGTGGCGGTGCTATTGGTGAACTGGTGGTGTTATTGACTACTTCTACATCAGTTTTTGGCAGTGTCTCACCTGTCTCCATCCGTTCACTACCAGTGTTTGCCTCTTCAGACAGTATATTTGGACTCGATTCATCTGTCCTGCCAATCGGGACCTTTCCAATTTTGAAAAAGACTGTCCAGATCAAGAAGTGCGCCATGCCCATCGCCAAGATTGTTCTTGGATTCTGGGTCTATACCCAACACGAGGAGAGTACCCTCGGTATCATCCTTCCTATAGAAGACTTCCCACTTTCTCAAGGAAAGTTTTGAATTCTGTTTGCCAATGATGTCGACTATGTACTCTGATGAGAACTTACTGGGACATCCCTTAACATATAGGGTCATTTTTATGAGTTCAGGAATGTCGCTTTTCCTTACCAATTTTAGATTTGCGGCGTCCCAAGGTGAGGGGAAGCTATCCACAAGTTTTACGAGGACAGCGCAGCGTTGTGATGTCAGCCTTAGCATCAAAACACCCCTCTCAAACTTGCACCTCATTACTTCGATTGGTGGTTCATCCTTAGATTCGAGGACGTACTCCGCTACCCTCGTATAGACCAAATCTTCGAAGTTACTCTTTTGGTCTTCGGGGATTCTGCCAGATGCACTACTGCTATCAATTATGGCATAGCATAGATCGTTTCGAAAATGTTGTTTAGCTATATTAGAATAAGATGGTGGCTTCTTACCCTCCTTTATCACCAATTGATTTTTCCGTGTCTGTAGAGTCTTTTTGTTTAAAGCCTCATCCTTAACGGATGATTTGGTTGACTTGACCTGTGTTACTGGATCAGCTTTACCGCCCACGGTCGAAGGACCCAGACTAGAGAATTCCTTTTGTGTGGTTACGTTAGGCTTCCCCGGATTACTGGAAGACGGCGAGCCCTTTTTCTTCTTAGTCACTTTCACAGCGCTATGTTCTTCGGGAGACCTGACTCTTTTAGCGGCCTCCATCTTTGTGTTGGAGGTAGAATTGTCAGGTTCAACCCGTAATAGGTTGTGTCGATTCAACACAATCATGGATATTACCTCGTGGAAATATCGCCACTATAGGTACTGTAAAACCATTACACTCCACAAAATTTAAGGTATTTGTATTTGTGCACGAGACTGTAGGTACTCCAAAAAATTTAGTACACAGAATTGCAAATATTTGTATGGACTGGACTCAAAGATATAAGCCGTTATAAAATAGTCAATATTTCACTAATATTTTGATCCTTTGTGGGTGAGGTAATCGAAAGTGTGGACCAATATGGTACATCTTTGATCTTAGCCTTAAATAGAAAAAATATGAACACATACCAAATTTAAAGTCCATCGGTTACTCCTATCAAAAGTTATTGATGGGAGTTGCAGACGGACGGACATTGCTCAAATGAATTATGGGGTGGGATGCAAAAAATGCACATTGGCATCGACAGCATTTATGCGGAAGCATATCGAGAAATTAAAAAAAATAAATTTATTTTGTTGGATAATCCTTATAGCCAGGTAACGCTGTCGATTTTTTTCGAAATTTAAATTTTTCAATTTTTGGGAACACTTTGAAGCAGAGTTCGGAAAAAAACAGCTACCTTGGACCAAAGCAACGTTTATCGGTGGTACAAAATGTTCTTAGAGGGCCGAGAAGATGCGAAGGACGAACAGCGTGCCGGACGCCCGAGCTCACAGTTTTCTTTGATTGCAGGGGCGTGGTGCATTGTTCTTGCCACAGGGTAGTACGGTCAATAAAGAATATTACCTGCAAGTTATGCGCAAATTGCGCAAAGCAATACGCCAAAAACGCCCGGATTTGTGGAAGAACAAAAACAGGCTTTTGCACCATGATAACGCCCCTGCACACACATCGTTGCCTGTGCGCGAATATTTGGCCAAAAACAACACAGTAATGGTGCCGCAGCCACCGTCCCCTGACCTAGCCCCCTGTGATAATTTTTTGTTCCCAAAACTGAAAAGGCCCATGAAAGGACGACGCTACGCCACGATTGAGGAGATAAAGACGGCATCGAAGGTGGAGCTGAATAAGATCACAAAAAAATGATTATTTGAAGTGCTTCGAGGATTGGAAAAAACTTTTGGCAGAAATGTATTATATCCGAGGGGAATGAATAAATAAATACTTTTTGAAAAAATACAAAATTCGCAAATTTTTTTGAACATACTACGTATATGTCCCATGGACGATTTTAGGAGAGAGGCCGTACAGCCTTCCTGCAGGAATATATGGCGGCGTTTGAGTTTGAGTTGTGGACCCACGACTTGCTGTTATGCGTCTTCTATTGAGCAGGCTTTGAATTAGTATGATGAAGCTAGAGTTCACTTTTAGATGTGACAGCGCCTCATTTAGCGCATCTGAGTGAATGTCGTTAAAAGCCCCTTCTACGAGTATGTCAAGAAATGTCCTTGAAATGTAGAGAAGATTCGATAGTTCTCACTAGTTCGTGCATGGCAGATTCTGTAGACTTTCCCTTATTGTAAGGGAAGGGATTTTTTACCAGACCTTTCAGTAGGAAGGAGGCTAATTGGTCTGAAGTCTTTCCCGCTTTGGGTATCCCTTCATCGACTGGGGATGTATGGGAGCCTACATAAATTTTCTCCAGACAGGGGATAATGTACTTCAACATTTTCTGCATTTCTGCTGGAGTGATGTATATGTGAGGGGTGATCCAAGTAGAGATACTTTTTTCAATAGCCTTTTTTTGACAGATCACGTGTGAGGCGTGGCAAGCTGTCGTGTTGTGCTATTACGGGTGATCGAAGTAGAGATACTTTTTTCAATAGCCTTTTTTTTGACAGATCACGTGTGAGTCGTGTCATGCTGTCATGTTATTTTTGTTAAGTATTGTTTGGCATTTCATCATGGAAAGACTTACGCCTGAACAACGTTTACGCATGTCATTCGCCAGTTACCAGTCGAAATGCTCGAACGAGTCATCGAAAATTGGACTCAACGGATGGACCATCTGAGACGTAGCCGCGGCCAACATTTGATAGACATAATCTTCAAAAAATAAATGCCAAAGAATGTTCTTTCAAATTATAATAAACATTCCCCATTCAATTTGAATTTTCTGCGTTTTTTTTTTCTTTAAAAATGTAGGGAACCTCGAAATGGATCACCTTATATATATAAATCTGAACCGTTTTTATTATTTTCGAATTTCAAGATTATCGAAAGGAAAATATTACATCCACAGTCGAAAATGTCAAAACGAACGGTACAGCTATATGCAAATCTGAACAGATTTTTACAAGTTTCAGTAGGGTTCTCTTTTGGCCAAAAAGAAAAACTTGTTTGAAAAACATGACTTTTGAGCTAAAGGCTAGGAAAACAGACCTGTAACTCTATTCAACCCCGCCAAATCTACTGAGGTGACTAATGACTGGGATATTAAACGCAACTCAAACTCATTAGAAACTGCAGAGCCGTTCTTGGAAAACCTTCTGTGGAGAAGTGGAAAAGTTCTCGGAACGAACAAGGCTTCGTAAGATGTTATTCCCGTACTGGACTGCGAGCAGTCGCTGAATATACTGGTCGACGCACATTTCCACACACTTGGCCAAATGACTTCATGCCAATTAACCTCCTGAAAGGTCTGGAAAGACTTTTAAATTCTTACATTAGATTAAAGGTAAATACAAACTTACAAGGTCCACAGATCTTACATACAAGGTTTGTAAAAAGAGGGGCCTTATAATGAGGAGTACTGTCTCCATTAATATGAAACGTAGCTATGATTGGAATCCTGTTAGGCCTATGCTGACGACGTCGCAGTAACTGAGATACAGAGGCTTTGAACAAATTGGCTGGATGGGCCAGATGCAGTGGAAATATAATCACCCACATATTTTCCAAATATTTTCACTGCTAAAATTAAAGTGTCGTTATTACTGAACCCTCTTTTTAATTAACACAAAAAAGTTATTTGGATATATAGTTTAGTAGATATGAAAGGATTAAAATTGCTTTATAAAATTCAGTGTTTGCTGTTTTCCATGGAACAAAAGGAGGTTGGTTCGATCGAGCTTAGTATTCTGGCTGCAACGAAATAAAGGACGGGATACAATTTTTAGTATTTACGCAAAAAAATCCAGCGTCTTTCACCGTTCGCTGAAAAAACTTATGGTTTTGGCATTACGGGCCAAATTTCATCATAATTTTTGGCATTGAAGTTTTTTGCGGAATTACATACTTCAGATAGGTGGATATAATCCATTTAGGAATAGCTACTCTATTATCGAAGGTACACATCACTTTTTTTAATTTTTAACCGAATTACACGAATTTTTTGAAAATATTGATGAAACTCTGCGTGCAGGTTTTGTTTATTCTTCGAAGTATATCCATTTGGATTGTATGGGCGGTGGTCGTGGTCGATTTTGATGAAATACCATTTTTTCTTAGTGGGTAAAGTAATGGGTTGGCAGGATACCAGGAAACAGAAACCATCTCCACTTCTACATAGATGGTTCGAAGCTAGATGATAAGTTTGGCTTCGGAGTACACTGTAAAAAACTCAGTCATGATAAGCGGAAATAATGGCAAGAAGGGAAATCACAAAGTGGCTGAGTCGCAACGAAGTGACCAAGAAAGGCGTTGCCATTTACTCAGACAGTCAGGCCGCCATCAATTCTCTGGAGACAATATTCCTAAATTCACATACAGCCCTAGACTTTCGCAGATCTCTTAACGAGATGGCAGAGCAATTAAACATACACTTCATTTGGATGCATGGGCATAGGGATATCTAGGGGAATTGCAAAGCCGTTGAACTTGCTAATAAAGGGACGACATTACAAATTATCGAAGAATTTGCATATATAAGTGCGTCACTGTCCACATGTAAGCATTGACGCAGACGTGAGGCGGAGATAAATCGCTTTGGAGCTCTGTACAAAAAGCTACAACGAATTTTTAAACACTAAAAACGCCAAAAAAATGTTCGTTGATACTAGGAGAGTTGTGATGCAAAAATTTTTTAAAATTAAAAGGCTAATTTTTGCGTTGTTAGAAATGCTTTGGAATTACCCTGTTAATATGTATGGGGTTATCGGTTAATATGTATGAAACGACAGGATCTAATGTAACAAAAATAATTAATAACGTAATACAGTATATTGAATGTAATTTTGCGGAAAACATTGATTTTACTGAAAAAAGATGCCAAATCGATAAGGGGCTATATTTATATAAACCACCACATTTCGTACAAGCCAAAAACCTCGGACAGCAGACCGAAATGTGAACCTAAAATCTTCTGATATGAAATGATAAAAAAATCAATTTCGAATCGAAAATCTTATGGCGATTTCATTTCTGCAAAATAGTGCAACGTTTTCATTGAGCTTTTTCCGAAAACTGGACTTTTATATGGTATTCATATGAAATTTTGAAGTAGGAGCTAATTTAAATTCGAAGGAGTACATCAGTTCCACCTAAAAAGGGCAACCATTTTTAGAGTTTCGCCTCGGCGGAACAAAATTTTTATCAGAAGTGAAATCACCGTTAGTTGGCTTCCAGGTGGGCACATATAAACTTCCTAAAAAAAATAAGGAACACCCTAATACATTCATTTGTATATAGATTATGTTCGGATTTTTTTTTTGCATATCAAGTCTCCATATCTATCCAACGCCTTTGTGATTTGCATTTCATTCTTTCTTATAATTTATGTGTGCGAAATCCCGAATTGGAGCCAAGGTTTGGTTATTAATTCTTCATCCCTGTGTAAAATTGGCTATACTCGTAAATTAAATCAAAAATCTTGCCCACAAATCTTGACATTAAATACACCACCCCATATGCCTGCCTATATGCAGAACGTATGGAAAAAAGGCCAGAAGACGTGTGTCATGCCAGTCACAGGGTTATAATCACATACACAAGTATGCCATCACATTCGCCATCCATCGCACAATGACTGAAAACAAAAGACTTAAGCAACAAACTTGGCATATCTCGACGACATGCGGACAAGGACGTAGCGTCGCGTCGCTACCAATGCATTGCCGTGAGGAGTCACGGTTTCGAGAATTGCTTTGCAAGCTTTGTCGGTCGTCGTCGTCGTCGACATTGTTATTGTTTTAGCCATTTCGTTTTAGTTAAGAACATTTTTAACTGTCTTTAGCCACAACAAACCGTAAATGTGTGCTTAGAATACGTAAGTATGACATTTAACTAAAGCGGCCTTTTGTAATTGTGTGAACAAAACATTTCGTGGCAACGAAATCGAATGAGAAACCTCCAACAATTGATAAAATAATGATATATACATATGCATAGTATTTTCACTCCCCAATTTACCATCTGAATATCTACCCAAGAGCTTCTTTCTGTTTTAAAATGAAATTACAGAGAACTTTAAAAAGCCAAAAATATCTGATATTTTGTTCTTTCTGAATGAATGGCATCGAAAAAATCGGATATTCTTAAAAGGAGTGGCACAATGGTACGACTGAAGGTGTTTTAAAACTGTGCTTGATATTTTAAGTGATTTAATGTCTTTGGGCTATGTGGCCATAAATAATAATTGAATGTAATCTGAACAAAAGTATCTTGAAATACTTAAGAATAATTTATGCGGCAGCGCTTGCCGCAGAGACAGTATTCGTACACCGTCACTGTTATCTGGAGGAGTTTATAAGCCATTTAATGCTTTTGGGTTAATTGACAATTACCGTCAAATCTTTAAATCGTGGATCTTCATAACAGAGACACTGTCAGATGTTTAGAAGATTTGTTCAAAGATCAAAAGTGTTCAATGGATCATCTGATAGTAAACATTCTAAAGTTAAAAAATGAAGTTTGAGAAGAGCTTCGAAATAATGTTAACAGGAATGACAATCTAAGTGGCCTTCTGTCATGTAGATTGCGGACGAAACGGTTTTGTTAAATTATACTACACCATAACATATTTTCCCTAATGTTGTGGCACATGTGTATACCCTATCGCCATAAGATTTTGTTTTTGCACAAAATGTTTATGAACATTGCTAAATAGCTTATAAAATGAATTCGCCTTATCATTATAACCTCAGTTTAGGTTAGTTTAAGAGTACACACTCCAATGTGTTACCACAGAGACGTAAGGGAAAACATAAGTGATCCCTGGCCCTCCCGTTGAACAAATTTGATTAGGTTAACAGTAAGAAAGTTCAGTCGAGTAAACCGACTTACGAATCCCTCAAATTCAGTCCCAATAAATATTCTTAAATTTATTAATTTTTTTATATATATACATTAGGGCGGGTCGATTTAATAATCGCCCATTGCTCAGTGAAAATCGTATTCTAGGGATCAAAATAAGAAACTTTGCCGAAGGAATCATACCTCTAAAACGAATTCGGATGTCCCGGAATTTGGGTCGAACTTTTGGGTAGGGGCAAATTTTGAAAAATCCCACTTTGACTTATTTAGAGTGCTCTAATCGAGTCCAAATGTATGGAACCCCCAGGGGGTTCCAAGGGGTGTACCACTGGCATGGGTGGGTCGGGCCTCCAAACCCGGCCTAATATACATATTTCGACATTGCTGAATAGAGTGGTGCTAGCCGTTTTTCTAGGTTAGCTCTTGTTTTCGCGATATTGGACCACAAAATTTGTAAGGAAATTATAGAGGTTAGTTACCTCGGAGACGATTTTGAAGTGGATAGCTTCGGAATACACGTTCCATTCCAAAGAACGAAATAAAGGGAATCCTTCGAGAATTATTTCCCTCAAAATAGTCAAACACGCTCCTCAACCCTTTACTCCTGAAAAAGTGCAATAAAATTTAACCATATGTCACACGACATAGAAATTGTCGACATTTTTAGTTTGTGTCTTTGAGAAAAATATTCCTCGCAAAAAATTAATATGAGTCTCCTTTCAACATATTTATGAAAAATTATCAGGTTTCAAATTCAATGTTAATTACTTTTAAATTTTCCATTGACACTAACCAAAAAATAATTTACGAAAATTTAAGTAAAAAAATATTTTTACAAATATTTTCTGCTATGAGCAGAAAAATACACAAATAATGTAATATCTCGAAATCTGCTCAATTCTCATAAAAAAGTTGAGAAACGACTTATAGTATTTTTTCGCAAGGAGTATTTTTCTCATCGATGCCTACTAAAAATGTCGACGATATATATGATTTTTAACAAAATCTTATCCATTGCACTTTTTCAGGGGTAAGAGGTAAGAAGCGAGGACGACTGTTTTAAGAGAAATAATTTTCCAAATGTTCCCTTTATTTCGATCTTTGGTCTGAAGCGAATATTCCGAAGTCTTTCATTTCAAAATCATCAAAGACATAAGTAACCTCTCTGATTTCCCAACAAACTTTGTGGTCGAATATCGCGAAAACAAGAGCTAACATAGAAAAACGGCTAATGAAACTGGATTCGGCATGGCCTAAATAGGTCTACCCATAGGGTCTCCTTTCTGTTACATTTTTGGACTAGCACAGTGTTATTATCAATTTAAATTGCATTTCATAATTTTAAAGTATATATAAAGTATGAACTGAAGTTTTAAGCTGTTAACTTTTGGTGCAAAAAGTCCATTTGTGTGGGAGGTACCAAAAGAAGTGAGCCAATGTTGCCAGTTTTTCACTGTAGTGTAGGCAATATAAAAACATTACACTGTAAATTAAAATATGTGTATACACTGGTATTAATGTTATAAGCAGTTAAGTTTTGGTACAAATGGGTCCATTTGTGGGGGAGGTACCAAAAGGGGCATGCCAATAACGCCCAATTTTCTCGAGGTGATGACGACTTATAACTAATACACTGTGTGGAATTTCGGAAGATTCGAATAAGTAGTATAGAAGTTATTAAAGAATCAATATTTCTCTAAATGTTAACCCTTTGTGGGGAGGTACAAGAAGTAGGACTAATATTGCCCATCCTCGAAATTAGCCTGAGATGGAGAAAAACATTACCGTATACCAAATTTGAAGTCAATCGGTTACCCCTTTCGAGAGTTATGTGCGCAGCATCAAGCACACAGATGGATCTTAGGCCACTCCTTCGATCTGATACACTCTATAAGGCGAGGGGATAAAAAGCTCAAAAGTTGGCGGATTCCAACATCTGTATAGATAGCTAACTCCCCAAAGAAATTAAAGCTTAAGATTACATGCCACTTTTGATTCCTCCTCCTCTTCGTCTCCACAGCTTCTTCAAAAGTCATTGTGTAAGACCTTCAATCTTTCTACATGCCGTCCAAAAAGGCAGTGACCCGTCATGATAGACACGATAAGTGAGACGTCCGGTTTCGTTGTCGAGACCAGTATGCAGGTGCGTTTTGAATTTAGGCCGGGTCACACCAGCCTGGAATTAATCAGTTTCTGACTAGTGACCACCTGTCATTTGTTGCCGTAAGAGGTATATCTCTCAAAAAGATCTTGAAGTTCGTTAGAGGCAGTTCCCCTGGAGCGTGTAAGTTAGTTCATAGGCTTGCTAGTTCATCTGCCTTGCAGTTCCTTGGTATGCGGCTGTGGCCCGACACCCATTTCAGGTGAATATTGAACTGTTCAGCCACTCCTTAAGAGATCTGCGGCAGCCGAAGGCGGTTTTTAAATACAGGAATATAGTTTCTAGGGACTTGATAGCAGTGTGAATAGCAGAGAATATTTTGATACAGACTTTGGTCAGAACATTAATTCTCAGTCATTCCGCTACCGCTTTTAAAAGCTAAGATTTTTGCCTCCCAGACACTACAGTGATCAGGCAGTCTTTTGCAATTGATAGCTCAAGTTCAACAGAAAACACACCAAAGCCCACTTGGTTGTTGAGTTTGGAACTGTCTATATAGAATTAACCGAATCTCCAATATCCTGGGATACGACCATTCCATTCTGATCTATCAGGTATAAAAGTAATATACTTCTTGACAAAAGGTGGTCCAGTCATAATGTAATCAACAGTGACCCGAATGTCAGGCATTGAGTCTATAATAACATTACGTCCGTAGCCATTTTCAGGCCACGGTGACAGTTCTCTCGGTATAATCACAGTACATTAGGCATATGACACTGCTGTATGACTAATTTTACATTTAGTGCCTCAGTTAGTGACGTTCTCAGCGCACCAGTGATTCATACAGCACAGTATCCCGCTCAAGGTGAATTTTTACAGATCCGTCCACCAGACCACAATGTCTTATAGCATTATCGGTCTGACTACTGCCATATACAACCAATAAACTATAAGCGGGTTCAGAACGCAGCGTTCTCTTATTGCTCTTTTACAGATATATAGCTCTATTGGGTTTGAAGTTTTCATGTATAGAAAAATAACCAAGTATTTTGTGCTTTCAGAGAAGGGACTTAAATACCCCCAAAGGAGACAGGTGCCATTATCGGTACCTCATTTCTCCTGGTGAAAAGAACTAGTTCCATTTGGTTCGGCCATTATCGGAAGCCTATCTTGCAGTTGTATGAAGTGCCTGCTGTAGCATATCTCTAAGAGTACTCTGAAACTTCCCACAGCTATTGCCATGTCATCTGCATAGTCAACAATCGCTTACCCCCATCATCTCAAGAGAAAGCAGAATATTTGAGGCGTTCCCGCGCTGACATATCTATGAGCTAGCTGAAATTCGTCTCTTAATTAGTAGGTTATGAATAAACCTACGTATCTGCTATCAACCTCCAGGGTTGCCAAAGCCGTAATTAAAGCGGCTGAATTTATGTTATTGAAGGTCACCTTTATATCTAAGAAATCCACCATGGTATATTCCTTGACGGAGAGGGATCCTTCAAAAAATCTGACCAGATCATGCAGTGCGCTTTCGGTGGACTTGCTCTTGCTGTAGGTATGCTGTTGTTGGATAAAAGCCTGCGATCAATTTTAGTCCTAAGATGGCTATCTATTAATCTCTCCAGGGTTTTAAGGATAATTTACGATAGACTAATTGGCCGAAAATCCTTAGTTCCTGTATGGGATGGTTTTCCGCTTTTGTGATGAAAACAACCTTGGTTTCTATCCATTTTGTTGGTCTCTCTCTCAGCCAGGGAGCAATTGTATCAGCCACTGTCTGTAGCTCCGCCGGCGATACTTTGTTTGGTTCTAGCGACTAAAAACCTTATGATAGCCCAAAAAATTACAGATTCGGTTACAATCTCGGTGGCAACCTCTGATGGCTGCACTTTAAGGGAATCCAAACTGAAGTAATCAATGCATCTTCCGAGTTGCCCGGGAAATGTGTATCCAGAAGCACTCCCAGCGTTTCCTCACTAGACGTAGTCTAGGAACTATCATATTTATTTATGTACCCAATTGTACAAGGTGTTCAGGCTTAAATATTTCGGTACCTTGAGGCTTCGGATGAGCTTCTTACGCCACTACAGAAATCTATCCGGGATATATCAACTCTATTTTGTACCGCTTCAGTTCTTCCTTGTATGTGTCCCAGTCCTGTGGAGCTCTGTTGGCCTTTTCCTTATTAACAAGCTTTCTTCAGCAGTTTCTCAACACAACTAATTGATACAACCACCATGGTGGTCGTAGTTTGCAACTTGGCATTAGTTCGAGACTTGTGGCTTTTAAAGAGTCATTCAGAGTTGCAGTGACTCTTTACTGGATAGTTTGTATCTTCATGTCGTCCCCACAATAAAACAATAGCGTATATATTTTTTTTAATAGAATATCATATCATATCATATTTTATATTAGTGGAATATCATATGGCTGTAGCCTGATTATTTCACCACATATTAAAATGACAAGAAATTGAAAACATCGTTTCTATTCTAAAATATACATATTTATCTTCCAAGAAGTCTAATTTCACAAAAACTTCAAATATGATTTTCTCGAAACTACAAAAAATTACACTCTATTCTTTTATCGAGGGGACGATGTGATGTCTTTTTGGAAGAGATCTGTTGATTATGTGCCTGAATTTTACTCAATTAGCCTTCCTAATATTTGGTGGGAAGACGGTATCAGAAGGCTTCGCAATCATGCAGTAGCTATTATACATATCCATATATACGTACATATCTATATCGGAAAGCTATGAGCTTTCAAAACTTTCTAATCAGAAAACCTTCCACTTAGCACCCAGGCAATGAGGTCGACCAAAATTATTGGCGGCGGCTTTGAGATGTTTAAAAGGAGAGGGAAAAATTAAATTAAGTAAAAAAAATTTATAAAGATTATGAAATGTTTTTATAATGTAGAAAATCGGTTCAATATCTTCCATAAATCGGTCTGAACAAGGCGTCTAATGAATAGGCTTTCATTATCTATTTTAGCCCAATCAAAATGTGACCCTTTATGCAATTTATGCATTGCTGCATCAGGTTTTCTATTGTTTATGATTTGACTGATGAAATGGTTGATGCACTTGTTACTGAGTTGACTATCGTTGGCGGACTTGGAATATATTAATAAAACCAGTAAGGAAAGGCTAAAGTCGGGCGGTGCCGACTATATAATACCCTACACCACTCTCGTAATATTGAATAACTCTGATATATACATTTTGTAATTCATGTATAAATTGTTTACATAAATTTACTTTTGGGACATTTTATACATAAATAATACCCTGTACCAGAGTGTGGTGTAGGGTATAAAAACGATTGGATCTAAAGAGCCAAATCGGATGAAAAATATATATCAAGATACTCTACCATTCTAAATTTCAAAACGATTGGATATAAAATACAGCTTCTATAGGACTAATGGGCCAAATCGGACGAAAGATATATATGAGAGCTATATCTAAATCTGAACCGATTTCAACCAAATTCAATAGCGATCTTAACAGCCGCGAAATACTCTAAACTGCAAAATTTCAGAAAGATCGGAGTGAAATTGCGGCCTGTAGTCGACGAACAACTTTACATGGACAGACGGACGGACGGACGGACATCGTTAAATCGACTCAGCTAGTGATTCTGAGTCGATCGGTATACTTTAAGGTGGGTCTAGCTGTGTTATTTTCAGGTGTTACAAACATCTGCCGTGAAACAAACTTATAATACCCTGTACCACAGTGTGGTATAGGGTATAATTAAAGATGTTTGGGAGCTTATTTCGATATAAATACATACATGTCGGAATTTTTCACATTCGGAAGAAACAGCCTATATATTATACTTTCATGAAGGCGCAAAGTGAAAGTTTTGCATTTTCTAATACGAGTAAGTAGTATTTGTTTTGAAAGAGCAGATATTGTGAAGGACACCATTGTATCACTTAGTATTCACTTTCTTAATATGTATTGTTGAATAAAACAAATCTTCTTGACTCACTAAATAAACTTCGGCGTCCGAGTTTCAGCCGATGGGTGCCGCTAAAATCGGAGGCGGCTTCGGCTGGAAAAAAAGGTCGGCGGCGGCGCGCCACCTATTTGCGCAGCATCGTCTTCATAGCCTGCGAGCACATCTTGCCTATTTCTAGTTATGAAGGTAGGTTCATGCCCTCTATTACAAATCGCAAGGTTACTAGCTACTTATATAATATATTCAATAAGTAATTCGCCCCTTTCGTTGATGTTAGTACTTCCCCACATATGATGGTGTGTATTGACATCACTAAACACAATTAGGGTCTACGTTTTTTTCATTGCCGCTCCAAACATGGGATTTTTCCTGAGAGTTTCCTCACTACTAAAAGAAGGAAGAATGTTGTTTTTAGCAAGTATACAGTCTTTTCGTCTTCCACCACCCGTACCTTCTAGCTGCTTAAACCCTATCGTCCTAGGTCCATATACCTCTCAACCCTGGATCCTGGATGAGGACCATGTTAGCCCCTCCTCGCATCAGTAGGGCTTTTAAGGCAGCTGATGCAACCATAGTGGTGGATGTTTATCTATAGATGCCGGACCATTGTCAGATTTCGTCACCTCTGTCTGGCTCGTCGTCTGTGTCTGCTAGAAGCTCATCCTCATCGGATCCATTCCCACAGGATTCTTTCGATCCCGCGATGTACGAGTACCTCGTACGCAAATGACCGAGGAGCAGCGTTACTACTGAACACTTTGGTCATTTTGAATACCGGCGGTTCATCTGGAGAGCGCAGCCTTTTAGTAGACTGCTGTTGTTGGAGTTGATGCGGTATCCCGTTCTTCAAAAATACTCCATGCCTACTTTTGGTATTCTCTCTGCTTGTGTCTCATTGATGCAGTATCCCGTTCTTCAAAAATACTCCATGCCTACTTTTGGTATTCTCTCTGCTTGTGTCTCATTGATGCAGAGTCGGCTTTCTCAAGGATTCTGAGGGCCATGCCGCGATCTTTAAAATGCCTCTTTGAAGAATGGGTATACGAATTGCCAAGTAATGCTGCCGCCTTAGAAGAGGAGTTTGGCTCAATAGGCTGTTGTCAGGCCTAGGTTTAGATCTTCATGTATTAGTTGTAGTCGTCGTCGTTTTCGTTGCGGTTGCAGTTGTATCGTTATCCCACGAGTGTGGGGGCATGGTAGGTCCACCACGTCATAGTCCCCCAAAGGACAAGGAATGAGTCGTTGCTGAGGTGTAACGGTATCAGCAAAGGCGGCACCACTGGTGACCACTGACTGCGAACAAGTCCGATGAGCACATTACGCATAACACTCCGAATTTAGGGGAGTTTGCTTTAAGTACAACCACTACTGTAGGGAAGATACATGTCCAGCACAGCATAGCCCGCAGTACTGGGTGGCATAACACCTATTACTTGCTGAGGTGCACAAGTATCAGCACAAATAAAATCGATTACCCCTAAATCAAACCACACGCCGATGGGCACGAGGTGGCATTACACCTCGATGTTAGGGGAGTTTGTTGTAAGATGAACCACTGCTTTGTAGACCATTAAACGTTAACCAGAGTACACAACTTGTGGAAGTGGTCTGATGTTCACAATGCTTAGAGCGCCGACACATGTATTTGCTAAATTATGTAAAATGAATATATTCATCGTTTTGGTGATACTAGGCAAAATATTATTGACAGAGAAGGCAACTCTATAACAACAACCTTCAGAATAGAATTTCTGTCGTTGCAACAGCATTGAAGGATACTTTATTTTATTTCAATAATTTACTTTGTTACTCATTATTAATAGTTTCTAAAGAATTGTGTATATCGCTAAACGATTATTTTGAATTCGTTAATTTTTGCAAAGATTTGTATTCAATTCAAGCCGTGTGTTCATCAAGGTTAAGGTTAGTAATTTTTGGTTTGTTTATTCTTTTTTCTTTGCTTTATTTTTGTAAGTGATTTCGAGACGTGAGTTATATCGTTCACAGGTAAATATCGTATACCACCGCCACCTCTTCACATCCACTCTTAGTAGTGCGTCAAAACAATTAGTGGCGGAGGTACGAAGACTGCATTTAAAAATGGTTAAACAACGTATCACCGCTGGGGAAACAAGCCAAAAGGTAACATTAAAACGTAACATATCATTTAGTCAAATTATTCAGTTCACGCATTGCCAAAGACAGCAATTAAATATTTAGTTTTTGTTGTTTTTTCTTGAGTTTTATGGTTTTTCTTCGTTGTGTGCAGATATACGAGTATATATTTATATGTCGTTAGTAAAGCAACAAAAAGAACTAAACACTATTAAATTGTAGCATATTATACAATTGTTGTTGTGTTGATTTTGTTAAACTATAAATAGTTAATGAAAAAAAATAAATGCGACGTTATTAAGTGCCATGTCCAATTTGTTTAACGTGTTGCATGCGTTGTTTTGTTTTGGAATATCGTTTGCAAACTTATTTTTTATTGTTATTTCTTCTCGGCTAATGATAATTATATATATGGCATACATAAGAGTTTCACAAACAAACAAAAATTGGATCAAATTCATTCAAAAGTCATAATTATCAAGTCACATGTCTTATTGGAAAGAGGTATTGAAAAACTGGAAATAAAAGTCCTACCAACCTAACGAAAAAAGTGGAATGTAATTAAGCCCCAGGAAAGTACACCCCTACATTTTAAGAATACGAACCGCAATTTTTTTGGGGGCTTCATTTAATTTTTTGGCTACTTTTTGGGATTTATTTTCATTTAAATATTTAGAAACAGGAGAGGCTAAAAAGAAAACTGTTTTTTCGCGTGTGACAGTTCATTCCTATTGGTTCGTAACTGATAGATTTTGACGTTTCACTATCACAGTGAAGGGCAAATTCGTAAGCGTCCTCAGAGACATCCTACACTTGGCTCTGAACAAATTGGCTAGATGGGCCAGAAGCAGCGGTTTGGGCGTAAACCCATACAAGACAGAATTGGTTCTCTTTACTAGGATGAATAATGTCCCGCATGTGGACCCTCCACCTCGGATAAATGGAACAGATCTTTTCAGAAAGTGCAAAATTTTTAGGAATTATTCTACTGGAGCTTGTAAGGAAGGCCAACGTCGTCTTATATTCCTGCAAAAAGGCTGTAGGTTCGCGGTGGGGTCTCTCTCCTAAAATCATCCACTGGATATATATAGCAGTAGTTCGTCCTATACTGTTAGACGGCATTGTGGTATGGTGGACGACAACTGACAAACTAACCATCACAAACCTACTAACAAAGATTCAGAGAACAGCTTGCCTGAGCATAAGCGGAGCCTTAAGGACTACAGCGACCGAGTCTCTACAAGGCCTACTCCATATACTGCCGATTAATATTGTGGCGAGAGAAGTTGCAACCAAAGCGGCAATAAGATTACACTGTCTATCAATGTGGATGTACACGAACTACGGTCACATGAGGATATCAAAGTGTAGTGCTATGGTAACCGACCGTGTGGACTATATACCAACCTTGGAGAGAAATTACATCACTATGATTCCCCCCAAAGATGAATGGGTTGGCAGAATACCAGATAATAGAAACCATCTCCACTTTTACACGGATGGTTCGAAGCTTGATGTACATTGTGAAGTACTTAGAGTTGGGTCGTTCCGGAACGAACTCGTTCAATTGAACGATTCCCTTGAAGGAACGATTGGAACTGGTTCCTGCTATGTCGTTCTTTTAGTTCCATCGTTCACTTCGGATCTTTTGCTGTTATTCATCTTTCGTTCATTCGCTCGTTCATTTTGCCATTCTTCTCTTTCTCAGCTGTTTAATTGTTGCCAAATTTACCAAACAATGATTTCTCTAGTCCTGTCACACTAAATTTATTACAAAATTAAATGCTGGGGTCGTTCGAAGGTTTTTGTATCTTTTTTACCTTCATCAGTCTTTTTCAGAATATAAATATATTTTCAATTTCCTTGTCTGGCAAAATTGTTTTTATCACGTTCATAAAAGAAGACTGAACGAGTAAACAAACAGCTGTTGTGATGTTTGACCACATGAATGTCATTTGAACGAAGGAGCCAAAAGGAACGATAGAACGAAAAGACTGAACGAGTTTCTTTACCAGAACGGAACGAAAAGGACCGGTCCATTCAGTGAACGATAATGCCCAACACTAGAAGAACTTAGTTTGGATATAGCTCACAGACTACCAGATACCTGCAGTGTCTATCAATCCGAAATAATGGCAATATGAGAAGTAAGTAACCAACACTGGCGTTGTCACTTACTCGGACAGCCAGGCTGAAATCATTTCTCTGGAGGCAACATCCCTAAATTCACAAACAGCCCTCGACTGCCGCACGTCTCTTAACGAGATGACTGAGCAGTTTAATATACACCTCATATGGGTGCCTGGGCATAGGGATATCCCGGGGAACTGCAAAGCCGATGAACTTGCTAGGAAAGGGACGACATTACAAATTCTCGAAGAATTTGCATGTATTGGTGCGCCACTATCCACGTGCAAGCTTTGGCTTAAGCAAGAGACAATCAGGCAGTCCAACGAAAGATGGACAGAAATCGGCACCTGCAGGGTAGCTAGACAAATCTGGCCAAGGTATGACCTGAGAAGATCAAAATATCTCCTCGCACTAGAGAGCCAAAGATTGTCTACGTTAGTATCAGTTCTGACGGGACACTGCTTGATCGGCGAACACGCCAAAAGATTGGGTATTGTCTCCAATGACTTCTGCAGAAGCTGTGGAGATGAGGAAGAAGTGCAATGCGACTGCCTCGCTCTGAGTAAACGACGACTGGACATACTGAGTTCGGTCTTTCTAGGCAGCCTAACAGATCTTTCCAGTAACGATATTCGTACTATCGATAAATTTGTATATCCAGCAGGTTGGTTTCTATGAGGGGCCTTTCAGCCCGTGGTAAACTGGTCTATGTGAGCTTGTAATAAAAATACGGCTGCCACCCTAACTTAAACCTAAACCTACAAAGAGAAAATTTCTTAGTGTTTTAGGGAGTGTTTTCAGTTCATGCTCTTGTCTTGATTGGGGTGAAATTTCTCAAAGCACTTTTTGTAACGAAAATAGGCCCAAATTTGTGGAGCACCTTCATTTTCAATTGAAGTGCTTTTTGCTGGGGCCCAACTTCCGGTAGCCTGGAAAATGTTCAATTCTTGTGATTCACAAATAGTTATAAATTGAATATATACCAATGAAATTAACATGAGGTTCTTGTTGCAGGTGCGCCACACGAGTACTAAGAAGTAGTGAACATGTCTATACCCTCAATTTAGTAGAGAGGGTATATAATTTTCTCTGCGTGAAATTGCGTTTTAGAACATTTTAAGTCATTTGAACAATGTTCGTTACTCCGACTGTCTGTCTACATGCCTTGGTGGTGCGCACGATAAATCTCGAAATGAGTACCGGGGTGACTACGAATTC
Organism: Eudasyphora cyanicolor; assembly: GCA_963930755.1. Taxonomy (NCBI): domain Eukaryota; kingdom Metazoa; phylum Arthropoda; class Insecta; order Diptera; family Muscidae; genus Eudasyphora; species Eudasyphora cyanicolor. The sequence goes on from OZ005736.1 coordinate 222,641,566, forward strand.
TGTATGTGGTAATATTTGTTTCTATATATATAAAGAGAAGTACGAAGAATGACCATATGGACCCACTGCTTCCAGTACCTCCCCCACAAAGGGTTACAATTTAGCGAAATATTGAATCTCTACACGGCGGAATATCGCCATTTATACCCTACACCACACTGTGGTACAGGGTATTATAAGTTTGTTTCACGGCAGATGTTTGTAACACCTTAAAATAACACAGCTAGACCCACCTTAAAGTATACCGATCGACTCAGAATCACTAGCTGAGTCGATTTAACGATGTCCGTCCGTCCGTCCGTCCGTCCGTCCGTCCGTCCGTCCGTCCGTCCGTCCGTCCATGTAAAGTTGTTCGTCGACTACAGGTCGAAATTTCACTCCGATCGTTCTGAAATTTTGCCGTTTAGAGTATTTCGCGGCTGTTAAGATCGCTATTGAATTTGGTTGAAATCGGTTCAGATTTAGATATAGCTCCCATATATATCTTTCGTCCGATTTGGCCCTTTAGTCCTATAGAAGCTGTATTTTACATCCGATCGTTTTGAAATTTAGAATGGTAGAGTTTCTTGATCCATGAACCAACATTGCTGAATTTGAAGAAAATCGGTTAAGATTTAGCTATAGCTCCCATATATATGTTTCATCCGATTTGGCCCTTTAGTCCTATAGAAGCTGTATTTTACATCCGATCGTTTTTAAATTTAGAATGGTAGAGTTTCTTGATCCATGAACCAACATTGCCGAACTTGAAGAAAATCGGTGCAGATTTAGCTATAGCTCCCATATATATGTTTCGTCCGATTTGGCCCTTTAGTCCTATAGAAACTGTATTTTACATCCGATCGTTTTGAAATTTAGAATGGTAGAGTTTCTTAATCCATGAACCAACATTGCCGAACTTGAAAAAAATCGGTTCAGATTTAGATATAGCTCCCATATATATGTTTCGTCCGATTTGGCCCTTTAGTCCTATAAAAGCTGTATTTTACATCCAATCGTTTTAAAATTTAGAATGGTAGAGTTTCTTGATCCATGGACCAACATTGCCGAATTTGAAGAAAATCGGTGCAGATTTAGCTATAGCTCCCATATATATGTTTCGTCCGATTTGGCCCTTTAGTCCTATAGAAGCTGTATTTTACATCCGATCGTTTTGAAATTTAGAATGGTAGAGTTTCTTGATCCATGAACCAACATTGCCGAATTTGAAGAAAATCGGTTAAGATTTAGCTATAGCTCCCATATATATGTTTCGTCCGATTTGGCCCTTTAGATCCAATCGTTTTTATACCCTGTGGTACAGGGTATTATTTAAGTATAAAATGTCCCAAAAGTAAATTTATGTAAACAATTTATACATGAATTACAAAATTTATATATCAGAGTTATTCAATATTACGAGAGTGGTGTAGGGTATTATATAGTCGGCACCGCCCGACTTTAGCCTTTCCTTACTGGTTTTGATATTGTGGCAGCGCCAAGACCACCGTGTTCGAATGACAGACAATCTGGCAACTTGTTGACGAACCAGTAGAGGAGAAAACAACAGCTGATTCCAAGACAAGTCTTCGCTCTCAGCTCTGGCATTTTTAGTAATACTTCGTAAGATTTTGTGAACTAGTTTTAGTAATAATAAATAGATTTAAATAGTTTTAAAAATGTAAATACGAAGGTCTTATTATTACATCGGCAACTATAATATGTTTGAATTAGAATAAAATATATTTGGAACAATCATTTTTGAATATTATATATTTCTGAACAAATATATTTCATTTGAAAATCAATAAAATTTATTTGTATTATGAGCGCATATGTTAATATATTAGAAAAGAAATTTACAAACTAATTTTTGGGAGAATGTTGTTGTAAGCAAATCTTTGTTTCGCCCTAAAATTTTTTATTTGGGCCTATTATTTACGAAACAAATATTTATTTCCAATTAAGTATTCAGAAAATATGCCAATACCTTAATTATACCCTCACTTTAGTGTGACGAGGGTATATATCATTTGCTACGGAAAAAAGTGTAACACGTCGAAGGAGTGACCTAAGACCCCAAGTATGTTCGGAGGAAATTCGTTTTGGGTCATTTTAAGTCGAATGAGCAATGTCCGTCCGTCTGTCTGTCTGTCTGTCTGCTGGCTGGTGCGCACGATAACTCTCGAAAGGAGTAACCGATTGACCTCAAATTTGTTATGTGGTAATATTTTTTTCTATCTCCGGCTAAGTTCGAAGATGGGCCATATTGGTCCACTCCTTCTAGTACCTCCCCCACAAAGGGTTAAAATGTTGTGAAATATTGATTCTTTAATAACTGCTATACTACTTATTCGAATCTTTTGAAATTCCACACATAGTATAAGCTTAGTAGTCGCTATCAACTCGAGAAAAATGGGCGAAGTCGCCACGTCCCTTTTGGTACCTCCCACACAAATGCACCATTTTGCACCAAAAGTTAACAGCTTATAACATTAATAACAGTGTATAAAAATACTTGAAATTTTGTACAGTATTATGCTTTTATATTGCCTACAGTCCAGGGAAAAATGGGCGTTGTTTCCACGCCCCTTTTGGTACCTCCCACACAAAGGTACCTTTTTGCACCAAAAGTTAACAGCTTATAACATTAAAACCGGTGTATAAAAATACTTGAAATTTTGTACAGTGTAATGTTTTTATAGTGTCTATAGCCCTGTGAAAAATGGGCGTTATTGCCACGCCCCTCTTTGTACCTCCCACACAAAATGCCCAAATCATACCACAATTTAATGTCTCATAACATTTATACCAGTACACATAAATGCTTATAAGTCGGCACAGTGCAATGAATTTAAAGTATCTAATGTTCAGCAAAAAAAGGTGTATTTGATAAACCCCTTCTGGTACCTCCCACACAAATTGACAGAATAATTCGAGTAATATTCAATATTACATTACTCACAAAGTGAGGGTATACCTTAGTCGGTTTACCCGACTGAAACTTTCTTACTTGTTTTAAGATAATTTGTATAATTGTCAGTAATTCAAAACTATTTTTTAAAAAATTTTAAATGTCCATAAAATATCTTTATAATTACATAATATCGTATAATCTTGCATAATTAGATTAAAAACAAGTAAGAAATTTTCAGTCGGGTAATCCGAGGTCTACCCTCACTTTGCGAGTAATGTAATATTGAATATTCTACGAATTATACTGTCAATTTGTATGGGAGGTACGGGAACGGGTTGACCAAATTTTATTTTTCGCTGAACAGTAGATACTTTGAATACATTGCACTGTATCGAATTATAAGCGTTTATGTGCACTGGTATAGGGAGGTACAAAAAGGGGCGTGGTGATAACGCCCATTTTTCACAGGGATATAAGCAATATAAAAGCATTACACTGTACGAAATTTCGAGTATTTTTATACGGGTATTAATGTTATAAGCTGTTAACTTTTGGTGCAAAATGGTACCTTTGTTTGGGAGGTACCAAAATTTGCGTGTCAGCTTCGCCCATTTTGCTCCAGTTGATAGCGACTAAAAAGCTAATACTATGTTTGGAATTGCAGAAGATTCGAATAAGTAGTATAGCAGTTATTAAAGAATCAATATTTCATTTTAACCCTTTGTGGGGAGGTAATAGAAAGAGTGGACCAATATGACCCATCTTCGAACTTAGCCGGATATAGAAAAAAATATTACCACATACCAAATTTGAAGTCAATCGGTTACTCCTCTCGAGAGTTAACGTGCGCACCAGCCAGCAGACAGACAGACGGACGGACGGACATTCCTCATTCGACTTAAAGTGACCCAAAACGAATATCCGCCGAACATACTTAGGGTCTTAGATCACTCCTTCGATGTGTTACAGTTTTGGCCGTAGCAAATGATATACTCGTATACCCTCGTATCACTAAAGTGAGGTTATAATTAGTGCTTTAAACCAAATATTATTGCAACTAATGCCATTTTAAATTATAGGATATAATTCAAAATCAATGGAAAATTAATTTTGAAAAATCTGTAACGTTTTGAAAATCTTTTTAAAATCTGTAAGTTCTCTCACAATGACATTTCTGTTTCTGCCAACGTTGCGGGACAAAAAGTATATGTTCACACGGTTCTGTGTGCACATTGTTGCATTTTTCCGCCATTTCCCTACAATATTGTCCGAGCTGGCAATCGTGTGTACTTAGCTTAAGGAGGTTAACGTTTATAAACTTTTGCATTTTTTTTAATATAGAACATTTCAAGAATATTGTGTGAACATTTGATGCGAATTGGAGCAACACTAACGAAGATACAGCAGTCTAAGCAACCGCGCCTCTTATGTGACTCAGTACAAAACTTTAAGGCGTTTTCACGGTGCCCCTCATAACTCAAAAACTATAGAACCGATCCTTTTTAAATTTTTAATACTATTTCTTTGCATAATTTACGAGGTAACACTGTTCAGTCTTTTTTCAAATTTGTTAATTATTTTATATAACAATAACCAATTTGTAGACTCTTTCTCGCAAAAATCGCATTTTTCGCATCAAAGTGTTTCCAAAAATTTAAAAATTGTAATTACGATAAAACTCGACAGTGTACTTGGCTATAAAGATTATATAACTTAATATTTTTTTTTTAAATTCAGAGGATCCGGTTTCGAGTTATGAGGAGAACCGCAATTCAACCTTTTTTTCGAGACGCTTCCGCATAAATGCTGTCGTTGCCATATTTTTTCATATTTTTTTTGAAAATTTTACACAATAAACTTTGAAAGTTATACTTTAATGTACCATTGGTTTCAATCCAAAAAATGTCGTCCCTAGTCTAAGAAATGCCTCTGAACCAAATTTCGTAAAGATCACTTCATATTTCAGACCTGCACTTTGATCACAAAAATACATGGACACACAGAAAGACAGACGGACATGGCTAAATCTACTCAAAAGGTGATTATATGCCGGGCGGTATAATAAACTATTGGTTTATCTCTCTCTATTTTTAGGCGTTACAAACAAATGCACAAAGTCATAATATCCTGTACCACAGTGTCGGGTATAAAAATGGAAAATTTTTTGTCTAATTGTATGTCCGTTACATAACCGATTTTAATTTTTTTCTTTCGCTTTAAATATTCTTGGTCAGAGATGGTTTTTAAAAATTAAAAAATTATTTAAAGTTGGAATATCTCAGAAAGTGTTAATCGTAGAAGAACGAAATTTTGAATACACCTTAGTGGAGTAATTATCAAAAACTGCGACAAAGATGGTCGGCATCGGATTAGTGTGTGTGGCCAAAAGTGGGCATAGCATTAGTTAAACATTTATTAGGCCATTAAAAGGGTGCGTGGCCATACCCATGCGACTCCACTATTGAAAACGGAATATCTGCATAACTATTGCACCAATCGTCGTGAAATTTGTTGTGGGTGTATTTGACAGCACTATGCGTGGCTCCACCCATACGACTCCATTACTCAAAACGAAATATATCAAGAACTTAACTTAAGAGCAATATGTTGAAAAAAAAAACATGTGGAGAACCACTGCACGCTCAGTTAAAGTGAGAACATACGTTGAGTGTTTTTGCATACAATATGCGCGATTTAGATTAAAATGTAGTGTTCTTTTAATTTCTCTAAAACTATATATCTATTCAAAAATACATTTACATTTTCTTCCAATTCAAACATATCAAAATCGATGGTTTTCCCGTATATTTGCTAATATTATAAATCGGCAACTACAATAATTACATCCCTATGAAAAATGTAAACTATTCATTATTATGTATTTTTTTAACTTTTTTATTAACACGACTTTTATAAACTTTTTAGATTAACACGAAAAGTTCACCCACAGACGGCACCGTAATACGAGTATCACACAGAAAGAAACAAATTTGAGTAGATTTTAACTCCTACATTTTGTACTTTTAAATTTTATGATATGGCAGAATTTCGTAGTATCTTTAAACATATACGGCCATATGGCTTGATTATGAATTATAGTAATAAAATAGAATGTTATTAAAAATACAATCACTTACGTAGTAAGAAAGGTGTTGTAAGTCATACCTGCAAAAAAACAAAGAGAGATATTAATTAAGAAAAGATGAATAATAGTTACAATTACAGTTATTGTAAATTATGAATAAGTGCAAACAAGTAAGGACAAACCGAAGTCGGACTGGACCGACTGAATAAGGGGGAAGCTTTAAATATGGGCAAGATACAACCATAATCACTGGGAATTGTTACAGGTTGAATAGCGGACACATTTCAAGCAAATCGGTTAAATAAAGCATCAAAAAATCCATTTGCATGGACCTTCGTATGGACCGATATGGCCTATTTTTTACTAGTAGTACATTTCACGCAGATGTGTGGGGTAGAGTATAAAACTTAAAATGTACCAAATGACATCATTTGCATCCCTCCGCCAAATTTACTCCGTTTGTAACACCCCAAAATATTTATCAGGGGACCTATAAAGTATATTGGGAATTTCATGACAAAAAGACGGTTTAAAAAAATGTCGGTTTTGATTTTTCCCATTTTCTTATATTTTTTGTACACCTGAAGAAACGCTTTGTGTTAAAATCGTTAATATATCACTCTGTGCATCTGGTTTTTCGTCATAACTTCTTATGTTATGGTCTGATTTGATACTTTTGGAGATAAATACAAAAACAATATATAAATTTGTTTGCGATTTTTAATTCTTAAAATTTAAATCACAATTTTAAAATTGTTTGTGTCCGAGACCTAACCACTTGTTTAAAGTCCGAATACCATTAAAACTAAAGGGAATTATGTGGGTTAGAAATGCTAAGAATATCACTTTCACGTAGATACGGAAGTTTAGTAACTGACCATACAACAATTTGAATTTTTTTTTCAACTAAAAATCGTTTTTTTTGTTCCATTTTTTTTGAAAGCCAGCATCCTAACGAAGGAAATAATGCCTATTTGCAAAATGTCTATGAATATATGTATGCATAAATTATGACCCATATTGTAAAAATAGGGAAATTCTAAAAATAATTTTTCATAATTTTTATTTTGGAAATTTTGCTTTGGAGGTACCAAAATGGACGTGGCAATTACTCCCATATTTTTTAATGTACTATGGGTACTATAAAACAAGTAACAAAGTTTCAGTCGGATAAACCGACTAAGGTATACCCTCACTTTGTGAGTAATGTAATATATAACATTACACTAATTAATCTGTCAATTTGTGTGGGAGGTACCAGAAGGGGTTTAACAAATACACCTATTTTTCGGTAAACAGTATTTTCATTAAATACATTGCACTGTACCGAACTATAAGTGTTTAGGTGCACTGGTATATTAACGTTACGAGCTATTCAATTTTGGTATGATTTGGTCATTTTGTGTGGGAGGTACAAAAGGGGTCGTGGTGATAACGCCCACTTTTCACAACATTGTAGGTACTATAACTGCATTACACTGTAAACAATTTCAAGAATTTTTATACACTGGTATTAATGTTGTGTGGGAGGTACAAAAAGAGACGTGGAGACTTCGCCGATTTTTCTCGATTTGATAGCGACTAATAAACTAATACTATGTGTGGAATTTCAGAATATTCGAATAAGTAGTATAGCAGTTATTAAAGAATCAATATTTCACAACATTTTAACCCTTTGTGGGGGAGGTACTAGGAGGAGTGGAGCAATATGACCCATCTTCGAATTTAGCCGAAGATAGAAGAAAATATTACCACATATCAAATTTGAAGTCAATCGGTTACTCCTTTCGAGGGTTATCGTGCGCACCAGCCAGCAGACAGACGGACGGACGGACATTTCTCATTCGACTTAAAAAGACCCAAAACGAATATCCGCCGAACATACTTAGGGTCATCGATCCCTCCTTCGATGTCTTACACTTTTGGCCTCTAGCAAATGATATACGAGTATACCCTCGTATCACTAAAGTTAGGGTATAAACATTACACTGTACAAAATCGCAAGTGTTTGTTTGTGCCATAATCGATGTTATAAACCGTTAAATTTTTGTGCAATATTGTCCATTAGTGTGGGAGGTACTATAAAAGCATTACACTTCACAAAATGCCAAGTATTTATATGTACTGGAACCAAGGTTATAAACCGTTAAATTTTTGTGCAAATGGTCCATTTGTAGTGGCGTGGCAATAACGCCCATTTTCTACCGGACTGTAGGTGCTAGAAAATCATTGCACTTCAAAAAATGACAAGTTTTTGTATGGACAGGATTCAAAGTAATAAGCCGTTAATTTTATGTGCAAAATTGTCCTTTTGTTATGGGATTTACCAAAAGGAGATTGGCTGGAAAACCGGATTATGTTGAAATTCTCTACCAAAAGTTCTATACATTTATCCATAGATTTTCAAATAAGCACTGTTTTCTTGGTTAGGATTTTAGCTTTCAAAAATTGGAAAAAACAATTTGTAGCGATTTTTTCTATTTTTTCTAGTTTTTTTCGTGCCAGCACAAAACGAATTTTTTGAAAAAAAGCCTTTTTTAATTGTTTTAAAGTGTCATTATTAACATTTGTAGTCCTCATAATTTCCTTTAATGTAACATGTATCCCAACTTTATCTATATATATACAATTGTTGCGTGACTGGCCGACTGACTGACTGACTAACTGACTGACTGACTGACTGACTGATCATCGCCCAGACCAAACGGCTGAAGCTATAATCATGAAATTTGGTGGGAGGGTAGCCCTTGGGATGTAGACGAGCAAGAATTTTCGTATTTTATTGTATACATTAATTTTTCCCCATATGGAATAGCGATTTGTTTTCACATATTCTACAGTACCCTAAACAGAAAATAAATAAACGATGGGGGTTGCGAAGCGTAGTCGAGCATATACTTCGAATCAAGGCAATGCACCAGTTCACACATCCACAAAAATCAATGAATTAATGTTCGAATTGCTTCAGAACGCACCTGATTTATCTCCCTCGGATTATTTTTTGTTTCCAAACTTGAAAAAATGGCGAGCGGAAAAAAAATGTACAGCAAAGAGGTAGAGTTTGCGGTTGATGGCAAGGAGCTAAGGATGAGCTAAACCTTAAGGAGCGATTCATTAGCGGTCTGTATGGTTCTTTCGTCGCGAACAGTACTCTAACACAACCCCTACAAAAGAAGAGAATACACAAAAAAATGTAGTGTTTGCGAACGCTACCACTACGATAACGTACGGTTCTTCGAACACTATCACTACGTCGTAGTGTGAATAGTGATATCGACGCTATTGAAAAACGCTGGAAAAATATATCGAGCATAAATTAGATTATGTTAAGAAATAAAGAAAAATGTTCCCAACATTTTTTGTGTTTTCTTTGTTAGGTCGGCTAATTTTGGGACTGCCCTCGTACATCAGTCATTGTTGCAACAATAATAACACTTGTTTTTCATCCCAGATTCCAATACATCATCATGCTTTTACTTTTAGCATCTACATTAGCTATATAAAACCTAATAAATTGATAACAATTACTATTTTGCCATACCATCTGCATGTCCACATTTTGAAATTTACTCTGGCAAAACAATTGCTGTTATCCAAAATGTATGTCTAATTTGTAGATCTCATGGTTATTAGCCTACGGCAACTTCATTAGTTAAAGTGATTAAGATTTGTTCATCTCAGCCACCTAAGGTTGTTAACGTCATTAGTTTGCCACTCAACGCATTGGGAGGAGATAAACGCAAAAAATCCATTGAAACCAAAACCTCAACTCTTCCGTACAAAAAATCACAACCGATTCATTTTACAGTGGCACGCTTTTAGAATGGTCTACTTTCAAATTTGAATAACAAATTATTGTTTATACATATACAAGTACGTACATATAAAAGGTATATATATCTTTTCAATACTATAATTAATGGTTTCGCTGTGAATACAATTTCCTTTCCAAAAATAAAACTCATACACGACAAAAGAAACAAAGCCAATAGAAATTTATTATTATATTTTAACAACGGTAAACTTAAGTTTAATTATGCGCCATTTGCAAGCAAAACAAACAAATAAACATTTGGCCTAAAAATTCGATAAGGATTGTAATTTTTTCGATAATTAATTTCTAACAAAATAAACTGTTACCTAAGATATTGTATAACCAATGGGATTTAGGGGGGACTGAACATATATAAATTATCGCAAATGTAAAACCAAAAGCAATGCTCCAATAAAATCCATAGAAACCCTTCTGAAATTTAAGTGTGTTTTGCTGTTTTTTAATTAATTTTTTCGGATGAAAACCATTTGAGAGTTTGGATTGAAAACACGAAAATACATTAACATATCAGCAATAGTTCAACACAGTTCGATAAAAATCCATAATATTTGTACAGTATGACCAAAACAAATTTCAATTTGATATCGATTATCAATCAAAACTCGACAGATCGTAAATATTGTTTGACTTTGTTCCTGGAGTTTTTTTTGCCAAAAAAAAATATATATACACAAGAACAACAATAACAGCAGAAAAAGCGAACGTATTTTGAACAAATAAATCAAATATTAATGTAATGCAATTAAAGCAATAGCCGTCG